>CM059425.1:188829220-190029220 GCA_030390025.1 Squalus acanthias
TAAGCCTGGCAGTAGATATTAGCAGGTTATTTGATATTTTACAGTGGGTATGACACAGCCAAGCTAAATTCTGTACTCGCATGTCCGATTCCAGGAAAGGTCACTGGATAGCTATTAGGCACAAAACTGCGGCTGATTTTTTTTACCCCTTCTTAATCAAAAGGTGCTAATGCCAAATGTACCACCATCCTGGGTGAGATCTCTGCGAAGACCAGAGATTGAACCTGGGACATTCCTGCCTCAGTCACTCACCAGATTACTCAGTCAACTTACCCACTGAGCCATGGAGAGAGCATCTTCACAGCTTTATAAAACATTTAAAACTTGAAGAAAATGTTAAAAACAAAAATGCATCTGAAAAGGATATTGCACTTGTTCTGAATACAGAATGCATCAGTTTATTCACCTGGATAGAATTGGGCAGAAACAGTAATCTAGTACTCTATAGCTGTTTTGTATAGTGTCATGATATATTGCTGATGATAAAACAGTAAAACATTTGTAATAAAGTACATTACAAAACATGCTCACAGCTAGGTGTTCTCCATTTATTGCAAAATAATCCTTTCCTGATAAAGAAATCGAATGAATATTTATATGTAATGCAACACCGATTGTGGTCACCCAGACTTAATATTAGATGCACAGTACTGCAGATAGAATGCATTGGTCTTATTCTGAGGCCATAGAGAACCCACAAGTTAACAAAAAATAACTTGTAAGCAAATTAGTTATAAAAATTTTACAATAATTAATTTAGTAAAAATGTAAACTGTACTAGATCCATTATCCTTTGGTCGTTAGTCAAATTGATACTTAATCTATACAACCCAAAATTTAGGAGCCATAAATATAAGATGGTAACCAATAAATCCAATATGGAATCAGGAGAAACTTCTTTAGCTAAAGAATGGTAAGAATATGGAATGCAAATAGCATAGATGCATTAGGGGAAGCTAGATAAGCACTTGAGAGAGAAAGGTAAGAAGGATATGCTTATAGAGTTAGATGAATTGGGGTGGGAGGAGGCTCATGTGGTGCATAAATGCCGGCTTTGACCAGTTGGGCCGAATGGTCTGTTTCTGTTTTGTAGACTCTATGGGGGAAATTATAACATGGGTGAGCGGGTGGGAGTGGGTACGGGTGGACAAAAGTTCACAAAAATTCCAAGCGTGTAGGCAAGCCGACTCCAAACCGCCCACTTCTGAGGCAAGACAAGGGGCGGGCAGCCAACCCACTCCCAGGAGGTGGGTTGGCATTTTAAATACGCTAATGAAGCTGGAAGCCTCAGATTTAACTTGCTTGGCAGGTTTTACTGTGGCCGGCCGGGTTTCACGGGCCTTGGGAAACCCGGCAGCTGCAGCGAGGCAGAGCACTCCTTGTGGGCCGGGAGGAGCAGCAGTGCTTCCTTCCACAAGCTCTCTTATCATCAGAACCCGCCCCCCCCCCCCCGCCCGGAATTGTACTCCCACCCCCCTGGGATTGGACCCTCCCCGGGGTCAAGAAGCGAACCTCCCCTTGGGATCGGATCCCCCCCCCGCCTCCACCAGGGTCAGGAATCACCCCCCCCGCCTCCCCCTTGGGGTCAGGGATCAGACCCACCTGGTCATGCGGCCTTCTCCGGAGTGCTCCCTGCCCGACTGGAAGCCAAGCCTATCGGCCAGGCTGACGGGTGGGGAAGTTGTCAGGGCCAAGAGTCGCACGCTGTGGAGTTAAATTTCCACGGCATGCAGGGAAACCCAGACCTTCGGGTTTCCCGTCCGAAACTCCGCCCCCTCCCCCCCCTCCTACACCTCCTGCCCCAGTAAATATCCAGCCCTATGTAACTCTCTATGTAGCTCAGCAATGCCCCCAATTTTAACCAACAATATAAAAGACTACTATTCACGTGCAGTGTTTATCAATGGTTGTGATCAGTGAAGCAAAACACCATCAGCATGAAGAATAAACCCACAAGTTCAAACATGCATCTCTCTTTTTCAATTTTAATTCTTGTGAAACAAAGAAAGCTGTGAAATGTTAATAATTAAACACCATGAAGGAAATTTCAAACTTATATTTTAACTCCCAGGGATTAGAAAATGATTCAGCTTTTTGATAAGTGCTGTAACAGCAAAGCATCAATTTTAAGAAATTTGCATGTTTGATGTTGCCCAGCAGCAATATGATCAAGTGAGCTACTATTAAGTCAAGCTGCAATTCCAGACTATCATATTTCTTTTCCAGCATTCTACTTGGGGGAGAAATGAAAACAAGTTCTTTTTCTTTAGTGAATTTAAGTAACCATGGCAAATAGTTCATAGCTACTTCAGTCAATTACTTTCACATTTTACTTTGAGAATAGTGTGTTTTAATTTACAGTAAATCCAAAGATAGCATTACCCTGTCAACTTAGTTGTAAACTAGTTTCTCTTTAATGACCTTTTCAATTAAACTTTATTGCAGTGTTTTATTAATGATCTATCTGCAGGAATTTCTAATGCTTAATAAAGATATATATTAGAATCAGCACAAGAAACTAAGAACATAAATTAATGAAAGGATAGGGGGCGATTTTCCCACTGGAGGCGGGATGGAGGCGGGTTTCGGTTTGGGTGGGTTTGAAACCCACCTCCACTGATAGTTTTCAAAAATTGAGATTTTCCCCTGATTGGCTACTTGATTTCAGAGGTGTGGGATGCCCTTGATCAATTAGTGTTTTGGGACTGAAACCCGCCTCTGCTGACATCACTTTTCCAGTCTGATTTTATGGCTTCTTGCTGCCTTGGCTCATTCCACAGGATTTCTGTCGATGCTGCACCACCTGCAACATATTCTGAGAAACCGCTATGTCCAATTCCAAGGCAAGGACCTCCCCGAGGCTCTCGGATGAAGCGCTGCAAAAGTTGTTTGAGGGGGTGACAGCTAGCAGGGAGGTGCTCTTCCACTCATCTGGGAGGAAGAGGCCTCCCAAAGAAACCAAGGCTGTGTGGGTACAGCTGGCAAGGGATATAACCTCCAGATCTCTGTGCAGATTGGGAGAATGTTTCTGTGTATTGATAAAATGCCATCCCTGTTGGAAAGCATTAAAATGATTTGATACCAAAATGTTGGCGTGGTGATTGATGTGGGAGAAGTGGGTTTCGATTCGTGGGGCACTGGCACCAGAACTGGGGAAAGAGATAACTGTTCTGTTGGGACAGACTACACCTGAACCATGCTGGAACCAGAGTTCGAGCGAATCGAATAACTAGGGAGGTAGATAGGGCTTTAAACTAAATAAGGGGGGGGGGGGGGAGGGTCCCGGTGGAGAGAAATCTAGAATGCTAAAGAGAAAAGACAAGGAAGCATTGCAGGAAAGTGATTGGGATAAGGATAACCCGATTGTGTCAGGAAGGGACAGAGTGTACAAACAAAAGAGTGCACTAACAAATAGGGTCCGGGTAAGAAAAAATGGTAAGACAAATAGGGCCATAGTACAAAAAAATGTTAAGATGTACAAAAATGTTAAAAAGACAAATCTAAAGGCACTGTATCTGAATGCATGAAGCATTCGTAATAAGGTAGACGAATTAACAGTGCAAATAGATGAAAATGGATACGATATAATTGCGATTACGGAGACATGGCTGCAGGGTGACCAAGGCTGGGAGCTGAACATCCAAGGATATTCGATATTTAGGAAGGACAGGCAAAAAGGAAAAGGAGGTGGGGTGGCGTTGTTAGTAAAGGATGAAATCAGAGCAATAGTGAGAAAGGATATTGGCTCAGAAAATCAAGATGTAGAATCAGTCTGGGTGGAGCTAAGAAGCACCAAGGGACAGCAAACATTGGTGGGAGTTGTATATAGGCCTCCAAACAGTAGTGGTAATGTAGGGGATGGCATCAAACAGGAAATTAGAGATGCATGTAACAAGGGTACTACAGTAATCATGGGTGACTTTAATCTACATATAGACTGGCCAAACCAAATGAGCAATAATACTGTGGAGGATGAATTCCTGGAGTGTGTACGACCAGTACGTTGAGGAGCCAACTAGGGAACAGGCTATCCTAGATTGGGTATTGTGCAATGAGAAGGGGTTAATTAATAATCTTGTTGTGCGGGGTCCTTTAGGGAAGAATGACCATAGCATGATAGAATTCTTCATTAACATGGAAAGTGAAGAAGTCCAATCTGAAACTAGGGTCCTAAATCTAAACAAAGGAAACTACGAAGGTATGAGGAGGGAGTTGGCTATGATAGATTGGGGAGCTTCATTAAAAGGCATGATGGTGGATAGGCAATGGCTAACATTTAAGGAATGAATGCATGAATTGCAACAGTTATACATTCCTTTCTGGCACAAAAACACAAAAGGAAAAGCGGCCCAACCCGTGGCTAACAAAAGAAATTAAAGATAGTATTAGATCCAAAGAGGAGTCATATAAAGTTGCCAGAAAAAGAAGCAAGCCTGAGGATTGGGAGCAGTTTAGAATTCAACAAAAAAGGACCAAGAGATTGATTAAGAGGGGAAAAATAGAGTATGAGAGTAAACTTGCAAGGAACATAAAAGCGGATTGTAAAAGTTTCTACAAGTATGTAAAAAGAAAAAGATCAGTGAAGACAAATGTAGGTCCCTTACAGTCAGAAACGGGAGAATTTATAATGGGGAACAAGGAAATGGCTGAGCAATTAAACAAATACTTTGGTTCTGTCTTCACGGTAGAGGACACAAATAAATTTCCAGAAATGCTAAGGAACCAAGGGGGAAAAATTCAGTATCGCCCCGTTTGGGGCGCAATTATCGGCCAGGCACAAAGATTAGCACCTGCCGCTAATTATCGCCTCCGACTGCAAACTTGACTTATATTGCCCCTGGAGGTGATTGGAGCGCTAAATCAGGCGCTACACATCTGTCTTAAGGTGCAAAGGTCGAGGAGCGAGGCGCTAACGCAGAGCGCTGGCGAAGCTCATGTGATGTCAGTCAGCAATGGAACACACACACAATGGCCCCGGCCAGTTCTTAAAGGGGAGGGTTGATCTTGCTTTCCATCCACATCCTGCTCATTGCAGCCTTGAATCTCGGCCTGGAGAGACCTGTACATCAAATCTGCTGGAAAGAACAATGGAGAGGCCCAGGGAAAGAGCTCAGAATGCAGCCCCCACAGTCTCTTCTAAATCGATACAAGAAGGGCAAATCAAAATGAACCTGCAAAGTGCTGCTCAGTACCCAAAACGCCTTCACACAGCGTTGAATCTCTCCAGAAGTCTCTCTCTCTCTCTCTCTCTCTCAGAATGCGTGGTTCAAAAATGTCGCCAACAAAAAAAGGCAGGAAGCAGTCGCCTTTAAATAGCGCTCACCCAGTCCCTTCCTGACTGCAAAACGCTCCCCTCAACCTGTCGTTGCTAGCGGCAGGTGGTAAGGCAGGGGGCGCCACTCAATATCTGCACCGGGGCGCTACCAGGGCATTGCGCACTCGACTGACGTCACGATCTGCCGGCGCAGGAGATCGTAGCGGTACTGTTTAGCGCCGCCGCAAAATGTCTAGTTAATTTCGCGAGCGGCGCAAACATCGCCGTGCCCGTCGCTAGTTGCTTTGCGCCCCATTAGCGCCCTCTTAAGGCGCTAACGGGAGGCGCAACCAACTGAATTTTTCCCCCCCAAGGGTCTAGTGCGAAGGAGGAATTAAAGGAAATTATTATTAGTAAAAAAATAGTGCTGGAGAAATTAATGGGACTGAAAGCAGATTTTCCCCTAATTAGGCAATTGATTTCCAGCGTGTGGAACCCCCTGGCCCAATGAGTCTTTTCATACATAAAGTCGCCTCTGATGACATCATCAATGCTGCTGGATTTAAGGTCTGCAAGCAGCCTTGCTTCTTCTGGAGACTGGAAACGCTTTGGACATTGTATGAAGAACTTCATTTACCGACCATGTCCACCGGCAAGCAAAAGTGTGCACCTCGCTTTGATGAGCCCTGCCTCCAAGCTCTGATGCAGGGAGCAAGATCTAATAAGGAGGTGCTCTTCCCTTCCTCAGGGAGAAAAAAGCGACCCCAGCAGACTAAAGCTGTGTGGCTGCAAGTGGCCGAGGAGGTCAACTCCATATCAAATAGCTGCAGAACCTGACTGCAATGCAGGAAGAGGTTTCATGACCTTCTCTGCACAGGAAAAGTGAGTATGACTTTCACATCACCCTCAATCTGATCCCAATCGCCTCTCCTCACCAGCACTCTGCTTTGCCAACCTCTTCCTCCGTATCCCACTTGACACTTACATCCCTGCACCCTTACCCATTCCCTCTCTCTCTATGGTCACATTCACTTAATTATTCGACCATGCAGCCCTCATACTCTCTATCACTGTGATGCAATGACAACAACTTACAACACACAGGGGGGTCCTTTGTCTCCTTCTAAGCATTTATGCTATGGATTCTCTACACTCACTCGTTCATTCTCACTCAAACTTCACTTGTGTCCCTCATTGCAGGAAAAGAGAGCCCACAATAAGAGGGAAAGAGAGCCCACAATAAGAGGGAAAGAGCCATGACAGGAGGAGGGCCACCCTCAGTAGCCACCCTCAGTAGCCCAGCTCACCGCCTGGGAGGAGGCGGCCCTGGAAATCGCCGGGATCGAGGAGGATTCCCAAGTGGGGGACGGACAGACGGGCGCATCACAGCAAGCTGGTGACAGAATAGTTTGGCATCTCTCTCATTGACATTGCATGAGTCACTGATAATGAATCTGATGCTCTAACAGATTGACTTAGGATCATCTGCATTATTCAATGTGCATGTAACCTTGACCTCACATCTCTAACTCTTTCCTTTACTCCCCCACAGAACCATCGAAAATCCCCGTCCCCATTATCCAGGAGGAAGAGCCTGAGCTTCCAGACTCCTCAGAGGAAGCTGCAACCTCTGAGGGTGCAGCATCAGCAGAATTCAGCAACACCCAGCACCAGCGCAGACACTCACACCTCAGTGGGACCTTCGCGAGATAGAGTAGTGTTGGCACCTGGTGTATCACAGCTCACAAGTGAGCATCAGCAGATGGTGGAGACAGGGACAGCAGTGAAGAGTCCTCGTCGGAGGGCGCAGGACTCTGCCAGCTTGGCTCAGCTGCATGTCGACCCTGTGCCTCCGGGTCCATCCAGAAGGAGAGCGGAACTCCAGGAACAGGTGCAGGAGTCTCTGGCAGGTTTTGTCTCCAGGGTCGCTGCGAGCGTGGAGCGAATGGAGGAGTCCATCGCTAACATGAGCAGAGCCTTTGTGGAGGCATTGGCGCATGAACCTATCACCGTGGAAAGGATTGCAAACTCCATGGTAAGGCTGGCTACCGTAGAGGAGAGGATGGCTACGGTAGAGGAGAGGCTGGCTACGGCCATGGAGGAGCTTTGTCGCCAGGGTCTTGAAAACATGGTCATTGTTCAGAATAGAATGACATCTCTTGAGGAGCGATGTTCAGCTATTGAGCATAGAAACCAGACCTTCATAGAAGTCCTCTGGATTAGGACTTCCAGTGCAGAAACGGGTCCTCATGGCCCCCCTGAAGTGCAGCAAGGTGCTGTCAAGCCACTTGCTAGCTCTGAAGTGGGGCTGACCCATGAGAGGGATGTTGGTGGCAGACAACAAGGAAGTGGGGGCTCCTCTCCAAGCGCTCACATGACCATGCCACTGCAAAGCCCTCGGTCAGAGCCCCACCAGAGTCCTCACCCAACTGAGATGGTCGCCTCAGCCCCTGCACAGCCGCAGCAGCAGCAGACTGTTGCCGAGCCCTCACAGGTTTGCAACCCCAGAGGACGCCCGCTGAAGGCGTCGAGACAGGAGCAGCAAGAAAGTGAGCAAGGGGCCTCCACAGCTGCTGAAGCCGTGGGGGAAGCACCACGTAGGAGCACACGTAAGAGGAAGATAATGGACAAGTAGTCACAAGGGTAGTCACTTGGGTGCTGTGATGTATTGTATTTGGACCAGCCATCCTTGTCATGGTATCTTAAACAGATTTGATGGCAAACTGTTGAAGTTGTGACCTGTGTTATTTCGCAAATGGGACTTTCACATTGAAGGCTTAGGGCGATTTGCAATTGTCAGTTGGTGGTCAGAGTGATAGGAAATCGCAGGTTCTTGTCCATTGTCGATGCTCTGGTAAGAAGGTGCAAGATAAAAGTGTTTGATTGTGCAGGCTAAGCAAATCCTGCCAACATGAGTGCGTCCCTTGCATCCCGGGAAGCAATGTGGTCGTGCTCTGGCGCCTTCTGGCCTGTGCAGGATCTCCTGTTGTTGCTCCTGCTGTTGGTGCTGCTGTTGTTCAGGGTTCTGCTGCTGCCACGGCTGGTCTTCATCCGAATCTGATGACCAGGAGGAAAAGAAATAAATGGTTCCCATGCTTCTGCTATAAACCTCAGTTGAGGAAGCGCTCAGTCAAGGTGGGGAGAGGGGTTCCAGAGGAGGTCACACTGGAGATGGGTCTCAGGCTCCAAACTTCCACAACAATGAGTAGGCCTGCTAAAAGTTCCCCCAGACCTGAGACAACAAAGTTCTGCCACCTGCAAATGATGATTGCTGAAAACTCCTTTTTAATGGTGGCGCTGCAGCTGTTACTAAGCAATTCACTTGTGAGGCCGCCAGGATTACCTGGTGTGTTCCAGAGGAGGCGTGTAGGATGGGGTAAATGTCTAAAAATCAGAAAGGCCTCTCAAAATTGGATTATAGAGGCAATTAAGTGGTTGTTAAGGGCCTTAAGGGCCTATCCCACCTCTTGGAGGTGGGATGGAAACGGGGTCTGAAACCCCAATTCTGGGAAAATTGCTCAGAGGCGGGATGGAGGCGTGATCGGGCCTGCACGCCATTTTTTGCGATTTTTGCACCTCACACGCCTCCAATCCCGCCTCCTCGGGCCTGGCAAAAATGAGCCCTTAGCAAATATCAGCAGGATTAGACAACGTCAACGTGGATTTATGAAAGGGAAATCGTGTTTGACAAAACTACTGGAATTTTTTGAGGATGTAACTGGTAGAGTAGATAAGGGAGAACCAGTGGATATGGTGTATTTGGATTTTCAGAAGGTCTTTGATAAAGTCCCACATAAGAGGTTAGTGTGCAAAATTAAAGCACATGGGATTGGGGTAATATACTGGCATGGATTGAAATTTTGTTAACAGACAGGAAACAGAGAGTAGGAATAAATGGGTCTTTTTCGGGGTGGCAGGCGGTGACTAGTGGGGTACCGCAGGGATCACTGCTTGGGCCCCAGCTATTCACAATATATGTCAATGATTTGGATGAGGGAACCAAATGTAATATTTCCAAGTTTGCTGAGACATGAAACTAGGTGGGATTGTGAGTTGTGAGGAGGATGCAAAGAGGCTTCAAGGCGATTTAGACAAGTTGAGTGAGTGGGCAAATATATGGCAGATGCAGTATAACGTGGATAAATGTGAAGTTATCCACTTCGGTAGGAAAAACAGAAAGGCAGAGTATTATTTAATGGTAACAACAACAGTAAACGCTGGAAAAACTCAGCAGGCCAGGCAACATCCGTGGAGAGAGAAACAGAGTTAACGTTTCAGGTCGAAACCCTTCGTCAGAACTGAGAAAAAAGCAGGAAATGAAACAGATAAAAAAGCAAGGGGGAGGCTGAGGGGAGGAATAAAAGAACAAAAGGGGTGGTCTATGGTAATAGAGACATTAAGAGATGCTCAAGGCAGGACGAGATGGTAATAGGACAGGTTAAGAAACAAAAGGTGGCTCAGAAGTGTGAAGTGTGAAATGCTGGCAGAATGAGAGACAGCTGCTGTGGGGGGAGAGAGAGAAAAAAAAGGGAAAAGGCACAAACCAAAAGGGTGGATAAAATGTATATATATATATATATATGTGGTAGGGGCCGAGGTTATGATCTGAAATTGTTGAACTCAATATTGAGTCCGGAAGGCTGTAAAGTGTCTAATCGGAAGATGAGGTGCTGTTCCTCGAGCTTACGCTGAGCTCAGATTGGGAAATGTTGATGTACAAAGGGACCTAGGTGTCCTTGTACACCAGTCACTGAAAGCAAACATGCAGGTGCAGCAAGCAGTTAGGAAGACCGAAATAACAACAGAAAACGCTGGAAAAACTCAGCAGGCCAGGCAGCATCCGTGGAGAGAGAAACAGAGTTAACATTTCAGGTCAAAGACCTTTCGTCAGAACTGGAAAAAAGTAGGAAATGAAATAGATTTAAAGCAAGTATAAAGCTGGGGAAAGGGGGAGGGGATGAAAGAACAAAAGGAGAGATTAAGAGACATTGAGAGACATTAAGAGATAATCAAGGCAAGAGGAGGTGTTCATGTGACAGGTTGAGGCTAAATGAAGTGTGAAATGCACTGGCAGAATGAAGGACAGCTGCCAGCTTCTGGGAGGGGAAAAGAAAGGGGGGGGGGCAAACAAAAGGGTGGATGAAAAAATAAAATATAAATGTGATAGGGGCCGAGGTTATGATCTAAAATTGTTGAACTCGATGTTGAGTCCAGAGGGCTGTAGGGTGCCTAAACGAAAGATGAGGTGCTGTTCCTCGAGCTTATGCTGCGCTTCCGTGGAACAGTGTAATAGGCCGAGGACGGTGAAGTCAGAGTGGGAGTGGAGCGGAGAATTAAAGTGACAGGCCACCGGGAGCTCGGGGTCCCCCTTACGGACTGAACGGAGGTGTTCCGCAAAGCGGTCACCCAATCTGCGTTTGGTCTCCCCAATGTAGAGGAGACCACATCGTGAGCAGTGAATACAGTATACTAAATTGCAGGAAGTACAAGTAAATCGCTGTTTCACCTGGAAGGGGTGTTTGAGGCCCTGGACAGTGGGAAGAGGGGAGGTATAAGGGCATGTGTTGCATCTCCTGCGCTTGCACGGGAAGGTGCTGGGCGAAGGGGAAGGGGTGCTGGGGGTGGTAGAGGAGTGGACTAGGGTGTCTCGGAGGGAGCAGTCCCTGCGGAATGCTGAAAGGGGAGGTGAGGGGAAGAGGCGTTTGGTGGTGGGAAGTATAGTCCAGGTAGCTGTGGGAGTCAGTGGGCTTGTAGTGAATGTTAGTCAATAACCTATCCCCAGAGATGGAGACGGAGAAGTCAAGGAAGGGAAGGGAAGAGTCGGAGATGGACCATGTGAAGGTGAGGGAAGGGTGGAAATTGGAAGCATAGTGAATTAAATGTTCTAGTTCAGGGCGAGAGCAGGAGACGGCACCGATACAGTCATCAATGTACTGGAAAAAGAGGTGAGGGAGGGGACCCGAGTAGGACTGGAACAAAGAGTGTTCCACATATCCCACGAAAAGGCAGGCATAGCTAGGACCCATGCGGGTACCCATAGCAACACCTTTGATTTGGAGGAAATGGGTGGAGTCAAAGGAGAAGTTGTTCAATGTGAGAACAAGTTCAGCCAGGTGGAGGAGGGTGGTGGTGGATGGGGACTGGTTGGGCCTCTGTTCAAGGAAGAAGCGGAGCGCCCTCAGGCCATCCTGGTGGGGAATGGAGGTGTAGCGGGATTGTACGTCCATAGTGAAAAGGAGGCGGTTGGGGCCGGGAAACTGGAAACTGTTAAAGTGGCGGAGGGCGTCGGAAGAGTCACGGATGTAGGTGGGAAGAGACTGGACAAGGGGAGAAAAAATAGAGTCGAGATAGGAAGAGATAAGTTCCGTGGGGCAAGAACAGGCTGAAACGATGGGTCTACCGGGGCAGCCCTGTTTGTGGATCTTGGGAAGGAGGTAGAAGCGGGCTGTGCGGGGTTGGGGAACTATGAGGTTGGCGGCCGAGGGGGGAAGATCTACAGAGGAGATGAGGTCAGTGACGGTCTTGGAAATGGTGGCTTGATGTTCGGTAGTGGGGTCATGGTCCAGGTGGAGGTAGGAGGAGGTGTCGGAGAGTTGGCGTTCAGCTTCCGCTAGGTAGAGGTCGGTACGCCAAACAACAACAGCACCACCCTTGTCAGCAGGTTTAATGACAATGTCGGGGTTGGATCTGAGGGAATAGAGTGCTGCAAGTTCAGAGGGAGGTAGGTTAGAGTGAGAGAGGGGAGCAGGGAAATTGAGACGGCCGATGTCACGCCGGCAGTTAGCAATGAAAAGATCTAGAGAGGGTAAGAGGCCAGAGGGAGGGGTCCAGGTAGAACGGGAATTCTGAAAGCGGGAGAAAGGGTCAGCCGTACGGGGGGAAGACTCCTGGCCAAAGAAGTGGGCACGGAGGCGAAGGCGGCGGAAAAAGAGCTCAGCATCGTGCTGAGCTCGAAATTCATTGAGGTGGGGGCGTAAGGGGATGAAGCTCAGGCCTTTGCTGAGGACTGATCGTTCGGGGTCAGAAAGAGGAAGGTCAGAAGGGATAGTGAAAACGCGGTAGATTGGGAGAAAGGGGGTCAGAGGAAAGTGAAGGGGAAGAAGGTTCCGGAGGGGCATTGGTGTTCAAGAGTTGATGAAGCTTGCGATCCTTGACATCAGAAAGGAAGAAAAAATGTTTTTTGTTGAAGCATCGGATGAGTCGAAGGATGAAATAGAACTGTGGACCCGGACAGCTTTGAGATAGAGTGCGCCGGTGCTGCTGAAGAGAGAGGTTGAGAGTGTTCATGTGGCGCCGCATGGCGTTAAGCGTGGATCTCAAGATGCGGCGAGAGCAGTAGTTCGAGGAACGATGAATATCTTGGAGATATTTGTAATCCTCGGTGGATCCGAAACACGAAGGGTGGAATTTTAATTGGAATCCATGTGGAATAAGACGGAACCGGAGACAGTTGCTGAGGAAAGTAATGTGGCTGTGAAACCGAGTCTTGGCAGATACCTGATCAAACATGGGAAGGGAAACTGAAAGCAGTGAAGATGAACAAGGTTGAAGAGACAAACGGAAGTCCCGTCGAAGAGAAGAGCAGAACTTCTACAAGGTAGGCATTCCTAGAAGAGAGGTGGCAGTGGAGCAAACACTAATACAATAGCAAAATACTGCGGATGCTGGAAATCCGAAATAACAACAGAAAACGCTGGAAAAACTCAGCAGGCCAGGCAGCATCTGTGGGGAGAGAAACAGAGTTAACGTTTCAGGTCGAAGACCTTTCGTCAGAACTGGAAAAAAGCAGGAAATTAAATAGATTTAAAGCAAGTATAATGCTGGGAAAAGGGGGAGGGGTTGAAAGAACAAAAGGAGAGATTAAGAGACATTGGGGGAGAAATTCAGTATCGCCCCATTTGGGGACGCAATTATCGGCCTGGGCGCAAAGATTAGCGCCTGGCACTAATTATCGCCACCGACTGCAAACTTGACTTTTATCGCCCCTGGAGGTGATTGGAGCACTAAATCAGGCGCTTCACACCTGTCTTAAGGCGCAAAGGCCGAGGAGCGAGGCGCTACCTCAGAGCGCTGGCGAAGCTCATGTGAGGTCAGTCAGCAATGGAACACACACACAATGGCACGGGCCAGTTCTTAAAGGGGATGCTTAATCTTGCTTTCCATCCACATCCTGCTCATTGCAGCCTTGAATCTCGGCCTGGAGAGACCTGCACATCAAATCTGCTGGAAAGAACAATGGAGAGTACCAGGCAAAGAGCTCAGAGTGCAGCCCCAACAGTCTCTTCTAAATCGATACAAGGAATGGCAAATCAAAATGAACCTGCAAAGTGCTGCTCAGTACCCAAAACTCCTTCACACAACGTTGAATCTCTCCAGAAGTCTCTCTCTCTCTCTCTCTCAGAATGCGTGGTTCAAAAATGGCACCAACAATAAAAGGCAGGAAGTGGTCACCTTTAAATAGCGCTCCCCCAGTCCCTTCATGACTGCAAAACGCTCCCCTCAACCTGTCGTTGCTAGCATCAGGCGGTAAGGCAGGGGGCGCCACTCAATATCCGCTCCGGGGCGATACCGGGGAGGTGTGCACTCGACTGACGTCACGATCTGCCGGCGCAGGTGATCGTGGCGGTAGTGTTTAGTGCCGCCGCAAAATGTCTAGTTAATTTTGCGAGCGGCGCAAACTTCGCCGCGCATGGGCGCTAGATGCTTTGCGCCCCATTAGCGCCCTCTTAAGGCGCTAACGGGAGGCACAACCAACTGAATTTTTCCCCCATTGAGAGACATTAAGAGATAATCAAGGCAAGAGGAGGTGTTAATGTGACAGGTTGAGGCTAAATGAAGTGTGAAATGCACTGGCAGAATGAAGGACAGCTGCCAGCTTCTGGGAGGGAAAAAAAAAGCGGGGGGGCCAAACAAAAGGGTGGATGAAAAAATAAAATATAAATGTGTTAGCAGCCGAGGTTATGATCTAAAGTTAGGAAGGCAAATGGTATTTTGGCCTTCATTGCAAGAGGATTTGAGTACAGGAGCAAGAATGTCTTACTACAGTTGTACAGGGCCTTGGTGAGACCACACCTGGAGTAGTGTGTGCAGTTTTGGTCTCCTTACCTAAGAAAGGATATACTTGCCATAGAGGGAGTGCAGCGAAGGTTCACCAGATTGATTCCTGGGATGACAAGACTGTCGTATGAGGAGAGATTGGGTCGACTAGGCCTGTATTCACTAGAGTTTAGAAGAATGAGAGGGAATCTCATTGAAACGTAAAAATTCTGACAGGGCTAGACAGACTGGATGCAGGGAGGATGTTTCCCCTGGCTGGGGTGTTTAGAATGAGGGGTCACAGTCTCAGGATATGGGGTAGGATGTTTAGGACTGAGATGAGGAGAAATTTCTTCACTCAGAGGGTGGTGAACCTGTGGAATTCTCTACCACAGAAGGCTGTGGAGGCCAAGTCACTGAATATATTTAAGAAGGAGATAGATAGATTTTTAGACGCAAAAGGCATCAAGTGGTATGGGGAGAGAGCGGGAATATGGTATTGAGATAGAAGATCAGTAATGATCATATTGAATGGCGGAGCAGGTTCAAAGGGCCGAATGGCCTACTCCTGCTCTTATTTTTCTATGTTTCTATCTGTTCTTTTGCCTTAGGCAGCTCCACATTGCGGGCTCTGCCACACTTACGTTGTCAGGTTGGTGGCCTGAGTGAAAGGAGGCCAGAGAGTCATGTCCATTGTGAATGATGTCATAGGATGGAGCTAAGGACATGTGCCAACTTGGGCAACCTATGCAAATCTGGCCAGGATAACTTCATCCCTTGCATCCCGGGCAGCCATGTGCTCGCGTGCTGCCGCTGCTGCTGGTCGATACACCGGCGCTCTGACCTCCTCCTGATCTTCTTCCTCCTCCTCCTGCTCCTCCTCCTTCTCCTCCAGATCCTCCTCCTCCTCCTCAGCCTCCTCCTCCTCCTCCTCCTCATCTGAGGAGAGCTGGAACTGAGCCGCTTGCTCATCAGGAAGCCTCGTTAGCTGGCCTCCTGATCAGCGTCATTAGTCACTTCTTCAGGGGGTAGCCCTTGTCACCAAGGAGCCTTCCGTTAAGTTGGTTTGGTGGATTGAAAAGCGGAGGAACACTAGAGTGCCATAGGATGAAAGAGTCATGGCAACTACCACAGAACTTGCCGCGAACATGCAAGAACTCCTTCTTGTGGTTACACACCAGCTGTATGTTGAGGGAGTGGAAGCCCTTTTGGTTGACAAAGATAGCTGGGTTGTGATGGGGTGCCCTAAGGGGCACATGTGTGCAGTCTATGACACCCTGCACCATTGGCATGCCTGCCATATTTGTAAAGCCAACTGAACGGGCGGTTATACTTGCTTGATCCCTTATGAACTGGATGTAATTGTGGGCCTTAGCAAAAAGGGCATCGGTAACCTGTGTGATGCAACTGTCGGCGGCCGACTGGGAGATGCCACTGATGTCTGCTGATGATCCCTGGAAGGAGCCTGAGGCAAAGAAGTTGAGTGCGATGGTGACTTTGACAGCCACTGGTAAGGGGTGTCCACCCATTCCTCTGGGCACCAGGTCTTGCTGCAGCAGGCCGCAGATCTCTCAGACAACCTCTCGCGAAAGTCTCCGCCTCCTTTGGCACTGCTGCTCACTCATGTTGAGGTAGCTCATCCTCTGTCTGTAAACCCTCTGTCGGGGGTATCTCCTGCGGCGAGGTGCCTCGATGCGCTGGCGCCTTTTGCCCTGTGCAGCATCAGGTGGGTGAGCAGGAGGTTGGGGCTCCTGCTGGTGTTGCTCCTGAGCTGCCTGGTTCTGCTGCTGCCGTGGACGCTCCTCAGCCTCATCTGAGGTCCATGCAGAAAGAAAACATATGGTTCCCATGCTGCTTTGGGGAAGTGCTCATTGCAAGCGGGGAGAGGGTCTTCCAAGGAGGTCCCACAGTTGATTGATTCAAGCTGCAGCACCTCCGACTTCGGAAGGCCTTCTAAAATTCAAAGGTCTGGCACCTGCAAGTAACCCTTGCTGCAATAAACGATGTCTTGTTAGACCTGCAGCTGTAAGAAGGCCACCCACGAGTCAACCCGGCAGGTTTACCTGGCATGGTTCAGGAGGTGCGTGGAGCACGCCGAAATCCTCGAAAAATCACGAGGGCCTCTCAAAAATAGGCTTAGAGAAGCCCATAATGAGCATTTAATGATCACAAGTATCGCTATGGCCAGCTGGAGGCGGGACCGTTTCCCGACCTCCAAAACCGGCACCGGCAAAATCTCACGGAGACGGGTTGGAGGTGGGTTCCGAACCCGCCCTCATTGAATCTGATTTTCCCGCCTTTTCCGCCTCCAAACCCGTCTCCTCCAATGGCCGAAAATCGCCCCCAACATCCCTAGAAATAATTCCCAGTTCTTTGTTTGCATTTTAATTGCTTTGCTGACCTGTGATACTGCTTTCAATTATTTGTTCACCGGCATCCCTAAATCCCTTTGGTCTTCTATCCCATTCAGTTTCTTATTTTCTAAGGTGTAGGTGATGTTTCTATTTTTCCTGCCAAAGTGCATCACCTCACATTTATCTATGTTAAACTTCATCTGCCACTTAACTGACCAGTCTGCAAGTTTTCTAATGCCATCTTGTATTGTATTGCCTTCTTCCTCAGTGTTAGCAATACCCCCCAGTTTGATATCATCTGCAAATTTTGATATTGAGTTACTTGCTCCTAATTCCAAATCGTTAATGCAAATTATGAATAACATTGGGCCCAGCACTAATCCTCGTTGGCAAATACCTTTCTACCTTCATTTTAATTTTGCTGATAATTATTGACATCATTAAAACTCCAATCCTTTGAGAAACAAGAAAAACTCATTTGATACAATTAAACAATCCTATTTCCAAGATGAAAATGGTTAAAACATGCCTGAGGTATCCCCTTACGCTGATGCAAACAGGACCTGCACCGTAAAATTTTTGTACACAATTGTTGGGCAGTTAGTGGGCAAATAGCCCAACTCTGTGCCAGCAATTAGTTTTTCTTGGGCCGTGCGGATGATCTATCAACATGTACGGTGGCAGATCACAAGTTTGGGATTTAGCGTATGCGCAAGTGCAATCAGAAATCCCAGACTTGCAGTCCATTTCAAAGGTGGTATGACGGCGTACTCTCAGAGTACGCCCTCATACCCACCGCAAATCCTGGCCCATTATCTGTAACTAATTGTAGTCAATGTTACATATTAGTGCAAATGATGAATTAAAAGATTTTGTGTGGAATCCATTCTGTGTCTGTTGGTTTGAAACACATTTGCATTTTTCTGGACCAAAGGAAAATGTATTTTATTAATTTAGTTCACATAAGCAGATACTGAAAAACTAGAAAATACAAGCCTCAAACAATGCAAACAATGAGAAGAACATTTTTGTAGAGTAATGGATACGTAGATAAGACTCACATTAAAAAAAATTAGGTTTACTTGTGGAAAGTAGATAATGGGGGTGGATAGATATTCTGGAAGTTTGTTTAATTATTCTTGAAATATACTATTTATACAGGATTTCCTTGTTAGAGATTGAATTGGTTGAATAAAGTTCAATATAGAGTGGTTGTATATGGCCTGTGGAAGATTAAAGCTTGATAGGCCTTTGTCATTCCATGTTTTCATATGTTCTGAAGTGCACTGCAGTAATCTGCTGTACAGATCAGGAAGGCAACACATTCAGGCCCTGGCATGAGCAATTTGTTAGTCAAATGTTAGGAGGGGCACAAGGTTCCTGCTTCTGATCATTATCCAGCGACCCCTGCTGAAAAGTGCAAATATGCAAAGCCCCCATACCATCAATAGCTTTTGGAAGAGGGTGCTCAAAACCATATACAGTATTCCATATGTTGGCTCATTAATTATCTGTACAAGGTTAGAATAATTAGTTTTAAATTATACTCAAATGTTACGAAGTGTTTTGAGACATCTGGAGGACATAAAAGGCTCTGTATTAATGCAAGTTCTTTCTTTTGGTATTTGATTAGCTTTTTGATAATAGCCTCACATTGATTGGAAACTTCAGTAAATGATCGGTGATTACACTCAAATCTTTTGCTTCTACCACCACAGCTAATGGCTAACATCTAACGCTAGTCTTTTCATCTCCTCAGCCTTGGTCTGACAACGCGCATATGATGGAAGTGGGCCTAGACCTAACCAGTCTACTCCACTTAGTGACAACATAAACTCAACACCTACCAGCATTATTTCCAAATTCCTGAGATAAGGCTAGCCCACAACAATCATGAATTGGCCCAAAAAACAAAATACTGCAATTGCTGGAAACCTGAAACAAAAACAGAAAAATGCTGGAATCACTCAACAGGTCAGGCAGTGTGTGTGTGGGGGGTGGGCAGGGGCGGGGTGGGGAGGGGGGTGCGCGGGGGGTGGAGGGTGGCAGAATTGCTAGCCTATATGTTATTACTTATTTTAAATTGTGTACTTGATGGATCATCGCATGCAATTTACACAGCTAATCTAATTTTATTAGTTTGGGTTATTTGTTATCTATCTATGGGTAACAAAAACTTTGGCATATTCCCAAAATAAAGATGATTAGCACCTGCTGAAATTCGACTCAACTCTACAGCTTGCTACAAGCACCCAACCCTTGAAAAGGAACCAGTTTGCTTGAAGGGATAATTACAAGTCCTAGCCCTTTCGGACTACCCCAGATCAGGCGTATTCCCCAGACGTTCACCCTCAACTAAAGTTAGCGGTAGCCGAATCCTAGAGATGCTTAATTGGGTCTAAAGGTCAGACTACCTCTCCCTAAAGGAAAGAAATGGCCTGAAGATGTTACCGTCCTCCGGATAACATCTTTTATAATGGACTCTACCATTTTCCCCACTACCGATGTCAGGCTTACCGGTCTATAATTCCCCGTTTTCTCTCTACCACCTTTTTTAAATAGTGGGGTTACATTAGCTACCCTCCAATCCATGGGAACTGTTCCAGAGTCTATAGAATTTTGTTTTGCTAGTGTTTTGTTCCAAACTCTAGACATTCTGGAAGCACCAATGGTTTGCTTCAATAGGGGCTTTGTCTCTGTATTTACAAACCAATTCCCATTTCAAAGCTTGTTTTCACAGCTTTGTGTTAACAAACCATCTTATCTCAGAAGCCTGTATTGTGTTTGCAGCCTGTGTCGCCGAGGCTTTCCAGACTTTTAAACCCAGTATGTCATGTATTAATGTTATCAAAATCTGTTCATAGGATGATGTATTTCTTGGAATATGGCTTATTCCATTACATGCTGAGAAGCATCATTACACATGATGTGGGTATGTTCCTCTTTTATGTGTATTTATTGTGCTTGCTGTGAAGTTATTGGATTAAACTGTTCATAACTGCAAGGAGGCACCAACAATTGTTTTAGGCACCTGTAGAATAAAAACACTTTCTGTATAAGGACATGCTAAAATAAAAGGAAGATTGATTAATGAGATGAGCAGAAGCATTTGAATTTTTGTCTTTCCTAAAAAGACAACAGGATTGAAATTGGGCTCATTTTTTGGGCACTATGAGGCCCCTTAGGGTTCCAAACAGTTGTCCACAGCACGCATGCATGCTTCTGATGCAAAGCGCTGCCATTTTGGAGCTCCATGCTTCAGCCGACGTCCTCTCTTAAGCTCGCACAGCTGAACATGATGTTAAGCAGCTCAAAGGACCCTCCACCAGAACTATTTAAAGGGTTAGTTGATTTCTTCTGGCTGTTGCTACAATTCTACACATTTTTGGTGCTTTCCATAGTTGTTTCAAGTTTCAAAAGTCTACAGGGAGTGGTGTGGCAGGTGCTGATGTACTTTTTGTTGACTTCCGAGCTTCTGCACAAACCTGTTGCTCTCAGACATGGGTGCGTTAGTCAGCCTTCCTCTTGGAATCGAGCATGACTGTGAGAATGAGCAGAGGCCACACACAGCAGGACAAGCTGCTAGAAGTGAGAGGAGGAGGAGGGGGAGAAGGGCTCTCAGCAAGAGGTCATATCCACCCAGTGATTTCCTTACTGAAATCTGCCACCTGCTGCAGCCACAAATGTAACCTCAGAGCAGGGCAAGGACTGCATCGCCAGTGGCTGTGAAGGTGACCGTGGCGATGAATTTTTACGTGTCTGGCTCCTTCTGGAGATATTAGCAACGTCTCGTAGTTTGCAGTGCACTGTTGCATAAGGGAAGTCACTGAGGCTCTCTAATCAAAGAGAGATAACTACATTTCATTCCCTCTTGCCAGAGAGAAGCAGGCAGAGCGAACTCAAGGGTTTTCAAGGATTGCAGGCCTCCCTCTGGTGAAAGGCACCATTGACTGCACGCACATTGCTTTGCATGCACCATATGTTAACTCTGCCATGTATCTGAACAGAAAGGGATTCCACTCCCTCAACGTGCAGTTGGTGCGTGACCATATAGCAGTGTATCATACAGGCCAATGCCAGGTATCCTGGCAGCAGTTATGATGCATTCATTCTGCGGCAGTCCTCTGTGCAAGCCATATTTTAGCCACCATGGCAAACCGAAAGGTGGTTACTGGGTAACAAGGGCTATCCACTGACAACATGGCTGATGACACTGGTTCACAACCCACACATTTATTACCCATCCCTAATTGGCCTTGAGAAGGTGGTGGTGAGCCGCCTACTTGAATCGCTGCAGTCGGTGAGGTGAAGGTACTCCCACAGTGCTATTAGGGAGGGAGTTCCAGGATTTTGACCCAGCGACAATGAAGGAACAGAGATATATTTCTAAGTCAGGATGGTGTGTGAATTGGAGGGGAACTTGGAGGTGGTGGTGTTCCCATGCGTCTGCTGCCCTTGACTTCTAAGCGGTAGAGGTCGCGGGTTTCACAGCAAAGCTGAAATGAGAGACACCACAAAAGAATCCAAACAGAATTAATAAATTTATCTGTACACATATAACACATATAACATCAATACTATTAACTAATTACCCTTCTGCAATCACTTAGTGCCTGTCATTTGTGTGCCTTTTCCTACTCTAGTGCTCCTACGAAGTGCTCCCCTAGTGGCTGCAGCAGGGCTGGTGGAAGGCTGCTGTGTGTCCGTGCGGGAGACTTCAGATGGCCTTGCAGGATGACCTCGACCAGCTCTGGACCTAGAAGTCCCGGCTGTAGACTGCACCACCTCAGCATGGGCAGCAGCAGTCTGGGCTGGCTGGATGACAGACAGCGACAAGGGCAATGGCAGAGTGGCAGTGGTGTCATCCTGAGAGAGGACAGCAGGTTCCTGCTCCACTGACCCACTGCTACTCCCCCGGGGCAGCACCTCAGTATCCCTAGCAATCTGTTGGAGCACAGATTGCTGGCCAGCTGTGACACCGTGAATGCCCCGGTCGACAGTGGTAGACCCAACCATGATGGCAGCAGTCAGAGCTTGGGTGGCATCATGCTGAGACTGCATGAGAGCTGCCAGAGATTGGATGCCACCAAGCATGAGAGCAGTCTGAGCTTCCATTGCAGCACTAAGATGTTGGGTCGCTTCCGCCTGTGCTGCAATGGAATCTGTGACATCGCCCATCATGCACGCCATCACGTCTGGGTCGCCACGGTCTCTCTGGGAGTCTACCATCATTTGCAGACTGGAAATGATGGGCTCCATAGTCCTTGCCATTGCCGAGAGGCTCTCTGGCAGGCTTGCCATTGCACCTTTCATTTCCGTGTGGTGCCATCACCTTTCTTCTAAAGGCCTCCCCATTGAGGTCTTCATCTGAGTCCTGTGCAGCAGAACTCGCACGCGAACTCGCCCTCCAGGGAGCTGGCCCTTTCCCCCTGGCCTTGCTGCAGCCCACTCATGCCTGGTGCCTCACCCTGTGCAGACCCCGCTACTACACTAGCCTCTAAAGAATGCGTAGTGCCAGTGTCTGAGCTGGTGTCTGCGGGTGAGAGATGCAGTGATGCAATATCTTCTTCCTGCTCCTCTTCTCATGCCTCGCTCTCTGCAGTGCCCACAGGAACAAGCTGCTCAGGTGCTTGCTGATTATCTGAAAGCAGAAAGGCACAAGAGGGGGGCAGGAAGGCAGAAATGCATGCATACAGCATGAGTAGCTTGAAAGTGCGAAACAATTGTGGGCTGAGGGGGAAATGGGATGTGAGAAGAAGGAGTAGGCATGAACATACCGTTGTGTCCCCAAAGGGGTCAATGTCGCCGGTGGCCACGGTGCCCATGAGCTGGCACCCAATGATCTGTAGCACTCGATTCTCCAGCTCACTCAGATGTTCAATGTGGGCTTGGCCCCTGCCGGTCCACTCCTGCTCCCTCCAGTTGTGAGCCACCTTGGCCTGCAAGAGAAAGGATAGTGTATGTGTTAGTGTGGTGCAATGTGTTTGGATGATGTGCCTGCCATAGTTGAATAGCTGTCATTGTGTGCAAGGTGTGAGATGTGGGCATGAGTGTTGGTAGGTAGAGATTGTTGGTGGGTGAGTGCTGGGGGTGTGGTGCTTTGGGAAGTTTATGAATACTGTGGTTCACATGGTGGTATACAGCATTTGTTGAAGCCTTCACTCACCCTGACCACCCGTGTGAGGTCATTAAACTTCTTTCTGCACTTTGCATGGGTCTTGGGGACCATAGTGCTGCCAGTCACCTGCTCCATCTCCCTCCACATGTCATGAAACACTTGTGGTGAGAACCTCCTGCCAGTTGTCGGGCACAGGACCACCCTCCTTCTGTCCCCTGTGAAAACCAACGCCTCCAAAGCTTCAACAGAGAACCTCCGGGCTCTCTCCCTGGGGTGGCGATCTGCCATCACGACAACTTGTTCACTGCTCTGGATCCTTCTCCTTCTGCTTCATCTTGTTAGGATTGTTGGGGCAGCTGCACGCCCAACAATGATGAGAATGAGGTGCTGCAGCATCAATGAAACTCCCATTTAAGTAGTGAAAAAAGCCTGTGGCAATCATAAGCCCATAAGAAATAGGAGCAGGAGTAGGCCATTTGGGCCCTCGAGCCTGCTCCGCCATTCAATAAGATCATGGCTGATCTCGTGTTGGCCTCAACTCCACTTTCCTGCCTGTTCCCCAAAACCCTTGAATCCCTGATCTTTCAAAAATCTGTCTATCTCCACCTTAAATATATTCAACGACCCAGCCTCGACAGCTCTCTGAGGTAGAGAATTCCAAAGATTCACGACCCTCTGAGAGAAGAAATTCCTCCTCATCTCCGTTTTAAATGCAACCCCTTATTCTGAAACTATGCCTCCTAGTTCTAGATTCCCCCACGTGGGGAAACATCCTCTCAGCATCTACCCTGTCCAGCCCCCTCAGAATCTTATATGTTTCAATAAGATTCCCTCTCATTCTTCTGAACTCCAATGAGTATAGGCCCAAACTACTCAACGTTTCTTCATAAGACAACCCCCCTCATCTCAGGAATCAACCTAGTGAACCTTCTCTGAACTGCCTCCAATGCAAGTATATCCCTCCTTAAATAAGGAGACCAAAACTGTACGCAGCACTCCAGGTGTGGTCTCACCAACGCCCTGTACAGTTGTAACAGGACTTCCCTACTTTTATACTCCATCCCCCTTTAGTTTCCTAAAGGCCAAAATTTCATTTGCTTTCCTAATTACTTGCTGTACCTGCATGCTAACTTTTGGTGTTTCATATACAAGGACCCCCAGATCCCTCTGTACCATAGCATTTTGTAGTCTCTCCATTTAAATAATAATTTGCTTTTTTATTTTTCCTTCTAAAGTTGATAACCTCACATTTGCCCACATTATACTCCATCTGCCAAATTTTTGCCCATTCACTTAACCTATCTATATCCCTTTGTAGATTCTTTGGGCTGGATTTTACCAGCCCTGAGGAGGTGTGTCTGGAGGCGGGACTGCTGGGAAAATCCCCAAAAATGATAGCGGGTCCCAAACCTGCTCCCAACCCGCCTCCAACCCATCTTCCCGGGAGTCGGGTCCCCTAGAGGCAGGAAGAGGATTACAGCCACTTAACTGCCTGTTAACAGGTAGTTAACAGGCAGTTAAGAGGCTTTTTCCCATTTTTCCACTGCTGCTGCGGGCTTCCCGATGTCAGGGAACCCCGCCAGGGTAAGTGAGGCGTGATGTGGGTCTACTGTAATTTTTGTGTGTATATGACAGCTGCAGAAGTGGTTTAAAGGATTAAATGGGACGGACATTGGTGAGTATCATAGGTAAGGAAAAGTTATGAAAGTAATGTTTAATGTGTTTAGATGTTTCTGTAGGTGACAAGCTGTGAAGTGTTTGTGTAGGCTCATCTCATCGGGAGAAGTGACAGATGGCTTCTGCAATCTCAGCTGCAGCTGCCATCTGTTTTATCCTAAGGAGAGAGTAATTGGAGAGTCTGGGTATCAGGGCTCATCTTTGGACAGTGATTGTCAGTTTTTGACAGCACCTCAGTGCTTTCAAACACTGTCAAATCATCTGTCAAACAATTGTGGTACATATGCCTTTAACAAAACCGGCAGATGAAGTCATCTGACACCTGCTTTCCCTTAATTGGCCGGCAAGCCCGCAGGGCGGGCTTAACAAGGCCAATCAGGGGAAAATAGTGTCAGCTTGTCAGACGTCACTGGGGGTGGGACTGGAACCCGAAAACCAGCCGTCCCGCCTCGAACTCGGCCTTCCAGGTAAGATTCCGCCCTTTGTGTCCTCTTCATAGCTTGCTTTCTCACCTATCTTTGTATCATCAGCAAATTTGGCTACATTACATTCGGTCCCTTCATCCAAGTCATTAATATAGATTGTAAACAGGTGAGGCCCCACCACTGATCCTTGTGGCACCCCACTAGTTACAGTTTGCCAACCTGAAAATGACCCATTTATCCTGACTCTCTGTTTCCTGTTAGTTAGCCAATCCTCTATCCATGCTAATATATTACCCCCAACCCAATGAGCTCTTATCTTGTGCAGTAACCTCTGGCACCTTATCGAATGCCTTCTGGAAATCCAAATACACTACATCTACTGGTTTCCCTTTATCCACCCTGCTTGTTACATCTTCAAAGAACTCTAGCAAATTTGTCAAACATGATTTCCCTTTCATAAAACTATGCTGACTCTGCTTGACTGTATCATGATTTTCTAAATGTCCTGCTACTACTTCCTTAATAATGGACTCCAGCATTTTCCCAATGACAGATGTTAGGCTAACTGGTCTATAGTTTCCTGCTTTCTGTCTCCCTTCTTTCTTGAATAGGGGTATTACATTTGCAGTTTTCCAATCTGCTGGGACCTCTCCAGAATCCAGGGAATTTTGGTAGATTACAACCAATGCATCCACTATCTCTGCAGCCTCTTCTTTTAAGACCTTAGGATGCAAGCCATCAGGTCCAGGGGACTTGTTCACCTTTAGTCCCATAAGTTTGCCTAGTACTTTTTCTCTAGTGATGGTAATTGTTTTAAGTTCCCCCCTCCCGATAGCCCCTTAATTATCTATTATTATTGGGATGCTTTTAATGTCTTCTACCGTGAAGACCGATACAAATATTTGTTCAAAGTCTCTGCCATTTCCCTGTTTCCCATTATTAATTCCCCAGTCTCATCCTCTAAGGGACCAACATTTACTTTAGCTACTCTCTTCCTTTTTATATACCTGTAGAAGCTCTTACTATCTGTTTTTATATTTCTTGCTAGTTTACTCTCATAATCTATCTTCTCTCTCTTTTTATTATTTTTTTAGTCATCCTTTGCAGGTTTCTAAAGATTTCCCAATCCTCTGGCCTACCACTAATCTTCACATCATAGTATGCCTTTGTTTTCAATTTGATACCATCCTTAACTTCCTTAGTTAGCCATGGATGGGTCATTCTTCTCTTAGAGTCTTTCTTTCTCACTGGAATATATCTTTGCCGAGAGTTATGGAATACCTCCTTAAATGTCTGCCACTGCTTATCTACCATCTCACCCTTTAATCTATTTTCCCATCCACTTTAGCCAACTCTGTCTTCATACCTTTGTAATTGCCGTTATTTAAGTTTAGGACACTAGTTTGAGACCCAAGTTTCTCACCCTCAAACTGAATTTGAAATTCCAACATGCTATGATCATTCTTCTCTAGAGGATCCTTTACTATGAAATCATTAATTAATCCTATCTCATTACACATTACCAGATCTAAAATAGCCTGCTCCCTGGTTGGTTCCATAACGTATTGTTCTAAGAAACTATCCCGAATACACTCTATGAACTCTTCCTCAAGGCTACCTTTGCCAATTTGATTTGTCCAATCTTTATATGAAGTCTCTATATATGAAGATTAAAATCACCCATGATTATTGCAGTACCTTTCTTATAAGCCTCCATTATTTCTTGATTTATATTCTGTCCTACAGTGTAGCTTCTGTTAGGGGGCCTATAGACTTCTCCCACCAGTGACTTCTTTCCCTTTTTATTTCTTATCTCCACCCAAACTGATTCTACATCTTGATCTTCTGAGCCAATATCATTTCTCACTACTGCACTGATCTCATCCTTTATTAACAGAGCTACCCCACCTCCTTTCCCTTTCTGCCTATCTTTCCGAAATGTCATATACCCCTGAATATTCAGTTCCCAGCCTTGATCACCTTTCAACCACGTCTCTGTAATGGCTATCAGATCATACCCATTTATTTCTATTTGTCCCATCAACTCATCTATCTTGTTACGAATGCTGTGTGCATTCAGCTTTTAATTTTGTTTTTTTACCATTTTTCCCTACTCTGACTATAATTTCTGATGCACTCTTATGTTTACATGCTCTGTCCCTTCCTGTCACACTCTGGTTATCATTACCCCTATCGCTACCCTGCACTATTGCCTTCTCCTTTCTCTTTGACTTTTGAAATTTCCCCTCACATGAACCCACTATTTAGTTTAAAGCCCTATCTACAGCCCTAGTTATTCGATTCAGCAGGACACTGGTCCTAACATGGTTCAAGTGAAGCCCGTCCCAGCAGAACAACTCCCTCTTTCCCCAGTACTCATGCCAGTGCCCATGAATCGAAACCCATTTCTCCCACACCAAATTTTGAGCCACGCATTCATCTCTCTGATCTTATTTACCCTATGCCAATTTACTCGTGGCTCAGGTAGTAATCCAGAGATTATTACCTTTGTGGTTCTGCTTTTTAAATCAGTCCCTAGCTGCTCATACTCCCTCAGCAGAACCTTTTTCTTTGTCCTACCTATGTTGTTGGTACCTACGTGGACCACGACAACATGACTTTCAATTAGACTGCCCCTGATATTGGTCCAGCTTTTCAGTGTAACACCAATGAGCTTGGGTTTTTAGACTAGATTTATGACTGCAATCATTTTAATGAGGAGGACGAATTTTGTGTGCAGTCTAGACGATTTTCACCTGGCTCTACTTAACTATTTTTAGTCTAAACACTGCCCATTCCTTGGCTATAATGAATTTCTAGCCCATGGTTTTAAAGGGATGGTGCAAACTTGGCTGCATAATTACCTGAGGGATAGGAGGCAGAGAGCAGTAGTAAATGGATATTTTTCTGACTAGAGAAGTATGCAGTGGTGTCCCCCAGGGATCAGTATTAGGACTATTGCTTTTCTTGTTATATATAAATGAATGGACTTGGATATAGGAAGTACAATTTCAAAGTTTCCGGAAGATACAAAACTTGATAATGTAGTAGAGAGCAGGATAATAGCAGACTTCAGGAGGACATAGACAGACTGTTGAAATGGGTAGGCACATGGCAGATGCAATTTAAAGGATTAGTTATGTGGATGGAGTGGGGTTGTGCTTCTTAGAGCAGAGAATGCTAAGAGGAGATTTGATAGAGGTGTTTAAAATCATGAAGGGTTTAGATAGTGTAAATAAAGAGAAACTGTTTCCAATGGCTGAAGGGTTGATAACCAGAGGACACAGGTTTAAGGTAATTGCCAAAAGAACCAGAGGCGACATGAGGAAAAACCTTTTTACGCAACAAGTGGTTAGGATTTGGAATGCACTGCCTGAAAGGGTGGCGGATACAGAAACAATAGTAGCCTTCATAAGGGAATGGATAAATGCTTGAAGGAGAAAATATTGCAGGGATATGGGGAAAGAGTGGGGGAATGGGACTAACTGGATTGCTCTTCGAAAAAGCCAGCGCAGACTTCATTGGGTGAATGGACTCCTTCTGTACTGTAATATTCTATGGGGTAAAAATTAGGTCGCGCCCCATTTGGGGCGCAAATATCGTCTGGACGCAAATATTAGCGCCTGGCGCTAATTATCGGCACTGACTGGAAACTTCACTTTTACCGCCCCGGGAGGTGAGTGGAGCGCTAAATCAGGCGCTGCACACCTGTCTTAAGGCGCAAAGGCCAAGGAGTGAGGCGCTACCTCAGAGCGCTGGCGAAGCTCATGTAATGTCAGTCAGCAATGGAACACACACACAATGGCACGGGCCAGTTCTTAAAGGGGATCTTTAATCTTGCTTTCCATCCACATCCTGTTCATTGCAGCCTTGAATCTCGGCCTGGAGAGACTTGCACATCAAATGTGCTGGAAAGAACAATGGAGAGTACCAGGCAAATAGCTTAGAGTGCAGCTCCCACAGTCTCTGCTAAATCGATACAAGGAATGGCAAATCAAAATGAACCTGCAAAGTGCTGCTCAGTACCCAAAACTCCTTCACACAACGTTGAATCTCTCCAGAAGTCTCTCCCTCTCGCTCTCAGAATGCGTAGTTCAAAAATGCCACCAACAATAAAAGACAGGAAGAGGCCCCCTTTAAATAGCGCCCCCCCCCCCAGCCCCACAGTGATTGATAGCGTTCCAGTCTTATGGTCGTTGGATGCGCCAGGCGGTAAGGCAGGGGGCGCCACTCAATTTCCGCTCCGGGGCGCCACAAGGGCGTTGCACCATGGAATGACGTCACAATCTGCGCGCGCAGGTGGTCGCAGCGGTAAAGTTTAGCACCGCCGCACAATCTCTAGTTAAGTTCCCGAGCGGCGCAAACATCGCTGCGCCCGGGCGTTAGCGGCTTTGCGCCCCATTAGCGCCCTCTTAAGGCGCTAACGGGAGGCACAACCAACTGAATTTTTACCCCTATGATTCTAAATTGAATAAGGATGAGAGTTAGTGGGAATGGTGGAAGAATGGATGGGGATGTGAGGAAGTGCATAGAAAGAGAAGGATGGGTGGGTGCGCAGGGTAAGTGGGTGTGAGGAGTAATGTGATGGATTGGGCTTGAGAAGGCAGAGTGAAGGTGTGAGGTGATCCGCACAGCAGGATGTAGGTGGATGTGCAACTTTACTCACTTTTCCTGACCTGGTTAGGTCATTAAAGCACCTCCTACACTGAATCCATGAGCATGGCACAATTCTCCTGCTGCTCACCTCCTGGGCCACCTCCAGCCACACGTTGGCTGCGATTTCCCCTACCTCGGCGGATCCGGTGCGGCCGGGGTCGGTGGCGGCGTGTGACCCCACTGCTGGCTCCAGCCTGCTGTCCAAAGCAATCTTATGCTGGTTGGGCATGTTAAGCCCGCCCAGCGCGTTTCCCGGCCAATTGAAGGAAGCGGGTCTGATGGCGTCACTTGATGACACGTCATCAGCCGGTTTCCTTAAAGGGACCATGTGCAAATTGATTTTGACAGTTGTGCTGTCAGTGTTCTACAGCATTGAGGTGCTGCAAACACTGACAAGCACAGAGGTGCCCGGCTGCACCCAAGCTCTCCCAGGAATCCCTCCATATGCTTATGGAGGGTGTCACAGCACACAGGGAGGTTCTCTTCCCTTCCCATGGGTGGAAAAGATCTCCCCAGGAGATCAACCGCAGCCTGGTTGCACATTGCAGGGGAGGACACAAGCAGGGATGTCGTTAGGAGAAACTGAGTGCAGTGGCGCAAACCTTTCAATGATCTCAGTAGATCACAAAACGTTACTGCAAAGCCACACTCAACCTCATCCTGCTGTGCCACTCATCACATCCCTATCACTCTGCCTTCCCTACCCTACTCCTGCACATCCTTGCTCACACCAACTTACCTTGCACCTCCACCCATCCCTCTCTATCTACATCATCACTTCCCCATCTCATTAGCCACTCCTCACACTCACCCCCACCCTAGTCCAATCATACCAAGTACAACACACAAAGGTAGGCACTAGGGTATTTTAGCCAATGTTCATGTGAAGTTTCTGTTAATGCGCTGTCAAACATTGAAATCCTTATTTTCAACACTTTGCGTTCTTGGACAGATTTGTGTGCCCCTTTGGAAGTGAATTAGTGAGCTGCAGTGAATGGTGAGACATAACGGTACCCCTGCAATGGTGAAGAGTGTGAAAGGAATGGCTTGGGTATTGTAGGGATGCTTTATGGTGTTGGTGTGGGGTGGTGCCAACCTGGTGCATCATGTGGCAGCCAGGGTGTACAGCATCAAGTGAAGTAAATCTGGCCATGGTGAGGCCATCCCTAGCGTCCCGGGCAGCAATGTGGCCAGGTGCTGATGTCATGTCTTGTGCAGCATCAGTTGATGGCGGAGAAGGTTGGTGTTGTTGTTGTTGCTGCTGGTATGCCTGGTGCTGCTGGTGTTTAGGCTGATCGTGGTGGGATTCTGAGGACTAAGGTGAGATAGTTTCAAGGGCACCGATGCTGATGGAATAGATGACAGGTGAAGTTGAGATGACAGAAGCGATCTGTCAATGGTGAGAGAGGTTGTTCCAATGAGGCGACACTGGATACAGAGTTTTCTCCAAACACTTGCAAGCTGCATAAACCTCAATCTGTCTTCCAAATGCAGTAAGCAACTGCTTCTAACTTTGGAAAGTGAACAGCTATGAAATGGGAGCTTTTATAAGCCTGCTCCGCCATTCAATAAAATCATGGCTGATCTGATCTTGGCCTCAACTCTACTTTCCTGCCCGCTCCCCATAACCCTTGACTCCCCTATAGTTCAAAAATCTACCTATCTCCACCTTAAATATATTCAATGACCCAGCCTCCACAGCTCTCTGGGATAGAGAATTCCAAAGATTCACGACCCTCTGAGAGAAGAAATTGCTCTTCATCTCCGTTTTAAATGGGCGACCCCTTATACTGAAACTATGCCCCCTAGTTCTAGATTCCCCCACGAGGGGAAACATCCTCTCTGCATCTGCCCTGTCAAGCCCCCTCAGAATCTTATATGTTTCAATTAGATCACCTCTCATTCTTCTAAACTCCAATGAGTATAGGCCCAACCTGCTCAACCTTTTTTCATAAGACAACCCCTTCATCTCAGGAATCAACCTAGTGAACCTTCTCTGAACTGCCTCCAATGCAAGTATATCTCTCCTTAAACAAGGAGACCAAAATTTTTCGCAGTACTCCAGGTGTGGTCTCACTAACACCCTGTACAGTTGTAGCAAGATTTCCCTACTTTTATGCTCCATCCCCGTTGCAATAAAAGCCAACATACAATTTGCCTTCCTAATTACTTGCTGTACCTGCATGCTAACTTTTTGTGTTTCATGTACAAGGACCCCCAGATCCCTCTGTACCACAGCATTTTGTGGTCTCTCTCCATTTAAATAATAATTTGCTTTTTTATTCTTCCTACCATTTTCCCACATTATACTCTATCTGCCAAATTTTTGCCTGCTCACTTAATCTATCTACAGGAAACTCTTGGGTATCCGGCACCGACGGGACCGGCGTGGTGCCGGTTGATCGAAAGTTCCGGATAACGGAGAGTTATATCTACCGAGGCTATTTTTAACAAAGAAAAATAAAAAAATCAAGAAATGTGCAGTATACAGTATTTGGGTACTCACCTACAGAATGTTGTGTTAAATGGATGGTGGAAGATGCTTGATTAAGTACAGTACTGCCAGTTGAGGGTAATCCATAACTCTTTAATTACTTAACAGTAAAACAAAACTTATAAATGACTGTATACAGTACTGTAGTTGACTGTACACTTATTCCGAGTCATCTGGTTCATCAGAAATATCCGTGCCAGCTGGGTTTTCATGATCATGCAGTTCCACAGATGCCACAGATTCTTCAGGCACTTCCGCTGCTGCGACTCTTTTGGAAGCTTTCTTAAACATGTTGCGGATGTCGGTTTGCTTAGTGGACTCTTACCTTTTCTGTAGAAAGGTGGAATGCAGAATATGGAGTTGCATAACTTCTTGGGCAGAGTAGCAAGTCTGCCTTTCAGCAAATTTGAGGAATGAAGATAATCCTTCTGCAGCTTTAGCCCAAGAAATCTTCTCTTCTTCAGAAATATCATCCTCTTCACTTTCCATCTCACTTTCCTTTTCTTTCTTTGGATTCAAAACATTCTCAATTATTTCATCATCACTTAGCATATGCACAACACCAACTTCTCTATCTGCATCAACCCACTGCTCGATATCACTTTCACTGAGGTGATGTAGAGGGTTTGCTGGGCTTGCATTTTTCACCATGCCAGCCATGTCCATTATTGTACTCTTCTTGGGACGAACATTGAACCCATGAAATTCCTCCTCTGAAGAAGAACCTTCAGCAAACATTACAGAAGGCCACAATTTGCACCAGGCTTGCCTCAGAGTGTGACCTTTCACAAAGTTCCAGTAACATGCAACATTATAGATGGCATCTTTAATATTGTATTCCTTCTGAAATTCTTGAATATTGTCATCTTGGCTTATCAGTTTACGTAGGAAGTCTTTCTTGTAATGACACTTCAGATTTTGGGTAACGCCCTGGTCCATGGGTTGGATGAGAGAAGTTACATTTGGTGGCAAATAAATGATGATAATATTTCCCGGAACCAACTCGGATTCATGCGGATGGGCTCTACAATTATCAAGCAATAAAATGCATTTGCTATCTTCAGGTTTCCCTATTTTACGGAAATGTTCCCTCACAGATGGAACAAAAATATGATGGAACCAATCGGAGAAGATTTCCTTATCCATCCAAGCATTTTTTTGAGCTTTGTACTCAACAGGTAAGTGCCTCACATTTTTAAATGCACGGGGATTTTTATACTTCCCGATAACAAGAAGTTTAACCCGGTGTGATCCAGCGGCGTTCGCACATGTTAGCACGGTTACACGATCTTTATTTTTCTTGTAACCTGAAGCATTAGCCTCACTAGCCCCAGCAAGCGTTGATTCTGGCAAAAACCTCCAAAACAAGCCAGTTTCATCGGCATTGTATAACTGTGCTGGCGACAAATCATGTTGCTGCACAATCCGATTGAAATAATCGCAGTATTCTTCTGCGGCGTCGTGATCAGCTGATTTCTTCTCCCCGGAAATATCGAGTCGTCGTATCCCATGCCGTAACTTGAAGCACGTTAGCCATCCCTCGGAAAAAGCACACTTGTCAGTGAGCTCCATCCTTTCGTAGAAATCCTTCGCTTTCTCGATTAGCATGGGTCCGGAAATTGGAACACCCTCTGAACACTTAAGAGAAAACCATTCATAAAGCACAGTATCCAGCTCTTCAAGCTTAGGCTTACGAAGCATACGCCATTTCTCTACACTCTTAGATGTCTCCGAGCTTGAATAAAACTTGAGCAGCTTATCCTTCTGCGATTTGATGTCGTAGATTGTTGACGAACCGATTTTGAATTCATTCATAATGTTGATACGCTTCTCTCCCCTTTCTAGTCATTGGCATATCTCGATTTTCTGTTTTAAAGTTAAGACCACTCTCTTCCTTTTGCTTGGACCAGCTTTTGGGAATTCCATAATGCAAGATGGAGGAGATAATTGCCGATGAAGATGGAAAGACACACAGAACAATGGTGGCTAGGAAGAGACTACCAGCAGCGTGGCAGACACACAGTAAAATGGTGGATCAGAAGAGACTACCAGCAGCGTGGGAGACACACAGTAAAATGGTGTATCAGAAGAGACTACCAGCAGCGTGGGAGACACACAGTAAAATGGTGTATCAGAAGAGACTTCCAGCAGCGTGGGAGACACACAGCAAAATGGCCGATCAGAAGAGCCTCCCGGCAGCGTGGGAGAATCAGACTCCTGTTACTGCAGTGTTCGGACTTCCGACAGCGCCAGGAGGCCGAGTAGTGGCATTTTGGAGAACTAGCCCCACTGACTAACTCGGCGTTCGCGGGAGACTCGGACTCGGCAACATTGTCGGTTATTTGAGAGGAGTTTCGGAGCACTCAGCATTCGCGGGAGACTTGGACTCTGACTCGGCAACATTGCCGGTTATTTGAGAGGCGTTTTCGGAGGATGATTTTTGCCGGTTAAGAGAGAATTCCGGATATTTAGGTGCCGGTTAAACAAGAGTTTCCTGTCTATCCCTTTGCAGATTCTTTGTGTCCTCCTCACAACTTGCTTTCCCACCTATCTTTGTATCATCAGCAAATTTGGCTACATTACACTCGGTCCCCTCATCCAAGTCATTAATATAGATTGTAAATAGTTGAGGCCCCAGCACTGATCCCTGTGGCACCCCACTAGTTACAGTTTGCCAACCTGAAAATGACCCATTTATCCCGACTCTCTGTTTTCTGTTAGTTAGCCAATCCTCTATCCATGCTAATATATTACCCCCAACCCCGTGAACTTTTATCTTGTGCAGTAACCTTTTATGTGGCACCTTATCGTATGCCTTCTGGAAATCTAAATACACTATATTTACTGGTTCCCCTTTATCCACCCTGCTCGTTACATCCTCTAAGAACTCCAGCAAATTTGTCAAACAAATAAAACATTTATAGAACATTTGCAGCTGTCAAGTTAAAAAAGCATCCCATGCTGACACAACTCCCAACCTACTTACTTGACATGATCCCCAAGCAGCGGGGAAGCCATGGGCGAACTCTTAAAATCTAAAGGTGAACTTAAAATAGTTTTTAAATGCCTGTTAACAAGCTCTTAATAATCTAAATTGCCTCCCCCGCCGCTTGGTGTCAGGTCTGTTCAGCGATGAGACCCGACATCTGGAAAACTGGTGTGGTGACGGGTTGCCTGAGGGTTCCCTAGCCGCTGTCAAAATCATTTTTTTCCCACCCAACCCACCACCAAACGTGCCCACTGACCCCCCGAAAAATTCCCCCCCTTCTTTGTGTCAGCAGCAGACTTCATCCTCCCATTGCTGGGGAAGAGTATCTCTCTGCTTCTCCTGGCAGCCCATCAAGGGAAGACTCATTGAAGCATGACACAGCCTTTGCCTGTCTGGAATCTGTTTTGAAACTTCCTCTTCTGTTGTTTCAAACTGCAAACTCCTCCAAATTGTATCTTTGGATTGGCTCTTTAAATACTGGAGTTGTGATCGCGTCATGCGGGTCCTCATCATGCCCGCTGCTGCTCATTGGACGGCAAACCCGGGAGTAAAATGATAATGAGCTGGCTGAGTTCAAAAGCCATTGACAGACGTGCTTAACTTTCTTCCGGGTTCCCAACGCGTCTCCAAGTAAATATCGGGGCCCATGATTCCATGCCACTGTGCCTACTTATGGTGGCTGCAACTGAAGTTAACATACCTGTTCACCTTACTATACAAAGTTTCAGTCTTGTCCTTAATACAACTGCCAGCTGCATAATAAATTGAGCTTGTAATAGCTACAGTATGGGCCTGGGAGGACTCAGTTTCATATACAGACATGGCTGTGGTTATTTTTGTTTTGCTTATATTGACTGAGCAGACCTGATGGTTGACTGATCCTGTAGCTGCGCTCAAAGCTGGTTGTGACGCTCATTTACAGAGGGCTAGAAATTCAGTAGGTAAGCGACCCCAGTTAGCCCCTGGTGGAGGCGCTAATGGAGCGCTCAGGCAGAGCGTGCAATGTGCAACGCTCGCTGGGCGCCCGATCTGCAAACTTCAGTAGCGCCCCCCGCCTTACCGCCTTGCGCCGACAGCACCAGGGAGCGGAGGCGTGAACCAGCCGGCTGGTGGCTGGCGGGGCGCTACTTAAAGGTATGCGCCCCAGCTGTCAAGGAACTTCCGTTCCAAAGCTCAGTTCTGAGTGGCAGAGAGCGCAGGATGTATCTGCAGCCAAATAAAGGCTGCTTAGTTTATGGCGTGTTGCGGTCCATCAAAGGACTTTGCATTTCATCCCACCGCATATCACCGTTCTGCACTCCCTGAATCATTGGGGGCTGGTTTGCAGACTCCAGTGACCCTCCCGTTTAATGGCTGCAAGGTGCCTTCGCCAATGCTCACTCCCAATTACACAACACCTTATATTCGTTATTGCTTGGAGCCTAACGCCACTCACCTACGCCATTGGTGCCTGATTTAGCGCTCCCCTGCATTCTTTGAGTGCTGAGACTGAATTTAGCAGGCAGCGAGATTGATTAGCGCTTGGCGCTAAACTTCCAACTTCTCAAAAGTTAGTGCCCCTTCCTGGGCGCTACTGGATTTCTCTCCCAGATTCGTGGCCAGTTGATTCCTCAAAGCACAGCCTACAGAATTTATGCAAGGCTCTGTCATGCACAGATCAGACTACTGTTAGTGTACTGTCTTCAGTTTGAGTCACTAGCCACTGAAAAATAATACTGCACTAGAAAGAGTACAAAAAAGAACAACAGAGGGCTCCTCTGCTGCCTCGGTGAGTTTATTAGTCCCATGTTTGATAACTGGTCTGTTCTGAATTAGCAGATCTCAGCCAGGATGTCATTAGGGATATTACATTTAGCCTCAGAGCCCTTGTATGGAGGAGAAAATTGGCCCACTCCTGATTGCTATGACCCCATTGGAAATGTATGTATGCAGACTTTGGGTGAGGAGGAGATAGAGTGTGGCTGTGATGTTCCAGAGGGCACGTTAGCATCTGCAATATCTCCAGTCTGCCAACACTAATGGCTAACACTCACATATGAATAACAGCTACTTGGGCAAAGTACGAGAGGGCATCCAATGCCCATGGAATTGTACCCAAGCAAGTGGAGGGCAGCCCCAGGACATCGCTGCAGGAGTTCCTCAGGGCAGTGTCCTAGGCCCAACCATCTTCAGATGCTTCATCACTGACCTTCCCTCCAACATAAGGTCAGAAATGGGGATATTTGCTGATGACTGCACAGTGTTCAGTGCCATTCACAACTCCTCAGATAATGAAGCAGTCCATGCCCGCATGCAACAAGACCTGGACGACATTCAGGCTTGGGCTGATAAGTGGCAGGTAACATTCGTGCCACACAAGTGCCAGACAATGACTATCTCCAACAAGAGAGAGTCTAACCACCTCCCCTTGACATTCAACGGCATTACCATCGCCGAATCTCCCACCATCAACATCCTGGGGGGTCACCATTGACCAAAAACTTAACTGGACCAGCCACATAAATACTGTGGCAACAAGAGCAGGTCAGAGGCTAGGTATTCCACGGCGAGTGTCTCACCTCCTGACTCCCCAAAACCTTTCCACCATCTACAAGGCACAAGTAAGGAGTGTGATGGAACACTCTCCACTTGCCTGGATGAGTGCAACTCCAACAACACTCAAGAAGCTCGACACCATCCAGGACATAAGAACATAAGAAATAGGAGCAGGAGTAGGCCATTTGGCCCCTTGAGCCTGCTCCGCCATTTAATGAGATTATGGCTGATCTGCACTTGGCCTCAGCTCCACTTCCCTGCCCGGTCTCCATAATCCTTTGCTCCCTTATTGTTCAAAATTCTGTCTATCTCCACCTGGAATATATTCAATGACCCAGCCTCCCCTGCTCTCTGGGGCAGAGAATTCCACAGTTTTACGACCCTCTGAGAGAAGAAATTCCTCCTCATCTCAGTTTTAAGGATTCAAAATGGAGGAGGTCAGCATGTGGTCACTAATAAAAAAGCAAAATACTGCGGATGCTGGAAATCTGAAGTAAAAACAGAACATGCTGGAAATACTCAGCACAATGAGATGGTAATGGGACAAGTTAAGAAACAAAAGATGGCTCTAGATGAAGTCTAGGACAAAGCAGCCCGCTTGATTGACACCCCATCCACCACCTTAAACATTCACTCCCTCCACCACCGGCGTACCGTGGCTGCAGTGTGTACCACCTACAAGATGCACTGCAGCAACTCGCCAAGGCTTCTTCGGCAGCACCTCTCAAACCTGCGACCTCTTCCACCTAGAAGGACAAGGGCAGCATGTGCATGGGAACACCACCACCTCCAAGTTCCCCTCCAAGCCACACACCATCCTGACTTAGAAGTATATTGCTGATCCTTCATCGTCGCTGGGTCAAAATGCTGGAACTCCCTCCCTAACAGCACTGTGGGAGTACCATCACCACACGGACAGCAGCGGTTCAAGAAGGTGGCTCACCACCACCTTCTCAAGGGCAATTAGGGATGGGCAATAAATGCTGGCCTTGCCAGCGATGCCCACATCCCATGAACGAATAATAAAAAAAAGAAAGTTGTAGGCAAATAAGGCAGCAACACCGTCTATAGATTGTTTAAAGGCAGTTCATTACTTAGTGTTGTTATATCTTCACCATATCTTCCACAGATTATGTGGCACAGAGTTTCAGAATTGCATGCTGCACTTTTACAGCCCTTGTTCTCCCAAGATTACATTTCACTGCTATCATGATTTTAGTCACGCAAAGGATTGCAAAATATTTATTCATAATTGGCAACAACAAGCCCCAATTATACCCTTGGTTAAACTTGAAAGCACCAGTTGAAGGTAAGGCTTATTAACTTCCTGCAATCCCAGCTGGAAACTAGTTTAGCAAAAACTGTCAAAGTTAAGCAATATTTTGAAAGAAAGATCTTTCATTTTTGTAACATCTTTCATGACACCCCAAAGTGCTTTACAGAAATTAATTACTTCTGGCATATAGTCCCTGTTATATAAGCAAATGCAGCATTACATATAAACACATAAAGATAAATGTCTATTTTCTTCCGATTGTGCAGCAACCTGTACTCCTGGCAGTGGATCCACGAGAGTTTTGTCAAATAGAATAGACGTGCCCAATCTAATAAACATTCGGTGGGTCTGTATACCATAACTAGTGAATGGGGTGCATATGATCATTTGGCTTTTAAGTCGGGCAGAATCAGGATTTGCACAATATTGATGAATTGCTCATGTTTAAAACATATTTCTCACTTGTTGCTGGAACGAATTGTAATTATTACTTGTTGCAGCGCTGCGGCACTTTTTGATATCAGTATCTGGCATTTGTGAGTAATTTAAAAAAATCTTTGTTACTCCTCTGTTTGAGAACATTGTCATATTGCCTATAATGGAGGCTAATGGATAATTCAATTTAAGCAGCAAGTTTAAAATCTTAACATTGGGGGATATATGTACTATTAAATATATTTTCATTAAAGCAGTTTATTACACAATATTTTGGCAGCTGTACAAATCAAATAATGTTATTAATTTACAGAACAGGTACAAGATTGTAAAATAATTAGCATTAAGATTTATATTTCTAGGCTGGAAGTAATGGTCATGTAAAATTGTATGATTCATTATGTAATGGAGCAATGGGCGACCTTTAAAGAGGAGATGGTTCGGGTAAAGTCTAGGGGCTAAAAATTAATTATAGCCAAGAAATGGGCAGTGTTTAGACTAAAAATGGTTAAGTAGCGCCACCTGAAAATCGTCTAGGGTACACACAAAATTCGTCCTCACACCTCATTAAACTGTGAGAAGTCGCACAACACCAGGTTATAGTCCAACAGTTTTATTTGAAATCACAAGCTTTCGGAGCGGCTGCTCCTTCATCATTAAACTGATTGCAGTCATGATACTCATCCAAAAACTCAAGCTAATTGGCATTACACTGAAAAGCTGGACCAATATTGAGGGCAGTCTAAACGCAAGTAATGATTGCCACAGGCTTTTTTTCACTACTTAAAGGGGAGGTTCTTTGATGCTGCAGCACCTCATTCTCAGCATTGTTGGCTGTGCAGCTGCCTCAACAACAATAAGAAGAAGGATAAGGAGAAGTAGCAATTAATTACAAATCCTGATGGCAGATCGTCGCCCCAGGGAGAGAGCCCACAGGTTTTCCGAGGAAGCTTTGGAGGCATTGGTTTTAGCAGTGAGAAGGCAGGTGGTCCTGTACTCTGCAACTGGCAGGAGGCCCTCACCACAAGCCTGCTGGATTATGTGGAGGGAGGTGGCACACCACGTTATGGGCAGCACTGTGCTCCCCAGGACCCACACCCAGTGCAGGAAAAAGTTTAACGACCTCACACAGGTGGTCAGGGTGAGTGAAGGCTTCAACAAATGCTACATACCACCATCTGAACCACAAGCTTCACATACAGCTCAATGCACCACACCCCCAGCACTCACCCACCAACAATCTCTAACTAGCAACACTCAGACCCACATCTCATACCTTGCACACAATGACAGCTATTCAACTATGGCAGGCACAAGGAGCAGTAGTTATTAGAATTCATGTGATATGTGTGATATGTTTTAGATAAATTTATTAATTATGTTTGGAATATTTTGTGGTCTCTCTCATTTAAGCTTTGCTCCCAGGAGGACGCTGTGATGTGGCGTGAGACAGGGATTGTATAATGGGGATGTGGTGAGCTACGGGGATCTGGGGTTTCATTCATGCGAATTGGAATCTGATGAGCCGGTCACGGACAGCCCGTCCGGAAGGCCAATTGTCTCACTGCCTCCGCCCTCCCTCCTGTTCCTCCTCCTACTTGTACTCCTCCTCCTCCTCCTCCTCATCCTCCTCTGCCTTGTCATCCTCCTGAGGTGGTCCCGCAATCTCTGCTGACAAGGGCTGCGCCCTCATGATGGCCAAGTTGTAGACCTTGCAGTAGACCACCATGAAATGGGACACCAGCTCTGGTGAGCACTGGAGGGCTCCTCCTGAACGGTCAAGGCAGCGGAACCGTTGCTTCAGTAGGCCGATGGTCTGCTCGATGATGTTCCTGGTGGCAGCATGGCTCTCATTATATGAGTGCTGGGCACAAGTGTTGGGGTTGCGGAGGGAAGTGAGCCAGGTGGAGAGCAGATAGCTCTTGTGTCCGAGCAGCCACCCTCGAGCTTGATGTGGTGGCTGCAAGAGTGCTGGCACACCGGTCTGGTGCAGGATGGAGGCATCGTGGCTGCTGCCAGGATAGCGTGCATTGACATTGAGGATTCGCTGTGTATGGTCGCACACCAACTGCACATTAAGTGAGTGTTAGCCTTTGCAGTTATGGAAGATCTCAGGATTGTTATGCAGTACCTGCACGTTCGTCCTGCTTCTCTCTGCTGATCGGAGCCAATGTAGTCCTTTCTCCTGCTGTAGAGAGCCTCAGTGACCTCTCGGATACAGTGATGGACGGTGAACTGTGATATGTTAGCTATATCTCCAGTTGCAGACTGGAAGGATCAGCTGGCGAAGGAATTGAGGGTCAAGGTGACCTTGACTGTCATCGGGAGAGCTGTGGTCGCCCTGGTCTGAGGCTGGAGATCTGGTTGCAGGAGCTGGCAGAGTTCTGTGACCATCTCCTTGGGGAACCAGAGCCTCCGAATACACTGCTCCTCGCTTAATTGAAGGTAGGAGAAGTGATGTTGGAAGACCCTAGGAGGGTAAGGTCTGCTGTTGAGAGCCCTGATGGCCCTCCTCCTCCTCCCTCTGCACACATGTTCCCGTCTTTCTCGCTGCCTCCGCTCCATCCACCATAGATCCTGGAGGGCGAGGTCGACTGCCAGTACAGCCCCCATGACTTTTAGCAAGTGTTGTAGGTTGAAGCTTTTTAGAAATAATTATGGCGTTTTGTACATGCCAGAACACTCCCTCATACCAAAGAACCTTGAAATGACTAAAGAAAACTCTTACAGTAGCAGGAAGTAGCATACAGCCACTCAAACTTCAAAACCCTGTCAGGTCCGTGTGATTGTTGATGATCCCTTTAAATAGCGTCGCTGCAGCCGGCTTCTTGCTGCTGCACGCCACCTGAAGCTGTCGTTGTTTTCTCCAGCCGGTAAGTTCATTGGCTATAATGAAGTTGGGAGATCGTGCATCAAGTGAGTGTTTCACACTCACTGAGGTCATGATCTCCGTGATGGTGAGGTCCCCAGCAATCGAGTTCAGCGACAGCACTACCGGAAAGACCGATATGGCATGTGGCGTTGGAACTGGCATCAGGTGTCGTTAGAGTTCTCAACAGCGTTTTAGCGCCATCTCTTGGAAACCACACAAATTTCTCCCCCTAGGTATATTCCCACAAGGGGGAAAGGGAGGGCAACCAAAGCCAGAGCTACCTGGCTGACAAAGGATTTAGAGAGTAGGATGAAGCAGAAAAGCAGGCTGTATGACAGATGTCAGCTTGATAATACAAGGGAGAATCAGGCTGAATATAAAAAGTACAGAGGACAAGTGAAAAAAGACATGAGGGGCAAAGAGACAGTACGAGAATAGATTGGCGACTAACATGAAGGGGAATCCAAAGATGTTCTATAGGCATATTAACAGTAAAAGGGTTGTCAGAGGAGCGGTGGGGCTGATTAGGGACCAAAATGGAGAACTATTGGTGGATGCAGAAGGCATGGCTAAGGTACTAGATGAGTACTTTGCACTGGTGTTTACCACGGAAGAGGACTTTGCCAAAGCTATGGTAAACGAGCAGGTTATCGGGATACTGGATGAGATAAAAATAGATAAAGAAGAGATACTGGGAAGGCTGGCAGTACTTAAAATAGATAAGTCACCCAGTCCGGATGGGATGCATCCTCGGTTGCTGAGGGAAGTAAGGATAGAAATTGCGGCGGTGCTGGCCACAATCTTCCAATCCTCCTTAGGTACAGGGGTGGTGCCAAAGGACTGTAGGATTGCAAATGTTACTTCCTTGTTCAAAAAAGGGGGGGAAGGATAAACCTGGCAATTACAGGCCGGTCAGTTTAACGTCAGTGGTGGGGTAGTTTTTAGAAATAATGAGAAAATTAACAGCCACTTGGACAAGCATGGATTAACAACGGCGAGTAGGAAAAATTTGTTAAGGGCAAATCATGTTTGACTAACTTTATTGAGTTTTTTGATGAGGTAACAGAGAGGGTGGATAAGGGCAGTGCAGTTGATGTTGCGCATATGGACTTTCAAAAGGCATTTGAAAAAATATCACATACTAGGCTTGTTAGCAAAATTGAAGCCCATGGGATAAAAGGGTCAGTAGCAGCATGGTTACAAAATTGGCTAAGGGATAGAAAACAGAGTTGTGGTAAATGGCTGTTTTTCGGACTGGAGGGAGGTATACAGTGGAGCTCCCCAAGGTTCAGTACTAAGACCACTGCTGTTTCTAATATACATTAATGACTTGGACTTGGGGATACAGGGCACAATTATGAAATTTGCGGATGATACGAAACTTGGAAGTGTAGTAAACACTGAGGAAGATAGTAATAGACTTCAAGAGGACATAGACAGGCTGGTAGAATGGGTGGACACATGGCAGATGAAATTCAACGCAGAAAAGTGTGAGGTGACACATTTTGGTAGGAAGAATGAGGAGAGACAATACATACTAAGTGCTACAATTATAAAGGGGGTGCAAGAAGAGAGAGACCTGGGGGTGTTTGTGCACAAATCTTTGAAGGTGGCAGGACAGGGTAACAAAGCAGTTAATAAGGCATAGGATCCTGGGATTTATAAATAGAGGCAGCGAGTGCAAAAGCCAGGAAGTTATGCAGAGTTTGGAGGAGTCCAAATTTATGGAGGGTGGAAGATGGAATGCCAGCTAGGAGACAATTGCAATAGTCGAGTCTGGAGGTAACAAAAGCATGGATAAGTGTTTCAGCAGCAGATGGGCTGAGGCAGTGGTGGAGATGGGCAATATTACGGAGATGGAACTAGGCGGTCTTAGTGATGGAGAGGATATGGAGCCGGAAGCTCAAAATAGGTCAAATAGGATGGCGAGTTTGCGAACAATCTGGTTCAGCCTGAGACACTGGCCAGGGAGGGGGATGGAATCAGTGGCTAGGGAACAGAGTTAGTGGTGGGGGCCGAAAGTGTTAGTTTCGGTCTTCCAATGTTTGCAAGTTGCAATGCTTGCAGTGGCTAACATGTGGTATAACAATAGTTAAAACAACTATTCAATTTCTAGCCCACAGCTACAGAAAATGCATATAAGGAATGTAGTTCCTGTTTTCCTGAATTACTTTTCTGACATCAACTCCTGCAGCAAATTTAGTCAAGTTTTTATTTGTCATGATAAAAGGAATTCTTAATCATTAGAAGAAAAACTCCAAGTAGAATAGTATCCTGATACCTGAAGGAGGCTGTTGCTTGTGCTTGAAGGTTTATGAACCAAAATGCAAATGCAAGTCTTTACCATAACAGCCATTACTTGAGTAAACAGGCCTAAACTGTATATTTCATTGGTGTACAACCCATGGCCAACAAGTCACTTTTATTTACCTCATTATAATGTTTCAAAATGCAGCCAAATGGCCTTGTGCTCTCACCTTGTGGCTACACACACCATTTAATGAGACAGCTTTTGAATCAAGAGTTCTGGAATAGCCTGCAAGTTTGTATTGTTGTATTGGCACATGGGTAGTGGCATCTTGCCAGCCTCCTGACCAAGATCCAATTTAATGGGAAGCTACATTTGACAAGTATATGATGGAAGCAATGAGCCAGAGTCAGCCCTGGGGCTGAGCAGTACTGAAAGAGCATCAATGTTGCAGTGCTGGGCTGTGGTGTTAGGGATGAATGCATCAATTTTAACTGGGGATGTTAGAGTGCGGGAGCCAAAGCGAGGCTTGCATGGCCGTGTCAGCGTGAGATCAGGGCCATTTTAACTCTTGGGCCTCATTTAATTTTGGAACGCTGACTCCAGCCCGAACCCAGCGGCAATAACATGGAGACTGGGAGTGGGATTTTAGGTGGCTGTAGGCCACCACTGGGGTTCAGAGGGAACAATTCCCGGCCCCAGGAAAAGTCACCAAGGGGGTGATAGAGAGAAAATCGAGATGGGGGAGGAGAAGGGGGAAGCCTGGCTCGGGGATGCTTAAGGTTTCCTTGTGGGTTCGGAGGAGCAGGAGTGGGAGCAGAAGCACAAGGAAACCAATTTTAAAAAATTAACCTGATTGTGCTGGGCCTCTACTGGCCCTGGATCCATCCATTGGCAGCTTTCCCAGGCACGTTCAGCACTCAGCGAGAGTTGCACGGCCTGGGGGTAGATTTGCATCAGGGTCCGAATTATGTCATCAGACCACGGCTTTTGAATATTTCTGAGGCCCTCACCTGCCTGCAGTGAGGATGTCACATACTTCCTGAAACTTGGGAGTTAAAATATCAGCCAGCAGGAGTGTGACACAAACTGGGAGGCAAGTACTCTGCCCCATTATAACCCCCAATGCCCCATTCTTATCAGGAGTGTGGGGTTAAAATTGGGGCTTGTGAGTTGAAGTAGCATGCAGGGTCGGGGTGTACTTGAGCCTTAGGCAAGGCAGAAAGCATGGGGTTTGCAGCCAGCGTTAGACTTGTGCTTTCCATACAAGCTGGCTTTGGACAATGGAAATGATACTACCCATAAATTTAAGGAGTTGGGTACCCTTCTGGATACAAATAGTATCATTAGAACATATCCAGTTTAATTTTGTTGAATAAATCAAGCTTATTTAACACAAGCATTTTCGAACTATTTGAATAACAGGTGAACACAGAACATTCTGACATTGTTCATCTTATGATCCTTAGACTTGTGCAGTAACCAATAATGAATTTTGTGCATAAATGGGGGTGATTTGCTGCAGTTCTCCTGCTCGTTGATGGGGGGCCGGAGAGATTGGGGTTTGGGGGGAGACATCAATGGGGGTGGGCTGGAGAGATCGGGGGTTGGGGGGCCATCGATTGGGGGGGGCGGTGGAGAGATTGGGGAAGAGGGGGAAGATCATGGAAGGGGCCGGAGAGATCGAGGGAGGAGGGGAGAAAATCACAGGGGGCTCATGGAGCGCCACCTGAAAATCGTCTAGGGTACACACAAAATTCGTCCTCACACCTCATTAAACTGTGAGAAGTCGCACAACACCAGGTTATAGTCCAACAGTTTTATTTGAAATCACAAGCTTTCGGAGCACAGCTCCTTCATCATTAAACTGATTGCAGTCATGATACTCATCCAAAAACTCAAGCTCATTGGCATTACACTGAAAAGCTGGACCAATATTGAGGGCAGTCTAAACGCAAGTAATGATTGCCACAGGCTTTTTTTCACTACTTAAAGGGGAGGTTCTTTGATGCTGCAGCACCTCATTCTCAGCATTGTTGGCTGTGCAGCTGCCTCAACAACAATAAGAAGAAGGATAAGGAGAAGTAGCAATTAATTACAAATCCTGATGGCAGATCGTCGCCCCAGGGAGAGAGCCCACAGGTTTTCCGAGGAAGCTTTGGAGGCATTGGTTTTAGCAGTGAGAAGGCAGGTGGTCCTGTACTCTGCAACTGGCAGGAGGCCCTCACCACAAGCCTGCTGGATTATGTGGAGGGAGGTGGCACACCACGTTATGGGCAGCACTGTGCTCCCCAGGGCCCACACCCAGTGCAGGAAGAAGTTTAACGATCTCACACAGGTGGTCAGGGTGAGTGAAGGCTTCAACAAATGCTACATACCACCATCTGAACCACAAGCTTCACATACAGCTCAATGCACCACACCCCCAGCACTCACCCACCAACAATCTCTAACTAGCAACACTCAAACCCACATCTCATACCTTGCACACAATGACAGCTATTCAACTATGGCAGGCACAAGGAGCAGTAGTTATTAGAATTCATGTGATATGTGTGATATGTTTATAGATAAATTTATTAATTATGTTTGGAATATTTTGTGGTCTCTCTCATTTAAGCTTTGCTCCCAGGAGGACGCTGTGATGTGGCGTGAGACAGGGATTGTATAATGGGGATGTGGTGAGCTACGGGGATCTGGGGTTTCATTCATGCGAATTGGAATCTGATGAGCCGGTCACGGACAGCCCGTCCGGAAGGCCAATTGTCTCACTGCCTCCGCCCTCCCTCCTGTTCCTCCTCCTACTTGTACTCCTCCTCCTCCTCCTCCTCATCCTCCTCTGCCTTGTCATCCTCCTGAGGTGGTCCCGCAATCTCTGCTGACAAGGGCTGCGCCCTCATGATGACCAAGTTGTGGACCTTGCAGTAGACCACCATGAAATGGGACACCAGCTCTGGTGAGCACTGGAGGGCTCCTCCTGAACGGTCAAGGCAGCGGAACCGTTGCTTCAGTAGGCCGATGGTCTGCTCGATGATGTTCCTGGTGGCAGCATGGCTCTCATTATATGAGTGCTGGGCACAAGTGTTGGGGTTGCGGAGGGAAGTGAGCCAGGTGGAGAGCAGATAGCTCTTGTGTCCGAGCAGCCACCCTCGAGCTTGATGTGGTGGCTGCAAGAGTGCTGGCACACCGGTCTGGTGCAGGATGGAGGCATCGTGGCTGCTGCCAGGATAGCGTGCATTGACATTGAGGATTCGCTGTGTATGGTTGCACACCAACTGCACATTAAGTGAGTGGTAGCCTTTGCAGTTATGGAAGATCTCAGGATTGTTATGCGGTACCTGCACGTTCGTCCTGCTTCTCTCTGCTGATCGGAGCCAATGTAATCCTTTCTCCTGCTGTAGAGAGCCTCAGTAACCTCTCGGATACAGTGATGGACGGTGAACTGTGATATGTTAGCTATATCTCCAGTTGCAGACTGGAAGGATCAGCTGGCGAAGGAATTGAGGGTCAAGGTGACCTTGACTGTCATCGGGAGAGCTGTGGTCGCCCTGGTCTGAGGCTGGAGATCTGGTTGCAGGAGCTGGCAGAGTTCTGTGACCACCTCCTTGGGGAACCAGAGCCTCCGAATACACTGCTCCTCGCTTAATTGAAGGTAGGAGAAGTGATGTTGGAAGACCCTAGGAGGGTAAGGTCTGCTGTTGAGAGCCCTGATGGCCCTCCTCCTCCTCCCTCTGCACACATGTTCCCGTCTTTCTCGCTGCCTCCGCTCCATCCACCATAGATCCTGGAGGGCGAGGTCGACTGCCAGTACAGCCCCCATGACTTTTAGCAAGTGTTGTAGGTTGAAGCTTTTTAGAAATAATTATGGCGTTTTGTACGTGCCAGAACACTCCCTCATACCAAAGAACCTTGAAATGACTAAAGAAAACTCTTACAGTAGCAGGAAGTAGCATACAGCCACTCAAACTTCAAAACCCTGTCAGGTCCGTGTGATTGTTGATGATTCCTTTAAATAGCGTCGCTGCAGCCGGCTTCTTGCTGCTGCACGCCACCTGAAGCTGTCGTTGTTTTCTCCAGCCGGTAAGTTCATTGGCTATAATGAAGTTGGGAGATCGTGCATCAAGTGAGTGTTTCACACTCACTGAGGTCATGATCTCCGTGATGGTGAGGTCCCCAGCAATCGAGTTCAGCGACAGCACTACCGGAAAGACCGATATGGCATGTGGCGTTGGAACTGGCATCAGGTGTCGTTAGAGTTCTCAACAGCGTTTTAGCGCCATCTCTTGGAAACCACACAAATTTCTCCCCCTAGGTATATTCCCACAAGGGGGAAAGGGAGGGCAACCAAAGCCAGAGCTACCTGGCTGACAAAGGATTTAGAGAGTAGGATGAAGCAGAAAAGCAGGCTGTATGACAGATGTCAGCTTGATAATACAAGGGAGAATCAGGCTGAATATAAAAAGTACAGAGGACAAGTGAAAAAAGACATGAGGGGCAAAGAGACAGTACGAGAATAGATTGGCGACTAACACAAAGGGGAATCCAAAGATGTTCTATAGGCATATTAACAGTAAAAGGGTTGTCAGAGGAGCGGTGGGGCTGATTAGGGACCAAAATGGAGAACTATTGGTGGATGCAGAAGGCATGGCTAAGGTACTAGATGAGTACTTTGCACTGGTGTTTACCACGGAAGAGGACTTTGCCAAAGCTATGGTAAACGAGCAGGTTATCGGGATACTGGATGAGATAAAAATAGATAAAGAAGAGATACAGGGAAGGCTGGCAGTACTTAAAATAGATAAGTCACCCAGTCCGGATGGGATGCATCCTCGGTTGCTGAGGGAAGTAAGGATAGAAATTGCGGCGGTGCTGGCCACAATCTTCCAATCCTCCTTAGGTACAGGGGTGGTGCCAAAGGACTGTAGGATTGCAAATGTTACTTCCTTGTTCAAAAAAGGGGGGGAAGGATAAACCTGGCAATTACAGGCCGGTCAGTTTAACGTCAGTGGTGGGGTAGTTTTTAGAAATAATGAGAAAATTAACAGCCACTTGGACAAGCATGGATTAACAACGGCGAGTAGGAAAAATTTGTTAAGGGCAAATCATGTTTGACTAACTTTATTGAGTTTTTTGATGAGGTAACAGAGAGGGTGGATAAGGGCAGTGCAGTTGATGTTGCGCATATGGACTTTCAAAAGGCATTTGAAAAAATATCACATACTAGGCTTGTTAGCAAAATTGAAGCCCATGGGATAAAAGGGTCAGTAGCAGCATGGTTACAAAATTGGCTAAGGGATAGAAAACAGAGTTGTGGTAAATGGCTGTTTTTCGGACTGGAGGGAGGTATACAGTGGAGCTCCCCAAGGTTCAGTACTAAGACCACTGCTGTTTCTAATATACATTAATGACTTGGACTTGGGGATACAGGGCACAATTATGAAATTTGCGGATGATACGAAACTTGGAAGTGTAGTAAACACTGAGGAAGATAGTAATAGACTTCAAGAGGACATAGACAGGCTGGTAGAATGGGTGGACACATGGCAGATGAAATTCAACGCAGAAAAGTGTGAGGTGACACATTTTGGTAGGAAGAATGAGGAGAGACAATACATACTAAGTGCTACAATTTTAAAGGGGGTGCAAGAAGAGAGAGACCTGGGGGTGTTTGTGCACAAATCTTTGAAGGTGGCAGGACAGGGTAACAAAGCAGTTAATAAGGCATAGGATCCTGGGATTTATAAATAGAGGCAGCGAGTGCAAAAGCCAGGAAGTTATGCAGAGTTTGGAGGAGCCCAAATTTATGGAGGGTGGAAGATGGAATGCCAGCTAGGAGACAATTGCAATAGTCGAGTCTGGAGGTAACAAAAGCATGGATAAGTGTTTCAGCAGCAGATGGGCTGAGGCAGTGGTGGAGATGGGCAATATTACGGAGATGGAACTAGGCGGTCTTAGTGATGGAGAGGATATGGAGCCGGAAGCTCAAAATAGGTCAAATAGGATGGCGAGTTTGCGAACAATCTGGTTCAGCCTGAGACACTGGCCAGGGAGGGGGATGGAATCAGTGGCTAGGGAACAGAGTTAGTGGTGGGGGCCGAAAGTGTTAGTTTCGGTCTTCCAATGTTTGCAAGTTGCAATGCTTGCAGTGGCTAACATGTGGTATAACAATAGTTAAAACAACTATTCAATTTCTAGCCCACAGCTACAGAAAATGCATATAAGGAATGTAGTTCCTGTTTTCCTGAATTACTTTTCTGACATCAACTCCTGTAGCAAATTTAGTCAAGTTTTTATTTGTCATGATAAAAGGAATTCTTAATCATTAGAAGAAAAACTCCAAGTAGAATAGTATCCTGATACCTGAAGGAGGCTGTTGCTTGTGCTTGAAGGTTTATGAACCAAAATGCAAATGCAAGTCTTTACCATAACAGCCATTACTTGAGTAAACAGGCCTAAACTGTATATTTCATTGGTGTACAACCCATGGCCAACAAGTCACTTTTATTTACCTCATTATAATGTTTCAAAATGCAGCCAAATGGCCTTGTGCTCTCACCTTGTGGCTACACACACCATTTAATGAGACAGCTTTTGAATCAAGAGTTCTGGAATAGCCTGCAAGTTTGTATTGTTGTATTGGCACATGGGTAGTGGCATCTTGCCAGCCTCCTGACCAAGATCCAATTTAATGGGAAGCTACATTTGACAAGTATATGATGGAAGCAATGAGCCAGAGTCAGCCCTGGGGCTGAGCAGTACTGAAAGAGCATCAATATTGCAGTGCTGGGCTGTGGTGTTAGGGATGAATGCATCAATTTTAACTGGGGATGTTAGAGTGCGGGAGCCAAAGCGAGGCTTGCATGGCCGTGTCAGCGTGAGATCAGGGCCATTTTAACTCTTGGGCCTCATTTAAATTTTGGAACGCTGACTGCAGCCCGAACCCAGCGGCAATAACATGGAGGCCGGGAGTGGGATTTTAGGTGGCTGTAGGCCACCACTGGGGTTCAGAGGGAACAATTCCCGGCCCCAGGAAAAGTCACCAAGGGGGTGATAGAGAGAAAATCGAGATGGGGGAGGAGAAGGGGGAAGCCTGGCTCGGGGATGCTTAAGGTTTCCTTGTGGGTTCGGAGGAGCAGGAGTGGGAGCAGAAGCACAAGGAAACCAATTTTAAAAAATTAAACTGATTGTGCTGGGCCTCTACTGGCCCTGGATCCATCCATTGGCAGCTTTCCCAGGCACGTTCAGCACTCAGCGAGAGTTGCACGGCCTGGGGGTAGATTTGCATCAGGGTCCGAATTATGTCATCAGACCACGGCTTTTGAATATTTCTGAGGCCCTCACCTGCCTGCAGTGAGGATGTCACACACTTCCTGAAACTTGGGAGTTAAAATATCAGCCAGCAGGAGTGTGACACAAACTGGGAGGCAAGTACTCTGCCCCATTATAACCCCCAGTGCCCCATTCTTATCAGGAGTGTGGGGTTAAAATTGGGGCTTGTGAGTTGAAGTAGCATGCAGGGTCGGGGTGTACTTGAGCCTTAGGCAAGGCAGAAAGCATGGGGTTTGCAGCCAGCGTTAGACTTGTGCTTTCCATACAAGCTGGCTTTGGACAATGGAAATGATACTACCCATAAATTTAAGGAGTTGGGTACCCTTCTGGATACAAATAGTATCATTAGAACATATCCAGTTTAATTTTGTTGAATAAATCAAGCTTATTTAACACAAGCATTTTCGAACTATTTGAATAACAGGTGAACAAAGAACATTCTGACATTGTTCATCTTATGATCCTTAGACTTGTGCAGTAACCAATAATGAATTTTGTGCATAAATGGGGGTGATTTGCTGCAGTTCTCCTGCTCGTTGATGGGGGGCCGGAGAGATTGGGGTTTGGGGGGAGACATCAATGGGGGTGGGCTGGAGAGATCGGGGGTTGGGGGGCCATCGATTGCGGGGGGCGGTGGAGAGATTGGGGAAGAGGGGGGAAGATCATGGAAGGGGCCGGAGAGATCGAGGGAGGAGGGGAGAAAATCACAGGGGGCTCATGGAGCGCCACCTGAAAATCGTCTAGGGTACACACAAAATTCGTCCTCACACCTCATTAAACTGTGAGAAGTCGCACAACACCAGGTTATAGTCCAACAGTTTTATTTGAAATCACAAGCTTTCGGAGCACAGCTCCTTCATCATTAAACTGATTGCAGTCATGATACTCATCCAAAAACTCAAGCTCATTGGCATTACACTGAAAAGCTGGACCAATATTGAGGGCAGTCTAAACGCAAGTAATGATTGCCACAGGCTTTTTTTCACTACTTAAAGGGGAGGTTCTTTGATGCTGCAGCACCTCATTCTCAGCATTGTTGGCTGTGCAGCTGCCTCAACAACAATAAGAAGAAGGATAAGGAGAAGTAGCAATTAATTACAAATCCTGATGGCAGATCGTCGCCCCAGGGAGAGAGCCCACAGGTTTTCCGAGGAAGCTTTGGAGGCATTGGTTTTAGCAGTGAGAAGGCAGGTGGTCCTGTACTCTGCAACTGGCAGGAGGCCCTCACCACAAGCCTGCTGGATTATGTGGATGGAGGTGGCACACCACGTTATGGGCAGCACTGTGCTCCCCAGGGCCCACACCCAGTGCAGGAAGAAGTTTAACGATCTCACACAGGTGGTCAGGGTGAGTGAAGGCTTCAACAAATGCTACATACCACCATCTGAACCACAAGCTTCACATACAGCTCAATGCACCACACCCCCAGCACTCACCCACCAACAATCTCTAACTAGCAACACTCAAACCCACATCTCATACCTTGCACACAATGACAGCTATTCAACTATGGCAGGCACAAGGAGCAGTAGTTATTAGAATTCATGTGATATGTGTGATATGTTTATAGATAAATTTATTAATTATGTTTGGAATATTTTGTGGTCTCTCTCATTTAAGCTTTGCTCCCAGGAGGACGCTGTGATGTGGCGTGAGACAGGGATTGTATAATGGGGATGTGGTGAGCTACGGGGATCTGGGGTTTCATTCATGCGAATTGGAATCTGATGAGCCGGTCACGGACAGCCCGTCCGGAAGGCCAATTGTCTCACTGCCTCCGCCCTCCCTCCTGTTCCTCCTCCTACTTGTACTCCTCCTCCTCCTCCTCCTCATCCTCCTCTGCCTTGTCATCCTCCTGAGGTGGTCCCGCAATCTCTGCTGACAAGGGCTGCGCCCTCATGATGGCCAAGTTGTGGACCTTGCAGTAGACCACCATGAAATGGGACACCAGCTCTGGTGAGCACTGGAGGGCTCCTCCTGAACGGTCAAGGCAGCGGAACCGTTGCTTCAGTAGGCCGATGGTCTGCTCGATGATGTTCCTGGTGGCAGCATGGCTCTCATTATATGAGTGCTGGGCACAAGTGTTGGGGTTGCGGAGGGAAGTGAGCCAGGTGGAGAGCAGATAGCTCTTGTGTCCGAGCAGCCACCCTCGAGCTTGATGTGGTGGCTGCAAGAGTGCTGGCACACCGGTCTGGTGCAGGATGGAGGCATCGTGGCTGCTGCCAGGATAGCGTGCATTGACATTGAGGATTCGCTGTGTATGGTCGCACACCAACTGCACATTAAGTGAGTGTTAGCCGTTGCAGTTATGGAAGATCTCAGGATTGTTATGCGGTACCTGCACGTTCGTCCTGCTTCTCTCTGCTGATCGGAGCCAATGTAGTCCTTTCTCCTGCTGTAGAGAGCCTCAGTAACCTCTCGGATACAGTGATGGACGGTGAACTGTGATATGTTAGCTATATCTCCAGTTGCAGACTGGAAGGATCAGCTGGCGAAGAAATTGAGGGTCAAGGTGACCTTGACTGTCATCGGGAGAGCTGTGGTCGCCCTGGTCTGAGGCTGGAGATCTGGTTGCAGGAGCTGGCAGAGTTCTGTGACCACCTCCTTGGGGAACCAGAGCCTCCGAATACACTGCTCCTTGCTTAATTGAAGGTAGGAGAAGTGATGTTGGAAGACCCTAGGAGGGTAAGGTCTGCTGTTGAGAGCCCTGATGGCCCTCCTCCTCCTCCCTCTGCACACATGTTCCCATCTTTCTCGCTGCCTCCGCTCCATCCACCATAGATCCTGGAGGGCGAGGTCGACTGCCAGTACAGCCCCCATGACTTTTAGCAAGTGTTGTAGGTTGAAGCTTTTTAGAAATAATTATGGCGTTTTGTACATGCCAGAACACTCCCTCATACCAAAGAACCTTGAAATGACTAAAGAAAACTCTTACAGTAGCAGGAAGTAGCATACAGCCACTCAAACTTCAAAACCCTGTCAGGTCCATGTGATTGTTGATGATTCCTTTAAATAGCGTCGCTGCAGCCGGCTTCTTGCTGCTGCACGCCACCTGAAGCTGTCGTTGTTTTCTCCAGCCGGTAAGTTCATTGGCTATAATGAAGTTGGGAGATCGTGCATCAAGTGAGTGTTTCACACTCACTGAGGTCATGATCTCCGTGATGGTGAGGTCCCCAGCAATCGAGTTCAGCGACAGCACTACCGGAAAGACCGATATGGCATGTGGCGTTGGAACTGGCATCAGGTGTCGTTAGAGTTCTCAACAGCGTTTTAGCGCCATCTCTTGGAAACCACACAAATTTCTCCCCCTAGGTATATTCCCACAAGGGGGAAAGGGAGGGCAACCAAAGCCAGAGCTACCTGGCTGACAAAGGATTTAGAGAGTAGGATGAAGCAGAAAAGCAGGCTGTATGACAGATGTCAGCTTGATAATACAAGGGAGAATCAGGCTGAATATAAAAAGTACAGAGGACAAGTGAAAAAAGACATGAGGGGCAAAGAGACAGTATGAGAATAGATTGGTGACTAACATGAAGGGGAATCCAAAGATGTTCTATAGGCATATTAACAGTAAAAGGGTTGTCAGAGGAGCGGTGGGGCTGATTAGGGACCAAAATGGAGAACTATTGGTGGATGCAGAAGGCATGGCTAAGGTACTAGATGAGTACTTTGCACTGGTGTTTACCACGGAAGAGGACTTTGCCAAAGCTATGGTAAACGAGCAGGTTATCGGGATACTGGATGAGATAAAAATAGATAAAGAAGAGATACTGGGAAGGCTGGCAGTACTTAAAATAGATAAGTCACCCAGTCCGGATGGGATGCATCCTCGGTTGCTGAGGGAAGTAAGGATAGAAATTGCGGCGGTGCTGGCCACAATCTTCCAATCCTCCTTAGGTACAGGGGTGGTGCCAAAGGACTGTAGGATTGCAAATGTTACTTCCTTGTTCAAAAAAGGGGGGGAAGGATAAACCTGGCAATTACAGGCCGGTCAGTTTAACGTCAGTGGTGGGGTAGTTTTTAGAAATAATGAGAAAATTAACAGCCACTTGGACAAGCATGGATTAACAACGGCGAGTAGGAAAAATTTGTTAAGGGCAAATCATGTTTGACTAACTTTATTGAGTTTTTTGATGAGGTAACAGAGAGGGTGGATAAGGGCAGTGCAGTTGATGTTGCGCATATGGACTTTCAAAAGGCATTTGAAAAAATATCACATACTAGACTTGTTAGCAAAATTGAAGCCCATGGGGTAAAAGGGTCAGTAGCAGCATGGTTACAAAATTGGCTAAGGGATAGAAAACAGAGTTGTGGTAAATGGCTGTTTTTCGGACTGGAGGGAGGTATACAGTGGAGCTCCCCAAGGTTCAGTACTAAGACCACTGCTGTTTCTAATATACATTAATGACTTGGACTTGGGGATACAGGGCACAATTATGAAATTTGCGGACGATACGAAACTTGGAAGTGTAGTAAACACTGAGGAAGATAGTAATAGACTTCAAGAGGACATAGACAGGCTGGTAGAATGGGTGGACACATGGCAGATGAAATTCAACGCAGAAAAGTGTGAGGTGACACATTTTGGTATGAAGAATGAGGAGAGACGATACATACTAAGTGCTACAATTTTAAAGGGGGTGCAAGAAGAGAGAGACCTGGGGGTGTTTGTGCACAAATCTTTGAAGGTGGCAGGACAGGGTAACAAAGCAGTTAATAAGGCATAGGATCCTGGGATTTATAAATAGAGGCATAGAGTGCAAAAGCCAGGAAGTTATGCAGAGTTTGGAGGAGCCCAAAATTATGGAGGGTGGAAGATGGAATGCCAGCTAGGAGACAATTGCAATAGTCGAGTCTGGAGGTAACAAAAGCATGGATAAGTGTTTCAGCAGCAGATGGGCTGAGGCAGTGGTGGAGATGGGCAATATTACGGAGATGGAACTAGGCGGTCTTAGTGATGGAGAGGATATGGAGCCGGAAGCTCAAAATAGGTCAAATAGGATGGCGAGTTTGCGAACAATCTGGTTCAGCCTGAGACACTGGCCAGGGAGGGGGATGGAATCAGTGGCTAGGGAACAGAGTTAGTGGTGGGGGCCGAAAGTATTAGTTTCGGTCTTCCAATGTTTGCAAGTTGCAATGCTTGCAGTGGCTAACATGTGGTATAACAATAGTTAAAACAACTATTCAATTTCTAGCCCACAGCTACAGAAAATGCATATAAGGAATGTAGTTCCTGTTTTCCTGAATTACTTTTCTGAAATCAACTCCTGTAGCAAATTTAGTCAAGTTTTTACTTGTCATGATAAAAGGAATTCTTAATCATTAGAAGAAAAACTCCAAGTAGAATAGTATCCTGATACCTGAAGGAGGCTGTTGCTTGTGCTTGAAGGTTTATGAACCAAAATGCAAATGCAAGTCTTTACCATAACAGCCATTACTTGAGTAAACAGGCCTAAACTGTATATTTCATTGGTGTACAACCCATGGCCAACAAGTCACTTTTATTTACCTCATTATAATGTTTCAAAATGCAGCCAAATGGCCTTGTGCTCTCACCTTGTGGCTACACACAACATTTAATGAGACAGCTTTCGAATCAAGAGTTCTGGAATAGCCTGCAAGTTTGTATTGTTGTATTGGCACATGGGTAGTGGCATCTTGCCAGCCTCCTGACCAAGATCCAATTTAATGGGAAGCTACACTTGACAAGTATATGATGGAAGCAATGAGCCAGAGTCAGCCCTGGGGCTGAGCAGTACTGAAAGAGCATCAATGTTGCAGTGCTGGGCTGTGGTGTTAGGGATGAATGCATCAATTTTAACTGGGGATGTTAGAGTGCAGGAGCCAAAGCGAGGCTTGCATGGCCGTGTCAGCATGAGATCAGGGCCATTTTAACTCTTGGGCCTCATTTAAATTTTGGAACACTGACTCCAGCCCGAACCCAGCGGCAATAACATGGAGGCCGGGAGTGGGATTTTAGGTGGCTGTAGGCCACCACTGGGGTTCAGAGGGAACAATTCCCGGCCCCAGGAAAAGTCACCAAGGGGGTGATAGAGAGAAAATCGAGATGGGGGAGGAGAAGGGGGAAGCCTGGCTCGGGGATGCTTAAGGTTTCCTTGTGGGTTCGGAGGAGCAGGAGTGGGAGCAGAAGCACAAGGAAACCAATTTTAAAAAATTAAACTGATTGTGCTGGGCCTCTACTGGCCCTGGATCCATCCATTGGCAGCTTTCCCAGGCACGTTCAGCACTCAGCGAGAGTTGCACGGCCTGGGGGTAGATTTGCATCAGGGTCCGAATGATGTCATCAGACCACGACTTTTGAATATTTCTGAGGCCCTCACCTGCCTGCAGTGAGGATGTCACACACTTCCTGAAACTTGGGAGTTAAAATATCAGCCAGCAGGAGTGTGACACAAACTGGGAGGCAAGTACTCTGCCCCATTATAACCCCCAGTGCCCCATTCTTATCAGGAGTGTGGGGTTAAAATTGGGGCTTGTGAGTTGAAGTAGCATGCAGGGTCGGGGTGTACTTGAGCCTTAGGCAAGGCAGAAAGCATGGGGTTTGCAGCCAGCGTTAGACTTGTGCTTTCCATACAAGCTGGCTTTGGACAATGGAAATGATACTACCCATAAATTTAAGGAGTTGGGTACCCTTCTGGATACAAATAGTATCATTAGAACATATCCAGTTTAATTTTGTTGAATAAATCAGCTTATTTAACACAAGCATTTTCGAACTATTTGAATAACAGGTGAACACAGAACATTCTGACATTGTTCATCTTATGATCCTTAGACTTGTGCAGTAACCAATAATGAATTTTGTGCATAAATGGGGGTGATTTGCTGCAGTTCTCCTGCTCGTTGATGGGGGGCCGGAGAGATTGGGGTTTGGGGGGAGACATCAATGGGGGTGGGCTGGAGAGATCGGGGGTTGGGGGGCCATCGATTGGGGGGGGCGGTGGAGAGATTGGGGAAGAGGGGAGAAGATCATGGAAGGGGCCGGAGAGATCGAGGGAGGAGGGGAGAAAATCACAGGGGGCTCATGGAGGACATCAGGAGGACATCGGACCACGGGGGGAGGTGGGGTCCGATCGCTGGGGAGGCTAACATTTTTGCTTGGAGGGCTGGGGGGAAGCACTCCTGCTCCTCCTGGCCTTCAAGCAGTGCTGGAAAGGCACTTACCTCTTCCACTTAGCAGTCCTCGTCTCCCTTTAGCTGCCGGTTTTCCCGAGGCCCGGGAAATCGGCCAGCCAGCGTTAATGCTGGAACAGAGAAAAAAAGCTGAGGCACGCAACCTCATTAAAATATTTAAATTAGTGACCTGCCTCCTGGGAGAGGATTGGTAGCCTGCCGGCCTCAGAACCCATTATGCATCTGTGCTGCTGGTGCCAACTATCACATTATTGGCTCCATAAACAATAGATCATTTGGTGTCAGTTTTCCTTGAATGCAGAGCAAGAACAACTTGCATTTATATAGCGACTTTAACATAGTAAATGTCCCAAGGCGTTTAACAGGAGTGTAACCAGACAAAACTTTACACAGAGCCAAAGAAGGAGACAGTAAGACAAGGAGGTAGGTTTTAAGAAGCGTCTTAAAGGAGAAGAGAGTGATGGGGAGGTGGAGAGGTTTAGGGAGGGTTTCCAGAGCTTAGGGTCTAGACAGCTGAAAGCATGGCCACCACTGGTGGGGCAAAGGAAGGGGAGGATGCACAAGAGACCAGACATGAAGGAACGCAGAGTTCTTGGGGGTTGTAGGGCTGGAGGAGGTTAAAGAGATAGGGAGGGGTGCCATGAAGGGATTTGAACATGAGAATAAGAATTTTAAAATCGAGGTGTTGGTGAACCGGGAGTCAATGTAGGTCGGTGAGCACAGGGTTGATAGGTGAACGGGACTTGGTGCGAGTTAGGATACAGGCAGCAGAGCTTTGGATGACCTTAAGTTTATGGAGGGTGGAAGATGGGAGGCCAGCCAGATGTGCATTAAAATAGTCAAGTCTAGAGGTAACAAAGGCATGGATGAGGGTTTCAGCAACAAATGAGCTGAGGCAGGGGCAATGTTACAGAGGTGGAAATAGGCGGCCTTAGTGATGACGTGGATATGTGGTCGGAAGCTCATCTCCGGGTCAAATACAACACCAAGGGTTGAGTTGTTTGCTACATGGATAATAGGCATCAGGAACTCTTCATGGCGAGCAGCACAACTTACCATGAAATGTGTGAGTGCATTGTCATCATCCTCTTGAACAGCATGGATGCAGAGTGAACCCCATCAAGCCATTGGAGCAGTGTGGAGCCTCAGCAGTTGATGCCTTCCTCACTGCAACCCAATCACCGTAGGCACTGAACTCTGGATATATGACCATGAGTCCACATCTTGTTTTCTCATCAACTATACAACAACATTCATCTCCAGTATGGTGGAAGGACCTATACAAGAGAGCTTGCAAAGTGTCAACCACTTAGATGTTCTAGAAGTCCAAAGTTGTGTGCCAGATTTACTCAACACTGCTCACCTAATCAAGGCCCTTATGTGAGCCATTTGGCAAAAGACGTGCCACTGGGAGGCTAACGTCTCTCCTGGGTACTCAGCAACAAGTTGGTGTAACCCAGAGCCATCACTCTCTGTAACTGTTTCCAAATTTCCAGTTCAACTAATTTGTAGGTAATATTGAATAGTGTTCTGGCAAAAAAACAAAAAAAGCACGAGTTACTTCCTTCACTGACAGTTCTAGCTCTGTAGAATCCTATATTCTGACACTATAAGTAAAGGTTGAAAAGCTTTTTGACTGTACTTCTTTAGATCACAGGAAAACCCAAGTAAGAATGTCCTGAATGTTTATACAATACTCATATTTTTATATACATAACTGAACTTTGGAAAGTCCTTATCTAACATCAAAAACTCCTTGGGCTAATTGGTGAGCAGAATGCAATGCTTTGCAATTTTGATGGAAGTATTAAGGCTGAAATTACTATGAATCTGGCAATTACACAATAAAGTTATGAGATTTATTAGGGCCAGGTGTGTAGGTCCAGTTCTTCATTTGTTGGCCTTCTGAATACAATCTGCAATGCTCCAGTATAAATCATAAGTCACAAAATCACTTTTAACCAGTACATAAAAATAGTAAAGCAAGGTCTCTATGGCAGTGTGTTGCATAGCAACCTGGTGTTGGCATCTCCTACACTTTCACAATTACTGCCATATTCTGGGGAGAGGCGCAGGAGAAAGTGTTTTGCTGCTTACAAGGAAATTACAGGGCAATCAACATGAAGAAAATATTAGAAGTGGGATATTATAGCAAAAACAGTGAGGCAGATCACAAACCCACTTAAACTAGGACTGCCAGCTGGCTAGCTTTCACTAACTCATCAAGTTAGAAACATCCAGCTGGACCATTGAAAAACCCGTCAGTTGGCAACCCTAACACTTGGAGCTGTGTTTGATTTTAAGAGTAAGTCTTTGAAGTTATAAAATCACTGCAACATGAATGAGAGTACATATATTTTTTTTTAAAACATAACAATGCAAGAAGAGTAATATTTTCTCAAGTATAGTTCCTCCAAGGCATCAAGCAGCATAGCTAATACCTCACAGTTATGTATAGGCATGAGAAAGTCTCACATTTATACCATCGACCTTGTGAAGATGTATAGTTCTTATGATATTTCTGGAGTCAGTCTGAAACATCTGGAACCATCCTGTGGTAGACAATACCACAATCTGTGTGCTGGCAGTTGGCTTCTAATCCAGCCTCAGTGTACAGCGATCTCCAGTTCTTGTATTGTTTTTAAAAAATAATAAGTTAAATTGGCAAGCAACTGTTGAAAAACTCTTTCCAGACACTCCATGTAATAATCTAGAAGGTCAGAGGTCAGACCTTATGTTAGTAGTGCATTTAACAAAGGGGTAGATTTTGAAATGTCACCACAGCAGTAACAGAAGTGAATAGTACAAAAAAAACTTGTACAGTGTGTGTGGGGCGGGGGTGAGGGATAGGGCGAAGGCGGACTGGTGATTTCAATGGATCCTTATATCAAATCCATATGGTTGGGGGCAAAGAGGTTCAATGTTTGGGGCATTGTTTGGGTCAGCTATGTGGAATTTGCTTGCTGCCCTATACAACCTTACCCCACCCAATGGGGAATGTCTTTGGCCAGCAATTGAGGGCAGCTGCTGGCTACATTCTCTTGTTGCTGGTATTCTCTTCCTATACCCGCAAGGCATGTGTTAAAATGTTGACTTTTTTTTTGCACTGTAGATGTGTTTTGGGGGTGGAGTATTAGGATTTTGAGCTAAGTAACAAAACAGACCAGTGAGGACCATGGAGGGGTAAGAGAGACTCCCACTTAAATCGTCAATCCCCACTGAGACACATCCAAGGAAACAAATGAAGCTGCTATGTGTTTTTTTTTAATTGGGAGTTTCTTTTGAGGCTGTAAATGTTTAATAGAACTGGAGTTATATGTCTCTTAATTTGCATATTGTAAACAGGAAGATCTCACTCTATTGTTTGAAGCTACTTGGGAGAGTCTAAAGCACCTGAAAATGGAAACCTTTCCCAGAGTCTCAACGGTGTATTTACAAATATCTACAGTACATAACGTAAGGCCAGAGTGACTTAAAGGGACAATGCAGTGAGCACAGCGCAGATTCACCAGAGGGCTGGGGCTAAAAGGGTTAAATTATGAGGATGGGTTGCATAAACTAGGCTTGTGTTCCATCGAGTATCGAAGATTAAGGGTTGAACTAATTGAGCTGTTTAAGATCTTTAAAGGATCTGGTAGGGTAGAGAGATAGAAATTATTTCCTCTGGTGGGTGTGTCCAGAACAAGAGGGCATAACATTAAAGTAAGAGCTCGGCCATTCAGGGATGATGTGAGGAAACACTTCTTCACACAAAGGGTAGTGAAAATCTGGAACTCTCTCCCCCAAAAAGCTGTTGAGGCTGGGGGTCAATTGAAAATTTCAAAACTGAGATTGATAGATTTTTGTTAGGCAAGGGTTTTTAGGGTTACGGAACCAAGGTGGGTAGATGGAGTTAAGCTACAGATCAGCCATGATCTAATTCAATGGCAGAATAGGCTAGAGGGGCTGAATGGCCTCCTCCTGTTCTTAAAATCTCTTTGTGTTGTTCTGACTGGGCTGGAGTCCAGAAGCAATGAAGTGTAAGTTTGCACAAGCTACCTCTCTGTGTCTACAAGTGCTTTCCATTCCGTGGCGTTTCCTTTTAAACAAATTCTGGTTTTGGCTGTTAAATCATGCAATAAGGAAATTCGACAAAAGAACTGTCGCTTAAGACCTGAAGTTGCTTTTTACTTCATCGAAATAAAAAGCAAAGAAAAAAATCTGCAAATGTTGGAAATCTGAAACAAAAACAGAAAATGCTGGACACACTCGACAAGTTGGTAAGCATCTGTGGAAAGAAGAGGGAGGTTAACCTTTCAGGTCGAACAACATCAGGGTGCCAGGGTTGTCAACTCCTAGCCTGTGAGTCTTGTGCATCCCTTTTGAAAGTTACTATTGAATCTGCTTCCATCACGCTTTCAGGCAGAACATTCCAGATCATAACAACTCTGGTTGTCTCTCTAGTAATTGGGTTCTTTTTATTACTGAGAGTTGTTGGCTGTGGGAGCACCAGAATAGGCATTCAACAACAATAACATGCATTTATATAGAGCCTCTAAAGTTTAAAAAAAATACCAAAACGTCTTTCGGCTCTACGTATAAAATTCTTAGAGGGCTTGACAGGGTAGATGCTGAGAGGTTGTTTCCCCTGGCTGGAGAGACTAGAACTAGGGGGCAGAGTCTCAGGATAAGGGGTTGGCCATTTAGGACTGAGATGAGGAAGAATTTCTTTACTCAGAAGGTTGTGAATCTTTGGAATTCTCTAACCTAGAGGGCTGTGGAGGCTCAGTCGTTGAGTATATTCAAGGCAGAGATCGATAGATTTTTGGAATCAAGGGATATGAGGATAGGGCGAAAAAGTGGAGTTGAGGTAGAAGATCAGCCATGATCTTATTGAATGGCAGAGCAGGCTCGAGAGGTCGTATGGCCTACTCCTGCTCCAATTTCTCCTGTTCTTATGTTCAATGGTTTGAATGAACCCTATCAGTTACTCAATAGATTGAATCGCAAAAGCAGTGGTTGCTGGAATTAGCTCCGTTTCCATGGGGGGAATTTTAACCTAAAAAAACCGATGGGTTTGGAGCGTGGGGGTAGTTAAATTGTTAAAAATCGGATTCCCGACCTGAACGCGAGGTGGGACGAGATGGGCAGCCAACTCGCTCCCAGGAGGCGGGACATCAATTTAAATATTACAATGAGGCTGGAAGCCTCTTTTTTAACCTCCATTTTGTTTTTAATTGCAGCTGGACGGGTTTTACACACTTTGTAAAACCCGGCAGTTACAGCAAGGCGGGGACTGCTGCATCCAGGAGGTAAGGGCCTTTACACCTACCTTCTGGATCCAGGGTCGCTGCCTAACCCACCCCCCACAATCGGAGACCCTCCCACGAAGCCTCTGATCACCTTCCCGAACCCCCCCCATCCCGCACCAATGATCTTGAGGCCCCTTTCCTGGTCCCACGACGTCCCCGATCTTCTCTTCTCCACGCCCATCCTCCGGAGGCCGGCACCGGCCCCAACCTAATCGCTCCCTCCCTCCTCTGTGCGGCCTAGTGCTGCAGGCCTACCCGCCCGCAGCCAGCCAGCCTCTTCATCTGGCTGGCTGCGGGCAGGAATCAGAGGCTTCAAATGCAAATAAGGCCCTGCCGTTAAAGTCGGCAGGGCCTGCGGGAAACTCGTTCTCCCGGGTTTCCCGCCCACATCAGTGTCCCCCCGCCCCCAACCTGCCTTCCCCATGAAAATCCAGCCTCATATGTTAGATTGTGTTTGAGTTACAACAACCTAAATTAACACCATCACCACATATTATTGTTAAATTCATGTGAGAAGCCAATGTATCATTTTGTAAAATATATTCGTCTGCAAAACAAGACTCCAAACTTTAATAAGTTTGCAGTATGAGACTGCAAATCATAAAATATACAAAATTGTGACTCTATAAGGAGCATACTGCAGTATCTGCGGTAGTTGATGATTGTTGGTTAGTTTCAAGATTATAATCTTTTAGTTGCTGTATCTGCATGACCTGTGGTCAAAAATTGACTCACGTTTTAGGTCCATGCTTTAGTTCCCCAAAACACAGTTTATAAGTGAAATTTATCTAATCCTATATAGATAATGACATAGCAATTGGATTTGGAGCCTTATCACTGCAGCTTATATAAAGTTTCCCTGGATTATGCTATCAGTAGCAGAGGCGTTTTGAGACACAGTTTAGCTTTCACCTTCCATTGCTTTGCATTAAGTAGTCATGAGCTATTATGGTAAACTAATAAAGATATATTTATCAATATGTTCAATATATACACTGTATAAATCTATTGAAATTAGTGATCTCATTTTTACTTTCATTTCTGTAGCATTTCTTTCGTTACATATAATTCTATTCAAGAGTCAACGCGGTTGACTCTCAACTGCCCTCTGAAGTGGCCTAGCAAGCCATTCAGTTTTATCAAAACAACTACAAAGAATAATAAGAAAAAATCTGGACAGACCACTTGGCTGCAACCTGGGCACTGAATTAGAACACAATGAAGTCACACCCAGCCCAGTCAACATTTCAAAGTTCTCTCACTAACATCTGGGGACTGGTTCTAAAGGTGTAAGAGCTGTCCCACAGATTAGTCAAGCACCAGCCTGACATAATCTTACTCACAGAATCATACTTATTAGCCAATGTCCCAGCCAATGTCACCATTCCTGGGTATGTTCTATCCCACGGGCAGGACAGTCCCATCAGAGTCGGGGTGGGGGTGCACAGTGATATAGAGTCGGGTGAAAGTGACCATGAGAATCGTTAACATTGACTCCGGACACCATGAAGTTTCATGGCTTTAGGTCAAACTTGGGCAAGAAAACCTCCTGCTGATTACCACCTACCGCCCTCCCTCAGCTGATGAATCAGTACTCCTCCATGTTGAACACTCTTTGGAGGAAGCACTGAGAATAGCCAGGTAACAGAATATACTCTGGGTGGGAGACTTCAATGTCCATCACCAAGAATGGCTTGGTAATGCCACCACTGACCGAGATGGCCAAGTCCTGAAGGACATAAACTGGGCTTACACCAGGTGGTGAGAACCAATATGAGCGAATAACCTACTTGACCTCATCCTCTCCAATCTACCTGTTGCAGATGCATCTGACCATGATGGTATTGGAAGGAGTGACCACCGCTTGGTCCTTGTGGAGACCAAGTCCCGTCTGAGACACCCTCCATTGTGTTGTGTGGCATTACCATCATGCCAAGTGAGATAGATTAAGAACAGATCTAGCAGCTCACAACTGGACATCCATCAGGTGCTGTGGGCCATCTGCAGCAGTAGAATTGTATTCCACCACAATCTGTAACCTCATGGCCCGGCATATTCCTCACTCTACCATTACCATCAAGCCCGGGAACCAACCTTGGTTCAATGAGGACTGTAGAAGAGCATGCCAGGAGCAGCACCAGGCGGACCTAAAAATGAGGTGCCAACCTGGTGAAGTTACAGCACAGGACTACATGCATGCTAAACAGCGGACCAACCCTGGTTCACCAGGCGCATGAAAACACCATCACCTCCAAGTTTCCCTCCAAATCATACACCATCCCGAATTGGACATATATTGCCATTCCTTCATTATTGTTGGGGTAAAATCCTGGAACTGCCTCCCTAACAGCATTGAAGGAGCACCTTCCCCACAAGGACCTCAGCAGTTCAAGAAGAAGGCGGCCCACCACCACCTTCTCAAGGGCAACTAAGGATGGGCAATAAATGTCAGTTTTGCCAGTGATCTCCATAAACCGAGAATAAATAAAATAATATATATTGAACCTGGATTTAATTATGATAGCAAAATACTGCGGATGCTGGAAAATTGAAACAACAGAAAACGCTGGAAAAACTCAGCAGGCCAGGCAACATCCGTGGAGAGAGAAACAGAGTTAACGTTTCAGGTCGAAACCCTTCGTCAGAACTGAGAAAAAAGCAGGAAATGAAACAGATAAAAAAGCAAGGGGCAGACTGGGGGGAGGAATAAAAGAACAAAAGGGGTGGTCTATGTAAGTAGAGACATTAAGAGATGCTCAAGGCAAGACGAGATGGTAATAGGACAGGTTAAGAAACAAAAGGTGGCTCAGAAGTGTGAAGTGTGAAATGCTGGCAGAATGAGAGACAGCTGCCGTGGGGGGAGAGAGAGAGAAAAAAAGGGAAAAGGCACAAACCAAAAGGGTGGATAAAATGTATATATATGTGGTAGGGGCCGAGGTTATGGTCTGAAATTGTTGAACTCGATATTGAGTCCGGAAGGCTGTAAAGTGCCTAATCGGAAGATGAGGTGCTGTTCCTCGAGCTTACGCTGAGCTTCCGTGGAACAATGCACGAGGCCGAGGACGGTGAGGTCTGAGTGGGCGTGGAGAGGTGAATTAAAATGACAAGCGACCAGAAGCTCGGGGTCACCCTTACGGACTGAATGGAGGTGTTCCACAAAGCGGTCACCCAATCTGCGTTTGGTCTCCCCAATGTAGAGGAGACCACATCGTGAGCAGCGAATACAGTATACTAGATTGCAAGAAGTACAAGTAAATCGCTGTTTCACCTGGAAGGGGTGTTTGGGGCCCTGGAGAGTGGGAAGGGGGGATGTATAAGGGCAGGTGTTGCATCTCCTGCGCTTGCACGGGAAGGTGCCGGGCGAGGGGGAAGGGGTGCTGGGGGTGATAGAGGAGTGGACTAGGGTGTCTCGGAGGGAGCGGTCCCTACGGAATGCTGAAAGGGGAGGTGAGGGGAAGATACGTTTGGTGGTGGGATCACGTTGGAGGTGGCGGAAATGGCGGAGGATGATCCGTTGAATGTGGAGGCTGGTGGGGTGAAAGGTGAGGACAAGGGGAACTCTATCGTGGTTCCGGGAGGGAGGGGCCGGGGTGAGGGCAGAAGTGCGGGAGATAGAATGGACACGGTCGAGGGCCGTGTCGACCACGGTAGAGGGGAATCCTCGGTTGAGGAAAAAGGAAGACATGTCGGAAGCACTGGTATGGAAGGTGGCATCGTCGGAGCAGATGCGGCGGAGACGGAGAAACTGGGAGAAGGGAATAGAGTCCTTACAGGAGGCGGGGTTGGAGGAAGTGTAGTCCAGGTAGCTGTGGGAGTCAGTGGGCTTGTAGTGAATGTTAGTCAATAACCTATCCCCAGAGATGGAGACGGAGAAGTTGAGGAAGGGAAGGGAAGAGTCGGAGATGGACCATGTGAAGGTGAGGGAAGGGTGGAAATTGGAAGCATAGTGAATGAAATGTTCTAGTTCAGGGCGAGAGCAGGAGACGGCACCGATACAGTCGTCAATGTACCGGAAAAAGAGGTGAGGGAGGGGACCCGAGTAGGACTGGAACAAAGAGTGTTCCACATATCCCACGAAAAGGCAGGCATAGCTAGGACCCATACGGGTACCCATAGCAACACCTTTGATTTGGAGGAAATGAGTGGAGTCAAAGGAGAAGTTGTTCAATGTGAGAACAAGTTCAGCCAGGCGGATTTAATTATGTTTATTAAATAATTGAGATTTATTTCTTCTGCAATAATAGTGAATAGTGGAAGATTACATTGCGATCTGAATCTAGCAATATTTTAAATGCTAACACATTTAAAAAATTGTATCACTGACTGCCAATCAAAACTTTACATATGTTTCACGTATTTATTTTTGTGATTGAAAGCCATGGAGACTGTGAATATTTTTGTATTAGTATGTCAGTCCTATCCGCAACATCACAGTCTTACCAGTCAGTGAAAATGTTATAATGGCGTGGAATTTGTGGTGGGTAATAATGGCAAACTAAAGCGTTCGCTTTTAATATCCCTTTGAAACTGCTAACAACTTCAGGATCTAGCGCATGTGCATCTAAAGGCGGAAATCCTGAAGTTGCGGTCAGTCATTCACTGCTCCGACATTGGCTGCGCTGTGCCCCCCCTCACCCTCCCCCCCCCACCCCCCCAAAAGCCGGTAATCAGTGAAATCAGTGAAACTGACAAAAACTTGGGCTTTCCCACGGTAATATCGCTGTTAAATACCCCATTAAAAGTTAGGCTTTGTTGGATTAGGTATAACTGGGGTTTTAAAAATGTATTGACTGCTAAACAAACGTTATGGCCCTGAAAAACTAATTTTAATTTTGTAGAGTGTCAAATTTCTCCATTTTATTTTAAACTTAAAAAAAAAGTTAAATTTTTTTTTAAAGTTTGTTCATATTTATTTCAGGTTTACCTTTTCCCCATGTGAGAGCCCCAATCTTAGTTTTGCTCTCTGTAACATTTTTTAAAAGTCTGAATTAAAGGACCTTCTTCACTTCCTGGTTCGCTGGCTGTGAGAATTCTGAATTGTGATTGGCTGCTTAGACAGCTTGTTGACATCACAGCAGAGCGCTCTAGGAGATCCCCAAATATTACACTAAAATCACTTGCACGTCGAAAAAGGCAAAGTTCTTGCCAGAGATCGCGAGATCTTTGTGGGTAGCTTTCTTTGGGGCCAGCAGAGAACACCTTTGCTTTGCCACTGACCACAAATTCTGGGCCATTATATTTTCAAATCTAAATTAAATGTACCACATTTATTTGAAATTTAAGATATTACGGTTGAGTAATACCTTTGATAAAATAGTAGATAGGAGAATTTTATATGGATGGGTTCATTATATCGCGGCTGGAGTTCCTCAGGGCAGTGTCCTTAGCCCAACCATCTTCAACTGCTTCACCAATGACCTTCCCTCCACCATAAGGTCAAGAGTGATGTTGTTTGCTGATAATTCTACAATGTTCAGCTTTGATAACGAAGCAGTCTATGCCAGCCTACAGCAGGACCTGGATAACACCAACAAGATAAGGCTCAACCACATCCTCCTCCTGACCTTTAATAGCACCGCCATCACCAAGTGCTCCTCCATCAACATCCTGGGAATCATCATTGACCAGAAGTTTAATTGCATTAGTCTTTTCCACAATGTGGTTACAAAAGAGCAAAAGCCTGGCTCCCATGATTTCATAGCCGGGGCATAAAGGATGGTGCAAAACGGACATTTCATCTGATTTTCAATAAGAGCACAATCTAGCCCCTCAATGGAGCATCAAGGTGATAAAAAGTAGTTTCTTGTTCTTTCATTGCGTTTGCTTTGATTCATAAACTTGTTTCGTGTCAAAACTGGAGCACCAGTCAGTACGCCTCTTCCACAGATTCTCCAGATTTCAATTTTGCAATAATCTGGAAAAGGAAGTAAATAGTGTATTCATTTTTCTTTTAAACAAGCAGCTTTAAAATGTACTGTGTGTGTCACACAATTTTTGGCTATGAATTCCAAGTCCTGCAGTATTAAACTAGCTCTAACTCTCTTCTGAAAACATATCTGCCAAGTAACTATTAACACTCTTCTAGGTTGGTGAATGTTGCAGAAGAGATGCATTTTTCCAGAGATTGATCCTTTGCTTATGACCACATCCCAGTGACTCACGGCTCCGCTTCCCCCCCTCCGCCCCCCCCCCCCCCCCAACCCCCCATCCATCCCTTTACTGATCCAGGGGCATGGGTGGGGCAGAATATAGTCTAAACTAGAGCCCGAGAACAAATATCTTACATGTAGAAGGTACTCGTTTCCATGAAGCTTCTGTGCTAATTTAATTTAGTTTATGACATGTTGCATATATAAGCAATTCATTGTGTACAGTTACATTTCAGTCAGGTTCACTGGCGAATGACCTCTCTCCAAACTCAAGTACCATCTAGGCTCTGTGACTGACAACTGAACCAGGCTGCTCTCCTCTTGTTTTCAGCAGGCGGTTAAGAAGGCAAATGGATGTTGGCTTTCATAGCGAGAGGATTCGAGTACAGGAGCAAGGATGTCTTGCTGCAGTTGTACAGGGCCTTGGTGAGACCACACCTTGAGTATTGTGTGCAGTTTTGGTCGCCTTATCTGAGGAAGGATGTTCTTGCCATGGAGGGAGTGCAGCGAAGATTCACAAGCTGATACCTGGGATGGCAGGAATGACGTATGAAGAGAGATTGGGTCGATTAGGCTTATATTTGCTAGAATTTAGAAGAATGAGAGGGGATCTCATTGAAACTTATAAAATTCTAACAGGACTAGACAGACTAGATGCAGGAAGGATGTTCCCGATGGCCGGGGAGTCCAGAACCAGGGGTCACAGTCTAAGGATAAGGGGTAAGCCATTTAGGACTGAGATGAGGAGGAATTTCTTCACCCAGAGAGGGGTGAACCTGTGGAATTCTCTACCACAGAAGGCAGTTGAGGCCAATTCATTAAATATATTCAAGAAGGAGTTAGATATATTTCTTCAGGCTAAGGAGATCAAGGGATATGGGGAGAAAGCAGGGACAGGGTACTGAATTTGGATGATCAGCCATGATCGCATTGAATGGTGGAGCAGGCTCGAGGGGCTGAATGGCCTACTCCTGCTCCTATCTTCCATGTTTCTATGTTTCTCACAAATTAGAAACCCCATCTAGTGGTCTGAATGAGCATTAACATTACCCATCACACTGCAAAATATGGACTGGATCTTCCTTTTTCTGTCCCTACAGGGTAGGATTGGGAATTCCACTATGATCTTGGCCCATTTTCCTGGGTCATAGAATCATAGAATGATACAGCACAGAAGGAGGCCATTCGGCCTGGCTCCTTGGTAGGGCTATCCAATTAGTCCCACTCCTCCACTCTTTCCCAATAGCCCTTTAAATGTATTGCATAGGAAATACGGCACAGAAACAGGCCATTCGGCCCAACCAGTCCATGCTGGCATTTATGCTCCACTCGAGCCTCCTCTCGTCTTTCCTCATCTAACTCTATCAGTATAACCCTCAATTCCCTTCTCCCTCATATGTTTATCTAGTCTCCCCTTAAAAGCATGTATATTATGTGCCTCAACTTCAAGTATATATCCAATTCTCTTTTGAATGTTACTATTGAATCTGCTTCCACCACCCTTTCAGGCAGTGCATTACAGATCACAACAACTTGCTGTATAAAAAAACATTTCTTCATGTCGCCTCTGGTTCTTTTGCCATTCATCTCATTTGTGTCCTCTGGTTACTAACCCTTTTGCCACTGGATCTCCTCCAGGCCCGCGCTCTTCTTGCGATACCCCCTTGCTCCTCCGGCCACCCCGATCTTTACAGGACCCCCACCCCGATCCCTCCCTCCCTCCCCTGTGCGGCCTAGTGCCGCAGGCCTACCTGCCCGGAGCCAGCCAGCCTCTCAACCTGGCTGGCTGCGGGTGGGAAACAGAGGCTTCCCATGCTAATCAGGCGCTGCCGTTAAATTCGGCAGGGCCTGCGGGAAACCCGTTCTCCCGGGTATCCCGACCGCCTCGGAGCCCCCTGCCCCCAACCCGCCTTCCCCATTAAAATTCAGCCCTATGAGTCTATTAATAAAGCAGAGGATCCAGTATGCTTTATTAACAGCCTTCTCAACTTCTCTAGCCACCTTCAAAAATTTGTGTACATACACCCCTGGTCTCTCTGTTCCTGCACCCTCTTTTAAATTGTATCATTTAGTTTATATTGCCTCTCCTCATTCTTCCTACCAAAATGTATCACTTCACACTTCTCTGCATTAAATTTCATCTGCCATTTGTCTGCCCATTTCATCAGTCTATGTATGTCCTCCTGAAGTCTGTTACTATCCTCCGCATTGTTTACCACATTTCCAAGTTTTGTATCATCTGCAAACGTTGAAATTAAGCCCTGTGTACCCAAGTCTAGGTCATTAATAAATATCAAAAAGAACATGTGGTCCTAATATCAACTCCAGGGGGACACTACTTTATACTTCCCTTCAGTCTGAAAAACAACTGTTCACCACTACTTTCTGTATCTTAACCAATTTTGTATCCATGAGGCCACTGTCCCTTTAATCCCATGGGCTTCAATTTTGCTAACAAGTCAATTAAGTGGTCCTTTATCAAACGCCTTTCAAAAGTCCATATACGCAACATCAGCCGCACTACCTTCATCATCCCTCTCCATTACTTCATTGAAGAACTCAATTAATTTAGTCAAACACAAATTGCCTTTAACAAATCCATTTTTGCTGTTACTTATCAACCCAACTTTTCCAAATGCTAATTAAATTTGTCTCGGATTATTGTCTCTAAAAGTTTCCCCAGTTAGACTGATTGGCCAGTAGTGGCCGGGATTATCCTTCTCCACTTTTTGAACAGGGGTGTAACATTTGCAATCCTCCAGTGCTTTGGCACCACCCCCATATCCAAGGAGGATCAGAAGATTGTGTTCAGAGGCTCTGCAATTTCCACCCTTACTTCCCTCAGTAACATAGGATGCATCCCATCTGGACTGGGTGAGTTTTCTATTTTGAGGGCTGCCAGCCTTTTAATTACATCCTCTTTACCTATTTTTATCCGATTCAATAATGCTACTGCCTCCTCCTTTACTGCTACATTGGCACCATCCTCTTCTCTAGTGAAGACAGATGCAAAGTACTCACTTAGTACCTCTGCTCCACAAGATCTCCTTTTTGGTCACTAATCGGCCTCACCCTTCCTTTGACTACCTTTTACTATTTATGTGTTTATAAAAGACTTTTGGGTTCCCTTTTATGTTAGCCACTAATCTATTCTCATACTCTCTCTTTGCCCCTCTTATTCCCTTTTTGAGATCTCCTCTGTACTTTCTATATTCAGCTTGGTTCTCCTCTGTATTATGAACCTTACATTTGTCATAAGACTCCTTTATCTGTCTCATTTTAACCTCTATCTTTAGTCATCCAGGAAGCTCTAGCTTTGGATGCCCTTCCTTTCCCCCTCGTGGGAAAGTGTCTATTCGGTACCTGAACCATCACCTCTTTGAAGGCCTCCCATTGTTCAATTACTGTTTTGCCTGCCAACTTTTGATTCCAATCCACCTGGGCCAGATTCCTTTAAAACTCACTGAAGTTAGCACTTCTCCAGTTAAGTATTCTTTACACTTGATTGTGCCTTGTCCTTTTCCATAACTATCCCAGTCTATATTAGGATAATTGAAGTCCACCATTATCACTACTCTGTAGTTCTTGCATCTTTCTGTATTTGCCTGCAAATTTGTTCCTCTGTCTCCTTCCCACTATTTGATGACCTATAGTATACACCCAGTAGCGTAATGGTTCCTTAATTCTAACCAAATAGATTCTGTCCTTGGCCCCTCAATGGCATCATCCTTCTCCAGCAATACTGCTACCCCCTCCTTTTTTTCCTTCCCTATCTTTCCTGAATACCTTGTAACCAGGAATATTAAGTTTCCAATCCTCCCCTTCATTGAACCAGGTCTGTGTTATTGCCACTATATTATAGTCCCACGTGGAGACTTGTGCCTGCAGTTCACCAACCTTATTTACCACGCTCTGTGCATTCATGTACATGCACACCAAACCCATCTCAGACTGCTTTGCATTTGTCCCCTATCTGATCCCTATTTCTGAACTATTCTTTATTCTAGTGTTTTTGCCTCTCCCAGTAATCTGCACCTTTTTTCTCCTCTTTAATGTTTCATCCTGGTGCCCAACCCCTTGCCAAATTAGTTTAAACTCTCCCCCACAGCACTAGTTAACCTTCCCACAAGGATATTGGTCCCAGCTCTGTTGAGGTACAACCCGTCCACCTTGAACAGGTCCCTCCTGCCCCAGAACTGGTCCTAATGCCCCAGGAATCTGAAGCCCTCCCTCCCGCACCATTTCTCTAGCCACACGTTAACCTGTTTTATCCTACTATTCCCATACCCACTAGCGCGTGGCACTGGGAGTAATCCAGAGATTACTACCTTTTGAGGTCCTGCTTTTTAATTATCTCCCTCGCTCCTGAAACTCTGACTGGAGGTCCGCAACCCTTTTCCTTCCTGTGACATTGGTTCCCACATGGGCCACGCCTTCTGGCTGTTCCCCTTCCCCCCTCAAAATGTTCTGCATCCTCTCAGTGACGTCCTTTACCCTGGCACCAGGGAGGCAACACACCATGCGGGACTCGCACTGGCGGTTGCAGATACACCTATCTATCCCCCTGACTATCGAATCCTCTATGACCACTGCATTTCTACACTTTGCTGTGCCCCCCTGTGCAGTCATTTGCCCCACAAGTGGATGTGCTCTAGACTGCACTCCCGCAAGGTGTCATTACCCTCACTGGTATTCAGTACTGAAAACCTGTTTGGGAGTGACAAACTCCCAGAGGATTCCTGCATTGCCTGCCTCTTCCTACCCTGCTGGATGGCCACCCACTTACTATCCTCCTGAAATCTCTGTAGCTGAGGGGTGACTACCTCCTGGAATGTGTGCTCCAGGAAATACTCAGTTTCCCGTATGCCCTGCAGTAACTCCAGCTGCTCCTCAAGCTAAGAAACCCTGCGTGGTTTGGAGGGTCGGGGTGTTAATACAGGGGGTCGGAGTGAGATTTGGCGCAGAATTGGGAGGTCGGGGAGAGATGGTGATCATGGGGAAGACAGTGATTCCTTGGGGGGTGGGTTCGGTAATCCCCGGGGGGGCTCAGTGATTGCGGGGGGGGTCGGTGATCGCGGGGGGAGGTCAGTGATCGCGGGAGGGGATTGGTGATCACGGTGGGGGGGAGTCAGTGATCGCGGGGGGTCGGTGATCGGGGGGTCGGTGATCGGGGGGGTCGGTGATCGGGGGGGTCGGTGATCGGGGGAGTCGGTGATCACGGGAGGTAGGGTCGGTGATCGCGGGGGGGTCTGTGATCGCGGTGGGGGTCTGTGATCACGGGGGGGAGTCAGTGATCGCGGGGGGACGGTGATCACGGGGGGGTCGGTGATCGGGGGGGGTTGGTGATCGGGGGGGTCGGTGATCGGGGGGAGTCGGTGATCGGGGGAGTCGGTGATCGGGGGGGTCGGTGATCGGGGGGGGTCGGTGATCACGGGAGGCGAGTCGGTGATCACGGGGGGGTCGGTGATCGGGGGCGGGTCGGTGATCACGGGGGGGGTCGGTGATCGGGGGGGTCGGTGATCGGGGGGGGTCGGTTATCGGGGGGGTCGGTGATCGGGGGGGTCGGTGGTCACGGGGGGGTCGGTGATCGGGGGGGTCAGTGATCACGGGGGGAATCTGTGATCACGGGGGGGGTCTGTGATCACGGAGGGGGGTCAGTGTTCACGGGGGGGGGGTCGGTGATCACGGAGGGGGGTCGGTGATCACGGAGGGGGGTCAGTGTTCACGGGGGGGGGTCGGTGATCACGGAGGGGGGTCAGTGTTCACGGGGGGGGGTCGGTGATCACGGAGGGGGGTCAGTGTTCAACGGGGGGGGGTCGGTGATCACGGAGGGGGGTCGGTGATCACGGAGGGGGGTCAGTGTTCACGGGGGGGGGTCGGTGATCACGGAGGGGGGTCGGTGATCACGGAGGGGGGTCAGTGTTCACGGGGGGGGGGTCGGTGATCACGGAGGGGGGTCGGTGATCACGGGGGGGGATCTGTGATCGCGGGGGGGGTCTGTGATCGCGGGGGGGGGGGTCTGTGATCACGGGGGGGAGTCAGTGATCGCGGGGGGGGGTCGGTGATCACGGGGGGGTCGGTGATCGGGGGGGGTCGGTGATCAGCGGGGTCGGTGATCGGGGGGGGGGTCTGTGATCACGGGGGGGAGTCAGTGATCGCGGAGGGGTCGGTGATCGGGGGAGTCGGTGATCGGGGGAGTCGGTGATTCAGGGGGGTCGGTGATTGGGGGGGTCGGTGATCGGGGGGGTCGGTGATCGGGGGGGGGTCGGTGATCGGGGGGGGTCGGTGATCGGGGGGGTCGGTTAATCGGGGGGGGGTCGGTGATCGGGGGGGTCGGTGATCGGGGGGGTCGGTGATCGGGGGGGGGGTCGGTGATCACGGGAGGCGGGTCGGTGATCACGGGGGGGTCGGTGATCGGGGGGGGGTCGGTGATCGGGGGGGGTCGGTGATCGGGGGGGTCGGTGATCGGGGGGGTCGGTGATCGGGGGGGTCGGTGATCACGGGGGGGTCGGTGATCGGGGGGGTCGGTGATCACGGGGGGGTCTGTGATCACGGAGGGGGGTCAGTGTTCACGGGGGGGGTCTGTGATCGCGGGGGGGGGTCTGTGATCACGGGGGGGTCGGTGATCGGGGGTGTCGGTGATCACGGGGGGGTCGGTGATCGGGGGGGTCAGTGATCACGGGGGGGGGTCGGTGATCACGGGGGGGTCGGTGATCACGGTGGTGTTGGTGATCACGGGGGGGTCGGTGATCACGGGGGGGTCGGTGATCGGGGGGGTCGGTGATCACGGGCGGGGTCAGTGATCACGGGGGGGGTCGGTGATCACGGGGGGGAGTCAGTGATCATGGGGGGGTCAATGATCGCGGGGGGGGTCAGTGATCGCGGGGGGGGTCAGTGATCACGGGGGGGGTCGGTGATCACGGGGGGTCGGTGATCACGGGGGGGGTCGATGATCGGGGGGGTCGGTTATCACGGTGGGGTCAATGATCGCGGGGGGGGTCAGTGATCACGAGGGGGTCAGTGATCACGGGGGGGTCGGTGATCACGGGGGGGTCGGTGATCGGGGGGGTCAGTGATCACGGGGGGGGGTCGGTGATCACGGGGGGGTCGGTGATCGGGGGGGGTTGGTGATCGGGGGGGTCGGTGATCGGGGGGAGTCGGTGATCGGGGGAGTCGGTGATCGGGGGGGGTCGGTGATCGGGGGGGGTCGGTGATCACGGGAGGCGAGTCGGTGATCACGGGGGGGTCGGTGATTGGGGGCGGGTCGGTGATCACGGGGGGGTCGGTGATCGGGGGGGTCGGTGATCGGGGGGGTCGGTGATCGGGGGGGTCGGTGGTCACGGGGGGGTCGGTGATCGGGGGGGTCAGTGATCACGGGGGGAATCTGTGATCACGGGGGGGTCTGTGATCACGGAGGGGGGTCAGTGTTCACGGGGGGTTGGTGATCACGGGGGGGGTTGGTGATCGCGGGGGGGTTTGTGATCGCGGGGGGGGGTCTGTGATCACGGGGGGGAGTCAGTGATCGCGGGGGGGGGTCGGTGATCACGGGGGGGTCGGTGATCGGGGGGGGTCGGTGATCAGCGGGGTCCGTGATCGGGGGGGGTCTGTGATCACGGGGGGGAGTCAGTGATCGCGGGGGGGTCGGTGATCGGGGGAGTCGGTGATCGGGGGAGTCGGTGATTCAGGGGGGTCGGTGATTGGGGGGGTCGGTGATCGGGGGGGGTCGGTGATCGGGGGGGTCGGTGATCGGGGGGGGTCGGTGATCGGGGGGGGTCGGTGATCGGGGGGGTCGGTTAATCGGGGGGGGTCGGTGATCACGGGGGGGTCGGTGATCACGGGGGGGTCGGTGATCGGGGGTGTCGGTGATCACGGGGGGGTCGGTGATCGGGGGGGTCAGTGATCACGGGGGGGGTCGGTGATCACGGGGGGGTCGGTGATCGGGGGGGTTGGTGATCACGGGGGGGTCGGTGGTCGGGGGTGTCGGTGATCACGGGGGGGTCGGTGATCGGGGGGGTCGGTGATCACGGGGGGGTCGGTGATCACGGTGGTGTTGGTGATCACGGGGGGGTCGGTGATCACGGGGGGGGGTCAGTGATCATGGGGGGGTCAATGATCGCGGGGGGGTCAGTGATCGCGGGGGGGGTCAGTGATCACGGGGGGGGTCGGTGATCACGGGGGGTCGGTGATCACGTGGGGGTCGATGATCGGGGGGGTCGGTTATCACGGTGGGGTCAGTGATCGCGGGGGGGGTCAGTGATCACGAGGGGGTCAGTGATCACGGGGGGGTCGGTGATCACGGGGGGGTCGGTGATCGGGGGGGTCGGTGATCACGGGGGGGGGTCGGTGATCATGGGGGGGGTCGGTGATCACGGGGGGGTTGGTGATCACGGGGGGTCAGTGATCATGGGGGGGTCAGTGATCGCGGGCGGGGTCAGTGATCACGGGGGCGTTGGTGATGACGGGGGGGGTTGGTGATCACGGGGGGGTCAGTGATCGCGGGGGGGGGTCAGTGATCACGGGGTGTGTCAGTGATCACGGGGGGGGGCGGTGATCACGGGGGGGGTCGGTGATCACGGGGGGGCGGTCAGTGATCGCGGGGGGGTCAGTGATCACGGGGGGGGTCAGTGATCACGGGGGGTGTCAGTGATCGCAGGGGGGGTCAGTGATCACGGGGGGGGTCGGTGATCACGGGGTGGGTCAGTGATTACGGGGTGGGTCAGTGATCGCGCGGGGGTCAGTGATCGCGGGGGGGTCGGTGATCGGGGGTGGGTCGGTGATCGGGGGGGTCAATGATCGCAGGGGATCAGTGATCGCATGTGGTGGGTGTCTGTTCACTGGGGAAGTTTACAGGTTTGCTTTGAGGGACAGGGGGGAAGCACTCTTCTTCCTCCTGGCCCACAAGCAGTGTTGGAAAAGCGTTTACATGTTCCATGCAGCAATCCTTGCCTCCCTTTAGCTGTCGGGTTTCCCAAGGCCCGGGAAACCCGGCAGCCAGCATTAAGCCTGTAACACATAAAATCTTAGGCTCGCAGGCTCATTAAATATTTAAATAAGCGACTCACCTCCCGGGAGTGGGTTGCCTCCCTCACCCAGTCCCGTCTCAGTTAAAACCTGAAATGGGTGGGTTCGAGGCGGGTTGGGTTTGTGTTTAACCATTTTTTTTACATTTAAGCTTCCCACCTGACCCAAACCCACCCATTTTTGGGGGTTAAAATTACTCCAACATCTAAATGTTCATTAAAATGTCTCATTACCTGCTTCAGTCGAGCTATCTCTTTGGTCTCAGAGTTCTTCTGTGCATTATTTGTTATCAACTTAACACGAGATGCATAACTGTTTTGTTGAAATAAAGATAGTGTTTAAATCTGAGCATTTTTTTTAATCCTACATTTTCAAAAGGAAAATAATTGATGTTAATTTTCTTGTTTAAGAACAAATCACTAAAATACTTGCTTGCAATGCTCAAAGAAAAGAATTCATATGTATAATAATATTTAATGATAAAATTAGTCTTCTAATAATAGTAAAAGTTTGTTGGTAATATCCAACCCATCTACAGGGCATTTAAAATTGGGTTCTTTCTTTCGGCACTTTAGGATAATAAAAAGTAGTGGGTTACAAGGTTATATGTTCTGCTGCTCATATGAATGAGCAGAGCTTAAATTAATTAGGAATCCTATCCCCAAGTCCGAGCAACAATTATAGTTAGATACATTCTGATACATAGGCTGGATTTTGCCAGCGCTCAGCGTTCGGGTTTGGAGGTGGGTCAGCTGTCAAAATAGAAAAGATTGACAGCGGGTAAGTAACCCTCTGTCAACCTGCCTCCACGTGAGTCTCCCAGGTGTCGGGTCTGTCAGCGGAGAACTGACCCGACACCAAGCGGCGGGGGAGACAATTGAGCTCATTAAATGGCTTGTCAAGAGCCAATTTAATGGTATTTTGAGGCTTCCTTCCAATTTTACGTGCTCCCCCCCGGGTTACCCGCTGCTCGGGGAACACGCCAGCTCACCCTGGCGTTAATGGAGTCTGCTCTGATGTATCTGATAAGCTGACAGCTGCAGAAGTGGTGTGAAGGATGCCATGTTGCAGATGGTCAGTTTCAGAGCGCAGAAACTGTTGGTTACTGCATTTTTAATACATATAGAGATTTCTTTAGCTTACAAGTGTTTATAGGCAACTGTATGTCCAGTGCCACCTCATTGGAACAACCTCTCTCACCATTGACAGATCGCTTCTGTCATCTCACCTGCAGCTGCCATCTATTGCAGCAACATCGGTGCCCTAGAAACTATCTCACCTTGCTCCTCTGATTCCTTCCACGCTCAGCCCCAACACCAATATCACCAGGCACACCAGCAGCACCAACAACAACACCAAACTTCTCCGCCATCACCTGATGCTGCACAGGACACAGGGCATCAGCCCCTGACAACATTGCTGCCCCGGAGGCCAGCAATGGCATCACCATGGCCAGATTTTCTTCACTTGATGCTGTAAACCCTGGCTGCCACATGATGCGCCAGGTTGACACCATCCCACACCAGCACCATAAAGGATCCCTTTAATGTCCAAGCCATTCCATGCACACTCATCACTTTAGCTGGTGGCGGGGGTGGGGGGGGGGGGGGGCGAGTTATGTATCAACATTCACTGGAACTCAGTAAGACACTTCTCAAGGTGTGCACAGATCTGTCCAATAAGGGGTAGTGTTGATAAATATATATTTCACTGTATGACAACACATTACCAAAAACTTCACATGGACATTGGCTAAACCTCTCAAGTGTTTACCCTTGTGTGTTGTTAGTTGGTATGATTGCACTATGATGAGGGTGAGTGTGAGGGGTGGCTAGTGAGATGGGGAAGTGATAATGTGATAGAGAGGGATGGGTGGAGGTGCAAGGTAAGTTGGTGTGAGTAAGGATGTGCAGGAGTAGGTTAGAGAAGGCAGAGTGATGGGGATGCGATGAGTGGCACAGCAGGGTGAGGTTGAGTATGGCTTTGCAGTAACGTTTCGTGATCCACTGAGATCATTTAAAGGTTTGCGCCACTGCAGCCAGGGACCCCTGACAACATCCCTGCTTTTGCCCTCCTGTGCAATGTGCAACCAGGCTGCGTTGGTGTCCTGGGGAGGTCTCTTCCGCCCTTGGAAGGAACAGAATCTCCCTGTGTGCTGTGACTCCCTCCATAAGCATATAGGGGGAGCCATTGGAGAGTCTGGGTTCAAGCGGCCACCTTTGTGCAGTGCTTGTCAGTGTTTGCAGCACCTCAATGCTGTCAAACACTGACCGAACAACTGTCAAACTCAAAGTGGCTGTGGTTCCTTTAAGGAAACCGGCTGATGATGCGTCATCAAAAGACGTCATCAGACCCGCTTCCTGTTAATTGGCCGGGAAGCCTGCAGGGCGGGCTTAACAAGGCCAATCAAGGGAAAATCCCTTTGACAGAGCGGCTGCAGCTCGGAACGGGACCGGAACCCAGCAACCAGCTCTCTCGCCACCATCCCAACACCGCTGAGAAAATCCAGCTCATAGTCTCCAAATAGTTGTTTTAAAGTCTGGTTACTATCTCTCTCGCCATCTTGTGGTAGAAGAGAGGACAGCGTGTTGATTGTGGCTGCACTGTGGAGGTTTCCTGACCTCACCTCACTGAAAATGACATGATAACAACTTGTATTTAAAAAGCGCTCATCAGATGTAGAAAGACATCTGAGAGCACTTTACAATGAAGAGGGAAAGGGATACAGTGGACACTGAGGATGGGGAAAGTGAAGGGGAATGACGAGGTTAGGATGGGGAACTGATGGCATGGTTGAAAAGAAGGGTTTTGAATGCAGGAAAAGAAGCAGCAAAGCAGAGGGAACTGGCTGCAGAATTTCAGAGGGCCAAAGAATAGTGGCTGAAAGTGTGGCCGCCGATGGTGGAGCAGAGGGACTGAGGGATGAGTAGTCCAGTGTTAGAGCAAGCAGAGGATGTTTGCAGAAACATAAGGTAAAGGAAGATCAGTAAGGTAAGAAATAGGAGCAGGTGTAGGCCATTTGGCCCTTCGAGCCTGGGTGGGGCATGATCATAGAGACATTTGATAATGGTGATGCTAATTTTGAAATTGACGTGCTGGGACATTGAGAACGGTGGAGCTCGATGAGGACAGGGTGATATTCACTGCAACTTCATCTCCTAGCTAACAAAATTATGAGGGGTATAGATAGGGTAGATAGAAATGAACTTTTCCCCTTAGTAGAGGGGTCAATAACAAGGGGGCATAGTTTCAAGGTAAGGGGCAGGAGGTTTAGAGGGGATTTGAGGAAAATCTTTTTCACCCAGAGGGTGGTTGGAATCTGGAACTCACTGCCTGAACGGGTGGTAGAGGCACGAACCCTCACAACATTCAAGAAGCATTTAGATGAGCACTTGAAACGCCATAGCATACAAGGCTACGGACCAAGTGCTGGAAAATGGGATTAGAATAGACAGGGCTTGATGGCCGGCGTGGACACGATGGGCCGAAGGGCCTCTTTCTGTGCTGTATAACTCGATGACTCTGTGACTCAAATCAGTGACTAACAGGGAGCCAGACGCAGCCCTCTGCTGCAAGGAGCTGTGTTAGCCTTGCTACTTTGCAAGCTTTTGGGACAGGCTGAGGCCTTCAATTCAAACCTTTAATTAAGGCATTGAAACATATAAAAGGGAACTTCAGTGGATAAATGTAATCATGTTATTGAGAAACAGAATTTTTTGAAATTTTTATTTTGTTTAAACCCTTATTTTAGACATAGAAATTTCAGTTACCAAGGAAAGAAATAGTGCATGGATGAAATAAAAATATCAGAAAGCATTTTGAGTGTTTTGTGGGAAATTGGTGGCTAGATTGCTCAATCACAGGGTGATATACTTTCACAATATAATAGCAGCTTATTGTGTGTCACACAGAGTGACAACTTTAGCATTGAAAATATCATCACTATACCACCTACAGGAGTAACAGGCACTGCAGGTAATTAAAGTGAGTTTTTAAGGAAAGGTGCACCCACATACCGAACCTAATATAAAAAAGATATGCTTAGAAATTTGAACTTGGAAGAAGCATTGAGAGTAGCAAGGGCACAGAATGTACTCTGGGTGGGGGACTTCAATGTCCATCACCAGGAGTGGCTCGGTAGCACCACTACTGACCGAGCTGGCCGAGACCTGAACGACATTGCTGCCAGACTGGGCCTGCGGCAGGTGGCGAGAAAACCAACACAGGGGAAAAACCTACTTGACCTCGTCATCACCAATCTACCTGTCGCAGGTGCATCTGTCCATGACAGCATTGGTAGCAGTGACCGCCACACAGTCCTTGTGGAGATGATGTCCCATCTTCACACTGAGGACACCCTCCATTGTGTTGTGTGGCACTACCACCGTGCTAAATGGGATAGATTCAGAACAGATCTAGCAGCTCAAAACTGGGCAACCATGAGGCACTGTGAGCCATCAGCAGCAATAGAACTGTAGAGCACCACAACCTGTAACCTGATGGCCAGGCATATCCCTCACTCTACCATTACCATCAAGCCAGTGGACCAACCCTGGTTCAATGAGGAGTGCAGAAGAACATGCAAGGAGCAGTACCAGGCGTACCTAAAAATGAGATGCCAACCTGGGGAAGCTGCAGCACAGGACTACATGCATGCTAAAAGCAAAAGCAGCATGCTATAGATCAAAGCTCTGCAGTCCTGCCACATCCAGTCGTGAATGGTGGTGGACAATTAAACAACTAACGGGAGGAGGAGGCTCCATGAATATCCCCATCCTCAATGATGGCGGAGCCCAGCACGCAAGTACAAAAGACAAGGCTGAAGCATTTGCAACCGTCTTCAGCCAGAAGTGCCAAGTGGATGATCCATATCGGCCTCCTCCTGAGGTCCCCACCATCACAGAAGTCAGTCTTCAGCCAATTCGATTCACTCCACGTGATATCAAGAAACGGCTCAGCGCACTGGATGCAGCAAAGGCTATGGGCCCCGACAACATCCCGGTTGTCGTGCTGAAGACTTGTGCTCCAGAACTAGCTGCGCCGCGCCAAGCTGTTCTGGTACAGCTACAACACGAAGGGTCATCGACCTGAAAAGTTAACTCTGTTTCTCTCTCCACCGATGCTGCCTGACCTGCTGAGTATTTCCAGCTTTTTCTGTTTTTATTTCAGATTTCCAGCATCCGCAGTATTTTGCTTTTGCATCAGAATTTTGATCCTTGTTTGTGAAGACTTGGGCTAAAGTAGCACACTACCTGGGATAGATTCTTAGGCTACAAGAGTACTATTGTACCATGTGCCTTAGACTGGAATGGTAAATGGATTTTTATTTATAAGTGTTGCAGGGACTTTGTATACTTTACACTGCAATTCTATTTAAGTTGAAGACTTACGTCAATGAGCTGATGCTTTCCTCAACATTGCAATCCGCTGGGGAAATGTTCACAAACATGAGTGTCTTTGAATTTCCACCCAATGAGTCCTGCATGAGCAGCGTGAGTTTGTTATTACGGTATGGAATGAAAGATTGTTCTGCTGAGAGGGCGGAGATGACATCACCCAATGAACTCAGAGACTTGTTGATGGAATTGGCTTCCTGTGATCCCAAGAAGATAAAGTACGCAGGTAAACATTCTATTCACATTTTCTGCATGATATTGCAAAAAGAGCAACAGTTAAATCATTTGTTTTTAGCAGTGATGTTTTAATTGTTTGGTCTCATAGAAGTTCTTGGTCTGGAGTTTCCTCCGCAGATGATGAGACACATGTGATCTGGGCGCAAACCAATTACTTGGCTTAAAAACTGTGTAATTTTAGATGTATGTGAGTTACGCACATAGCTACAATCTGCCCAGGTCTCCTCGAGCTTTCACGTTCACCCATCAAACCCTCCGTCCGAATGAATGTCCACCCACAAAACTGGCCATGCCCACCACTCTCAAATGCGAGTATCCTCCAATTCTGCTTATTCGGGAGGAGGGGGGGTCTCTCAACATTGCATCCAGATTTTCAGGCAATGTGGTCTTTTCATTGCAATTTTTGAGCAGTTTATATAAATTTATTCTCGTTGAGACCTGCTCTGTATTATTTGCTTCTTTTAGCATTTTATGGCAAAGGGTGACATGAATCTTGTCATTCATGGGGAAATGACTTATGAAATGATACTGGGCGGCCTGCTGGTGGCGCTGTCCAGAGAGAGTATAAATACTTGGACATGGGCCCAGCTTGCTCAGGACATTCTTTAACAGGAACTAGTGAAGGACACAACTAGATCTCCATGTTGAAAAACAGTTGATTAAAGCTTTGTTTAATACTCAGACCAAGTGCCTAGTAGTTTTCTTACGTCAAAGGGTAAGTTGCATTAAAAGTTGAAAAGCTACCCTGATAGCAGGTTCTTTAAACATGCTGTGCCTGATGTGCATGAATGATGGTTAGATGAGTTGAAACTTTGGGGGGAAAATTGGGTAGGGGCGCCAACGTCGCAAGTTATCGCCCCTCCGCCGGAAATTCAGTAGTAGCGTCCCTAGCAGGAGGTGGAGCGCTACTGGAAGCGTTCCACCTCCTTCCTGGGGCGCTACAACTGAAGATTGCGGTGCAACAACGCCATGCGTGTCGGCACGTAGCGCTGCGTCATTGCAGGCCTCCTCTCATGATTAAAGGGGAGGGGCCTAGCGCTGCACGCACCGGGGCCCTGCTAGACCACCGGGGAGCAGGGTGCTGTGAAAACAGCCCGACACTCAAGAGGAGTGCTGGGCTGAGCAATCGCGGCCGGCACCCCGAGGAAAAAAAAGGCCGCCTGGCACCTGCCCTTTAATTAGCGTCGCCGCGCTGCAAAAACAGCCCCTGACCCTGTCGGACATATCGTCCGGCAATAGGTCAGGGGGCGCAACGGAAGTTTGCGGCTGGGGCACAAGCGGGGCGCTGCCTGCGGTGATGACATCATTGCCGGCAGCGCAGCGCCACGGGGTGCTACAGGCTACCGCCACCGTTAACCTCCCGCTGAATTTTGCAGGAGGTGTTGGCGGTGCTGCTAAGGGATTTACGCCCCAAGGGCGTTAACGAGAAGTGCAAATTAACCCAATTTTTCCTCCTTTAAGTTTTAAGACTCAAAGAAGAAATACACAGGTTTGGGATTGGCGTTTATTGGCAGCGGCAAAATGGGTGCAACTTTTGGATTGCACCCACGGAGGAAACTCCAGGCTCTTGTTTGCTATCTTTTCTTTTTCACTGACTCTGCCAACCCAGAAATCTTGAAATGAGTCTCTGGAAGATTGTCAGGTGAAAATCATTTGTCATTTTTTCCCCTTTATGTCATTTTATTCTGTAAACACAATTTCTTAGTGACTAGTAGAGAACATTATTATCCTTAACAGCTATCAGCAAGAAGTACCTTCAATTATCTCTAGGTTTTCTTTGAGCAGCAGTGCTCCAAGATGAACTTTAAAGATAGATTTGCTAATATATAGCACCTTATTGCATCTCTTAGTAATGTATTAAAATGCTTTGTTACTTTGGGATGCAATAACTGCTGTGCAGACAAACAAAGCAGCCATTTTGTGTCCATTAAACAGCAATGAGATATATGACCAGTTAATGTATTCTTGGTTGTGGCTGAGGGAGGAATGTTGGCCAGGACCCCAGGAAAATTCCCTGCTCTTCTTCAAATAGTACCATGAAATCTTTAACCTCTGCATGACAGACAAAAGGGACTTTAGTTTAATGCCTCATCTAGAGAATGACAATGCCAACAATGCAGCACTCCCTCTGCACTAGAGAGTTGGCTTAGAATTTGCATGGTATTTCTGGAAAGGGTCGAAATCCATGACCTTCTGACTCAGAGGTGAGAGTGTTACGAACTGAGCCAAGCTGACATGATGGGATATAACCACTGCACTACCATACATTACCATGTTAAGTAAGTTCTGGCCTGTTTGGAAGAAAAGTATGCATGTAAGGGTTTTTTTCTGACTTTGTGCTGCTGGTGAGAGATCGGCACACTGAAAATTCAGGTGGGCACTGCACACGATTTAAATTGATGGTAAGTTAGGCAGAGTGCATTCCTCAATTTCCAACATGCACTTTTGGTGGGTGAGGCTGCCCATTGGCAGCACAAAGGTTGAAATTAATCTGAATATTTTTAATGACGGCATGAACCCTAGGGTCAAGTGTAATTGATCCATGGGTGGATTAAGTAGAGAAACTGGCCAAGAAATCACATCTCCCTCAGGTCACCAAGAATATTTATTAAACGCCAATGCACAAGAAATTTGAAAGAGAGAAACCAAATAAGAATGTGGATAAGAATGACCTTCAACTGTTCATCTGCTGCTCCAGTTTTTGATGCTCGCTCACTTCCTGCTAAATCGACCAGACTGAGCTTTCCATAAGTTACAGATCCATTGGTGAGATTTGTGCTTTTTATAGTCACTCCAACAATCAAATGGGAACGTGAACTTTCAGTATTCATTTCTGGAAAAAATGATAGTCTCACAGGAGTTAACTGACATAAAACTGCATGTGACTACATTATGCAATTCCTGGACTACTCATATCTAGAAAAAAATGAGAAGTCGCACAACACCAGGTTATAGTCCAACAGTTTTATTTGAAATTACGAGCTTTCGGAGCGCTCCGAAAGCTTGTAATTTCAAATAAAACTGTTGGACTATAACCTGGTGTTGTGCGACTTCTCATTTTTGTCCACCCCAGTCCAACACCGGCATCTCCGCATCATATCTAGAAAAGTCAGTTTATACCACATAAGAGATGGAAATCTGGTATAGTGACGCAGGAGATGCAACACATGCCCTTATACCTCCCCTCTTCCCACTGTCCAGGGCCCCAAACACCCCTTCCAGGTGAAACAGCGATTTATTTGTACTTCCTGCAATTTAGTATACTGTATTCGCTGCTCACGATGTGGACTCCTCTACATTGGGGAGACCAAACGCAGATTGGGTGACCGCTTTGCGGAACACCTCCGTTCAGTCCGTAAGGGGGACCCCGAGCTCCCGGTGGCCTGTCACTTTAATTCACCGCTTCACTCCCACTCTGACCTCACCGTCCTCGGCCTATTACACTGTTCCACGGAAGCTCAGCGTAAGCTCGAGGAACAGCACCTCATCTTTCGTTTAGGCACGCTACAGCCCTCTGGACTCAATATCGAGTTCAACAATTTTAGATCATAACCTCAGCTCCAATCACATTTATATTTATTTTATCCACCCTTTTATTTGTCCCCCCCCACCTTTTTTTTCCTCCTAGAAGCTGGCAGCTGTCCTTCATGAGGAGCAGGAATTTGGGACAGAACCCATTTACGCAAGTTTTCTGCCCCTTTCTGGCTCTGAAGATAAATTGCGACGGGGGGAGTGGAGGGCGGGGGGGGGGCAGTGGTGGGGAGTGCTTCTTATGCTGGCAGCACCCCCCCCGCCCCCCGTTGTGACATCACAAGGTTTGGAGGCAGGACTGTCAGGATCCCACCACCCCTGGCAGGATGCCACTCTGAAATCTTACCAGGCCCATGAGCTGGTGCCCCAAAAGATACTTGTGCGAGTGCCTGCCCTATTATTTAAATGGTCCTGTCCCCAGAATTTGGAACAGGGTCAAGGTGAGGGCAAACAGGAGGATTGAAGTTGTGTTCTTCTGCACTTCCAGCAGCATAGCACCGAGAAGCAATTTCTATGCTTTGTTCTTTTATAAGCAACTACACATCAACTAGTTTAGTTTGGATTCCAGTAACCCAACAAGTATTTCTACAGTTGTATGTTTTGAACCTTGTAGGCCTCTGATTCTACAATCAGTTTCCTTCCAATAACTAATACAAAAAGAAAATACTGCAGATGCTGGAAATCTGAAATAAAAACAGAAAATGCTGGAAATACTCAGCAGGTCAGGCAGCATCTGTGAAGAGAGAAACAGAGTTAACGTTTCAGGTCGATGACCTTTCGTCAGAACTGGAAAAAAGCAGCTTTTAACCCCTGTACACTTACTGGCAGGGGTCCTGAGCTGATTTTATCCCCTGCTAAATATTGAGACCAATTGTAGTATCTTCACCTCTGTCTTAGCTGAGATCTGCTAGCTCAGCACAAACCAGGTGTTTCCATATGTTTTGCAAAGTATCTACAAAGTTTTTTATTAACTCTTAACTATTTTGACATGCTCTACTGATAACATCAACAAGAACATTAACATAAGGTAAATTTTGATTAGATTCATAGAGAAAGGAATTTCAGACAGACGTGTCAGTGTTGGGTAGTATTCCACAGCATTATTTCAGAGCATGAGGGGTAGATTTTCACCTTCAGTCACCCAGTGTAACCTGGGCAGGCAGAGTAGGAACATCATGTGGGGATCTGTTTTGCTGGGCCTTTGCCACCTGGCGCTACTTTTGGGCTTATCTGCTGGAAGTGGAATTGCAACGTGTAATATGTCCCCCTAAATATGGTAGCCATGTTATAAGATGCAAATAATGGATGAATTCAAATGATGTCCTTCCTATCATTTGCACTTTAGCAACACCAGGGGCAATGAATACTGGTGAGTTTCTAGCATTGCTAAAGACTGCAGATTGCAGAGTGAACCATTGCATTTGTCAATGTGGCAAATTAAAAAATGTCAGCTTTTACTGAAGTTACCTCCTATCTTCAGCTGGCGCTGCCTTCCATGCCATATTGCAAAAAGACACCACCAAAAAGGCAACAATCTCCCAAACTTCCACCTGAGGTGGGCACCTTAGTTAGCCATGGCATTTGCCCTGATTATTTAAATCACCCCATAGCCTGGGAAATAAGCTGGGATCATGGAGTGCAGGCAAGGTGCAGCTGGAAGTCCCATTCCACTGAAGAGCAGTCACCATTGCGGTATGGAAGAAAATCTGCATGTTATTGCTTTGATGGCAAGTTACTTCTTAACAAAGGTAAAAACATAATTCAGTTCCTTTGGCTAAAGAAATGAGTAAATATTGGTGAACATTGATAAATCTGTTGACATGTGTGAACAATTAGATGATGCTGAAATAGTGAGCTTACCAGTACAGTGGCATAGATTTTGAAACATAATTGCGTCTTGAAAATAGCCTGAATGGCATAATCAAATGAGTTTAATATTGGCCCGGAATTTGTGGTCAGCAGCGAAGAGAAGGCATTCACTGCTGGCCCCAAAGAACACTTCGCACAAGGATCTTGTGATCCTTGTGTCAAGAACTTCGGGTTTTCCGACCTTCAATTCAAATCCATGGAAGTTAATGGGGATTCCCTTGTGCGAACTGCTGTTATGGCAACAGGCTGTCTAAGCAGCCAATCAAAATGCAGAATTCTCACAGCCAGCGAAGAAGGAAGTGAGTAAGCTCATAAAATTCTAACTGTTTAAAAATGTTACCGAGAACAAAGCAAAGATTGGGGCTCTTGCACGGGGAAAAATCAAACCTGAAATAAAGACGGACAAACAAAAATTTAAAAAAACATTTTTGAGAAGTTTCTTTAACATTTTTATTAAAATGGACAAATTTCACACTGCACAAAATTAACATTTGTTTAGCAGTAATAACGCTGTCAAAACCCCAGTTACACCTAATCCCTTTGGGTCTAACTTTTAGTGGGGAATTTAACAGCGTAATTACTGATTTGGCTGATTACATAGATTGCCGGCTCTGTGTGTGTGTGTGTGTGGTGGGGGGGATGGGGGGGATGGGGGGGGGTGGATGGGGCTCAGTGGAGCCTGTTTCAGAGCTGTCAATGACGGACCACAACTTCAGGATTTCCGCCAACTCCCGAAGATGCAGTTAGTTTCAAAGGCAGAATGACGGCAAATGCTGCCAGTTCGCGGTCATCCCGACCGCAAATTCCAGGCCATAATGTTACTGGTCGAAATGAAGAATGCACATCCCTGGCAGGAGTGAAGAGACATTTTCTGGATGAGTAGATACAGTTTTTATTTGAAAAAAGACTGAGGCTGACCCCTTATAGTGAGGCCAGATGACTCGAGTCTGCCCTGGTAGGAAGTTTCCAGCCATGTCAAGGGTAGAATTTTTCTTTACCGGGTAATGGCTGCTCTTTATGGATTTCATCACTGCAGCAGTTTTTGAACTGCAAAACCAGGACTGCCAAGTAACTTCTCTTCCCTGTTTAATGTTACATTACCACACCAGCAGTAAGCACCAGTAGAAAATGGCATACTGGGCACAGGAAGGTTATGCCGTTGAAAAATCAGTTGACACAGGTAGTGCCTGACCCCCCAATAAGTGTATCACTTGGTCTTATATTTACCTTGGCAAAACCAGACTGCAGAAATATTTATAGACATCTTGCTTTTGTGATACCACAGGCTGATTCAAAATCCAGTGATATAGCAGCAGAAAATGAAGGGAGATGGGGTGCGGAGAGGGCTACCCCCCCCCACCCCCCCGCCCCCCTCCAGTGCCATAGTAATTTTAGTTCCTTCCCATCCTCCCCCAGGGATCTCAGCCACCTGACCCTTGACACCACACTTAAATGACAGCGCAGTGCAGGGCTAGAGAAACCGGTCGATTTCCCTGCCTACTGTCGAAGGCAAAGACTGCCAGGAAACGTAAGCCCGCTATTTGTAATATTGAGAGGGAGAGGCCCTAATAGTGGAAACCTCTCCCTCTCTTCAGGCCTCTTACCACATCATTGGGTGTCCACAGCTCATTAAGAGCCTTGGGGGTAAAAATTCACTTGGTTGCGCCACCCGTTAGCGCCTTAAGAGGGCGCTAATGGGGCGCAAAGCCGCTAACGCCCGGGCGCAGTGATGTTTGCGCCGCTCGAGAACTTAACTTGAGATTGTGCGGCGGCGCTAAAACTTACCGCTGCGACCACCTGCGCGCGCAGATTGTGACGTCATTCCATGGTGCAACGCCCTTGTGGCGCCCCGTAGTGGAAATTGAGTGGCGCCCCCTGCCTTACCGCCTGGCACTTCCAACGACCAGAAGACTGGAACGCTATCAATCGCTGTGGGGCTGGGGGGGGCGCTATTTAAAGGGGGCCTCTTCCTGTCTTTTATTGTTGGTGGCATTTTTTGAACTACGCATTCTGAGAGAGAGAGGGAGAGACTTCTGGAGAGATTCAACGTTGTGTGAAGGAGTTTTGGGTACTGAGCAGCACTTTGCAGGTTCATTTTGATTTGCCATTCCTTGTATCGATTTAGCAGAGACCGTGGGAGCTGCACTCTGAGCTCTTTGCCTGGTGCTCTCCATTGTTCTTTCCAGCACATTTGATGTGCAAGTCTCTCCAGGCCGAGATTCAAGGCAGCAATGAACAGGATGTGGATGGAAAGCAAGATTAAACATCCCCTTTAAGAACTGGCCCGTGCCATTGTGTGTGTGTTCCATTGCTGACTGACATTACATGAGCTTCGCCAGCGCTCCGAGTTAGCGCCTCACTGCTCGGCCTTTGCGCCTTAAGAGAGGTGTGCAGCGCCTGCTTTAGCGCTCCACTCACCTCCCGGGGCGGTAAAAGTGAAGTTTCCCGTCAGTGCCGATAATTAGCGCCAGGCGCTAATATTTGCGTCCGGACGATATTTGCGCCCCAAATGGGGCGCGACCTAATTTTTACCCCTTGATGTTACATTTTTTTTTTAATCTTCAGCGCACTTCTGCCCCTTTATGATGATGTTTCTCCTCCTTCTGATGCTACAAGGGGGTTTCCTGTTGAAGCAAGCTGAACTTTGCAGCCTGGCAGCAGCTTTTTGGTGGCAGAAGTATCAACGGGAGCCCGCCCTGCATGCTGAATGAAACCCAACCCAGGAAAATGGATCAGCTGTAGAAATTTCGGAGGAAAATCAGCAAAAACCTTGTTTATGCATCTATCCAGAGTTTCCGATAAACGTCCGCCAAAGCAATTGATAGGGAGAACCCTTGAGGAAATTCTGGGTTATCTATGCAGATAAGTAATGGTCTAAATACCGCACATGCAATTTATAAATCAATCTGAGGCATGTTAATATATTAATAGTCAAGAAAAATTTCTAGTTCATATTCGCTGCTGGAAACTCATTCCCTGCATAAGGGATTAGAATTCTGCACTTGGTTTGTCATTTTTTTGCGTAAATGTGAACAAGTCACAGTAAAATGGGTTAATGACCAAAATATTGGGAAAAAGGGGAATAAATAACAATACATATTCTACGATAAATCTTATACACACAAGTGTGCTACAGCACTTTGAACTATCTGGGATCTTCCTATGCAGATTCCACTGTTTGGTGCATTTAATTTACAGCATGTTTTATATTTATGACAGATTTATTATTAGCATCATTACAATTTAATTTCTCTCTCTCCCCCCTTCTTCAGTTTAAATGCAATATGTAATTAGCGAGTAGCTGTTAACCTGGACAATATAATGGAATAAACAAGGCATATGGCACATTCAAACTGCTCTATTAAAATCATATGGCACATTATACTGACATAAATAGGTAAGTAAAACTTGGCCTTATTTGTTAAATAAGTGGATTTCACGAGATAGTCTTACTTGTGGCTGCTGTATGACGATTTGTGCAACCCTGCTCAAATAATGCGCAGAGCATTTCTGCACTGGTGATCTCCTTTATTTCTGCTCCCTGGATGTATACAAATCCTTTTTTGTCCTTTCTTATTTCAAGCTTTGTGGTGGAACCTTCACAAGGGTTGATAAAAAGGTCCAAAAGTTGTTCATTGTACAACTCCAACATGTAGGCCAAGACCTATAGTAAACAATAATACAGCAACCAGTCATAAAATGCTGAAATACTGTCCTAAGATGAACGTGACTCCATTTCAAAATAAAAGACTTGCTTGAGACAAGATGGAAGACTCCAGGCCTAGCCAACAGGTAGGAAGTGCAAATTGTACCATTAGAGAAATAATTTACTCTCTTTCTCTCTCTTTCTTTCACTTTCTTTCTTTCTCTTTCTTTCTTCTACTACAAGATCTGCATTCAATAATGTGCATCCAGTTTTTGTACTTCTTTAGCTGACATTTCGCACAATTTTTATGTTTGCTGTACTGCACTTTAATGTAAGGTGTCAAATACTGTTGCTCTCTAAATATCACTATGGTCACAACAAGCATGTGCCCTTGGTTTTATGATTTCGCTGGTTTGCCAAAGTGCATTTTGTTATTGACAGGGCTCATGTGGGCATGTGATTGCCAGTGGAGAATACTGCCCCTTACATGACTCATAAGAATTATTACTCAATTAGTGTCAAGATCGTGTATGATTGAGTCATAGAGTCATAGGGGGAGAAATTCGGTATCGCCCCGTTTGGGGTGCGATTATCGGCCGGGCGCAAAGTTTAGTGCCTGGCGCTAATTATCGCCTCCAACTGCAAACTTGGCTTTTATCGCCCCTGGAGGTGATTGGAGCGCTAAATCAGGCGCTGCACACCTGTCTTAAGGCGCAAAGGCCGAGGAGCGAGGCGCTAACTCAGAGCGCGGGCGCAGCGCAGATGATGTCAGTTAGCGATGGAACACAGACACACTGGTGCCGGCCAGTTCTTAAAGGGGAGGGTCTCCAGCTAATTGCTCTCCAGCCACACCCTGCTGATTGGAGCCTTGAATCTCGACCTGGAGAGACCTGTGACTACATTTTCCAGCCAAGGACTATGGAGAGGGTGAGAGAACAAGCTCAGCGCTTTAGCGACCGGGCCTTGGAGGCTCTGGTTGGCGCGGTGGAGCGCAGAAGATCAATACTGTACCCAGAGAGTGGCAGGAGGCCTTTGCCGTGCGACTACAGAAGAGTGTGGAGGGAGGTGGCTCAGCACGTCTCCTCCAGGAGCATGGTGACCAGGACTCATACTCAATGTCGAAAAAAGTTCAGCGACCTCACTCGGGTCGTCAGGGTGAGTGGCTTTTTTTCAATACCTCTCCATCCCTCCATCTCAACCTCACTCTATGGCCAGAGGGTCTTAAAACCCCAATACCCAACACTCATCCAACACCTATGGCCCTCTCATGAAACACACACGCACATTCCACACTTTGCATACATTAAGGGCTATTCAATTATGGGAGGCACATCAGGCAAGACCATGGCTGTATATTTACTCAGACGCCGTCCTTTTTCTTGCAGGCCAAGTTATCTCATAACAGGAGACAGCAGCAATGGACGGGTGGAGGGCCGCCTCAGCTGCAACCCCTCAGCGATCTTGAGGCGCGCGTCCACAGGATTGTGGCAAGCCAGGTGATCGGTCCCGTCGCCCCGGAGAGGTCGACCCCGTTCGGGACAGCAATGGTAAGGTCATCAGCTTTCTCTCCTCTCTCATCCACTTGTCCCTCACAACACCAGCCTTTGACACTTTCAATCCAACTTACTAAATCGCTCCACTCCTTCCTCCCTTACTGCCCCCCTGTCCTCACGCTAAAGCCACGCTTGTACCTCCCTGCTTTCAGATGGTGATTCACCAGCTGAGGAGAAGGGCCCTCAAGTTGCCAGTGGGAGTGAAGCCACAGGCGAGGAGGAAGAGGAAGCCGGAGCCTCAGCGCCACCTTCTCCCGAGGAAGCCCATGCCCACACTGGGACCACGTCTTTCCTGGAGGGGAGCAGGTGGGAAGGGTCTGATGAGGGTGAAGCTCTTGGACCCAGTGGGCAGCAGCAACGTGATGTGGGTAGAGAAGCTCGGGGGCCTTCTCCCCGGAGGGAGAGTATGCCAGCGAGTCCTGCTGCACTGGACGCAGAGGAGGAGCGGCTCATCGCTGAAATGAACACCCAGGCGGTGGACATGCACACTCAGCTCATGGGTGCAGTGGGAAGGGTGCCTGAAAGCATTGATGCACTGGCAAGGAGTGTGGAGCACTACGTTGTAGCACAGGCGGATGCCACGTAAATGCTTAGTGCTGCAATTCAGTCACTGGCTCCCGTAATCCAATCCTCAGACTGGTCTCATGCAGACTCAGATTGAGGCCACGCAAGCACTGACTGCTGCCATTGTCGCTGGTTCGGACACATTTCCCCGGGGCTCTCACCACGCCGCAGCAGGCCAGCAATCTGTGCTCCAGCAGATTGCTCCGGATGCTGAGGTGCTGCCGCGTAGGAGTGCCAGTGTGTCGGTCGAGCAGCGAGTTGCTGTCCTCTCTCTCGAGATGACAGCATTCCTGCTGCCACCACTGTCACTTCCCCATTGCACTTGCCACCGCCTGTAGCCCAGACTGCTGCCGCCCATGCAGAGTTGGTGCAGTCTGCAGCCGGGCCCTCCAGGCCCAGAGCTGGTCGAGGCCGTCTTTCAAGGGCATCTGTAGTCTCAGGTTCTGACAATCAGCAGCCTTCCACCAGCCTTGCTGCAGCCACTGGGACCCCATTATGGAGGAGCAGTAGGGTGGGAAGGGGGGAAGTGTGCAAGGGAAGGAGATCACCCTCGAAGGACAAAAAGTAGGAGGTGTGACGAAATGGTGGGAATTTTTTTATTAAAGGCCGAGGTTCGTGTTCAAACTTTTGTTTAGTGTTTTGGACATTATCTCCAGGTTATGAGAACCAGTTATGTTAATTAATTATTTTTTGTGTTTGTTTCTATTAGTTTCTTATGAAGAAATGACACACACAGAGTTTGTAAAATAAAAAAGTTTTTGTATTCAGAATATACAGGTTTGGCCTTTGGAATCATTGCTGCCTTGGCCAACTTTGGGGTTGCGGGTTGCTTTCATTCATGTTGTTCTCCATGCCAGAAGCCATTTCCTCAGTAGGGGCCTAGAAGCAGCTTGTTATCAGTCGTTGATGGATGGCTCTTGCAGTTTCAACATTGTGGGCCTCCCTCCCACCTTGGTGCTGCTGCTGATCATCCTCCTCCTCTTCCTCCTTCTCTTCCTCCTCCTCCGGTGGTGCTCCAAGGCCTGGTGGCATTGGCTGGGTCCTGAGGATTGCCAGGTTATGAAGAATGCAACATACAACTATGAAGAGGGAGACTCGCTCAGGCGAGTACTGCAGGGCTCCTCCTGAGTGGTCCAGACAGCAGAACCGTTGCTTGAGCACGCCGATCGTCTGCTCAATGATGTTCCTGGTGGCAAGATGGCTCTCATTATACCGCAGCTCAGCAGGGGTGTTGGGGTTACGGAGCGGTGTCATCAGCCAGGTGCAGAGTGGATAACCCTTGTCCCCGAGGAGTCAACCACTTGGCTGATGCGGTGCCTGGAAAAGTTCTGGCACACCAGTCTGGCGCAGGATGAAAGCATTGTGGCTGTTGCCAGGATAGCGGACATTGACAGCGAGTATCAGCTGTCTGTGGTCACAGACCAACTGGACGTTTAGGGAGTGGAATCTCTTTCGGTTTCAGAAAACCTCTGCATTCTCATGCGGTACCCGCAATGCCACATGCGTGCAGTCAATGGCGCCCTGCACCATGGGGATGCCCGCTATCCTCGCAAAGCCCAATGCGCGTTCATGCTGTTTGGCCCGGGTCATCGGGAAAGAGACGTACTGGCGTCTCCTTTTATAGAGGGCATTTGTGACCTGACGGATACAGCAATGGACAGCAAACTGGGAGATATTGGTGATGTCCCCAGTAGCTGCTTGAAAGGAGTCGGTGGCATAAAAATTCAGAGCCACTGTGACCTTCACTGCCACCGACAGAGACGTCCTGGTCCTCAGTTGAGGCAGCAGATCTGGCTGCAGCAGGTGGCAGAGCTCAGTGACCACCTCCTTGCTGAAGCACAGCCTGTGCAAACACTGCTCCTCAGACAAATTAATGTAGGAGAATTGTTCCCGGAATACCCTGGGAGGGTAAGGTCTCCTGTGCAGAGGCCTGTTGGCCCTCCTCCGTCTTGCCATGATTGCCACTCTCTCTCTGCGTCTCTGTTGCCTCCGATTCTGCAGACGCAGGACGACACCCCGAATCAGTGCAGCCCCCAAAGTCTCTTGTCAATCGAAGTAATGAAGGTCAAATCCAAAAGTACCTGCAAAGTGATGCTCAGTAGCCAAAACTACTTCACACAGCGTTGACTCTATGCAGAAGTATCTCTATCTCTCTCTCAGAATCTCTCTCTCTGTCAGAATGAGTGGTGCAAAAATGTCTACCATAGAAAAAGCCAGGAAGAGGGGGCCTTTAAATAGTGTCCCCCCAGCCCCTCACCGAGTGGGAAACATTCCAGTCTCCCTGTCGTTGCTTGCGCCAGGAGGAAAGGAGGGGGGCGCCACTTAATATCCGGTCCGGGGCGCCACCAGGGCATTGCACGCTTGACTGACATCACGATCTGGGGATGCAGGAGATTGGGACGGTAAACTTTTGCGCTGCCGCAAAAACTCTAGTCAATTTCGGTAGTGGCGCAAACATCGCCGCACCCGGGCGCTAATTGCTTTGCGCCCCATTAGCGCCCTCTTAGGGCACTAACGGGAGGCGCAAACCAACCGAATTTTTCCCCCATAGAGTCATAATGGCACAGAAGGAGACCATTCGGCCCATCGAGTCCGTGCCAGCTCTCTGTAGAGCAATCCAGTCAGTCCCATTCCCCCGCTCTATCCCTGTAGCCCTGCAAGTTTATTTCCCTCAAGTGCCTATCCAGTCTCCCCTTGAAAACACTGAGTGTCTAATCTTCCACCACTTCCGTCAGCAGCGAATTCCAGGTCATCACCACTCGCTGTGTAAAAAAGTTTTTCCTCACATCCCCCCTGTATCTCTTGCCCAATACCTTAAATCTGTGTCCCCTAGTCCTTGTACCATCAACTAGTGGGAACAGCCTTTCCCCGTCTAGCCTATCCAAACCCGTCATAATCCTGTACACCTCTATCAAATCACTCCTCAATCCCCTTTGCTCTAATCAAAACAAATCCAGCTTCTCCAACCTGTTCTTGTAACTAAGATCCCCCATCCCCAGAACCATTCTAGTAAATCTCCTCTGCACCCTCTCAAGGGCCTTCACATCCTTCCTAAAGTGTGGTGACCAGAACTGGACGCAATACTCCAGTTGTGGCCTAACCAGCGCTTTCTAAAGGTTCAGCATAACTTCTCTACTTTTGTACTCAATACCTCTATTTATAAGAACATAAGAACATAAGAAATAGGAGCAGGAGTAGACCAATCGGCCCCTCGAGCCTGCTCCGCCATTCAATGAGATCATGGCTGATCTGATCCAACCTCAACTCTAAAGAACACAAGAAGTAGGAGCAGGACCAGGCCACTCAGCCCCTGGGCCCGCTCCGCCACCCACAGGGCCTTGACCGATCCGAACTCAAACTCATGTCCGATTTCCAGCCCGCTCCCCGTAACCCCTGATTCCCTTTACTTCTTATGAAGCTCAAGATTCCATATGCTTTGTTTATCACTCTCTCAATATGTCCTGCCACCTCCAGGGAACTATGCACATTAACTCCCAGGTCCCTCTGTACCTGCACACTCTTTAAAACTGTGCCATTAAGTGTATATTGCCTCTCCCTGTTCCTTTTGCCAAAATGCATTACCTCACACTTCTCTGTATTAAATTCTGTCTGCCACTTGTCTGCCCATTCTGCTAGCCTTTTTATGTCCTGTTGCAGTCGATTGATATCACCATCACTGTTTGCCACACCCCCAAGTTTGCTGTCATCGGCAAATTTAGAAATTCTACTCTGTATTCCAATATCCAGGTAATTTATATATCAAAAAAAGCAGTGGCCCCAGCACTGACCCTTGGGGACCACCACTGTCTACCATCCTCCAGTCTGAAAAACAGCCATTTACCACAACTCGCTGTTTTCTGTCCTTAAGCCAATTCCTTATCCAAGCTGCCACTGACCCACCTATTCCATGAGCCTCAATTTTGTTAACCAGCCTTCTATGTGGTACTTTGTGAAACGCCTTCCGACAATCCTCTCTGTTACTTCATCAAAAAATTGCTGGAACAAGATAATGCATATCAATGGCAGGGCCCCTGGCAACTCGCACAGTGCCTTCATCCTACTCCAATCTGGAATTCCCCCCTTGTTTGAGGAAGGGCAAGGGTTCAACGGATGGCTCTTAAGGGACCTTGACAACCAACTATGGCCATGCCTAATGACACCGTTTCATTCTAATGAAGTAGAGCAGAGATATAATGATGCTAATGCTTCCAACATTGTGACAATGGAGAACACGATAGGCATACTAAAGCAAAGATTCCGCAGCCTGGATCATTCAGGGGGAGACCTGTCGTACACTCCCGCAAAAGTCCCCAGAATCATTGTCGCCTGTTGTGTGCTTCACAACCTGACTATTGGCTAGGACGTACACCTGGAGATGCAAGAATGGAATGGCCAGAGGAGGACCAGGATGACTCAACATATGAGGAAGAGAGGAGCCAGAGAGAGGAGATGTCAGTCAAGCTCCTACTGGGAGCACTATCTGGCGGAACCTTATAATGCAAACAGGTTATTGCAGGCATTCTAACCCCTATATTCAATCCCTCCCTCTTGACCTCCTTCTTTAATAATAGTGAGTACGGTCGTGTAGTGCTTATGTTACTGGACTATTAACCTAGAGGCTTGGAGTAATAATCCAGAGAATGTGAGTTCAAATCTCACCATGGCAATTTGAGAAAAAAAAACTCGAAATAAAAACTGATATCAGTAAAAGTGATGCTGAAGCTGTTGGCTTGTCATAAAAACCCAACTCTGTTGGGAGGAAAACCTGCTGCCCTTACCTGGTCTGGCCTATATGTGATTCCAGTCTCCCACCAGTGTGGTTGGCTCTTAATTGCCTTCTGAAGTGGCCTAGCAAGCTACCTAGTTGTATCAAACCACTACTGCAGTGGTTCAAGAACGCAGCACACCAACACCTTCTCGGGTAACTAGGAATGGGCAATAAATGCCAGCCTTGCCAGCGCCACCCATATCACGAGAATTAATGAATAAAAGTCAGCCCAGAATCCATCTACAGTCCCTACCACCACCCGAGGTGGCACTTGATCTCTATGAGCTTGAACATCAGGTGGACCAGTTTCAGGCTGCAACTCTTCTACTGCTGTGAAGGAAGCTGGGCCCTGCCTTCTTTCAGGCTGCTGTGCATTCATGCGGGTGGGGGAGGATTATTCATGAGGGAGAGCACCAATGTCCATGGTCTGTTACAACCCACTGCTTCTCCTGGCCTCTTTGCCACTCTCCCTGTAGATATGAAGACTATCAGGCCCCATGACAGGTTTGGCACTGCACAAGGCAGAAGTTATTTCCTTTCTTATTTGAGCTGCCTCTTCAGTGAGTCTGTCCATTGTGGAGGCTGCCAAGTGCAGCTGAAGGACTGTATTGCAGCAGTCTGAACACTTTTGAGAGAACCTAAGACTGGTAACAAGACCTCAGCCCTAAAGGGCTGTGAATCAGATGGCCCTGGATCTGCCACCCACTCCAAAGATAGCTATATATTTTCAATACTGTGCCTCAGCACCTCACATATCCAGGATTCGGACTACTCCACATTTGTCGCCATAGTGTATTTGAAATTTGAGATAAATAATAAAACATTCTCGTGCTTTGGGCAAGTTGAACTAATATTTTAAATTATAAATCTAGATTTATTTACCATCTCACCTTAAATGTAAATTTAGTTTGGTTTTCATCTATAATTTGAAATATTCTCTTGAATGCTCTGGGTGTTATTCCTGGATTTGCCCATTCCTTCTCACCAATCATTGTAAATGTTTTTCCGGAGCCTGTCTGACCATATGCAAAGATACACACATTGTAGCCATCTGCAGCTGATTGAATTAGCCTGTGGGCATAAAGAAACATTAATTATTGATTCAATAATTATAGAGTGCTCGGAAACAGGATTGATATTTTACTGGGAATAACTACATCTCGAATGATATAGCACAGTCCTATGTCAATCCAATATATAAGGATGTTGGGTTGTGCCATCTGATTCTTCATGTGATGACTTCCTAATCTTTCCTCATCCGTGGCTCAGTGGGTCACACCTCTGAGTCAGAAGGTTGTGGGTTCAAGTTCCACTCCAGAGACTTGAGCACAAAAATCTAGGCTGACACTCAAGTGCAGTACTGGGGGAATGCTGCACTGTCAGAGGTGCCGTCTTTTGGATGAGACGTTAAACCGAGGCCCTGTCTGCTCTCTCAAGAGGATGTAAAAGGTCCCATGGCACTATTTTGAAGAAGAGCAGGGTAGTTATCCCCAGTGTCCTGGCCAATATTTATCCCTCAATCAACATTACAAAAATAGATTATTTGGTCATTATCACATTGCTGTTTGTGGGACCTTGCTGTGCGCAAATTGGTTGCCACGTTTCCTACATTATAACAGTGACTACACTTCAAAAAGTACTTCATTGGCCGTAAAGTGATTTGGGATGTCCTGAGGTCGTGAAAGGTGCTATATAAATGCAAGTCTTTCTTTTATAGGGAACGTGAGAATTTCATGCACTTAGCCAACCAGGTCAAGAGCAGCATGACTTGAGGCCTGGGAGGGGTTCGCCTGATCACTCACTTAAATGCGGAATGGAGAGAGAACATAACATTTTGTCGATTCTTTTGGCCTTCTCTTTCTCTACGAATTATGATGGAATGCTTAAGATCTTTATAGGGCTCTAGTCACACACCACCATCTCTTAAAAGGAGTTGTTTTTCAGTTTCCTAACTGATCTGTTGATCATTGACTTGTTTGTTTGTGATATAGGCTACGCTCTTATCTGGGAGACTACTGACCCCTTATTCAACATTACTTGCTAACAAATTACCTCTCCTTGCTGACAAAGCTTTTTCTTGCTAAAAGTCATCCATACCCTGAAGAATTCTGGGAATAAGCATCTTGACCATTTTATTATTTATAGCTAGAGTACACATCTACAAGCTATTTATAAGTGAAAAGAAAGCAAAAACCTTAATCATATGAGATTAAACCAAATCCTAATCCTACGTATAAGTGTATATAAGAATAGGGTATTTTACAATGTGTGCTGGTCAGCCTCTGGTACATCACCTATTCTTCATGCATGAGAACCTAGAGAGTGAGTGTCAGCAGACTATTCAGCTGTGAAGGGCATCAGAGCTTAGCCTGAACCAGCCCCACTCAAATTCCGCATATATGTACATTCATTGAATAACAATCACAAGCAGGAACCCATGATATTTTTTATCCTTCATAGCCTAGGGTGTTGAGGTCAACTACAGCACCCCTACCACTGTGCTTGCTGAAATCAGCTTCTTTTTCATTCATTCTCAAATGTGGGCATTGCTGGCAAGGCTGGAATTTATTGCCTATCAGTAGTTGCCCTGAGAAGGTGGTGATGGGCCTCTTCTTAAACCTCTACAGTCTGTGTGGTGAAGATGCTCCCACAATGCTGTTAGGTAGGGAGTTCCATGATTTTGACCCAGCAACAATGAAGGAACGGTGATATATGTCCAAGTCAGGATGGTAGAGGTGATGGTGTTCCCATGCTGCCCTTGTCCTAGGTGGCTGTGGTCCCGGGTATGGGAGGTGCTGCAGTGCATCCTGTAGATAGCACCCACTGCAGCCATGGTACGCCGGTGGTGGTGGGGTTGGATGTTTAGGCTAGTGAATGAGGTGCTGATCAAGTGGATTGCTTTGTCCTGCATGGTGTTGAGCTTCTTGAATGTTGTTGCAGCTGCACCTATCCAGGCATGTGGAGAGTTTTCCATCACACTCCTAACTTGTGCCTTGTAGGTGGTGAAAATGCTTTGGGGAGTCAGGAGGTAAGCCAATCAGCTCAGAATACCTAGCCTCTGACCTCCTCTAGTAGCCACAACATTTTTGTGACTGGTCCAGTTGAGTGTCTGGTCAATGGTGACCCCCAGAATGTTGATGGTGGAGGCCTTGGTGATGGTAATGCCTTTGAATGTCAAGGAATGATGGTTAGGCACTTTCTTGTTGGAGATGGTTATTGCCTGGCAATTGTATGGCATGAACATTACTTGCCACTGATCAGCCCAAGCCTGAATGTTGTCCAGGTCTTGCTGCATGCAGACATGGACTGCTTCACTATCTGGGCTAATTCAAGAGAGTGTTAAATGCCTTTCTGAATTATGTTTCTGTGATTTAACTGAGAAACTTGTATTCTTTTTTGTTTTTATAATTCATTATTAGTATTGAAATATTTAATATTATAATATTGTTTTGATTCCATAACAAAATAAAATCTATATTTACAATAACTGACTATAGGATTATGTAGGAAATGACCATTACAGTCCATCAAGCAGTCGCAAAGTCTGGACAATATCATACACCAGTAGCCCTCAATCACCCACAGTGCTTGAGCAGCTTTACATCAATTATAGTGAGCTGAGCTGAAACAGAGAATGCATTAATTAATTGGAGAAAATAATTAAAATCTACCTTGAAGTCATTTTCTTTCTTCCTGGATAACTAAGTTATTTTATAAAATAGATGTCATTTTATTCCTATTAATGTCTAAATAAAATACTTCCCAAAATCTCTGAAAATGTAATGACAATATTGCATTTTTAAAATAAATTTATAATAAAATGTATAAATGTGCAGTCTTGCAGAAGTGCTCAACCTATTAAAGTCATACTTTACAACAGCTAATGAAACATATACAATTCTTTATTCATACCCGAAAGGGGCAATTTTATACATCATCTATTATAGTAACAATTTCAATTAACTACAGATAAATCATTTGCTTTCTAACTCTTTGATCTGCAGAACTTCTCTGGGTAGATGGGCAGCCAACTGCATTCAGTAAACTCCTTTTTGGATTCAATGCTGTAAAGTCTGAGGAGGATTTTGAAATGGGCCCAGAGAGGGAAAGAGATTTGAAACTGGTATGAAGCAGGAGTGTAAATTGAAGCTGGCCTTTGAAATTGAGCACATGAATTGCTAGACGAAAAGAGACCACGGTCCATCTAGTTCACCTTCTGTCACATGATGCAACAATAATGGAGTTGTTGAACAATGACAATCAGTCTATCAATTAGTCTACAACAGATCTAGACATGAGGCAAGAAATCCCCAGTAGTGGAAAGCTTTGGGAACCACAGGTACAAAGTCACTTGTTCTTCCTAAGCATGCTACACTTACCATATGTCATGCCTTAATTTACTCATATACTGAATCCCAACATATTATTTTCTGAAATAAATCTATCTAATTTACATTTGAATGGATCAACACCACCTTTTTCCACTGTCTCCTTAGAGAGTCTGTTCCATAGATTTACCACTTGTTCATTGAAATAATCTTACTGCAGATTAGCTTTAAATTTACACTCCTTCAAGCACAGGCCATGTTCTCTGTTTCTACTGTTCTGGACAATGTGAAATAGTGTGTTATGGTCTACATTATCTAGTCCCTTTAGAATCCTAAAAACAGCAATCGTATCATCTGTCAACCTTCTCTTTTCCAGTGAGAACATCCAATCTCTCCATTCTCTCCATCATTCTGGTCGTCCTCTTCTAAATCCTCTCAATAGTTGCAATATCCTTTTTGTACTGTGGTGACCAGACCGTACACACTATTCTAAATGCTTGTTGCTCCAATGATTTATAAAGTGGCAGGATTACCTCACTATTTTGGCTCAATAGTGACCTTTTATACATCCCAACATTTGATTTCCTTTATTCACTGCCACTATACATTGTTGCAATATCTTCAATTTATTGTCAATCAGGACCCCCAGATCTTTTTCATTTTCCATACACATTATTGTCTTTCCATGCAAGTAATAGTCTCTTCCTGCATTTTTTGTCCCCATAGGAAGCACTTTGCATTTCTCTACATTCAATTTCATCTGCTACCTGTCTGGCCATTTCCCAAGTATATTCAAATCCTCCTGTAACTTATCCTGTTCAGCTTTGCAGTCTACCACCTTCATTAGCTTTATATCATCTACAAATGTTGCCAATGTGCTTGTGACTCCTAGCTCCAGATCATTTATGAAGATATTAAACAAAAGAGGTCCCAAAACAGAGTCCTGTGGAGTCCACTGTTAATATTCTCCCAGGCTGATGGCAATCCCTGTACCACCACCCTTTGGGTTCTATCAGTCAACCGATTACATACCAATTATAAAATATTTCTACTGATTCCCACTTTCTTTATTTTCAGTATCTGCCTTTCCAGAGGAACTGTATTAAAAGGCCTAACTGAAATCCAAGTACACCACATCCACTGCCTTACCCCTATCAAGCTCCTGTGTCACACTCTCAAAGAAAACCAGTAAATTAGATTGGCAAGACCTCCCCTTCATGAACCCATATTGGCTATCTTTTATGATTTTATTTCTATCCAGATGCTCCATGACCATATCTTTAATAAAGGTTTCCAGAATTTTATCTACAATTAATGTCAAAATGACTGATCTGTAGTTTCTTGGGTCACTTTTGCTAACTTTTTCCACCTCTTCAGTGATTTATGAAAGATTTTACTAGAGTTCCTACAATTTCCTCCTTAGTTCCTTAAGGATCCTCGGATGCATCTTATCCAGCCCCTGAGATTTATTTACTTTAAGTTTGCACAACTGTACGGCAACTAAGAGCTGTTAAAGAGACAGCATAAAAACCGATAGAACAATCTGATTTGCTTTGCTGTAATAATGCTTAAGCTGAATTTCCCATCTAACATGGGAATTCCTATAGATGCTGCAACTGTCATACATATTTTAGCTGTTTTATGTTTTGTTGAACTTTGTTGCATCTAAGAAAGGGAACATTTGTCCCATATTTGTCAACATCAAGCATTTTCAAGTAGAGCTTGTAAAGAAAGAAAGACTTGCATTTATATAGCGCCTTTCATGACCACTGGACATCTCAAAGCGCTTTACAGCCAAATGAAGTACTTTTTGAAGTGTAGTCACTGTTGTAATGTAACAATATAGGAAGTAAATCTTCCTCTACTTTGCTTCATCAGTGTGCCATAATTAGGACTTCAGAAGTTAAAGCAATGAAAGGACTGTATTAGTCCACTGTGCTATTCAGTCCTTCTGCAAGAGAACACTTTAAACAACACTCTAACTCTGAAATGCCTGCCAGGCTATTTATATGGCATGACTAAATATTGAAGGTTTATTTTAAATATTTTGGCTATGATTTGGCATAACAAGTCAAAGCATCCATGATTCCAATACTTCTGTAGAATGAGTTGAATTATTTGCAAAAATTTCAGCAGAGTTCACTAATATTTTAACAAACGCTTAGAAAGGAAATATAAGTGGGCTTTGTGTGATGATATTTTCCAACATCATCAAAAGAGGGCGCTGAGGTTCCTTAGTTCCACACTGGGCAGTACTTGTATTAACTGAGCAATCAGAGAGTTATTCATTGAAATCTCTGAAGAGATAAAATTATTTTAAAAAGGAGTCAAAAACAAAGACTTAAAAGTACTAAACTCTTTCTTTTCGACACAGTTTCCAAGTCATTGACTGCTTACTGCAATTTTGGACAGTTGATAATAAAACCGACCTGTTGGTATCTCTGAAAATTTCTTCCTGTGATGTGGAACAGTTGAAAACTTGATCAAACTGGAACTCCTTAGCACCACGATTACTTTTGATGGTAACAGTGTATTCATCAGGAGAATGGACAATACACTGGCTTCCATGAGCTAGCTCAGATTTACTCAAAGGTCGTATTCGACAGAAAACACGGATTTTTCCTAAAAACAGAAAGTGGTAAGTGCTAGCACAGTTCATCATGGTTAGTTTTTCAGATCTTTATGTACAACATTTTTGCAGGTCTGTTGGAAAGCCTTTTTCTGCAAATAGTTACTTGCTACCTTTTGCAGAAAAATATTTTAGAAGGTCACCAAAATCATCGTCACTAGTGATCTCTGTACATTTATTATGGGATGGTACCTTCTCGTGCTGCAGCTGTTCAGGCCAATGGTGTCTAGTTTTCACCACAGCCGCCGAATGGGGCTGAAAAGTTTTCTTATACTGGAAATCAGATCGTTTCAAGCTGGAGATCTCTGTGCTGTGTGTTCTAGACCTTGCTGGAACATCATCAGTGGGCAGTGATTTAGATAAATTGATTTAAATAATTTCCCACATGGAGTGGTAGATATTTGGAACAGACTCCCAGCAACACCAATTGAAGCTGAGATATTGGCCCAAAAATTAGTCCCGCGACGCGAGAGTACGCACTGCGTACTCTCGCGTATTCTGTCACCAATTGCCGGTTTTCTGCATGCACTGCGCATGCGCTGAAAACCGGCACTTGGTTTTTGGAAAAGGGGGCGGTTCCTCGGTGCATCGCGTGCGTGCTACAGGCTGCACGCACGCTGTGCACTTCGTGCTTTGGACACGCAGGTAAGGACGGAAGATTTTAGAAATGGAAAAAGGAGGAGTAAGACCCACTTTTAACAAGGTAAGTAGTGAATTAAGTATTATTTTGAATTTTTTTTAACAGGTATATCTTTTTTAGAGACTTTAAAGACAGGTAAGTTTATTTTTATAACTTTTTAAAAGATTTTAAATTTTTTCAAAAATTTAATTTTTTATTTAAAATGGTTAATTTATTTAACTATACTTATTTTATTAATGTGATGGTTTTTTTTTAAATTTAATTGAGGTTTAGCTGTTATTTTGGGTGTGTGTAAGATTCATAGCTTTCACAGCACGTATGTGAAACTTATGAATGGAAGATGGTGTGCTGCCATTGGCTCTAACTGAGTCACGTGATCCCACAGCTCGCACGAATTCACTACGCCGGTGGGATACGCAAGCACTGCCCAGCTGATGTCTAGAACATCAAGTTCGTGCGAGCTGGATCTGAAAAAGCCAACGCGGAGTGAGAGATCGCGCCTGCTCCTTACCCCCGCGGGAACAGAGCGAGATCAATTTCTGGTTTAGTATAGAATTGGTGGCTTTAGGGACATACAGACTTAGACAATTAAAGACTTCAAGGGTAAGTGCTGCTGTGGAGGGAGGAAATGATAGGCTCAAAAACCTACAAACCCTCTCTATTGGCATAACTATGAGAGCAGGAGTTGTGACCTGCTGATGTCGCAAGTATCTGATTCAGTCAGAATTCCTGAGGTCAGGCAATTTGCATAATGGTTGCAAGCACCCACACCAGTATTGGCACACCTTGGACTCCATGATCGGATTCTACATAGTTAGAGCAAGCGATTTGCTATTGCCCGGATTCGTTCAGAAATCAGGAATTAAAAATAGGAACTTCCTGTGTGACCCTTGAGTTGTGCAAGACCTACACTGTGATCTTCCCCGTGTATGTGTTTCTCAAACATTATCTCACTCAGGACATGTACCTCAGGATATGAGATCACAAGCAATGCACACTTGACCTAGTCAGGTTAAATTTATACATTTTTTTGCATGCTCTTCCTTCTTATTTTGCAGGAAGCTTTGTTAATTCTGGACAAACACATTTACCTGGTGGTATTTTTGTCTGATGAGTGTTGTGAGGTCTGACATGAATTTCATCCTGCACACAATGTTCATACACACCTTTCAAGTCCTCCACCATATTATAGTACTTCTTTCTTAGTGTCCTCTCAGAATTAAAATTTTCGGCCAGATTCTTATTTTCCAACTTCAGCTGTTTTAACTACACAGAAAAAAAACTGTATGATGGTGAAAGAGTCTTCTTTGCTTTCACTAAAAGTAGAAACAATTGTTAAAAAAAATCCTTATAAATTCTTCCCAATCGTGCATTGATCAGTTCCTGGTGATGAAAATAGAGGGATCAATTTTCCTGCTCTTTGCCCCTGTAGAACACCTATTCACCACATGCAAAAGTCAGGAAATAAAGGGTGGATACCTCTTATGTTGGATGTCTGCCCTCTTTAGCTTGTGCTGGAATTTCTGAGGCTTCCTCCAAAGGATGGACCTTGGGCTGCATGCATTGCAGGCCTAGCATTCACATGTTATTGAGGCAGGAGAGGGCACTTTCCTGCCACCTGTCTCAATTTCCTCTCTTTGCAGCCCAGGGATGCCCAGGTATAGAGGTGCCCTGCAAAGCTGACAATGGGCCTTATTCTAGGACCCCCTCAGAACCTAGGGGCCTTGGCAGCAAGCCAAAGAGCATTCTAAAGGTAGGTGGTCATATTTTTCATTTAGGCAAACGCCAGGTCCTTGAGGCCTTCTGGCTATTGCTCTCCAGAAGGCCCAAATGTCATCTTCCAGGCCTACAGCCCTGCAGCTACAATACTTTTTGCTCCCTCACTTGAAAGCAAGACTTGCATTTATATAGCGCCTTTCACAACCATCAGATGCCCCAAAGCACTTTACAGCCAATGAAGTACTTTTTGAAGTATTATCACTGTTGTAATATAGGAAACACGGCAGCCAATTTGCACACAGCAAGCTCCCACAAACAGCAATGTGATAATGAGCAGATAATCTGTTTTAGTGATGCTGATTGAGGGATAAATATTGGCTAGGACACAGGGGATAACTACCCTGCTCTTCTTCGAAACAGTGCCATAGGATCTTTTACGTCTATCTGAGAGGGCAGAAAGGGTCTCAGTTTAAAGTCTCATCTGAAAGACGGCACTTCCAACAGTGCAGCACTCCCTCAGTACTGCACTGGAGAGTCAGTCTAGATTTTTGTGCTCAAGTCTCTGGAGTGGGACTTGAACCCACAACCTTCTGACTCAGAGGCTGGCACAAAGCCCTGCCGGGGCAGGCCTGCGACAAGGGAGCAACCAGACCATGTTAATGGCCCAGTAAACCAAATTTGACTGCAGCCTACTTTGGAAGTGCTGCTCCTGATCAACACCGGGACCGAGGGCCCGATTTTATCATTTACTTATTTCATGGTCACTGGTCCATTAATTTCAGAGTATTAAATATTTTGTGCTCATTCTCACCTTTTCTCTGACTGCAACCTCACTGTTGAAGTACTGAAAGAATTTCTTACTATTAGGTTTTGCATCTGCACCTATGCTTTTTTCTGGGTCTCCCTTTTCCCCTTTGACCGCCCTTTTTATCATGTTTCTTCATTGGCTGTAAAGCGCTTTGAGAAATGCGGTGGCCATGGCAGGCGCTATATAAATCCAAGTCTTCCTTTCTTTCTTTTTCTGCGTGTTTCCATATTCATCCAAATGAACTTCTTTTCATTTCTCCCTGCGGATTTGTAGAGTTTGTCTTTCCTTCTTATTTCACTTTTGATTAATTTGTTAATCCATTTAGGGTTGCGATTGGTCATATTCATATATTATCCTGGATACTCAGCATTATGCCTTTACATACGAACATGTGGAAAAGAAGAAAAGGTAAAGCCAGCTGGTCTATCAAGCCTGACTCATCCTGGCATGGTGCAACTTCCATTCACCATGACCTCCCCTCTCTCCCCTCACATGCAGCCAAGCAATTTCCTGAGAATGGCAAAAAAGATGTCCCACTTGTCCTCTGCTGAAGTGTTGTTGAACAAGCTGCTCCCAACCCGCTCCCCTGCCCAATCAATTTCTCTCAACTGCGATGGCATAAAGGGAGCACCGGAGAAGGCCCAGGACACAGCACGGACCTGAGCGGGAGTGGCAGCAGCAGAGGCAACGGCATAAAGGGAGCACCGGAGAAGGCCCAGGACACAGCACGGACCTGAGCGGGAGTGGCAGCAGCAGAGGCAACGGCATAAAGGGAGCACCGGAGAAGGCCCAGGACACAGCACGGACCTGAGCGGGAGTGGCAGCAGCAGAGGCAACGGCATAAAGGGAGCTGAGTGGCGACTTAAAAAAACAAAAAAATCAAGGAGTGACGTCACAGGACAGCAGGTAGGTGATTGGTTGGTGAGTATTACAGCTCTTTTGCTCTTTAGGTTAGATAATTGGATTAAGTTCAGAACTGGGAGAGTATTAACTACTATAACTTTATTGAATTAATAACTTAAACTAGATTAACTAATTAAAAATAAAAATAAAAATAATCGTTTGAATAAATACTGTAACTAATTATATAAATAAAATAAAGTTAGATAGAGATGGCAGTGCAGGTGGTGTGTCGTAACTGCAGCATGTGGAAGTTGGTGGAGACCAATCATAGTGCTCATAATATGATAGAATTTCACATTAAGTTTGAGAGTGACTTGCCTAAGTCTGAAATTAGAGTCTTAAACTTAAATAAAGCCAATAACATAGGTATGAGGGGCGAGTTGGCTAAGGTAGATTGGAAAAATAGATTAAAAAGGTATGGCGGTAGATAAGCAGTGGCTAGCATTCAAAGAAATATTTCATAATTCTCAACAAAAATACATTCCATTGAGAAACAAAAACTCCATGGGAAAAGTAATCCAACCGTGGCTAACTAAAGAAGTTAAGGATAGCATTAGATTGAAAGAAGAAGCTTATAATGTTGCGAAGAATAGTAGTAAGCCTGAGGATTGGGAGAGTTTCAGAAACCAGCAAAGGATGACCAAAAATGGATAAAAAGGGAAAAAATAGAATATGAGAGAAAACTAGCAAGAAATATAAAAGCAGATTGTAAGAGCTTCTACAGGTATGTAAAAAGGAAGAGAGCAGCAAAAGTAAATGTTGGTCCCTTAGAGGCTGAGACAGGAGAAATTATTATGGGGAAGAAGGAAATGGCAGAAACGTTAAACAAATATTTTGTATCTGTCTTCACAGTAGAAGACACAAAAAGCATACCAAAAATGGTGGGGAACCAAGGGTCTAATGAGGGTGAGGAACTTAACGTAATTAATATAAGTAGAGAAAAAGTACTAGAGAAACTAATGGTTAAAAGCTGACAAATCCCCTGGACCTGACGGCCTACATCCTAGGGTTCTAAAAGAGGTGGCTGAAGAGATAGTGGATGCACTGGTTTTGATCTTCCAAAATTCCCTAGATTCTAGAATGGTCCTAGCAGATTGGAAGGTCGCAAATGTAACACTGCTATTCAAGAAAGGAGGGAGAGAGAAAACAGGGAACTACAGGCCAGTTAGCCTGACATCAGTCATCGGGAAAATGCTGGAATCCATTGTTAAGGAAGTGATATCAGGGCACTTAGAAAATCATAACATGATTCGGCAGAGTCAACATGGTTTTATGAAAGGGAAATCGTGTTTGAGAACTTTATTAGCGTTTTTTGAGGATGTAACTAGCAGGGTAGATAAAGGGGAACCAATGGATGTAGTATATTTGGATTTCCAAAAGGCATTCGATAAGGTGCCACATAAAAGGTTATTACACAAGATTAGGGCTCATGGGTTTGGGGGTAATATAGTAGCATGGATAGAGGATTGGTTAACAGACAGAAAACAGAGAGTAGGGATAAAAGGATCTTTTTCAGGTTGGCAGGCTGTAACTAGTGGGGTGCCGCAAGATCAGTGTTGGGGCCTCAGCTATTTACAATCTATATTAGACCTAGATGAAGGGACCGAGTGTAATGTATCCAAGTTTGCTGATGATACAAAGCTAGGTGGGACAGTAAGCTGTGAGGAGAACACAAAGAGTCTGCAAAGGGATATAAATAGACTAAGTGAGTGGGCAGTAAGGTGGCAGATGGAGTATAATGCAGGGAAATGTGAGGTTATTCACTTTGGTAGGAAGAATAGAAAAACAGAATATTTTTTAAATGGTGAGAAACTTTCAAATATTGATGTTCAGAGAGATTTGGGTGTCCTCGTGCAAGAAACACAGAAAGCTAGCATGCAGGTACAGCAAGCAATAAGGAAGGCAAATGGCATGTTGGCCTTTAATGCAAGGGGGTTAGAGTATAAGAGTAAGGAAGTCTTGCTACAATTGTACAGGGCCTTGGTGAGACCACACCTGGAGTACTGTGCACAGTTTTGGTCTCCTTATCTAAGGAAGGATATACTTGCCTTGGAGGCAGTGCAACAAAGGTTCACTAGATGATTCCTGGGATGAGAGGGCTGTCCTATGATGAGAGGTTGTGTAGAATGGGCCTATACTCTCTGGAGTTTAGAAGAATGAGAGGTGATCTCATGGAAACATGCAAGATTCTGAAGGGGATTGACAGGGTAGATGCTGAGAGGTTGTTTCCCCTGGCTGGAGTGTCTAGAACTAGGGGGCATAGTCTCAGGATAAGGGGTAGGCCATTTAAGACCAAGATGAGGAGGAATTTCTTTACTCAGATGGTTGTGAATCTTTGGAATTCTCTGCCCCAGAGGGCTGTGAATGCTGAGTCTTTGAGTATATTCGAGGCTGAGATAGATAGATTTTTGGACTCTAGGGGAATCAAGAGATATGGAGATCGGGCGAGAAAGTGGAGTTGAGGTGGATGATCAACCAGGATCTTATTGAATGGTGGAGCAGGCTCGAGGGGCCGTATGGCCTACTCCTGCTCCTATTTCTTGATGTTCATATGTTCTTTTGAGATCCCGAGCAACCACACCTGCAGCAAGTGCCCGCAGCTCGAGGAACTTCGGCTCAGAGTTGTTGAGCTGGAGTCCAAGCTGCAGACCTTGCGTTGCATGAGGGAGGGGGAGAGTTACCTGGACACTTTGTTCCAGGAGGCAGTCACACCCCTTAGGTTAAGCAGTACTTCAGAGTTAGTCAATGGTCAGGGACAGGAGGGTGTGACTGCGAGTCAGGAAGGTATGGGGACCCAGGATATAGTGATGGAGGAGCCTCAGCCCTTGACCTTGTCCAACAGGTACGAGGTACTTGCTGACTCTATGGATGAGGCCATAAAGGGCGGGAGAAGCTGCGGAGAGCAGAGGCCATAAAGGGCAGGAGGAGCGGCGGAGAGCAGAGGCCATAAAGGGCAGGAGGAGCAGCGGAGAGCAGAGTCTTATTTGTGACACAGGGAAGAATCTGAAAAAAAAATTCTACATCTGAAATAGTGACATCAGATAAATGGTGGAGCCTGAGGAACTACAGCTAAGAGGTCCACGTAATCCAGGATAACCATGAGAACCTTTGTCACCTATTGCACCTTTAAACAAAAATGTTGATGTATTCAGCCCAGCATCCTCTTTTAGCTAGTTTGCCCTAGCTAGCGAGGATGAGGCCCAGGAGCAGGGATGGGAGGAGCAGCGAGGTCGGGACCCAGGAGCGAGGATGAGGCCCAGGAGTGAGGACAAGGCCCAGGAGCAAGGACAAGGCCCAGGAGCAAGGTCGAGGCCCAGGAGCAGGGACGGGAGGAGCAGTGAGGCCGGGACCCAGGAGCGAGGACGAGACCCAGGAACAAGGTCGAGGCCCAGGAACAGGGACGGGAGGAGCAGCAAGGCCGGGACCCAGGAGCGAGGACGAAGCCCAGGAGCAAGAACGAGGCCCAGGAGTGAGGTCGAGGCCCAGGAGTGAGGTCGAGGCCCAGGAGCAAGGTCAAGGCACAGGAGCGAAGTTGAAGCCCAGGAGCGTGGTCGAGGCCCAGAAGCAGGGACTGGAGGAGCAGCGAGGTCGGGACCCAGGAGCGAGGATGAGGCCCAGGAGTGAGGACAAGGCCCAGGAACGAGGTCAGGACCTGGGAGCGAGTACGAGGCCCAGGGGCGAGGACATGGCCCAGGAGCGAGGTCGGGACCCGGGAGCGAGGACGAGCCCAGCACCGTGGTCGAGGCCCAGAAGTGGCACAGCATGGACCAGCAGCGGGGTTGGGGCCCAGGTAAGGTGCTGCACGGGCCAACAGCGAGGTCGGGAGGATCACAATGCATCCTATGAAACCCAGGCAGAGAGGACCTGCGGGAAGGAGGGAGGAGGACAGTAGCAGTATGTTTGTGTGTGTGTGCTAGGCCGATGTAGCAGAGCCTGGTCTCCAATCGTCTTGGATCCCCTTGCCATTGGACCAAGACCTTGCTCTGTCAAGCCCGTGTGGTAGCTGGTGTGCAACGGCCACCCCACAATAAAAGAATTCACGCACAGGCATTTCCACCCTTTAAAATGAAGTTCGGGACCTGGAACGTCAGGACCCTCATGGACAACCCAACAGCGACAGACCGGAACGGCGTACTGCTATCGTTGCCCGGGAGCTCAGACGTTTCGACATAGACATCGCCGCCCTAAGTGAGACCCAGCGGGCAGGGGAAGACCAGCTCAAGGAGCAAGGCAGTGGTTATACCTTCTTCTGGAAAGGCAAACCTGAAGAAGAACACCGCCTCCATGGGGTAGGCTTTGCCATAAAAAATGAGCTAGTTGGACGTCTCAGAGACTCCCCTTGTGGAATAAACGAACGCCTCATGACTCTTCGGCTCACCCTAGCCTGGAATCAGTGCGCTATGGTCATCAGTGCGTACGCCCCAACACTGGAAGCCACAGACGAGACCAAAGAGGAATTCTACTCCAGCCTCGAACAATCCCTGTCCCGAGTCCCAACGAGCGATAAGCTGATCCTCCTTGGCGACTTTAATGCCAGAGTTGGAAAGGACACAGACCTCTGGGGAGGTGTGATCAGCAGAGAGGGAGTAGGGAAAGCCAACTCCAGCGGTACCCTCCTCCTGACGAAATACTTAAAAGAGGTGGTTATAGAGATAATGGATGCATTGGTTGTCATCTTCCAAAATTCCATAGATTCTAGAATGGTTCCCACGGGTTGGAAGGTAGCAAATGTAACCCCACTATATAAGAAAGGAGGGAGAGAGAAAATGGGGAACTACAGACCAGTTAGTCAGACATTAGTAGTAGGGAAAATGCTATAATCTATTATTAAGGACATGGTAACAGGGCACTTAGAAAATAATAATAGGATTGGGCAGAGTCAACATGGATTTATGAAAGGGAAATCATGTTTGACAAATCTGTTAGAGTTTTTTGAGGTTATAACTAGCAGAATAGATAAGGGGGAACCAGTGAATGTAGTGTTTTGGATTTTCAGATGGCATTTGTTAAGGTGCCACACAAGAGGTTATTAAACAAAATTAGGGCTCGTGGGATTGGGGGTAATATACTAGCATGGATTGAGGATTGGTTAACGGACAGAAAACAGAGAGTAGGTCTAAATGGGTCATTTTTGGGTTGGCAGGCTGTAACTAGTGGGGTACCGCAAGGATCAGTGCTTGGGCCCCAGCTATTCACAATCTATATCAATGATTTGGATGAGGGGACCAAATGTAATATATCAAAGTTTGCTGATGATACAAAGCTAGGTGGGAATGTAAGTTGTAGGAAGATGCAAAGAGGCTTCAAGGGGATACAGACAGTCTAAGTGTGTGGGCAAGAACATGGCAAATGGAGTATAATGTGGAGAAATATGAAGTTATCCACTTTGGTAGGAAAAATAGAAAAGCAGAGTATTTTTTAAATGGTCAGAGATTGGGAAATGTTGGTGTTCAGAGGGACCTGGGTGTCCTTGTACACGAATCACTGAAAGTTATCATGCAGGTACAGCAAGCAATTAGGAAAGTAAATGGTATGTTAGCCTTTATTACAAGAGGATTTGAGTATAAGAGTAAAGACATCTTACTGCAATTATATAGGGCCCTGGTGAGACCACACCTGGAGTATTGTGTACAGTTTTGGTCTCCTTACCTAAGGAAAGATATACTTGCCATAGAGGGAATGCAACGATGGTTCACCAGACTGATTCCTGAGATGGGGGGATTGTCCTATTACGAGAGATTGAGTAGACTAGGCCTATATTCTCTAGGGTTTAGAAGAATGTGAGGTGATCTCATTGAAACATACAAAATTCTTACAGGGCTTGACAGGGTAGATGCAGGGAGGATGTTTCTCCTGGCTGGGGAGTCTAGAACCAGGGGTCACAGTCTCAGAATAAGGGGTCGGCCATTTAGGACTGAGATGAGGAGAAATTTCTTCACTCAGAGGGTGGTGAATCTTTGGAATTCTCTCCAGATATCGATAGATTTTTGGATATTAAGGGAATCAAGGGATATGGGGACAGTGCAAGAAAGTGGAGTTGAGGTAGAAGATCAGCCATGATCTTATTGAATGGTGGAGCAGGCTCGAGGGGCCGAATGGCCTACTCCTGCTCCTATTTCTTATGTTCTTACGTTTTTATGTAACTGTTCCTTTATTTCTTTTAAGTTAGCCCTTTTAAGGTTATATACTTGGTTTCTGCTCCTTGGTATTTCTGAATCCTAGATCATGTCAAACTTAATCATTCTGTGGTCACTGTCCTCCGACAGTCACAACTTCCATTTTATCCCTCAATCAACATAACTAAAACAGATTATCTGGTCATTATTACATTGTTGTTTGTGGGAGCTTGCTGTGCACAAATTGGTTGCTCTGTTTCCCACACTACAACAGTGACTACACGCCAAAAGTACTTCATTGGCTGTAAAGCGCTTTGAGACATCCGGTGTTCGTGAAAGGTGCTATATAAATGCAAGTCTATCTTTAATCAGGCATCAGAAGCATCTCTCCAATAGACCATGGGGGGCAAAATTGGGTAGCGCCCTGAAAGAATTAGAGCCCCCGCACCCGAAATTCACTGGTAACACCCCAAGAGGGAGGCGGGGCACTACTGGAAGTGCCCTGCCTCCCTCTTGGGGCTCTGAGGCACGTCACGCCACGATACTGCAGGCCTTCCTCCCCTTATTAAAGGGGAGAGGCCTAGCAGAGCGCGACCCAGGGCCCAGCTGGGCCATCAGGGATCAGAGTGCCGGCAAAAGAGTCCAGCACTCAAGAGAAGTGCCGGGCTCACGGAGCACAGCCGGCACTCCACGGCAGGGCTGCTCAGGAGGCCGGGGATGGCAACGGGGGCAGGTGCTGGCAGGCGGCCAGCAACAAAAATGGCCACCCGACACCTCCCCTTTAATTTGCGTCGCCCCGGCTGCAGGTAGGCACCCCTGACCCCGTCAGACATAGCGTCCGGCGGTAAGTCAGAGGGCACTACCGAAGATCGCGGCCGGGGCGCGAGTGGGGTGCTGTGCACGGTGATGATGGGAGGCGCAAGTCAACCAAATTTTCCCCCCCATTTTTTCAAAGTATTAAAGCACCTAATGTTGTGGGTTTGGATGTGAGAATCATTTAGTAGAACATATTGTGCAACTGCAAGGAGGCCCTGTATTCTACCCCAATGGATAACAGTCAAATTAAAAGATTATTCACATCCTGCCCCAGTTCAAACATTGACTGAAGGATATAAAATTGTCAACATTTTACAAAGCTCTTATTTTCTGTTGCATTATTTGTATTTTCACAAAACATTATTGAAAGATGTGCACTGAGAAATATGTTTGCTGCGTAGTATTAAAGTACAGTTACTGTCATTATGCTCAAGTGAGAGTGTGTTCACCAACCTCAGCCTGCAGTGTCTGGAGTTTATTAGCAGCACTCTTCTGTTCAGGTGGTGCTAAACTCAGTGTCTCTGATGTCCTTTTAGCCAATTCGTCCTTCAGGCTCTAAGTCCAGTAAAAAATAATTAACATCGCAAAGAAATTGCGTTGCATGATGTAATTACAAATAAACACTGGCTCTGAAATTACAACACAGAATGTCAATGTATGAATACTTAATGTTCTCATCTGAAATTCCTCTCTGCTACTTTAGCAGGGTTGTTAACCCATTTATTTAAAACTGTTTAAGACCTTTGCTATAATAGCAGAGAGGAATTTCTGAAAAACATCTTTAGCATTGCTGTGCTAGTAATACACTGCATTTCAGAATCCTTTTGTTTCATTAATGCAAATAACAAAAGCAGAAGCATTTTTCAAATTGAAGTAAGATAATACATCAAGGGGGAAAAATTAGGTCGCGCCCCATTTGGGGCGCAAATATCGTCTGGACGCAAAAATTAGCGCCTGGCGCTAATTATCGCCACTGACTGGACACTTCAGTTTTACCGCCCCGGGAGGTGAGTGGAGCGCTAAATCAGGCGCTGCACACCTGTCTTAAGGCGCAAAGGCCGAGCAGTGAGGCGCTAACTCAGCGCGCGAGCGCAGCGCAGGCGCTGCCAGTTAGCGAGGGAACACAGACACACTGGCGCTGGCCAGTTCTTAAAGCGGGGGGGCCAACTTGCTCCCCAGCCACACCCTGCTCATTGCAGCCTTGAATCTCGGCCTGGAGAGACCTGTGAATCCATTTTGCTGCCAAGGATGGAGAGGGTGAGAGAACGAGCTCAGCGCTTCACCGAGCGGGCCTTGGATGGTCTGGTTGGCGCAGTGGAGCGCAGAAGATGTATACTCTTCCCTGAGAGTGGCAGGAGGACTTTGCCACGCGAGTACAGAAGAGTGTGGAGGGAGGTGGCTCAGAGCGTCTCCTCCAGGAGCATGGTGCCCAGGACCCATGTTCAATGCCGCAAAAAGTTCAACGACCTCACTCGGGTCGTCAGGGTGAGTGGCTTTTTCTCAATACCTCTCCATCCCTCCATCTCAACCTCACTCTATGGCCAGAGGGTCTTAAAACCCCAATGCACAACACTCATCCAACACCTATGGCCCTTTCATGAAACACACACACACATTCCACACTTTGCATACAGTAAGGGCTATTCACCTATGGGAGGCACATCAGGCAAGACCATGGCTGCATACAGTAAGGGCTATTCACCTATGGGAGGCACATCAGGCAAGACCATGGCTGCATACAGTAAGGGCTATTCACCTATGGGAGGCACATCAGGCAAGACCATGGCTGCATACAGTAAGGGCTATTCACCTATGGGAGGCACATCAGGCAAGACCATGGCTGCATATTTACTCAGATGCTATCCTTTTACTTGCAGGCCAAGCTGGCGCATAATAGGAGACAGCAGCAACGGACAGGTGGAGGGCGGCCTCAGCTGCAACCCCTCAGCGATCTTGAGGAGCGCGTCCACAGGATTGTGGCAAGCCGGGTGATCGGTCCCGTCGCCACTGGAGACGCCGACCCCATTCTGGACAGCAATGGTAAGGTCATCACCTTTTTGTCCTCTGTCCTTCCACTTGTCCCTCACAACACCAGCCTTTGACACTTTCAATCCAACTTGCTAACTCGCTGCACTTATTCCTCCCTTACTGCCACCCTGTCCTCACGCTAAATCCACTCTTGTACCTCCCTGCTTTCAGATGGTGATTCACCAGCTGAGGAGACGGGCCCTGAAGCTGCCAGTGGGAGTGAAGCTGCAGCCGAGGAGGAAGAGGAAGCCGGAGCATCAGTGCCACCCTCTCCCGAGGAAGCCCATGCCCACATTGGGAACATGCCTTCCCTGGAGGGGAGCAGGGGGGAAGGGTCTGATGAGGGTGAAGCTCCAGGACCCAGCGGGCTGGAGCAACGCCATGGGGGGTAGGGAAGAACGGGGGCCTTCTCCCCAGAGGGAGAGTATGCCAGCGACTCCTACTGCAATGGACGCAGAGGAGGAGCGGCTGATCGCAGAAATGAACACCCAGGCGGTGGGCATGCACACTGAGCTCATGGGTGCAGTGGGAAGGGTGCCCGAATGCATTGAGTCACTGGCAAGGAGTGTGGAGCACTTCGCTGTAGCACAGGCGGATGCCACACTAACGCTTAGTGCTGCAATTCAGTCACTGACTGCCGTGATCCCATCTCTGACTGCTCTCATGCAGACTCAGATTGAGGCCACGCGAGCACTGACTGCTGCCAACCTCGATGGTTCGTTCACATGTCCCCGGGGCTTTCACCGCGCCGCAGCAGGCCAGCAATCTGTGCTCCAGCAGATTGCTCCGGATGCTGAAGTGCTGCCCCGTGGGAGTGCCAGTGTGTCGGGCGAGCAGGGAGTTGCTGTCCTCTCTCACGATGACAGCATTCCTGCTGCCAACACTGTCACTTCTCCACTGCACTTGCCACCGCCTGTAGGACAGACTGCTGCCGCCCATGCAGAGTTGGTGCAGTCTGCAGCCGGGCCCTCCAGGCCCAGAACTGGTCGAGGCCGTCCTTCAGGGGCATCTGCAGTGTCAGGGTCTGACAATCTGCAGCCTTCCACCAGCCTTGCTGCAGCCACTGAGGTCCCATTACGGAGGAGCAGTAGGGTTAGAAGGGGGGAAGTGCGCAAGGGAAGGAGATCACCCTCGAAGGGCAAAAAGTAGGAGGTGTGACAAAATGCTGGTCATTTTTTTATTAAAGGCCGAGGTTCGTGGTCCAACTTTTGTCTAGTGTTTTGGACATTATCTCCAGGTTGTGAGAACCAGTTATGTTAATGACTGTTTTTTTGTGTTTATTTCTATGAGTTTGTCATGAGGAAATGACACACACAGAGTTTGTAAAATAAATAAGATTTTGTATTCAAAATATACATGTTTGGTGTTTGGAATCATTGGTGCCTTGGCTTAGGGGTTGCGTGCTGGGTTCATTGATGTTGTTAGCAATGGCAGAAGCCATTTCCACTGCAGGGGCCCTAGAAGCGGCTTGCTGTCAGCCGTTGACGGACGGCCCTTGCAGTTTCACCATTGTGGGCCGCCCTCCCGCCTTGGTGCTGCTGATGATCATCGTCCTCGTCCTCTTCCTCCTCTTCCTCCTCCTCCTCTGGTGGTGCTCCAAGGCCTGGTGGCATTGGCTGGGTCCTGACGATTGCTATGTTATGCAACATGCAGCACACAACTACTAAGTTGGATACTCGCTCAGGCGAGTACTGCAGGGCTCCTCCAGAATGGTCGAGACAGCGGAACCGTTGCTTCAGCACGCCGATTGTGCGCTCAATGATGTTCCTGGTAGCTTGATGGCTCTCGTTGTACCGCAGCTCAACAGGGGTGTTGGGCGTACGGAGCAGTGTCATCAGCCAGGTGCTCAATGGATACCCCTGGTCCCCGAGAAGCCAACCAACTGGCTGATGCGGTGCCTCGAAAAGTTCTGCCACAGTAGTCTGGCGCAGGATGAAAGCATCGTGGCAGCTGCCAGGATAGTGGGCATTGACAGCGAGTATCAGCTGTCTGTGGTCACAGACCAACTGAACATTCAAGGAATGGAACCCCTTTCTGTTCCGGAATTCCTCGGCATTCTCATGTGGAGCACGCAAAGCCACATGCGTGCAGTCAATGGCGCCCTGCACCATGGGGAAGCCCGCTATCCTCGCAAAGCCCAGAGCGCGGTCACGCTGCTTGTCTGGAGATCATGGCTGATCCTTCAATTCAGTATCCCGTCCCCGCCTTCTCTCCGTAACCCTTAACCCCTTTTGCCTGTAGAAATATATCTAATTCCCTCTTAAATATATTTAATGAGCTGGCGTACACTGCCCTCTGTGGCAATGAGTTCCACAGGTTCACCACTCTCTGAGTGAAGAAATTCCCCCTCATTTCTGTCCTAAATGGTTTAGCCCTTATCCTTAAATTATGTCCTCTAGTTCTGTTCTCACCCGCCAAGGGAAACATTCCTTCTGCATCTAATCTGTCTAGACCTGTCAGAATTTTATACACTTCTATGAGGTCCCCTCTCAATCTTCTAAACTCCTGTGTGTACATCCCTAAACTACATAGTCTCTCCTCATAGGTCAATCCCGCCATTCCTGGTATCAGCCTGGTGAATCGCCGCTGCACCCCCTCCATGGCAAGAACATCTTTCCTCAGATGAGGCGACCAAAACTGTACACAGTACTCGAGGTGTGGTCTCACCAGTGCCCTGTACAGCTGCAGCAAGGTATCCCTGTTCCTGTATTCCAACCCTTTTGCTATGAAGGCCAGCATACCGTTTGCCTTCTTGACCGCCTGTTGCACCTGCATGCTCGCCTTCAGTGACTGGTGTACAAGAACACCCAGGTCTCTCTGTACTTCCCCCTCTCCCAATTTATTGCCATTTAAATAATAATTTGCCCTCCCGTTCCTGCACCCAAGGTGGATAACTTCGCACTTGTCCACATTATAGTGCATCTGCCATTTATCCGCCCAATCACCCAGTCTGTCCAAATCGCTCTGGAGCTTCCTGGTCTCCTCCTCTGAGCCCACCCCCCCTCCTAGTTTAGTGTCGTCTGCAAATTTGGAAATGCTGCATTCGACTCCCTGATCCAGGTCATTAATATAAATTGTGAACAGCTGGGGACCCAGGACAGATCCCTGTGGTACCCCACTTGTTACTGCCTGCCATTCAGAAAATGAGCCGTTTATTCCAACTCTCTGTTTTCTATCTGACAGCCAGTTCTCTATCCACGTCAATACTTTCCCCTTTATCCCATGAGCTTCAATTTTCCATGCTAATCTTTTATGTGGGACCTTATCGAAGGCCTTTTGGAAGTCCAGGTACACCACATCTACTGGCTCTCCCCCATCTATTTTACCAGTTACTCCCTCAAAAAATTCCAATAGATTAGTCAAGCACGATTTACCCTTTGTAAATCCATGTTGACTCTGTCCTATCCTGTCCCCATTTGCTAAGTGCTCGGCTATTTCATCCTTAATGATGGACTCCAGCATTTTGCCCACAACTGATGTAAGGCTTACAGGTCTGTAATTACCTGCTTTTTCCCTACCCCCCTTTTTGAATAGTGGGGTAACGTTAGCTACCCTCCAATCCATGGGCACTGTTCCCGAGTCTAATGAATTCTGAAAAATCATGCTTAGTGCATCCGCTATCTCTAGGGCCACCTCCTTCAGTACCCTAGGATGCATGTTATCAGGCCCTGGGGATTTGTCCGCCTTCAATCCCTTTAGCTTCCTTAACACCATATCCTTAGAGATATTGATTTGCGTCAGTTCCTCCTTTGCCAATGTCCCTATTTTTCCCGATATCCCAGGGAGGTTTTTTGTGTCTTCCTTCGTAAAGACTGACCCAAAGTATGCATTTAGTTGGTCTGCCATTTCCTTATTTCCCATTATATATTCCCCCGTATCTGACTGCAATGGACCAACTTTGGTTTTCACCAGTCTTTTCCTCTTGATATACTTATAAAAGCTTTTGGAGTTAGTTTTTATATTTTCCGCCAGCTTGCTTTCGTAAGCTATTTTGCCCTTCTTGATTAAGCCCTTTGCCCTCCTTTGCTCTATCTTAAACTGTTCCCAATCTTCCGCTCTGGCGCGTTTTTTGGCTATTTTATACGCCCTATCTTTGGATTTTATGCTGTCTCTAATTTCCCCTGTTATCCACGGTTGAGTCACCTTTTTAGATTTCCTTTTATGCGTCATGGGGAAAGAGATGAACTCTCGTCTCCTTTTAAAGAGGGCATTTGTGACCTGCCGGATGCAGCAATGCACCGCGAACTGGGAGATATTGGCGAGGTCCCCAGCAGCAGCTTGAAATGAGCCAGTAGCATAGAAGTTGAGAGCCACTGTGACCTTCACTGCCACCGACAGAGACGTCCTGGACCTCAGTTGAGGCTGCAGATCTGGCTGCAGCAGGTGGCAGAGCTCAGTGACCACCTCCTTGCTGAATCGCAGCCTTCGCAAACACAGCTCCTCAGACAAATGAATGTAGGAGAGCTGTTCACGATATACCCTGGGAGGGTAAGCTCTCCTGTACAGACGCCTGTTGGCCCTCCTCCGTCTGGCCATCATTGCCACTCTCTCTCTGCGACCCTGTGTCCTCCGATTCAGCTGGAGCAGGACGACGCCCCCATTCAGTGCAGCCCCCATAGTCTCTTTGCAAGCAAAGTTATGAAGGACAGCAACCAAAGTACCAGCGAAGTTAGGATCAGTAGGCAAAACTACCTCACAAAGCGTTGACTCAATGCAGAAGTCTCTCTTTCTCTCTCTCCGAATCTCTCTCTCTCTCTCAGAACGAGTGGTGCAAAAATGTCAACCACAGAAAAAGACAGGAAGAGGCCCCCTTTAAATAGCGCCCCCCCCCCCAGCCCCACAGCGATTGATAGCGTTCCAGTCTTCCGGTCGTTGGATGCGCCAGGCGGTAAGGCAGGGGGCGCCACTCAATTTACGCTCCGGGGCGCCACAAGGGCGTTGCACCATGGAATGACGTCACAATCTGCGCGCGCAGGTGGTCGCAGCGGTAAAGTTTAGCGCCGCCACACAATGTCTAGTTAAGTTCCCGAGCGGCGCAAACATCGCTGCGCCCGGGCGCTAGCGGCTTTGCGCCCCATTAGCGCCCTCTTAAGGCACTAACGGGAGGCGCAACCAACTGAATTTTTACCCCCAAGAATCTGAACTTCACGTCAATGCCTTTGCTTGTATTTTTGACAGAAATATGTTTGTTCATTTAGTTCATGCGACTATGGAGTCACTTGAGAAGATTTGTATTAATAATTGCTTCGGCTGATGTTGTATGATTTTGGGCTCAAAATTGCTGAAATCCTGTTTTGTTGACCCCATCCGAAATCTAGGGGTTGGGGTCATTTTAATATTCAGTGTAAGCAGCTCACACCTGTAAAAGCACAACAAAGGTTCCTGCCCTGAGCTGCTGGCAGAAAATTGAAGCAGAAACCTGCACTCTGACGGTGGGGGTGGGGAGGGAAAGAGAAACCCTTAACAAGCTGGAGAGGTGGGAAAGATAAATTATAATTCCCCACAGAGAAACTAGGGCCTCCATTCCTGCATTCGGAGGTATTCGATCGCCTCTGGAATTGATTACTGTAACATCTTTACGTCTTCAGACTGCTCGTTAGGGAACTCACACCTGCTGTCAGCAGCCATGGGTTCCACTGAGGCTAAGAGTGACAAACAGCACCGTATTGCTAGGGTAGCCCAAGAATGCCCCAAACTACTGCCTGGATGTGGGGAAAGCAGATGGTAACTACAGCTGTCCCTCGCCCCACTCCTCATTCCACTCCAATCGGAATTTCAAATGTAGATGAATAGGACAGAAACCTAGGCCCCGGATTTTACTGGGACATGATTTCCAAGCGGGGGAGGAGTTCTTTTCAGGAAAGTTCGGGTTTTCCCGAAGGCTGAAGAACGTTTCAACAGGAACCCCGCCCGAAAGCCAGCCTGATTGACAGGCTTGGCTCCCTGTCAGGTGGGGAATGCTCCAGAAGAGGCCGCAGCCCAGGAGCAGGTAGGTTTCTGCTGCTGGTGTAGAGATTGCGAGGGGGCAGGGTGGGTAGAGCGTGGCTTGGCGGGTCGGGGGATGATTGCGGGGTGAGGGTTGGAGAGAGATTGGGGGCAGATATGGGAGGTCGCAGATATCATGGGGGGGTCTGATCGCGGGGAGGGAAGCAGGTTATCTCGCGGAGCTGAGAGGAAGCATTCCTGCTCTTCCTGGCCCACAAGCAGTGCTGTAAATGCACTTACCTCTTCCACACAGCAGTCCTCGCCTCCCTTTAGCTGTCAGGTTTCCTGAGGCCCAGGAAACTTGGCCAGCCAGGCTGAAACCGGGAAGGGAGATGGGGGAAAAATTCGGTTGCTTTGCACCTCGGGGGCACTAATGGTGCGCAAAGCAACTAGCTCCCGGGCGCGGCACCGCTAACGCCTCCGGCGAAATTCAGCGGGAGGTTAGCGGCGGCAATAGCCGGTAGCACCCCGCAGCGCTGCGCTTCCGGCGATGACATCATCACCATGCACAGCGCCCCAGCTGCAAACTTGGCTCGCGCCCCCTGACCTACCATCGGACACTATGTCCGACAGGGTCAGGGTGGCGTTTGTGCAGCCAGGGCAGCGATAATTAAAGGGCAGGTGCCGGGCAGCCATTGTTTTTTGGGCTGCCTGCCAGCACCTGCCCCCTTTCGCCTCCTCTTGCGGAGTGCCGGCCGCAATCCGTCAGCCCGGCACTCCTCTTGAGTGCCGGGCTGTTTTGCCGGCTCCCCACTCCCCGGTGGTCCAGCAGGACTCCGGTGTGCGCTGCGCTAGGCCCCTCCCCTTTAATCAGGGGAGGGAGGCCTGCAGTACCGTGGCGCTACATGTCCACGCGCGTGGTGCTGCTGCACGTGGCGCCGCGATATTCAATTGCAGCGCCCCAAGAGTGAGGGGGAGCACTTCCAGTAGTGCCCGCTTCCTGCTTGGGGCACTACCATCGAATTTCGGGCGCGGGTTGCTAAAAGTAGCGCCCCTGCGAAGTTATTGCCCCAAAGGGCCAATTTTCCCCCCATAAAATCTAAGGCCTAGCAAGCCAATCAGTTGTACCAAACCGCTACGAGAAACAATAAGAATAAAACCGGACGGATCACCCGGCATCGACCTAGGCACCAGTTCGGACATGACAAATGCACACCCAGCCCAGTCGACCCTGCAAAGTCCTCCTCACTAACATCAGGGGACTTGTGCCAAAATTGGGAGAGCTGTCCCACAGACTAGTCAAGCAACAGCCTGACATAGTCATACTCACACTCTCCTCCATCACCATCCCTGGATATGTCCTGTCCCACTGGGAGGACAGACCCACCAGAGGTGGCGGCACAGTGGTATACAGTTGGGAGGGAGTAGCCCTGAGAGTACACAACATTGACTCTGGACCCCGGGAAGTCTCATGGTGTCAGGTCAAGCATGGATAAGGAAACCTCCTGCTGATTACCACCTACAGCCCTCCCTCAGCTGATGAATCAATACTCCTCCATGTTGAACACCACTTGGAAGAAGCACTGAGAGTAGCAAGGGCACAGAATGTTCTCTGGCTGCGGGACTTCAATGTCCATCACCAAGAGTGGCTCGGTAGCACCACTACTGAGCGAGCTGGCCGAGTCCTGAAGGACATAGCTGCCAGACTGGGACTGAAAAAGGTGGTGAGTGAACCAACACGAGGGGAAAAACCTATTTGACCTTGTCCTCACCAATCTACCTGTCGCAGATGCATCTGTCCATGACAGCATTGGTAGCAGTGGCCACTGCACAGTCCTGGTGCAGACAAAGCCCCGTCTTCACACTGAGGACACCCTCCATCGTGTTGTATGGCACTTCCACCGTGCTAAATGGGCTCGATTCAGAACAGATCTAGCAGCTCAAAACTGGGCATGTGGCCAGTCAAAGTGGCGAGAGATGGAGGGCCATCTCCGCTTCTCTCCCTGTCCCTGTTATTATGGGCTCTTTTCTCCTGCAAGGAGGGAATGAAGAGAAGTTTGAGTGAGAGTGAGTGTAAGGGTTACATCTTTAGAGGGTGGCTATGAGGGAGCGTGGTGCCAATGCCAAAGTACCAATGCGAAGTGGCCTCCTTGCGTGTTGTTAGTTGGTATGATTGCATTAATATTAAGGTTTAGTGTGAGGGGTGGTTAGTCAGATGTGTATGTGAGTGTGTAGATAGAGAGAGAGGGATGGGTGGAGGTGCAAGGTATGTTGGTGTGAGGAATGATGTGTAGGAGTAGGCTTGGGAAGGCAGAGTGATGGGGATGTGATGACAGGTACAGCAGGATGAAGTTGAGTGTAGCTTTGCACTCACCTTTCCTGATCTATTGAGATAATTGAAGCGCTTCCGGCGCTGCACCCAGGTCCTCCTGACAAATCCCTGCTGTTGACCTCCTTTGCTATTTGGAGCCAGGCTCTTTTAGTCTCCTGGGGAGGTCTCTTGCACCCATCAGTGGGGAAGAGGACCTCCCTGCGTGCTCTCACTCCCTCCACAAGAATATGTAGGGGACAATGTTCCCCCTAAGCTGCGCGGGTGTGCGTCCACGCAGTTACCTCGAGGCTGCCGCGCACCAGGTGTTGCAGGCTGGGCATTCCGCTGTCGTGGGCTCCAGCACGCAGGTGCTCTTTTCAATCACGTCCCACAGGCTCGTTCTTTAGGCCCGCAGGAGCGGGCTTCGGCACCAGCGCACTAGACCCATCTCGGTGCCTGGGCGCTGGAACCCGCTACAGGCCTGACCCTGAGCCACTGAATGTGAATGCTGTGATTATCCACACAACCATTTTTGCGGCCTTCAGCGCATGCACGCGGTATCCCAGAGCCGCGCATGCGCATTACCCAACAGTTGCGGCCTTGCAGCGTGGCCACATTTTCTTCAGCTACGTGGGAGAACTGGATCCATTGGTGGCTGGGGGGAGAAGAAAGGATCGAAAGGGGAGAGAAACTGGTGAGAGCCTGGGGGGAGAGAGAGACTGGGGGAGAGAGAGAGAGAGAGAGAGAGACTGGGGGAGAGAGAGAGAGAGAGAGAGAGACTGGGGGAGAGAGAGAGAGAGAGACTGGAGAGAGAGAGAGAGACTCTAGGGGGAGAGAGAGAGACTGGAGAGAGATGGAGAGAGACTGGCTAGAGAGAGATAGACTGGGGAGAGAGAGAGACTCTGGGGGAGAGAGAGGGAGATGGGGAGAGAGAGAGACTGGGAAGAGAGAGAGACAGGGGAGAGAGAGAGAGAGACTGGAGAGAGAGTGAGAGAGAGACTCTAGGGGGAGAGAGAGAGACTGGAGAGAGAGAGAGAGAGAGAGACTGGAGAGAGAGAGAGAGAGACTGGGGAGAGAGAGAGAGTGGGAAGAGAGAGAGAGACTCTGGGGGAGAGAGAGGGAGATGGGGAGAGAGAGAGACTGGGGAGAAAGAGAGAGAGAGACTGGAGAGAGAGAGAGGCTCTGGGGGAGAGAGAGAGATGGGGAGAGAGAGAGAGACTGGAGAGAGAGAGAGACTGGGAGAGAAGAGGCTCTGGGGGAGAGAGAGAGAGAGACTGGAGAGAGAGAGAGAGAGAGAGAGAGACTGGAGAGAGACTGGAGAGAGAGAGAGTGGGGAGAGAGAGAGAGAGACTCTGAGGGAGAGAGAGAGAGAGACTGGAGAGAGAAAGACTGGAGAGAGAGAGAGAGACTGGAGAGAGAGAGAGAGAGAGAGAGAGAGACTGGGGAGAGAGAGAGAGACTGGGGAGAGAGAGAGAGAGAGAGACTGGGGAGAGAGAGAGAGAGAGACTGGAGAGAGAAAGACTGGAGAGAGAGAGAGAGACTGGAGAGAGAGAGAGAGAGAGAGAGAGACTGGGGAGAGAGAGAGAGAGAGACTGGGGAGAGAGAGAGACTGGAGAGAGAAAGACTGGAGAGAGAGAGAGACTGGAGAGAGAGAGAGAGACTGGGGAGAGAGAGAGAGAGAGACTGGAGAGAGAGACTGGAGAGAGAGAGAGAGACGGGGGGAGAGAGAGAGAGATGGGGAGAGAGAGAGAGAGACTGGAGAGAGAGACAAAGACTGGAGAGAGAAAGACTGGAGAGAGAGAGAGAGAGACTGGGGAGAGAGAGAGAGAGAGAGAGAGACTGGAGAGAGAGACTGGAGAGAGAGAGAGAGAGGGGGCGAGAGAGAGACTCTGGGGCGAGAGAGAGAGAGAGACTGGAGAGAGAGAGAGAGACTGGGGAGAGAGAGAGAGACTGGAGAAGGAGAGAGAGAAACTGGAGAGAGTGAGACTGAAGAGAGAGACTGGAGAGAGAGAGAGAGAGAGACTGGGGAGAGAGAGACTGGAGAGAGAGAGAGAGAGACTGGCAAGAGAGGGAGACTGGGGAGAGAGAGAGACAGGGGAGAGATACTGGGGGGAGAGAGAGAGAGAGAGAGAGAGAGAGAGACTACTGGGAGAGAGAGACTGGGGAGAGAGAGAGAGCGAGAGAGAGAGACTGGAGAGAGCCTGGCGAGAGAGGGAGACTGGGGAGAGAGAGAGAGAGAGATGGGGGAGAGATACTGGGGGGAGAGAGAGAGAGACTCTACTGGGAGAGAGAGAGAGAGAGAGACTGGAGAGAGACTGGAGAGAAAGAGAGAGACTGGGGAGAGAGAGAGACTCTGGGAGAGAGAGAGAGAGAGACGGGGAGAGAGAGAGAGAGACTGGAGAGAGAGAGAGACTGGGGAGAGAGAGACTGGGGGAGAGAGAGAGAGAGACTGGGGGAAAGAGAGAGAGAGATGGGGAGAGAGAGAGACTGGAGAGAGAGTGACTGGGGAGAGAGAGAGAGAGAGAAAGACTGGGGAGAGAGAGAGACTGCAGGAGAGAGAGAGAGACTGGGGAGAGAGAGAGAGACTGGGGAGAGAGAGAGACTGTGGGAGAGAGAGAGAGACTGGGGAGAGAGAGAGATTGGAGAAAAATACTGGAGAGAGAGAGACTGGGAAGAGAGAGAGACTGGAGACAGAGACAGACTCTAGGGGAGAGAGAGAGAGAGACTGGAGAAGGAGAGAGAGAAACTGGAGAGAGAGAAACTGGAGCGAGTGAGACTGGAGAGAGAGAAACTGGAGAGAGAGACTGGAGAGAGAGAGAAACTGGAGAAGGAGAGAGAGAAACTGGAGAGAGTGAGACTGGAGAAAGAGAGAGACTGCAGAGAGAGAGAAACTGGACAGAGAAAGAGAGAGACTGGGGGGGAGAGAGAGAGAGAGAGAGACATGGGGGAGAGAGAGAGAGCCTGCTGGGAGAGAGAGACTGGGGGAAGAGAGAGACTGGGGGAAGAGAGAGACTGGGAGAGAGACTGGGGGGGAGAGAGACTGGAAGGAGAGAGAGAGAGACTGGGAGGAGAGAGAGAGAAAGACTGGGGGAGAGAGAGGGACTGAGGAGAGAGAGTGACTGGGGGTGAGAGAGAGGGACTGAGGAGAGAGAGAGAGGGACGGGGGAGAGGGAGAGAGACGGGGAGAGACAAACTGGGGGAGAGAGATTCCCTGCGCTTCTTACAATAGCGGAAAAAAAATCTTTAATATCCACCAACAGGGCCTCATTTAATCGTCTCTTCTAAAATCTGCAGGCAGTTATCGCTCAGGAGTACACTGAGCTGGGACACTCAGGGCATTCAATTCATTGCAAACAGGTTAGTGGAGCTGGTGTCTGATAGGAGCACCTTCATTATCACAAGAGCACAAATAGGAAAGGATTGTCAGGAAGCGTTTCCCCTAAAAGGGAAAGAATTCTGCTCATTTTTCAACATTGACAGGATTTCAAATATTTTTTAAAATGGGAGGAAAGCTCTCTCTTGAATCGACACTGATTCTCTGCTTCTCCTTTTGCTCCGATGTTTTTTGCAGAGAGAGACAGCGAAACAAAGAGACAGAGAGACATAGAGAGAGAGAGAGGGACAGGAAGAGAGAGAGAGAGGGAGAGAGAGAGGGACAGGGACAGGGACAGAAAGAGAGAGAGAGAGAGAGGGACAGGGACAGGGACAGAGAGAGAGAGAGAGAGAGAGAGGGACAGGGACAGCGAGAGAGAGAGAGAGAGAGAGGGACAGGGACAGGGACAGCGAGAGAGAGAGAGAGAGGGACAGGGACAGCAAGAGAGAGAGAGAGAGAGGGACAGGGACAGCGGGAGAGAGAGAGGGACAGGGACAGCGAGAGAGAGAGAGAGAGAGAGAGAGGGACAGGGACAGCAAGAGAGAGAGAGAGAGAGGGACAGGGACAGCGGGAGAGAGAGAGGGACAGGGACAGCGAGAGAGAGAGAGGGACAGGGACAGCGAGAGAGAGAGAGAGGGACAGGGACAGCGAGAGAGAGAGAGAGAGAGAGAGAGGGACAGGGACAGCGAGAGAGAGAGAGAGAGGGACAGGGACAGCGAGAGAGAGAGAGAGAGGGACAGGGACAGCGAGAGAGAGAGAGAGAGGGACAGGGACAGGGACAGCGAGAGAGAGAGAGAGAGAGGGACAGGGACAGGGACAGCGAGAGAGAGAGAGGGACAGGGACAGGGACAGAGGCCGCGATTTTATGCTTCGAGGCGGCTTGGGAGTGGGTCAGCTGCCTTCCGGGTTCCAGTCCCGCCCCCAACTACATCCGGCCCACAGACGTAATTTTACGTAAATTGGCCTTTTTAAGCCCACCAATTAAGAGAAAGCCGGTGTCAGATGACGTCATTTGATGATGCGTTATCTGCTGGTTTCCTTAAAGGGACCACGCACAATTTTTTTTAACAGTGATTTTTCAGTGTTTGACAGCATTGAGGTGCTGCAAACACTGACAATCACTGTACGAAGGTGAGATCTTGCACCCAGGCTCTCCAGTAAATCCCTCCTTAGGCTAGAACAGATGGCAGCTGCAGGTGAGGTTACAGAAGCGATCTGTCACTGGTGAGAGAGATTCTCCCAATGAGGTGGGACTAGACATCCAATTCAAAACCTGCTACCTACAGAAAAGTCTAAATGCATTAAAAATGAATTTCCCAACATTTCCTTACCTCTGAAACTCACCAGTGAACCATTGGATCCTTCACACCACTTCTGCAGCTGTCATCAATGCATAAACATTACAGCAGACTCACAACACGCCACACTTACCTGGCGTGGTGTCCGGACGTCGGGAAGCCCGTAGTAGAAGTGTCAAAATTGGAAAAAGCCTGTTAACTGCCTGTTAACAACCTGTTAACAAGCAGTTAAGTGGCTACAATCCTCTTCCCGCCACTAGGTGTCGGGTCCATGCACAAATCGGGGACCCGATACTAGGGAAGATTGATTGGAGGCGGGTTGACAGCCCTTTCTAGCTAATCATACTGCATGCATGCATTTCTCCCCTCCTGTCCCCTCCTCTCACCTTAACTCAAATCTTGTGCCTTTATGCTTTCAGATAATGAGCAAGCACCTGAGCAGCCTGTCCCTGAGAGCACCGTAGAGAGCGACGTGGGAGAAGAGGAGGAGGAAGAACACACCGCATCACTGCATGTCTCACCCGCAGGCACCAGCTCAAATACTGGCATTACGTGTTCTTTAGATGCTAGTACAGTAGCGGGATCTGCACAGGGTGAGGCACCGGGGACGAATGGGCTGCAGCAAGGCCAGGGGGAAAGGGTAGCTCGGGAGCCTGCTCCCCGGAGGGCGGGTTCACGTGCGAGTTCTGCTGCACAGGACTCGGATGAGACCTTGATGGAGAGGCCTTTAGAAGAAGGGTGATGGGCATGCACACGGAGATGATAGGTGCAATGGCAAGAGTGTCTGAGAGCGTGGAGGAGACCAACTCCAAAATTGCACAGAGGTAATGTTGTTGTTGTAAATATGTGTTCACTGATTATTGATAAATTTATTAATTCAGTTTGGATTATTTTGTGGTCTCTCTCATTTCAGCTTTGCGCTGTGATATGGCCTACGACAGGGATGGAATGATGGGGATGTGGTAAGCAACAGGGACCTGGGGTTTAATTCATTGGAACCGCAGTCTGATGAGGCGGTCATGGACCACCCTTCCAGAAGGCCAATTGAGTGGCTGACTCCTCCCTCGCTCCTGTTCCTTCTCCTCCTCCATGTTTTCTTCTTCCTCCGCCTCGTCCTCCTCCTCTCCCTCTTCCTCCTCCTGAGGTGGTCCCGCAATCCCTGGTGGCAAGGGCTGGGCCCTCATGATGGCCAAGTTGTGCAACATGCAGCAGACCACCATGAAATGGGACACCTGTTCAGCTGAGTACTGGAGGGCTCCTCCCGAGCGGTCAAGGCAGTGGAACCGATGCTTGAGCACTCCGATGGTCTGCTCGATGATGTTCTTGGTGGCGGCATGGCTCTCATTATCTGAGTGCTGGGCAGGAGTGTTGGGGTTGCGGAGTGGAGTCATGAGCCAGGTGCAGAACGGATAACCCTTGTCCCCAAACAGCCAATCGTGAGCTTGATGTGATGGCTGGAAGAGTGCTGGCGCAGGGTAAAGGCATCGTGGCTGCTGCCAGGATAGCGGGCATTCACATTGAGGATTCGCTGTGTGTGGTCGTACACCAACTGCATATTAAGTGAGTGGTAGCCTTTGCGGTTATGGAAGATCTCAGGATTGTTAAGCGGTGCCCGCAAAGCCACGTGGGTGCAGTTAATGGCACCCTGCATCATGGGGAATCCCGCTATCCTGGCAAAGCCACATGCACGTTCGTCCTGCTTCTCTCAGGTGATGAGGAAGGAAATGTAGTCCCTTCTTCTACTGTAGAGAGCCTCTGTGACCTCCCGGATGCAGCAATGGACAGCGAATGGCGAGATGTTAGCTATATCTCCTGTTGCAGACTGGAAGGATCCGCTGGCGAAGAAATTAAGGGTGTTGGTGACCTTGACTGCCACTGAGAGCCGTGGTCACCCTGATCTGAGGCTGGAGGTCTGGTTGCAGGAGGTGGCAGAGTTCTGTGACCACCTCCTTGGTGAAGTGAAGCCTTCTAATACACTGCTCCTCGCTTAATTGGAAGTAGGAGAAGTGTTCTCGGAATACCCTCGGAGGCTAAGGCCTCCTGTTGAGATCCCTGATGGTCCTCCTCCTCCCTCCAGTCTTTCTCGCTGCCTCGCTCCCTCCGCCGTAGATCCTGGAGGGCGAGGTCGACTGCCAGTACAGCCCCCATTCATAAAACCAAGTGTAGCACTTTGATATGTTGTGAGAATAAATGTAACTAATTGTTAGTAGTCACAATACTCCTGATACTAAACAACCTTTAAATGATTGAATTAAACTGTTGCACAATTTCAAACTGACAAGGAAGCAGTGAAACAGCACTAACCTGACAGCTGCGACTCATTACTCATGATCCCTTTACGTAGCACCCCTGGAGCCGGCATCTGCCTGCTTGACGCCTCCTCTCCCTGTCGCTGTCACTGTCGCTGTCAGGGCGAGGCGCTAAGGCAGGGGGCGACAATGAATTTTGCAGATTGGGCGCCCGGTGAGCATTGCTCGCTCACTGACGTCACAATCTGCCTGGCGCTGAGCTCCCCGGTGGTAACTCGTAGCGGCGGCGCTACGGGGGGGGGGGGAAGATTTGCCGTGCGTCGCTGGATTCGCCTCGCCCCAGCACTACTGTATCAGCGCCCTGTTTGTGCCCCGGCCAGGCTCTAACTGGAGGTGCAAACCAACTGAATTTTTCCCCCAACTGTTGATTAATGGAAGTGATTTAAGTTGAAAATACGGATACCCGTTCTTGTTCAATTGTTAATTGTTTTTAATACTGTGAACTAAAGAACTACAGCACTTTATATTTGTTGGTTGTCTGGTTGCATTGTGATTAACATTTTAATCACTTATTTGGACGTACAGCACATCAGCGCCATCGAAAAGCCTCTGCTCCTGCTGCTTGTGCAGCCACTGCTATAGTGACATGAGGGATGGGCTAATATGTTGAAAACTTTAAAATTAATTTTAATTGCACGAAAAGATATGCCTCTTTCAGCTCACCTTGTTTGTCGATGCATAACCGTGTAACTGAGTAACATTTCTGAAGTGTTAATGCATTATTATGCAGTTCTTTTATATCCCAGTCATTTCTGATAAGTAATTTTTTTTAAATAGACTTTGTACATGATGAACTAAAAGCTTTTAATTAATTCTACTGTAAACAAACTTGCAGAATGAGCATGTAAATGACAAATGAATTTCAATATAGATAAGTGTGAGGTGGTGCATTTTGGTTGGAGGAATAAGAAGGCTACCCACTCCTTGGAAAATAAGAATCTAAATGGGGTAGAGATGCAAAGTGATCTAGGGGTATAGATTCACAAATCATTAAAAGTAGCAACGCAGGTTAAAAAAGCCATATAAGTGCAAATAAAGCACCAGGGCTCATTTCTAGAGAAATAGAATTCAAAAGCAGAAAAGTTATGTTAAACTTGTAACGAACCTTGTCTGATTGTCTCATGATTTGAGATGGTGGGGTGGCAATATAGCATTACTGTATATATGCTTTTAAGTGTTGCTGTTGCTGTTGCTGTCGTTGTTGTTGTAAAAATTGTTGTTGTAAAAGTCATTGTTTTAAAAGTTGCCCACGGACGAAAAGGTCGCGCTCAAAGGAGTTCATGGCCCGCTCAGTACAAAAAAAATTAGAGGGAACATTGGTAGAGAGTCATCTGAAAACCTGGGTGCAGCCTTCTGTCTCTGTGAAGCCATCTGTGCAAGGCTCAGCACTAACCAGATGGTGCTATGTACTGCCTGCACACTCCTAGATGAACCTTTAAATGCAATGTGGCCAAGGCTGCTTGAAATATCCCCGCTGGAAATGAGTCATCAATGATATCATCAGACCCGCACCATTTAATAGGGCTGGGAAACGCGCAGGCCTGCCTGAATAGGCGCCATTAACGGAAAGTCGCTCGAAGTAGCAGGAAGAAATGAAGGATGGAGTTCCGAGCTGCCACACCGACCGCCCGCACTCGACCCGCCCAGCTAATGAACATTCCAGCCCAGGTTTCAGCTTTCTCAGGAGTTCCCTAAATTCTCTTCTTAAAGTATAGGCTTCTTCAGGACAGAGGCAGTTGACAATGCAATTACATCATCGCATCACTAATCGCATCATTGCACATATGGAGTAATGGGAAGTGAGCAGGAGAGTGGAATTAGACTCGGCGGCTCATTTTGGGGGTTAGGGGTTGATGGGCCAATGGGCCAGATGACCTGTTTCTCTGCTGCACCATTCTATGATTCTAACATAGAGTAATTTTTTTAAAAACGTATTAAAAGATATTACTGTAGAAAATGTTTCTTCTACAGTTCTTTTGCTTGCTGTCGTTCGTCCGTATTAGAATAGCAGCGAAATGAAGGAAAGCAAATTTCAATTTTGATTATCAAAACATTCATTTGTGACTTCAATTCTACTGCACTCCCAGTTCCTATTCTTACATTATGTTCTTTCTTCAAGGCATCAAGTTCTTGCTATAATGTTCGGACTGTATTTTTTTCTATGCAACATTTAATTTTTCTGTTATGAGCACGAACAGAAACATTAGTTTCAGTGATCAGTATTAGTAGTTCAGTATTACTGCAGAGATCCTCACTGATCTTAACTTATTTTTAAGGGGCCCTAATGTTTTCTTTGTTTTATAATGTTCACTTGTGCTTTTCTGACACTGAGGGAGCAACTCTCCTCTTACAACCCGTAGCATCCATGTAAAGTGACTTGCATTACAACAATGCTGCAGTTTTAGTGTAAATGCAGCCTGAATCCAGTGTCATGCCCCAACCTGATACCAGAGTGAATGAGGAGTAAGACTCCTTGGAGGAGGGGGCCTTGCTTTGAAATGGATCTGTGGCCTTTGCACCCAATTTATCTTCCAACTTTAGTGTTCATGCAAAATGCTTTCAGCTTTGAATGAACATTAATCTTGAGAAATGTGAATACCTTGTCAGTGAAATTGAAAAAAATTATCCTTTCAGAGCATTGCAGGCAATAAATCAGCACTCGTGAACTTGAGAAACAAAGATATGAGGGTAGAGACAGTATTAGGAGAAACATGCACAAATTGGCATCACCCTTGGATTGGTTATAAAAATAGCTGGTGGGTCAATGAAAATGTCAGACTGTGTAGCTGGAGGTAATCTTCTGAAGTTCGAGGAAAGCTTCCGTAGTTGTAGTTAAGATAAAATGATGGGGCAGAACTTACATTGTGTATGTATATTATATACATGTGAGGTTGTTGACACTGAGTGTAAGTAAAGACGGGTTCCATTTTCAGACCTAACATCCTTCACAAGAATTGGCACAAAAATTCACCCTTCTAATAAAATGCCAGTCTCTTAAGGTAAATATACTGTTATTTTTTCTCACCTGTCCATCATTTATGTTGCTATCAGCAGCAAATGGTTGTTTAATTTCCTCCTGTCCCAGATTAAGCCTCAATTTTGCCTCCTGTGTTTTTCTAGAACCTTCCATACACACAGAATTTTTTTATTATCATTGATGAGATTGCTGCAATTTTATGATTGTCATTTAATTAATGTAATTAATAACGCTAAAGCACTTCAATTAAGCTCAGTCAAAAAAAAAGGAGCTAACTTTTCTACATTAATCATCTAAAAGCTAGCTGGGAGCAAAATTCATCATTTTAAATTGATTCAAGCTAAATGAAAATGCTTTTGCTCTGCATTGACAGCCTGATGAAAATTTCCACAGAAAAACAGATGTTAGGCACAGAGCAAAAGATAAGTAACGAAAAGTCAATACATGTTGCATATTATATTTAACACAAGGGAGGCGTATGACAGATACCGAGGGCTAAATACTCCAGAATCTTTAGAGGAGTACAGAAGTGCAGGGGTGCAATTAAAAAGATTAGGAAAGCAAAGAGAGAGAATGAAAAATTCTTGGCAAGTAAAATCAAGGAAAGCCCAAAGATGTTTGATAAATATATTAAGAGTAAGAGGATAACGAAAGAAAGGGTAGGGCCTATTAGAGTTCATGAGGGTAATCTGTGTGTGGAGGCAGGAGATGTCGGTAGGGTTCGTAATGAATACTTTGCGTCTGTTTTCACAAAGGAGAGGGGCGAAGCAGACATTGCTATCGGGGGGAGGAGTGTGAAATATTAGATGAAATAAACATAGTGAGAGAGGAAGTATTAAAGGGTTTAGCAGCTTTAAAAGTGGATAAATCCCCAGGCCTGGATGAAATGTATCCCAGGCTGTTAAGCGAAGCAAAAGAGGAAATAGCAGAGGCCCTGACCATCATTTTTCAATCCTCTCTGGCTTCAGGTGTGGTGCCGGAGGACTGGAGGACTGCTAATGTGGTACCCTTGTTTAAAAAGGGAGAAAAGGATAGACCGAGTAATTACAGGCCAGTCAGCCTAACCTCGGTGGTGGGTAAATTATTGGAAAGAATTCTGAAGGGCAGGATAAATCTTCATTTAAAAAGACACAGAATAATCAAGGATAGTCAGCACGAATTTGTTAAGGGAAGGTCGTGTCTGACAAACTTGATTGAATTTTTTGAGGAGGTAACAAGGAGGGTAGATCAGGGTAGTGCGTTTGATGTAGTTTATATGGACTTTAGCAAGGCTTTTGATAAGGTTCCACATGGCAGACTGGTCACAAAGTTAAAAGCCCATGGGATCCAGGGCAAAGTGTCAAGTTGGATTCAAAACTGGCTCGGAGACAGGAAGCAGAGGGTAATGGTTGATGGCTGTTTTTGTGACTGGAAGGCTGTTTCCAGTGGGGTTCCGCAGGGCTCAGTACTAGGTCCCTTGCTTTTTGTGGTATATATCAATGATCTAGACTTGAATATAGGGGGTATGATTAAGAAGTTTGCAGATGATACTAAAATTGGCTGTGTGGTTGATACTGAAGAAGGAAGCTGTAGACTGCAGGAGGATATCAATAAATTGGTCAGGTGGGCAGAACAGTGGCAAATGGAATTCAATCCAGAGAAGTGTGAGGTAATGCATTTGGGGAGGGCTAACAAGGAAAGGGAATACACATTAAATGGTCGGACACTGAGTAGGTAGAGGAACAAAGGGACCTTGGAGTGCATGTCCACAGATATCTGAAGGTAACAGGCCAGGTAGATAAGGTGGTTAAGAAGGCATACGGAATGCTTGCCTTTATTAGCCGTGGCATAGAATACAAGAGCAGGGGGGTTATGCTTCAACTGTATAAAACACTAGTTAGGCCTCAGCTAGAGTACTGCGTGCAGTTCTGGTCACCACATTACAGGAAAGATGTGATTGCACTAGAAAGGGTACAGAGAAGATTTACAAGGATGTTACCGGGAGTAGAGAATCTTAGCTATGAGGAAAGACTGGATAGGCTGGGTCTGTTTTCCTTGGAACAGAGGAGGCTGAGGGGAGACCTTATTGAGGTGTATAAAATTATGAGTGGCTTAGATAGAAGTGGATAGAAAGGACCTATTTCCCTTAGCAGAGGGGTCAAAAACCAGGGGGGCACAGATTTAAAGTAATTGGTGGAAGGTTTAGAGGGGATTTGAGGGGAAATTTCTTCACCCAGAGGGTTGTGGGGGTCTGCAACTCACTGCCTGAAAGGGTGGTAGAGGCAGGAACCCTAACCACATTTAAAAAGTACTTGGATGTGCACTTGGGATGCTGTAACCTGCAGGGCTACGGACCAAGAGCTGGGAAGTGGGATAAGGTTGGATAGCTCTTTGTTGGCTGGCGCGGACACGATGGGCCGAAATGGCCTCCTTTCGTGCTGTAACTTTCTATGATTCTGATTCTAAGTTTGTTCTGCACAATTACCATTCCAGAAACTTAAGTTTAGGTTTTGTTTTAATTTTCAAACATCGGGCTATGTTATCCATTATTAGCCGGTGTTTTTTGAAACAATGTCTGCATCAAATTAGGAGGGATGAACCCACTGTGAAAAAACACTGAGCAGGAGCCAGGAGGTTCCCATTGTTACAGGGTTGGTCTCGCAACTTGATGTTGATCAGGGTGGGGGGAGGGTGGGTGAGGGATGTGCCGGGACATGAATTTACAAATTGTGGTGGTATACAATTTTGCTGCTGCTGATGACCTCACCATGGAGGCCAGACCATACAGTGGTCACTCCTACCAATAATATCATGGACAGACCTATCTGCATCAGGTAGGTTAGTGAGGATGAGGTCAAGCAAGTTACTTCTTCATGTTAGTTCCCCCACCATCTGACATTGGCTCAGTCTGGCTATGTCCTTCAGGACTCAACCAGCTTGGTCAGTGTGGTATTACTGAGCCACTCTTGGTGGTGGACATTGTAGTCCATCACCCAGAATTTTAGTAAGTTCAGTGCTCAACATATGATGTCACTGAAGAGTAGTAATCAACAAAGAATACTGGGCAATATAGTCAAAACAGTACATTATAAGTCAGAGCAAATCATACTTAAACTATACAGCTTGTATACAGTGTTCTGGTCAGACCACACCTTGAATACTGTACTCAGCTCTGGCCACTGAAATACAAGGGAGAAATTGAAGACTGGGTTATGATGAAAGACAGGAAAAACATATGCTTTTCAGCCTTGAGTGGAGGAAATGGAGAGATGACCTTAAAGATAATAAACAGTATAAAAAAGTATATCCAGAATACTACTTTAAATTAACAGTAACTTGAATGTATATAGCACCATTAACGTAGAAAATGTCTCAAGGCACTTCACAGATGGGAATAGGGAATCAACAGTGAGTCAGGAAGAGAGTGATTAGGAATAGGGCAGAAAACTTGACTCCACAAAGGGTTTTGAGAAGGTTTTAAAGGTGGAAAGAGAGGTAGAGAAATGAAGAGACTTCGGGAGAGTGTTCCAGAGTGTACGATCAATGCGACTGAATGCTCTGCCACCAATGGTGGGGCTAAGGGAGGTAAAATTGAATAGAAGGCCAGAATCATAGGAGTCAAGCATTCTGCAGTGATTTTAGGGCTGAAGGAGCTTTCAGAGATGGGGCGCAGCAAGGCTGTGGAGTAATTTATAAATTAGACTGAGGCCCAGAAATTGGGCTACTTACCACCACCCGTTAGGGCCGGCATCCTGAAAAAATGGCGGCCATCGCTGTAATGCCCGCCTCTGGTGCAGGACTCGCCGGCCGCCATTTTGGTGAGAGCCATAGCGCTGCCGCTGGCCAAGGGCCCAGCCATGCCCCCGCCAAGAATGGCCAGCACCGTCTCCTCCAAGGGAGTGAGGTGAAGCTAGGAATGGGAGGTGTGCCTCGTGATTGGTAGATTGTTGGTAGGTGAGTGATTGCGGGGTAGTGGGATGGTGCATTGAGCAGTGTGCGAGGCTGGTGGTGCAGTTGATAGGAGACAGCTTTTGAAGATGCATTCACTGACATTGACCACTCGTCTGAGTTCATGAAGCTACTTTGGGCACTGGAGCCAGGTCGTGGGGGCGACACTACTGGCAGTGACGGCCTCGGTGATCTGGTCCCGCATCCTTCTTTCTGGAGGGCCTCCTGGCTCTTGTGGGTCGAGGACCTCTCTTGCAGTGTTGACCCCCTGCACAAAGCTGGAGTGCTGCATGTGAGACCCTGGGGGCCCTTTCCCTGGGTTGTTGAGCCATTGTGGTTAGTGCTGGAGCACTTTTGCCATTTTTTTAGGTGAAGAAGGCAATTCAGCTTTAAGAACTGAAGACTGCCATTTGGGAATTTTTTTTCATGTAAATTTTTTTTCAGAAGGCAGTTGAGCTCTAAGGGCTAAAAACTGCCTATTTTTAAATGATTTTTTTTCATTTTAGAAGGCAGTTCCCCTTTAGGGGACCACACTGCTTTCTGAAATGACAGCCTTGCTTTAAGAGAAGGCTGTTCTTGCTGCAGTGACACTATGGCCACGCTACATTGGGCCTCCTGCTTGGACTACCACCATGAAAACGGCCTTGCACAGTGAGTTTAGCGTTGCAGTAATGTTAATTACCAAGTAGCACCAATTTACCGGTGCTGCCAGCACTATAAATTTCAGCGGTTATTAACTGTGGCCCGCGGTGCCATCAGCAGGTTGCCAACGGCCTCGCATTTCTAGGCCTGATAATTTCAAATTTAATATGTTGAGTGATGTACAACCAGTGGGGGTGATGAATGAATGAGGCTTATTGTGGGACAGACATGAGATGCAGAGTTTTGGACAAGTTGAAGTTGATGAGAGTACAGTATGGAGGGTGTTGGAGCAGTTGGATTTGGAAGTGACAAATGCATGTATAAGGGTTTCAACAACAGAGGGGCTGAAGTAATGGTGGAAGCAGGCAATGTTGCGAAGGTGCAAGTAAACAATTTTGATGGTGGATAGGATGTGGTATTTAAGGCTCAGCTCAGGATCAAGTATTATGCCAAGGATACGAATGGTCTGGTTCAGCCTGAGAATGTGGCCAGGAAGGAGGATGGAATCAAGGACAAGGGAACATAGTTTGTTGCGGGCGCTAAAGATGATGTTCTTCCCGATATTGAGCCAAAGAAAGTTGTGGCTCATCTAGGATTTGATGTCAGACAAGCAATCTGACAACACAGAGGCTGTTGAGGGATTGAGGGTAGGGTGGATAGGTAGTTATGGGTGTCATAAACCTACATGTGAAGCTGACTGTAGATGATGTCGCTGAGGGATAGCATGTAGATCAAGAGAAGATAGATCCTGGTGGAGAGAAGAGAAGTCATTGCTGGAGATGTGCTGGTTGTGTTTGGATAGGTAGGAACGGGACCGTAACATGCCTTACCCCTTACCTCAGACAAAAGGACAAGGGGGCATAGGTTCAATGTAGTAAATTTAGGACTGTTAGCAGGAATTTCTTCATACAAATCATCGACATGTGGAATAGATTTCTAGGTGAGGTAGTGGCGGTGAAAACACAAGAATCATTTAGGAAGAGTTGGATGCTGTGATAGGGGGTCAGTAGGGGCTTTCTGGATGGATGAACTAAGACTGACCTTCCTCAGCTGTACCTATTTTATGATATTAGAAGAGCACAGGGAGATCAACAGAGGAAATGCAGAAAAGATGACAAATAACATTAACATTTAAAAAATAAATACTTCTGAATCATTTAAAATGAAAGTTACACAAGGTAAGCTGGTTAAAGAACTCTTTCTATTAGAACTTAGTGATCTCACCTGCAGTAATAGGGTTCAGTTGATCAATAATACATCCAGACCTAATGCTGCTCAGTGCTTTCAGCACCATTTCTGCTTCCCAAAGATCAGCCTGTGCTTCTTCCAGACTTTTGTAAAGTTCCTCTGGAATCTGATCCCTGCAAAACAGGTCAACCAGCTCTGAGTACTCCCTGAAGCACTGACATCTGCAAGGTAAAGCACTTCACAGAATTACCGTACATTGTTGAAGGATCTGTGTCGTCTGGTTGGATAGTTTTGGAGGTAAAATCAGCTCCTGGATCAATCAGGTGAGCTTGAAAATAACCGAAGAACCCGGCAAGGCCGGGGATGCGGAGGTCCTGCTGATCTAACAGCAGGACCTCATTAACATTCTTTAGCTCCATTTCCTGCCCGGCAACCGGCCAAATGGACAGCCTGACCGGCGGGCAGGTTGGTGGGGGGGGAACACTAGTAGCAGGAGGCTGCAGCCGGGGGCCCTTGGAGATGGTCGCTGGCAATCAGGAGGTCAGAGAGGCCTGTGCTCGAGAGGGCTGGCGGAGGTCAGCAATCATGGATTGAGGGAGGTTGGCAATCATGGATTGGGGGAGGCTGAAGGCTTCCTGCTCCTCCTGGCCCACAAGGAATGCTGAGAAAGGCACGTGTCTTGTGGAGCCGGCAGCTCCCGCCTCCCTTTCACTGCCAGGTTTCCTGACGCCTGGGAAACCCGCACAGCAACCGAAAATTTTAAATCGGGCTCCAAATTGCACGGTGAGAGCCTGATTTAAATATGTTAATGAAGTGTCCCGACTCTCCACGCGGGACACTCGGACACAGCGATATCCGTTGCCATGAAAAAGGCGGCAGCGTGTATGTAGTGGGTTGGGGTTGGTGTTGCGCTTATTTCACATTTTACCCCCGACCCTCGCCCGCCCGTCGTGGAGGGGGGGGGGTGAGGGTGGGGGGGCGGTTAGTGTCAAGGCCATGGTTTCGCTATCAATGCTTCGGAAGGGAGCTGCCTCAGAGTTATGTTGCATCCTGGAGCCCGATTGGCAGATAAGATTAATTAGCGGGTCAGCCCTGTGTGTGGCTTCGATGGTTACAACAGCATTGGATGTTTATGCTACTGAAACCTTTCAATCCATCACTGGTGGCATTTGTCACATTCATCATCAATGCACTAGACAAGTGACCAAAACCTTGTTTGGCAAGAGAAACACTTTATCACTTTCCCATGAAAAGAAGCAGCAACACTAACCACAGGAGTCAGTCACAGTAGTTTACAATGGTCAGCTGATGAGCTAGCTTCTCCACTCAGTTGGTTTGCATACAACTCATGCTGGTGGCACAGCGGGTCTGGTCTGTCATTCTCACTGCAGTGCCAGCAGAGGTCCCACTATCATTACAGAATATGAAGCAGCTAACTTGTACTGCCCTATGCTATATATGTGGAAAAAATGAACACAGTCTTTCTGAGGAATAGTGTAAATTACATGGTCGACAGAATGAGTGAACAGACTATTTCATCTAAAGGACTGGGTTTTTTTCTGTACCTGTTAGAATCTGTGGGTTTTCTGCCAAATGTTCTTTCAGAGTTTATTACATTTTGTTGTACTCTGTTCAAAGTTTCCTTGGCTACCATTGCCTTCCCACTACTGTCATTTAAGAGGCTGTCAATGAATCGCTGTGCTTCTGGAACTTCACTGTAAACAAAATGAAGCTGGCAGAAAGTAGACAGGAATCACTTGTTTTATAAAGAATGGAATAACTACGATTGGAAAAAAATGATAGAATCTATGTTTAACAAAAAGTACAGGACTCACATCTTTATTCTCCATATTGTTTTTCCAGAACTTGCACTGAAAACACTACATATATCTGTGGCAAATTGGATGTTGTCTAAATTGCCCGAGTTGATTTCTTTTAACTTACATTGGACCTGAAATTGCGATCGGAGGCTTCCTGCAGGCGAATGTCCCCGATCCGCAAGAAAAGTACGCACCTACCTGGTGCCTCCGTATCTTCGGAGTCTTGCAGTCCTGGGCCTGCAGGCGTACGCTTGCGTAAAGGCCCACGTATCCCAGGGGCGCTTGCGGTTCACAAGTGTCCCTAGGATCACATGGGCCGGCCCAGCCAATCAAAAAGGGGGATTCCCATTATGCTTATGGGGATTCGATTTACGTACGAAATCCCTATAAGCATAATAGGAATGACATAAAAAAATACTTTCACACAACCTAAATAAAAATAAATCACCACATGTTTAAAATCAATAAAAATGCAATTTAACTAAACATTTAAAACAAAAATTTAACTTTTTGAAAAATAAATGTAAACATTTTTAAAGGGGCGAAAAATAACCTAAACTAATTTTAAAGATTTTTGAATGTTTAAATAATTTTTTTAAATGTATTTTAATATTTATTTAAACCCTTACGCTGGTAAAAGAAGGCCCTATGCCTACTTTTACCAGGCATAAGAGTTTAGCCCAACTCTCCGCCAGTGAATGTCCATTTCCTGTGCATGTGGATGACCTGTCAAGCTGAAACTTGACAGGTCACCAAGTTCCGGGTTTTCATACAAGCACAGCGCATGCAGAAATCCGGAACTTGCGGGACACAGCATATGTGGTCATAGGCCCCATAAAATCCGGGCCAATAATTTTGTAATGCTTCAGCACTTTTTATCAACAATAAGCCAGCAATAGTGATTTGGAGTGCTAATTAGTAGGCAGGTAGGATTGTTATCTACAATCTCAAACATTTCAGGCTATAGTGAGAAGATCACTTCTGATGGCAACTGAGGCATTAGGTGTCATTCCATTCCGTTCGCATATTGGTGGGCTTAACTAAGGTAGGTGTTGGGGTACCTCCTGCTCACATATGAAAGGGTAAGCATTCACCTCAGTGTAGCAAGTTTGATTGATAACTCAGTGGGCTGAGTACCCCCTCATCTCATAGAGTTTGGGGTGGGGGGGTGCTCTTTTGTATGCTCTCTCTCTCTCTCGCAAACTCAGAGTGGTCTGTGTTCTCAAGGCAGCAACAAGAAGCTGTCTGTGTTCTAAAAGTGTGGACATTCTCAGCTTCAGAAGCTTAGGTAAGGTTCAAATGGTAAGTTGTATTTTTATTGTTTTCCATAACCGAGGAGTGTTGGGGAAATTGTTTCTAAAACAATGAAAACTGTATACTGTTCATTCATGCATCATTTTATAAATAAACCAGTTGATGGTCTAAATCTGTGCCTGCCTTAATAGGGCGCATTTCAGTGCATCTTCCAGAAGTAGAGGGGGCCCAACTCTGTCCCAAAAGGCTCATTCAATGTGTGGCACAGCCATCCACATCACAGACCCTCAGGAGGCACTTGGAAGAAGCACTAGAATAGGCCAGAGGCAAACATCCACAAGCACTGGGGTATGCAGGACATGATGCAGATACAAATTAATTTGCTTTGATTATGTTGCCGTAAATGACTTAAATAGTTGCTAGCTGTTTGGTTAGATTGATAAAGAATTTAATAGGGTTATTATGGTTCTTGTGTTTTGGCACCGATTTCTCACGTCACTGCTAGATGCAAGATTGAATGGTTCATTCTGGAAAAAGACCAGTTGTTAAATGGGGGTGATCAGTGGTGGGAGATGAGCTGTAACAAATAATGGATTACGCAACAGAAAAATGGGGGTAATTGCTTCCTAACCCGCCTGGCAGAAAACAAGAAGGATTGAATCAGCCACCCATTTTGCACCCTGCCCAATTTTACTTTCCATGGACTTCAGTGGGGTGTAAATCGAGTGGCCAAGCTGATTCTATCAGTTTCCCGCCAAGCAGGTTAGGTTACAAATACCTGCAGTGTCCAGAATTAATTTGCATTTCAGTTTTTTTGCTGCTTTTGGCTCTGGATCTGCTGCATCCTCGTCTAGGCTTGGTCTTCTGCATCTACAATATAATTATCTATCTCTGCATCCTCCTCTGGAATTTATACCTCCAGGCCTTTCTGGAGAGGATAATTGTGGAGACCATAGCAGGCAACCAAGAGATTGCAGAGGAGATTTGATAGAGGTATTCAAAATCATGAGGGATCTGGGCAGAGTAGATAGAGAGAAACTGTTCCCATTGGCAGAAGGGTCGAGAACCAGAGGACACAGATTTAAGGTGATTGGCAGAAGAACCAAAGGCGACATGAGGAAAAACCTTTTTACTCAGCGAGTGGTTAGGATCTGGAATGCACTGCCTGAAAGAGTGGTGGAGGCGGACTCAATCACGGCTTTCAAAAGGGAGTTGGATAAGTACTTGAAGGAAAAAAATTTGCAGGGCTACGGGGAAAGGGTGGGGGAGTGGGACTAACTGAAGTGCTCTTGCAGAGAGCCGGCACGGGCTCGACGGACTGAATGGCCTCCTTCTGTGCTGTAACCATTCTATGATTCTATACTGTAGTGCATCCCCTAACTGATCCAGGCAACTGATCCATCCTTTCAGTATCTCAATAGCTTGTTCAATGTGAATCCTAGTCAAAATATGAGATTTGTTGTAGCGCTCCTCTGGAGCACCAATGGTCCTTTGTAGTGGTGCCAGGAGCCACAGGAGGAGTGGGTAGCCTTTGCCACCCAGGAGGCATCCTGTCACTTGCTCTTGTTGTTATGGGGATGCTAGAGTGCTGCAGTATAAATGTGTTGTGGCAGCTCTCAGCATAAGACGCATTAATGTGCTAGAGTCTGTGCCTATGGCCGCAATTAACTGCACATTGCAAGAGTGATATTCATTTCTACTTAAGTAATTCTGGGAGTTGACTTTTGGGATACATATTCCCACATGAGTGCAATCAATGACTCCGAGCACCCTGGGAAATCTTGTGATTTGATACAGGTTTGTCGCTCTCTCACTGGAACCACTGTCAAATTGTATAAACAGAGCAGCCCTATCAAAAAGGGCATTTGTGACTTGCCTGATGTAAGCATGCAAGGCAAATTGACCGACTTGACAGAAATCTCAAGTGACTCTTTGGAAAGAGCCTGTCACAGTAAAGTCCAGTGCTCTAGTCACCATCTCTGCCACTGTGAGAGCAGCCTGTGCTGTTGCTTTGATCTGAAATCTTGCTCCACCAGTGAGCAATTCTTGGATGAACTGCAGCCCCTATGGCACAATTCCTAAAATATATTTAGGAAAAACCACCTGGCTTGATTATATCCTGTTGGCTGGGTACTGCTCGGAGGGTCTGGCTCTCCTTTGGTACTGCCTGATGAGCATTCCGTCACATAGAGCCCCCTGCTCCTCCTCCTTTTCTTCCGCCAACATGGGGCCATAAATCATACCTTAGATCAGTAATGCTGTATCTCTGCCGATAACATGCACAATGCTTGTTTCCAGATAAGTTAACATCAGGCGCAGGAAGCTCCCACCAGAAAGAGACAGGAATTTCATTACAAAATGATAATGAGGCAGAAGTCACATCATTTAAGGACTGAAATTCTGCTCCTGGTGCATTGGCAGCACTCTGTTGCCCAGAACATTTTGCATTGCTAGTGTAGAGGGGACTTCTATGGGTTTCCTGCTGTCCCTTGATTTAAATGCAGGTGTTGAGTTCCAAGTTCGATTTGCATCATGCACTGGATACTCAAAGGATGGAATTTCCTGGCGAGGAGCAGAAATATGCTGTTGCAGCCTCCAACTATTGTTAATAGTAAAGTTTGTGGTGAGATGAGGCAGAAGACTGCTAATGCCCAGGAGCAGGCAGGAGAGCCTGTCTCAGGCAAAGTGCACTGACTGATGGGATCCAGCAGTAAAGCTGCAACCAAACAAAAGGGAACAAATAAACGCCTAATTCAAAGAAATGCGCAGTAGTGTAGTGCCAAGAAACCAAAAATGTCAAAAAACAGAAATAATCTCTCCAAAAGGTCAGTTCGGATAGTTTTAAAGCTATTTATGGTTGCTGCATGCCTCCAGGAGTCTTCTTTGTTCCAACTTTTAAAAATGCATGATGTTGGCCTGGTGCTAAGTGTGCAACTCATTGAAGTTTCTGAGGCAGCTAGGCCATCCCCCCAAAACAGCTCAAATGAATGCTGTAATGAGGCTTCTGCCATAGAACAGCACAACCGCCTGCACCCCCAGTGCAGTCTCATCAGAAAGCCCGGGGCTAACACAAATCAGGTGCACACTGACAATGACTCTCGTTTTCTGCATCCCTCTGCACTCAGTATGCACCTGTGCCAGTGACAGACAGGAGCAGAACTTAAGCCCCTTAACCTTCAAGCATCCCATTTCTACCCTTTATATTGTAAGTATACTGGAGCTGAAAACATTCGGGCCTTTGTCCCTGGCGGAAATACCTGAATCCACCTGCCATGACACTGACCCCAAGTTTATTGGATCATCATGGTAACCTAATTTGCATAACCTGGGAAGGTGATCACCTCATTTGGGGCTGACCTCAGGCGCCCACCATGGTCGAGAGGCCAGGAATCCTGGCCTAGTTTGACTGGGCTGGAGTGGGGGGGAAGAGGGGTGTTGTTTGGAGTGCAGGGCCAAAATTCTGGCTTGGATGCACAGGTTGGACCCGTACCTTCGGTTTGGCAGGCTACTATTCCTGCTTTCATTTAGCATAATGGCCCACCATTTTCCTCCTGGGCCAAGGACAACCAATCTGGGAGTTCCTGCCCCCAGCCACATGCTTTCCTGCACTGTCGATCTTACTTGAGGTGGGTGGATGCTCCACCTTTATAAAGCCCATGGAAACCTGGAGCTGGAGCTATGGTGGCAGTATGCCAAAAAAGTGTTGCAGATTTTCAGACCCACTGTTTCTTAATAATTTCACACATATAAATTGGGCATCCAGGATTATTAAAGTGAACATTCAATGGGCCCAAAAATCCACTGGCCTTCCGGCACACTGCTGCTGTAAGTCGAGCAGGAATGCAACTGAAGGCTTGCGAAATAAGTCGAAACCCAGGTACGTCGGATTCTAGCCCAAGCTCCTTGTTTGGGGTTGAACTTCCAGATGCCTTTCCATGTCAGAGGGGACATGGCCAAGGGAAGGAAATGCCCAAGCAGAGAATTTCCTCGGACCCAATCTAGGGATACATCAGTAGTCTGCTATTCCAAGTGAGAGGAGGCATGCTGGCCTGCTGAAGTGGGGCTTATCGTTGGGAACAGGCCCGAAGCCTGGCCTTTATCCACTAAAGACAGAGATGCCATAGTGAGTAAATCCGTCACCTTTAAAAATGCTTGCTGGGGCTGTGGCAGCTGTTCTTCACCACCACCCATGCACCCCACTCTGGTAGGCCCTTGAGATTCACCCATAGTGGCACGAGCTTCCACCAGGAATATGTAAAAGAGGGAAGAAGAGGAAAAAGAACAGAGCGATATCAAGCATGTGAGACTGCAGCAGAGAAGAACTGCACCCACCAGGGGACTGGATTTTTTTCAAATAGTGAAATTTTCCAAAGTCAGTAGCATTATTGATTGCACACATGTGGACCTGAACACAACAACTGTGCAGTCATGAACCGCAAGTGCTATCACTCCATCACTGTGCAGCTTGCCTGTGACCATCTGTACTGGAATATGCAAGGAACGGCCATTCTTCAAACAACATCACCTTGAAAAGGCAAATGGGATTTTGGTTTAAGGTTTCATCAAAAAGACATCACCTCAGACAATGAAACACTCCCTCAGTAATTCACTGGCATATTAGCTTAGATTAGTTACTAGATTGGGATTAAACTCAACTTCCTGACTCAAAAGTAAGCAACTGAGTCAAGCTGACACAGATAATGAGAATTGGAAAGACTAACTGAACAATCAGTGCATAAAAATCACCACTATAACATTGAACAAGCATGGTTTTAAAATTCTCACCTTTTCTAAAATTCTCTTCAATAGAACTACACTTGATGTGTCAACCTGGACAATCTGTTGTTTGGTCCATGTTCCAAAATCATTTTCTAGCTTATTTTTATTTTTTAAAAGCTCAATAATTTCATCTTCCTTGTTACTCAGGGTCCGTTTCAGCTTCTCCAGCCTAACCTGAGCTTCTTCGATTTTTGTCTGATTGGTCCCCAGCACTCTATTCTCTGTCATGTTGGTCTTCTCTGGATTGGAGGTTATCATGCAAGCCTTTTCCTGAATATCTCCCTTAGCAGGCTGTAATACATTATCACATAGCACGTCAAGTTTATGGCCATCATATATAATATATTATATATATATATATATATATATAAATAAATAATTAAGACAGTTAGAATGCACTGGCCAATATAGGAACACTGGTTGCAGTTGAGGGGGGTGAATGTAAGCCCTGAGGGGTGCAGTAGTGACTGAGAATATTGATGGGTTGATAATTCACCTTATACCACAGGTTCAATAGCTTCTGTCAGCTCCAAAAGCTTATTACATTCCAGGAGTCTGTCAGTGATTCCTTAGATAAAATTGCCTCTATTCATTGTCAGGTATGGTATTACCCGACAATAAGAACATCTTGTTCCAATTATTGGTTCAAATTTGGCTTTAGAAGGTTTGAAACACAGAGTCTTGCAAATCTAATGTTGGTGTCAGCAGTTGTGGAAGAACTGCTGGCTGATGGTATTGCAATGCCATTTTTTTATCAAGAGTAGCCAGCACAATAACTGCTTTTATTGGAGGTCCAAGAAGTGACATTGAAGAAGGATGGCTCTCTTGAGGGAGAGCCACCCTGGAGGCAATAATTAGTTTTTTGGTGAGGAGCTCCGTTAAGTGTTCATTCTAAACAGATACCGTGCAACTGGAGCGCTGCTCAGACATTCCAGCTTCATTATGGGGAGGATCCGTAACTTGGATTAAATCTGGGGTGCTCATCAGCCTGCTGCACAAACACATTTAGGTACATTTAGCATGTCAGTCAAATATAGCGCAAAACAGGCCTTAGGCATCAGCGACCCATAATGCAGGGAGTCATGACTCGGGACCCAATGCACAACAGCGCTACAGGCATGGAGAATCATATTATTGACCCCAGCGTGCTCATTTGATATTCTTCTGCCTGCTTTTGTAATGGAAACATTATGCTGTTTATTTTAAATGAGTCAATGGAGGGAATTCTCCCCCGCAATCCTGCTCAAAATTGGGTGGGATTACAACGGAAAATGTCAGAAAATTTGGGTTGTGAAGCTACAACTGCTTGTCACAGTGACTGGAATTTCCTTCCCTACACCTCAGCCAGCACCGGCACTAGCTGTTCCTTCCCCACCCACCACATTCAGCTGGTAACAGGGAGTGGGCTGGAACCCAGATTGCTGAAGGATTTCTTTTCTTTCTGTCCCAGTTACCAACACTTCCCAAGCTGCCATGTGGAAAGTGGCAGTAAGCCCTGGAAAGAGACAAATAAAGACCCCGAGTTCCCCCAGTGGAGAGAGAGGGCCTTGTAGCAGCCTCCTCTACCTCCAATCAGCCCCAAACACTTACTTGCTGAAAACCTCAGTCTCAGCCAAAACCTTCAATGGAGCCTTCATTCCGATCTTCAGGGTGAATCTGCCATTTTAAGGTTGCCTATGCGCTCTTCTGGTACTACATTGGTCTTCTGCTGCAGCATCACCAGAGTTTCCTTGATTGCATTTACAGGTTCCCTCTTGACAGCAGGAATCTCGCCAGCAGCCAATCACGCATATGTAAAGAGCCCCAACCCAGGAAAATAGGTTGGGTTTCGGGTGTATACAGAGGGGTCGGCAGAAGGCCCACCCTGCTGGAACTTCACCCAGAAAATCCCCTAGTGTCTGCTAAAATAGCAGACAAAGAAATGTCAAACAAATGCAATAAGTGCTCATCTGTTAATATTGCCAACAGTAATTTCTAGACTATAACGGCCAAAGCTGAAGATCAATATCATTGACTAAAGAATAGTGCAAACTGATGTCAGTTGGTGATTACTAGCGACGGTTATCTTTTTAACAAACCACTAGTTTATAGCAATCACATGCAACATTTTCATATCAGGGTAAATACAAAATATAAAAGTTTTTCTTTTGTTGCTCCTTAATAAGAATGTCACTTGTGATCTAGAACAAAATATTCATTAACAATGCTGACTACACCCAGGTCAGTTGTGGATGAATACATGTTACTTCCATCCTCAGAAAGCATCTTGACTAAACTGCACCTGTGATACCACTAGATAATGAGTCATGAAGTGCTCTCCTTCCAACAGTAATTGGAGAAACAAGACCAGCATCTTGTTTCTCTGGACAGGGTTTAACATTGGTCCCAAATGTCAAAGATAGTGTCTGATATTAGTGTTTAAGCTATTAAAGCATTTTTTTGTCAACTGATCATTACTTTTGCACAGTCTCAAGTCAGCTTGCCATGTATTTTTAAACAGTGGTTAGTTCAGCATTGATACCCTATTTCATTCGGTAATAAAACCCTACCTCTGAAGCATTAATGCACAAATCTTTTTCTTGATCTTCTTCTGGTGGTCCTATGACAGTAGCCCATTTTTCTATTCCAGCATTTTCTGTTTCACCCAATTTATCTACACAATTCTACAGAAGAAAATAAAGTTAGAGATGGTGAGAGGAATAAAGTATAAATTTGTTCTTGCATGTGATACAGTTGAAATCCTCCAGTGGGATTACTGAAGATCTCTCTTCAGATCAATTCTTTGCTTGCAAAATGAGACCTCAAGTTGTATTTGATCTTAAAAGTTCTCCACAGGGTTTGCTATAGCAGCACAGAGGTAGACATTTCTGTTTTCTGTCATTTTAGCAAAAGTAGATGATCTAAAATCATTCAATTCTCAACTAACACCACCCAAAACAGATTAACTGGTCATTTCTCCAGGTCCCACAACAATACTCTAGCCCACCGCCAGTCCCTGCATCGTCCTCCTAGAAATGCCATCCCCCTTCTCGCCAGGCCCGCACTGTTGGCTGGCCCGGAGTAGGAGCCGACCAGTGAGCTGCTTTGGAGCGCCTGCTTGGTGCTTGCAGTTCGTCTACCGCATGTTAATGAGGCCCGACCACCAAGATGGTTCTGGCTGCGATCGGGTGGGTGGCGCAATGGCAATGCCTGCCACCCTGATTACCACAGCAAATCAAAATCGGCCCCTGTCTTTTTGCACAAGTTGTACACCAGGATATGAGGGCAGATGCTATATTACATTTATTATTCAGCTGTCCACAACAAGTGATTAGTAATCCAAATTGGATGAACTGATCTGCACAGCAGTTAGTGTAGATGCTGACTTGTTGACCTTTAGGTCTGGTATTCCCAATCTGGCAGACATCCTGCAGGATCGGTGGCAGGACAGGCTTCGCATCCACCTGCCTCCCTGAGCATTGACCCTGATGGATCTTCCAAGGTCAAGCCTATTTCATTTTTTTTCATGGGCTACCAGTATTTCCTCTGCCACTTAATCACCCACCTCGGATAGATGGGAGGGAAATGGTTACGGCACCTGTCGCATCATAATGTGACCCATGGCTCGTGGGGCTGTAATGAAGATATAATTTTTTTTAAATTTCTTAATTATCATGCCTTGTCTAGTGCAACTGATCACTCTTCAATTCATTGCATTAGACAGGATGACCCTTTAATTTTTAAGGCCTCCCCCTTCCACTATGTTAACATCCGGAATGCATCCTGGTTCCCAGCATTATTAAGTCACTAATCACATGAAATATGTTGGATGATATACTCCCATCATTAACATATCATTTGAACACTCCCCCTATATTTAATGTCTGAAATCACTTCCAGTGGAAAATGCTGGAAGTAGTGGAGGGTGGAACGGCACCCACCACATTTCTCTTTCCCAATCGCCCCTTAATGTCTCATATTGGGGTGGAAAATCCAGCCCTTCAAGTTTACAAAGAAATCAAGTGATCCACTCTATCAACGTAATTGTTTTAAAAATGGAAAAGCTTTGACTACACCATCAGTTTTGTCTATTATCAAGAGTTTGACTTGCACTCAGAGGCTGCAGACCAGAACTCCATGCATGCCTTTAAGTGTGGATGAATGGAGCTCTGATCTTCTTAGCTCAAAAGCCCTTTAAGCAGGTATTATAACTATAGTTGCCCTCGTGCAGCACTCTCGGAAGTCCTCCGAATACTGCATCATATCACGAGGCTTGAAATACAGGGTTAGGTATGTAAGTGAGAAGACGGCACCCTATAGTGGTATATAGGTGGAATACACAAGGTTAATCCTGAGGACTATTTTAAGTTAAACCAGGTCTAGGTCAAGGGAACATAGTACAAATTGATGAAATACAAATTCAAGACTGATGTCAGAAAGCACTTCATCATGCAAAGAATGATCAGTACCTGGAATGATCTTCTGGGTAATGGAGTCAAGGAAAAAAATTGGAGGGGTAAGCTAGATAAGCATCCCTGAACAGTATTCATCTTTGTGGTTCTTCATGAATGCAGTTATGAGGCTCTCTCACTTAATCAGGGCTTATATCATGAACACATCATATTTTAAATTATCTAATATAATCTCTAATGTCAATGTTAGACTCTTTTTTTATCTTTTCTAGAAAGTGTGCATGGGACTCTTCTGTAGACATGAGAGCCCTGAAATTCCACATGGAAATCCCATGGAAATCCCATGGAATTTCAGGGCCGAGAAAAATTTCTGAGATGAAAAGCATTATCCATTACAATTGGGCATCCGATAATTCTGCTTAGAATCGACTGAAGCAAGGAGACATCAGTTACATTTACCTTTGGGTTTTGCTTTTGTCCTTGAACTTCCTGTGAATAGTTCTGCTGTGCCTCCAAATCGGGATCATCTGATATTTTTGTTTCTGAGGTTGCTTGCAGACAATTTTTCTCCTGTTTTTTTGTGATAGTTTCTTGCTGGGGTTTTAGCATTTCTTGTACTCTTTCTAATTCTAGTCTAGTCATCTGAAGTTCTCTGAGGGCTAGGGTAACAGTTTGTAAATAAAAGTCAGGCACCATGTCATTCAAAAGGAAAATTAACATAACTACCTATGGGGCCATATTCTAAGTCCCAGATCATTTTTTCACTACTTCCACATCTTCCATGCTGGGACCATATTTCCAGCTCCAGGTTACCTCCAGCTACTTTCAAAATGCACTTAGTACACAGTAACTAGTAGGGCAAGACAATTTGCTGAATAGAAGCACTTTGAAACAGTCCTCAAGTGAAAAGTGTGCTTTATTTCTTTTCACAGAATCTACATTCGTACAAACTTGTCAAAATTATACAGGAATTTCCTCAGGCAATCACTGATCAGTCTTTCCAACAGAAAATATGTCACATGCAGTCATATTTTTGTCCATGGCAACTTACTTATATTGCACCAGTTTACATAGGATATACAGCACAGAAACAGGCCATTCGGCCCAACCAGTCCATGCTGGTGTTTATGGTCCACTCGAGCCTCTCCCTATCTTTCCTCATCTAACTCTTTCAGCATAACACTATTCCCTTCTCCCTCATATGTTTATCTAGTCTCCCCTTAAATGCACCAATACTCTTCAACCACTCCCTGTGATAGCGAGTTCCACATTCTCACCACTCTTTAGATAAAGAAGTTTCTTCTGAATTCCCTGTTTCATTTCTTGGTGACTATCTTATACTGATGGCCTCTAGTTTTGCTCTTCCCCACAAGTGGAAACATTCTCTCTGTATCCACTCTTTCAAAACTTTTCATAATTTTAAAGACCTCTATTAGGACACCCCTCAGCCTTCTTTTTTCAAGAGAAAAGAGACCCAGCCTGTTCATCCTTTCCTAATAGGTACACCCTTGCATTTCTGGTATCATCCTTGTAAATCTTCTCTCCACCCTCTCCAGTGCCTCTATATCCTTTTTATAACATGGCAACCAGAACTGTACGCAGTACTCTAAGTGTGGTCTAACCAAGGTTCGATACAGGTTTAGCATAACTTCTCTACTTTTCAATTCTATCCCTCCAGAAATAAACCCTAGTGCTTGGTTTGCTTCTTTTTATGGCCTTATTAACCTGCATTGCTACTTTTAGTGATTTGTATATTTGTACTCCGAGATCCCTATGCTCTTCTACCCCATTTAGATTCTTATTTTCCAAGTAATATGTGACCTTTTTTTTTAACCAAAATGTAATACCTCACATTTATCTGTGTTGAAATTCATTTGCCAATTATATGCCCATTCTGCAAGTTTATTAATGTCTTATTGTAATTTGTTGCAGTCCTCCTCAGTATTGACTATTCCCCCACCCCCAAATTTGGTATTATCCGCAAATTTAGAAATTGTGTTTTTTATTCCAAAGTCTAAATTGTTAATATAAATTGTGAACAACATTGGTTCCAGCACTGATCCTTGTGGGACCCGTTCTGCCACTCTGAATAGCTAACCTTTACCCCATCTCTCTGCTTTCTGTCTTGAAGCCAGCTAGCTATCCATTCTGCTACTTATCCCCTGACTCCGCATTCTCTGACCTTATTCATTAGTCTATTATGTGGTACCTTAGCGAAGGCCTTTTGGAAATCTAGATAAATTACATCTACTACATTACCCTGACCATCCCTTAGTGGCCCTATTCCCATCCCGACTTTCCTTGATAATTTAATTTCATAGTTCCTCTATGCCTTCCTAATTGTTTTTTTGACTTCTCTTCTAATCTCTTTGTATTCTCCCTTGTCATGCTCTCCCCTGCTGTCCATGTACTTAGTGTATGCCTCTTTCCTTACCCTCAATTTTTTTCCTTATGTCTTTATTCATCCATGGTGTCTCATTAGTGTTTAGCTTGTTCTTGTTTTTTAGCGGAATGTATTTTTCCTGGACTCTGTAGAACACCGTTTTAAATGTTTAACATTGCTGTTCTACATCATTATTTGCCAATATTGTTGTCCATTTTATTTTCCCAAGTTCTATTCGCAGCCCCTCAAAATTGGCTTTGCTCCAATCTATTACCTATGAACCTGAAATGACTCACTTCCTTTCCTTTTTTCCATTATGCTAATTGTACTTGATGGCTACAAGACTCAGCTACATGTTTCCCATTATATTTTAAAAACTAGGATCTACCCCTGAGAATCTGCCCATTTCCGCTGTTGGGAGGAACTTGGGGTGGGGAGCCTTTCCTCTCCCCCCTGCCCCCCCGCCACTGCCACTAATGTCAGCTGCCTGCCCTTTCCCACACTGCCACATGTAAATGATGGCAAGGGGGCAGGACTTGGGGTTCTGATTAATTTCCCTTCCTTCCTGCCTCTGTACCACCGACCAACAAGGTAAGGTGGGCAAGAAGGAGAATGTAGAGGGGCTGGTACTGCAGGGGCATCAGGATTCCCTAGAAGGAAGGAGATAACCTCGATTTTATCCTCTCCAATTGCCGGCTTTGTTACATAAGGGCTCATTCAGAATCATTTCACCCTTTACTGTGCTGCACAGTTAGGAAGCCTCTGGGCACTTTAGAGATAGTCCCGCCCATGTTCACTGCAGAAACTCAACATTTTCCTCCCTGGCAGTGGTGGACTCACTCTGAGGAGCGGAGATATAACTGGGAGTCCACCATGCATATGTAGTTGACCTTGACCCAGGAAAATGGGTCAGCATCTGGGACAGGCAGCATGAGGTCCTGCCCTGATCAACTTCTAGCAGCAAAACCAACCCCCAGAGGTTTCACTAACCTTCTGTATCTGAGCCAATCCTGTTCTAAGATTTTATTCACAAGAAATCTTAGTGATCAGTGGAGCATTAATCTTACAACTGAAAATAAAGTTGTTAGTAATTTAATCAAGAGTTAGGAAGTGAGTTCCAGAGGTTAGGAAATGAATGCTGTGCCACCAGGTAAGAAACACTAAGGGCTGAATTTTGCCGGCGCTCAGAGTGCGGGTTTGGAGGCGGGTCCGCTGTCAAAATCGAAATGATTGACAGCGGGTTGAGAACCGGCTGCGAACTCGCCTCCATGTAAGTTTCCAAAGTGTTGGGTCTGCGATTTCAGAACAGACCCGACACCAAGCAGCGGGGGACACATTTAAGATACTTAACTGCTTGTTAAGTGCTTGTTAACTACTATTTTGCCAGCCTTTTTCTATTTTACCACATTTTTAACGGGGTTCATGTCGCTCGGGGATCACTTAAGGTAAGTAGGTCGGGTTCTCTATGTCTCCCCATTGCTGTGAACAGGTGACAGCTGCAAAAGTGGTATGAAAGCTACTATTTCACAGCTTGTCACTTTCTAATGTCAGAAGTTTGAGCCTTCAGGACTTGGGGAAGATACTTTTGAGCTGTTTGCAGTTTGGAAGTGTTTGGAGTAAACTCTCTATCCACTGTCACCTCCTAGGAGCAAGCTCTCTCACCATTGTCTGATCACTTCTGTCATCTCAACTTCAGCTGTCATCTATTCCAACAACATTGGTGCCCTTGAAAAAATCTCACCTTGGTCCTCAGAATCCCACCACGATCAGCCCCAACACCAACATCACCAGGAACACCAACATCACCAACAACAATACCAACCTTCTCCGTAATCACCTGATGCTGCACAGGACACAGGGCATCAGCACCCGACAACATTGCTGCCCGGGAGGCCAGCGATGGCATCACCATGGCCAAATTTATTTTGCTTGACGCTGTACACCCTGGCTGCCAAATGATACGCCAGGTTAACACCACCCCACACCAACACCATAAAGCATTCCGACAATGACCAAGCCATTCCTTTCGCACTCATCACCATTGCGGGGGATACCGTTTTGTCTCAACATTTACTGTAACTTACTAAGACACTTCAAAAGGTGAGCACAGATCTGTACAATAAGGCAAAGTGTTGAAAATAAAGATCCCAATGTTTGACACCACATTAACAAAAAGGTTACATTAACATTGCATAAAACACCCAAGTGCCTACCCTTGTGTGTTGTTAGTTGGTATGATTGCACTAGGATGAGGGTGAGTGTGAGGTGTGACTAGTGAGATGGGGAAGTGATAATGGCCCAAAAATTAAACCTAATACGCGAGAGTGCGCACTGTGTACTCTCGCATATTAGATCCCGAATTAACAACAGAAAACGCTGGAAAAACTCAGCAGGCCAGGCAGCATCCGTGGAGAGAGAAAGAGAGTTAACGTTTCAGGTCGATGACCTTTCATCAGAACTGGGAAGAGCCGGAAATCAAATAGATTTAAGGCCAGGGTAAAGCTGGGAAAAGGGGGAGGGGATAAAGGAACAAAGGGGGAGATGAAGAGACATAGAGACATTAAGAGATATGCAAGGCTAGAGGTGGTGTTAATGTGACAGATTAAGGCTGAATGAAGTGTGAAATCCACTGGCAGAATGAAGGACAGCTGCCAGCTTCTAGGAGGAGAAAAAAAAGGTGGGGGGGGGACAAATAAAATATAAATGTGATTGGAGCTGAGGTTATGATCTAAAATTGTTGAACTCGATATTGAGTCCAGAGGGCTGTAGCGTGCCTAAACGAAAGATGAGGTGCTGTTCCTCGAGCTTACGCTGAGCTTCCGTGGAACAGTGTAATAGGCCGAGGACGGTGAGGTCAGAGTGGGAGTGAAGCGGTGAATTAAAGTGACAGGCCACCGGGAGCTCGGGGTCCCCCTTACGGACTGAACGGAGGTGTTCCGCAAAGCGGTCACCCAATCTGCGTTTGGTCTCCCCAATGTAGAGGAGTCCACATCGTGAGCAGCGAATACAGTATACTAAATTGCAGGAAGTACAAGTAAATCGCTGTTTCACCTGGAAGGGGTGTTTGGGGCCCTGGACAGTGGGAAGAGGGGAGGTATAAGGGCATGTGTTGCATCTCCTGCGCGTGCACGGGAAGGTGCCGGGCGAAGGGGAAGGGGTGCTGGGGGTGGTAGAGGAGTGGACTAGGGTGTCGCGGAGGGAGCGGGTCCCTACGGAATGCTGAAAGGGGAGGTGAGGGGAAGATGTGTTTGGTGGTGGGATCACGCTGGAGGTGGCGGAAATGGCGGAGGATGATCCGTTGAATGTGGAGGCTGGTGGGGTGAAAGGTGAGGACAAGGGGAACCCTATCGTGGTTCCGGGAGGGAGGGGCAGGGGTGAGGGCAGATGTGCGGGAGATAGAACGGACACGGTCGAGGGCCGTGTCGACCACGGTAGAGGGGAATCCTCGGTTGAGGAAAAAGGAAGACATGTCGGAAGCACTGGTATGGAAGGTGGCTTCCAGCATCCGCAGTATTTTGCTATCGTATTAGATCCCGAATTGCCGGTTTCCTGCATGCACTGCGCATGCGCGGGAAACCGGCACTTCGTGAATTGAAAAGGGGGCGGTTCCTAAGTGAACCGCGTGTGCAGTACAGGCTGTGCGCACGCAGTGCACTTAGTTTTTTTTTCAGCTTTGAACGCGCAGGTAAGTGGTGAAGATTTTACACACAAAGAAAGCAGGCGTAGGACCCCCTTTTAACAAGGTAAGTAGTTAATTAAGTGTTATTTTAAATTTTTTTCAACAGGTTTATCTTTTTTAGAGACTTTAAAGAAAGGTAAGTTTATTTTTATAACTTTTAAAAAGATTTTAAATTTTTTCAAAAATTTAATTTTTTGTTTAAAGTGGTTAATTTATTTAACTATACTTATTTTATTAATGTGATGGCTTTTTTTAAATTTAATTGAGGTTTAGCTGTTCTTTTGGGGGTTTGTAGTATTCATAGCTTTGACAGCTCTTGCCGTCAAAACTATGAATGAAAGATGGTGTGCTGCCATTGGCTCTAACTGAATCACGTGATCCCAGAGCTCGCACGAACTAATTGCGCCTCTGGGATACGCACACACTGCACGGTTGCAACAGGGAGAGGCTTTGAAACTAAAGTTCGTGTGGGCCCGGAGCAAAAAGGTAGGCGCGGAGTGCGATATCGCGGGGAATCCTTACCCCCGCGGGAACCATCCATGTTTAATTTCTGGGCCATTGTAGATAGAGAGGGATGGGTGGAGGTGCAAGGTAAGTTGGTGTGAGTAAGGATGTGCAGGAGTAGGGTAGGGAAGGCAGAGTTATGGGGATATGATAAGTGGCACAGCAGGATGAGGTTGAGTGTGGCTTTGCAGTAACGTTTCGTAATATACTGAGATCATTGAAAGGTTTGCGCCGCTGCAGCCAGGGACCCCTGACGACATCCCTGCTTTTGCCCTCCTGTGCAATGTGCAACCAGGCTGCGTTGGTGTCCTGGGGTGGTCTCTTCCGCCCTTGGAAGGGAAGAGAACCTCCCTGCGTGCATCCGAGAGCCTGGGTGCAGCCTGTGCACCTTTGTGCAATGCTTGTCAGTGTTTGCAGCACCTCAATGCTGCAGAACACTGACAGCACAACTGTCAAAATGAATGCGGCCATGGTCCCTTTAAGGAAACCAGCTGATGATGCGCCATCAAATGACGTCACCAGACCCGCTTCCTTTTAATTGGCCGGGATCCCTGCAGGGCGGGCTTAACAAGCCCTATTAATGGAAAATCCTTTTACAGAGTGGCTGCAGCCGGGAACGGCACCGGAACCCTCCAACCAGCTCTCTTGCCGCAAACCCGCCTCTGCTGGTGAAATCATGGCTTAAGAGAGAGAGATGCGTAGTAGTCCAGAATTAAAGGACTGTAAGGGGCAACAATTTATGTTTATATAGTAGGAACATAGGAAATGCTAGATGAAGAAAGACCAAGGTCCATCTAATTCACTTTCTACCATCCTGGTGGTCGCATGATACAACAATAAAGAGTCATTGACTAATAATAGCAATTAATCTCTATCAATCAGTCTATAACAGATGCAGACATTTAATATAGAAAGGTGCTTTGGAAGGAGTAGAGGAACAGGCACCAAACCTCTGCAAGAGGGTTAAGAGAGGTGACCAGAAGCTTGGTTGAAGAGATGTGTGTTGAGAAGGTTTTTTAAAGTGGGAAAGGATATAGAGAGGCTTTTGGGGTGGGAGCTCAAAGATTAGGGCTGAGGCGGCTGAAGTGTCTGCCACTGAAGGTGGAGGAGGTAGGATCAGATGGTGCAGATTGAGATGTAGAGCTGGTGGAAATTGCAGAGTTGGAGCAGGAAGAGACCACGGGGGGATTCATAAACAAGGACAAGGACAAGATATTGCATTCAATGAGTTGGGAGATAAGGGGCCAGTGGAAGTCGGAGACGATATGAGAAATGGATGATGGCCGATTGGGACTTATTGTGAGACCGGATATGGATGGCAGAGTTTTGGATAAGTTGGAGTTTTTGTGGGGAGAAGGTCAGAAGCTTGCAAAAAGTGCTTTCAACAAGTCAAATCTTGAGGTAAGGCAAGTGCGGATAAGGGATTCAGCGGATAAAGATTTTTATAGGAGCTGATTAAGATGTCTTTGGTTTTCCTGATGCTCAACTGGAAAATTTTCTGGCTCATCCACAACTTGATGTCAGTTAGGTAGTCGATTAAAAACAGAAGTGGTTGTGAAATCAAGGGTGGTGGTGGAAAGCTAGAGAAGTGTGTTAGAGTCATAGGGGGAAAATTCAGTTGGATTGCGCCTCCCGTTAGCACTTTAAGAGGGCGCTAATAGGGCGCAAAGCAACTAGCGCCCGTGCGTGGCCATCTTTGCGCCGCTTACGAAATTAACAAGACATTTTGCAGCGGCGCTAAACACTACCGCCACGATCTCCTGCGCTGGCCGATCGTGACATCAGTCGAGAGTGCAATGCCCCGGTAGCACCCCGGACCGGATATTGAGTGGCGCTACCTGTCTTACCATCTGCCGCTAGCAACGACAGGTTGAGGGGAGCATTTTCCAGTCAGGAAGGGACTGGGGGAGCGCTATTTAAAAGGCGACCGCTTCCTGCATTTTTTTGTCGGCGAAATTTTTGCACCACGCATTCTGAGTGAGAGAGAGAGACTGCAGGAGATATTCAAAGCTGCGTTGAGGAGTTTTGGGTACTGAGCAGCACTTTGCAGGTTCTTTCTGGTTTGATCTTCCTTGCATCGATTTAGAAGAGACTGTGGGGGCTGCACTCTGAGCTCTTTCCCTGGGCCTCTCCATTGTTCTTTCCAACAGATTTGATGTACAGGTCTCTCCAGGCCGAGATTCAGGCTGCAATGAGCAGGGTGTGGATGTAGAGCAAGAGCGACCCTCCCCTTTAATAACTGGCCGGCGCCAGTGTGTCTGTGTTCCATTGCTGACTGACATCACATGAGCTTCGCCAGCGCTCTGAGGTAGCACCTCGCTTCTCGGCCTTTGCACCTTAAGACGGATGTGTAGCGCCTGATTTAGCGCTCCAATCACCTCCAGGGGCGATAAAAGTCAAGTTTGCAGTCGGAGGTGATAATTAGCGCCGGGCACTAAACTTTGCGCACGGCCGATAATGGCGCCCCAAAGGGGGCGATACTGAATTTTTCCTCCATAGAGTCATAGGGGTAAAAATTAGGTCGCGCCCCATTTGGGGCGCAAATATCATCTGCACGCAAATATTAGCGCCTGGCGCTAATTATCGGCACTGACTGGAAACTTCACTTTTACTGCCCCGGGAGGTGAGTGGAGCGCTAAATCAGGCGCTGCACACCTGTCTTAAGGCGCAAAGGCCAAGGAGTGAGGCGCTAACTCAGCGCGCGAGCGCAGCGCAGCTGCTGCCAGTTAGCGAGGGAACACAGACACACTGGCGCCGGCCACTTCTTAAAGCGGGGGGGCCAACTTGCTCCCCAGCCACACCCTGCTCATTGCAGCCTTGAATCTCGGCCTGGAGAGACCTGTGAATCCAGTTTGCTGCCAAGCATGGAGAGGGTGAGAGAACGCGCTCATCGCTTCACCGAGCGGGCCTTGGATGCTCTGGTTAGCGCGGTGGAGCGCAGAAGATGTATGCTCTTCCCTGAGAGTGGCAGGAGGCTTTTGCCACGCGAGTACAGAAGAGTGTGGAGGGAGGTGGCTCAGAGCGTCTCCTCTAGGAGCATGGTGCCCAGGACCCATACTCAATGCCGCAAAAAGTTCAACGACCTCACTCGGGTCGTCAGGGTGAGTGGCTTTTTCTCAATACCTCTCCATCCCTCCATCTCAACCTCACTCTATGGCCAGAGGGTCTTAAAACCCCAATGCACAACACTCATCCAACACCTATGGCCCTTTCATCAAACACACACACACATTCCACACTTTGCATACAGTAAGGGCTATTCACCTATGGGAGGCACATCAGGCAAGACCATGGCTGTATACAGTAAGGGCTATTCACCTATGGGAGGCACATCAGGCAAGACCATGGCTGTATATTTACTCAGATGCTGTCCTTTTTCTTACAGGCCAAGCTGGCGCATAATCGGAGACAGCAGCAACGGACAGGTGGAGGGCGGCCTCAGCTGCAACCCCTCAGCGATCTTGAGGAGCGCGTCCACAGGATTGTGGCAAGCCGGGTGATCGGTCCCGTCGCCACTGGAGACGCCGACCCCATTCTGGACAGCAATGGTAAGGTCATCACCTTTTTGTCCTCTGTCCTTCCACTTGTCCCTCACAACACCAGCCTTTGACACTTTCAATCCAACTTGCTAACTCGCTGCACTTATTCCTCCCTTACTGCCACCCTGTCCTCACGCTAAAGCCACTCTTGTACCTCCCTGCTTTCAGATGGTGATTCACCAGCTGAGGAGACGGGCCCTGAAGCTGCCACTGGGAGTGATGCTGCAGCTGAGGAGGAAGAGGAAGCCGGAGCATCAGTGCCACCCTCTCCTGAGGAAGCCCATGCCCACACTGGGAACACGCCTTCCCTGGAGGGGAGCAGGGGGGAAGGGTCTGATGAGGGTGAAGCTCCAGGACCCAGCGTGCTGCAGCAACGCCATGGGGGGGGGTAGGGAAGAACGGGGGCCTTCTCCCCAGAGGGAGAGTATGCCAGACACTCCTACTGCAATGGACGCAGAGGAGGAGCGGCTGATCGCAGAAATGAACACCCAGGCGGTGGGCATGCACACTGAGCTCATGGGTGCAGTGGGAAGGGTGCCCGAATGCATTGAGTCACTGGCAAGGAGTGTGGAGCACTTCGCTGTAGCACAGGCGGATGCCACACTAACGCTTAGTGCTGCAATTCAGTCACTGGCTGCCGTGATCCCATCTCTGACTGCTCTCATACAGACTCAGATTGAGGCCACGCGAGCACAGACTGCTGCCAACCTCGCTGGTTCGTGCACATGTCCCCGGGGCTGTCACCGCGCTGCAGCAGGCCAGCAATCTGTTCTCCGGCAGATTGCTCTGGATGCTGAAGTGCTGCCCCGTGGGAGTGCCAGTGTGTCGGGCGAGCAGGAAGTTGCTGTCCTCTCTCACGATGACAGCATTCCTGCTGCCAACACTGTCACTTCTCCACTGCACTTGCCACCGCCTGTAGGACAGACTGCTGCCGCCCATGCAGAGTTGGTGCAGTCTGCAGCCGGGCCCTCCAGGCCCAGAACTGGTCGAGGTCGTCCTTCAGGGGCATCTGCAGTGTCAGGGTCTGACAAGCAGCAGCCTTCCACCAGCCTTGCTGCAGCCACTGAGGTCCCATTACGGAGGAGCAGTAGGGTTAGAAGGGGGGAAGTGCGCAAGGGAAGGAGATCACCCTCGAAGGGCAAAAAGTAGGAGGTGTGACAAAATGCTGGTCATTTTTTTATTAAAGGTCGAGGTTCATGGTCCAACTTTTGTTTAGTGTTTTGGACATTATCTCCAGGTTGTGAGAACCAGTTATGTTATTGACTTTTTTTTGTGTTTATTTCTATGAGTTTGTCATGAGGAATTGACACACACAGAGTTTGTAAAATAAATAAGTTTCTGTATTCAAAATATACATGGTTGCTGGTTGGAATTATTGGTGCCTTGGCCGGCTTAGGGGTTGCGTGCTGGGTTCATTAATGTTGTTAGCAATGGCAGGGGCCCTAGAAGCGGCTTGCTATTAGCCGTTGACGGACGGCCCTTGCAGTTTGACCATTGTGGGCCGCCCTCCCGCCTTGGTGCTGCTGATGATCATCGTCCTCGTCCTCTTCCTCCTCTTCCTCCTCCTCCTCTGGTGGTGCTCCAAGGCCTGGTGGCATTGGCTGGGTCCTGAGGATTGCCATGTTATGCAACATGCAGCACACGACTACGAAGTTCGATACTCGCTCAGGCGAGTACTGCAGGGCTCCTCCAGAATGGTCCAGACAGCGGAACCGTTGCTTCAGCACGCCGATTGTGCGCTCATTTACGTTCCTGGTAGCTTGATGGCTCTCATTGTACCGCAGCTCAGCAGGGGTGTTGGGCGTACGGAGCGGTGTCATCAGCCAGGTGCTCAATGGATACCCCTTGTCCCCGAGAAGCCAACCAACTGGCTGATGCGGTGCCTCGAAAAGTTCTGCCACAGTAGTCTGGCGCAGGATAAAAGCATCGTGGCAGCTGCCAGGATAGTGGGCATTGACAGCGAGTATCAGCTGTCTGTGGTCACAGACCAACTGGACATTCAAGGAATGGAACCCCTTTCTGTTCCTGAATTCCTCGGCATTCTCATGCGGAGCACGCAAAGCCACATGCGTGCAGTCAATGGCGCCCTGCACCATGGGGAAGCCCGCTACCCTCGCAAAGCCCAGAGCGCGGTCACGCTGCTTGTCTGGGGTCATGGGGAAAGAGATGAACTCTCGTCTCCTTTTAAAGAGGGCATTTGTGACCTGCCGGATGCAGCAATGCACCGCGAACTGGGAGATATTGGCGAGGTCCCCAGCAGCAGCTTGAAATGAGCCAGTAGCGTAAAAGTTCAAAGCCACTGTGACCTTCACTGCCACTGACAGAGACGTCCTGGACCTCAGTTGAGGCTGCAGATCTGGCTGCAGCAGGTGGCAGAGCTCAGTGACCACCTCCTTGCTGAATCGCAGCCTTCGCAAACACAGCTCCTCGGACATATGGATGTAGGAGAGCAGTTCACGATATACCCTGGGAGGGTAAGCTCTCCTGTACATACGCCTGATGGCCCTCCTCCGTCTGGCCATCATTGCCACTCTCTCTCTGCGTCTCTGTATCCTCCGATTCAGCTGAAGCAGGACGACGCCCCCAATCAGTGCAGCCCCCATATTCTCTTTGCAAGCAAAGTAATGAAGGACAGCAACTAAAGTAGCAGCGAAGTTAGGATCAATAGGCAAAACTACCTCACAAAGCGTTGAGTCAATGTAGAAGTCTCTCTTTCTCTCTCTCCGAATCTCTCTCTCTCTCAGAACGAGTGGTGCAAAAATGTCGACCACAGAAAAAGACAGGAAGAGGCCCCCTTTAAATAGCGCCCCCCCCAGCCCCACAGCGATTGATAGCGTTCCAGTCTTCCGGTCGTTGGAAGCGCCAGGCGGTAAGGCAGGGGGCGCCACTCAATTTCCACTCCGGGGCGCCACAAGGGCGTTGCACCATGGAATGACGTCACAATCTGCGCGCGCAGGTGGTCGCAGCGGTAAGTTTTAGCGCCGCCGCACAATCTCTAGTTAAGTTCCCGAGCGGCGCAAACATCGCTGCGCCCGGGCGTTAGCGGCTTTGCGCCCCATTAGCGCCCTCTTAAGGCGCTAACGGGAGGCGCAACCAACTGAATTTTTACCCCATAGAGTTATACAGCACAGAAAGAGGCCCTTCGGTCCATCATGTCAGCGCCGGCAATCAAGCCCTGTCTATTCTAATCCCATTTTCCAGCACTGGGTCCGTAGCCTTGTATGCTATGGCGTTTCAAGTGCTCATCTAAATGCTTCTTGAATGTTGTGAGGGTTCCTGCCTCTACCACCCTTTCAGGCAGTGAGTTCCAGGTTCCAACCACCCTCTGGGTGAAAAAGTGTTTCCTCAAATCCCCTCTAAACCTGCTGCCCCTTACCTTGAAACTATGCCACCTGGTTATTGACCCCTCTACTAAGGGGAAAAGTTCCTTTCTATCTACCCTATCTATGCCCCTCATAATTTTGTACACCTCAATCAGGTCCCCCCTCAGCCTTCTCTGCTCTAAGGAAAACAACCCCAGCCTGTCCAGTCTCTCTTCATAGCTGAAGCGCTCCAGCCCAGGTAACATCCTGGTGAATCTCCTCTGCACCCTCTCCAATGCAATCACATCCCTCCTATAGTGTGGCGACCAGAACTGCACACAGTATTCCAGCTGTGGCCTAGCTAGCATTTTGTACAGCTCCATCATAACCTCCCTGCTCTTATATTCTATGACTCAGCTAATAAAAGCAAGTATCCCATATGCCTTTTTAACCACCTTATCTACCTGTCCTGCTGCCTTCAGGGATCTATGTACATGCACACCAAGGTCCCGCTGATCCTCTGTCCTTCCTAGGGTCCTACCATTCATTGTGTATTCCCTTGCCTTGTTACTCCTCCCAAATTGCATCACCTCACACTTTTTAGGGTTAAATTCCATTTGCCACTGTTCTGCCCCTCTAACCAACACGTCTATATCGTCCTGTAGCATGAGGCTTCCCTCCTCACTATTTACCACTCCACCAATTTTCGTGTCATCTGCGAACTTACTGATCATAACCCCTACATTCATATCTAAATCATTAATGTACACTACAAACAGAAAAGGACCCAGCATCGATTCCTGCGGTACACCACTGGACACAGGCTTCCAGTCACAAAAACAACCTTCGACCTTCACCCGCTGCCTCCTGCCACTAAGCCAATTTTGGATCCAATGTGCCAAATGTCCCTGGATCCCATGGGCTCTTACCTTCTTGTCCAGTCTCCCATGTGGGACTTTGTCAAAAGCCTTACTGCACTACCCTCATCCACACACCTAGTCACCCACTCGAAAAATTCAATCAAAATGGTTAGACATGATCTCCCCCTGACAAAGCCATGCTGACTATCCTTGATTAATCCTTGCCTCTCCAAGTGGAGACTAATTCTGTCCCTCAGAATTTTTTCCAATAATTTCCCTACCACTAATGTTAGGCTCACTGGCCTGTAATTTCCTGGTTTATCCCTACTACCCTTCTTGAATAATGGTACTACGTTAGCTGTTCTCCAGTCCTCTGGCACCTCCCCTGTGGCCAGAGAGGTTCTGAAAATTTGTGTCAGAGCCCCTGCAATCTCCTCCCTTGCCTCACACAGCAACCTGGGATACATCTCGTCAGGGCCTGGGGATTTAGCCACTTTTAAGCCCACTAAAACCGCTAGTACCTCCTCCCTCTCAATACTAATTTGTTCAAGTATATCACGATCCCCCTGCCTGATTTCTATGCCTACATCGTCCTTCTCCATAGTGAACACAGATGCAAAATATTTATTTGAAACCTCACCAACATCTTCCGGCTCTACACACAGATTGCCACTTTGGTCCCTAATGGGCCCTACTCTTTCCCTGGTTATCATCTTGCCCTTAATATACTTATAAAACACCTTGGGATTTTCCTTTATTTTGCCCGCCAGTGTTTTTTCATGCCCCCTCTTCGCTCTCCTAATTTATTATTTAAGTACCCCCCTGCACTTTCTATACTCATCTAGGGCTTCCACTGTTTTTAGTCCTTTGTATCTGCCAAAAGCCTCCCTTTTTTTCCTAATCCAGGATTCCCTGGGTTTGTTGGTCCCACCCTTGACCTTTACGGGAACATGTTGGCATTGTACTCTCTCTATTTCCTTTCTGAAATACTCCCACTGCTCTGATGTGGATTTTCCTACAAGTAGCTGATCCTAGTCCACTTTGGCCAGATCCTGCCTTATCATATTAAAATTGGCCTTCCCCCAATTTAGAACCATTATTTCCGGTCCAGCTTTGTCCTTTTCCATGACTACCTTAAATCTCACCGAATTATGGTCACTGTCACCAAAATGGTCTCCTGCTGACACTTCTACCACTTGCCCGGCTACATTCCCTAGAATTAGGTCCAGAACCGCCCCCTCACTTGTAGGACTTTCTACATGCTGGCTTACAAAGCTCTCCTGGATGCACTTTAAGAATTCCGCACCCTCTAAGCCTTTCACAATCTGACTATCCCAGTTAATATTGGGGAAGTTGAAATCCCCTACTATTAGTAACCTATTATTTCTACACTTCTCTGAGATTTACCTACATATCTGTTCCTCTATCTCCCTCTGACTGTTTGGGAGCCTATAGTACACTCCCAGCAAAGTGCTTGCCCCCTTTTTGTTTTAAGTTCTACCCATATGGCCTCATTAGAGGAACCTGCTAAGATATCATCCCTCCTTACAGCAGTAATTGACTCCTTGATTAATATTGCGACACCCCCTCCTCTTTCACACCCCCCTCTGTCTCGCCTGAAGATTCTATACCCAGGAATATTGAGCTGCCAGTCCTGCCCCTCCCTCAACCATGTCTCTGTGATAGCAACAATATCATACTCCCATGTGTTCATCAACAACTTCAATTCATCTGCCTTACTCGCAAGACTCCTTGCATTAAAATAAATGACATCCAGCCTTGCTATACTCCCTTGTGCCATTACATATTTGCTCTGCCTTCCAGGCTGACTTGTTTTTTCCTCTATATTTGGCTGTGCATCACCCCCTACTATAGCTCCACTCCGTATCCCATCCCTCTGCCAAGTTAGTTTAACGCCGCCCCCCCCAACAGTACTAGCAAACCTCCCCGCAAGGATGTTGGTCCCGTTCCGGTTCAGGTGCAACCCGTCCAACTTGTACAGGTCCCACCTTCCCCAGAAGCAGACCCAGTGATCCAGGAAACTAAAGCCCTCCCTCCTGCACCAACTCTTTAGCCACGCATTCATCTGCTCTATCCTCCTATTCCTATACTCACTAGCATGTGGCACCGGGAGTAATCCAGAGATTACAACCTTTGAGGTCCTGCTTTTTAATCTGCTACCTAGCTCCCTAAATTCTTGTTGCAGGACCTCATCCCTCTTTCTACCCATGTCGTTGGTACCAATGTGAACCATGACCTCTGACTGTTCACCCTCCCCCTTCAGAATGCCCTGCAGCCGTTCAGTGACATCCTTGACCCTGGCACCAGGGAGGCAACATACCATCCTGGAGTCACGTCTGCGGCCACAGAAACATCTATCTGTTCCCCTTACGATAAAATCCCCTATCACTATTGCTCTCCCACTCTTTTTCCTCCCCTCCTGTGCAGCTGAGCCACTCGTAGTGCCACAGACTTGGCTCTTGCTGCATTCCCCTGAGAAACCATCTCCCCCCATCAGTATCCAAAATGGAAAATCTGTTGGAGAGGGTGATGGACCCAGGGGACTCCTGCACTACCTTCCTAGTTATTTTACTCTGTCTGGTGGTCACCCATTTCCTGTCTGCCTGTGCACTCTTTACCTGCGGTGTGACCACCTCGTTAAACGTGCTATCCATGAAGATCTCAGCTTCGCGGATGCTCCACAGTGACTCCAGCCGCAGCTCCAGCTCCGAAACGCGGATTTCGAGTAGCTGCAGCTGGAGACACTTCCTGCACATGTGTTCACCCTGGACACCTAAAGTGTTCCTGACTTCCCAAAGAGCGCAGGAGGAGCACTCCACGCTGCCGAGCTGCCCTGCCATGTCCTACCCTTAATTTACTCCCTTTACTTCCTTTAAATTAAAGAATATTAAATACACTAGGGACCTTACTTCCCTTTAAACACTACTTACTCTAAACTAGAGACCTTACTTTTACTTTAACAACTGGACTGTAGAAATACTCACCAGGTCCTACTTACCAATCAGCTCCTTCCCTGGTTGTGACATCACTTTAGTGGTTTTGCAGTTGTTGTTGTCAGCATACATATGAAAACTGACCCCATGTTCACAGATAATGTAACCTGGGGCAGCATGTACACATAGAAGAGGGGGCCAAGGATTGAATCATGGTGTACTCTGGAGGTAACTATGTAGCTGCAGGAGGAAAAACTATTGCTGGAGATGTGCTGGTTTTGCTGGGATCAATAGGAGTGGACCCAGGGGTGGGTGTTCCTCAGTGGTGGACCACAGAGGGAAAATGGTGGAGTAGAATAGAGTGATTAATTGTGTTGTGCCACAAAGAGATCACAGAGGACAAGGAAGGATAATGTGCCAAAATCAGAGGATGTCATTAGTGACTTTAACTAAGGTGATCTCTGTATTGTGGCAGGGTGAAAGCCAGATTATAGGATTCAAAGAGGGAATTTTGGAAGAGGTTATCATGGAACTAGGTGGCAGTAATGCATTCAAGGACCTTGGAAAGAAAGGGGTGTTAAATATGGGTTGTAGTTGGAGCAGATAGAAAGGTAATCATGATGGCAGTTTTGAAAGGGAGGGAAATGGTGGCTGAGCAAAAGGAGTCATAATGATATCAGCGAACATTGTGGCAAGAGAGGTATGTGCAAATTTAGGAGTTGGGTGGGGAGGGAGTTGAAGGAGCAGGAGATTGGTCCTCTAGAGGATATTAGGCTGGTGAGAGCTGGGGTGAAGTCTCGAAGATTAATGGCTTGAAATCACTCCCATGAAACCATTAGTTTTGGCAATATATCATGTAGCAAATAAAAGGAAGGGAATTTTAGTCCATTTTCAGTTTTGTTGCTGGTTGCAGGTGTAATAGAAGACATTGATAGCCAGAACAGTCTTTACAGTTGATGCATCATAACTAACATATTAAGGATTAAAGCTTACTGCTAATTTATCAAGCAAAAAATAACAATTGCTAATTATTAGGAAATAGAAGTTAGTGTATACCATTTATGAATAATCACAAACAATTTTTCTAAAATTATTTCACCCAGGTTATTAAAGTTAAATTGTCATATCTACAGAGTATAAAGCAAAAATATACAAATGCACTTAAGACAATACTCTCTTCATAATTTATCATATTAAATACTGTATCCTATTTTAAACTCCTATAAAGATTCTTATAAAAATCATGCAGGATTTTAAAATGAATCCTTTTGGCCAAATTTTAAATCAGATGCAGTTGAGAATGAGTTTGTTCATTAAAAAACACACAATTAACAACCATTGTTGTCTTTTATAGCTATCAGTGCTTACTTGAAGTCTGATGTGTGTGTAGCAGATCCAATTTATGAGAAAATCCTTCCAGAATTTCAGTCTATAAAATAAAAAGTTACTGTTCATGTAATACTATAAGTTGGAAACATCGGGGGTGATTTTATCAATGGGGACGAGACGGAGGTGGGACTGCTGCTTGTCGGGTTTTAGTCCCACCTCCATCGACATCCGGCCAACCCACGCTATTTTCCCTTGATTGACCTTGTTAAGCCCGCCCAGCGGGCTTAGCAGGCCAATTAAGGAAAGCCGGTGACAGAGAACGTCAGCGTATGATGTTTCATCTGTCAAAAAATTTTGACAGATGAATTGTCATCGTTTGACAGCTTTGAGAAGCTGTCAAACACTGACAAGCTCTGTTCTTTGGTGAGTCCTTGTACTCAAGACTCATCAAACTTCTTTCCTGAGCAGAAATCAGATGGCTGTTGCATCGGAGAATGCAGCAGCCATTCTGTCATCTCTGCCGTGGAGATGAGGCAGCTCCGCAGCCTAAAGGGATGAAGCCTGGAGGAAGAAGCAAAGGTAAGTAATCTTATTAAAGCACTTTAGACTCACCTCAGACACTTACCTCTCCACACTTGCACGCATCACTCACCTGCACACCGGACATTTCAGCCCCTCAGACCCCCGCAGACCCACGGCTCGCCTCACTGACCCTGGCGAATGTTCGGAGCTGTCGGGAAGCCCACGCTTTAGGGCTCAAAATAGGGATTAGCAAAAAAACTGCCTGTTAATTGGCACTAATCCCCTTCCCGCCTCGAGGAGATGGGACCCAGCGCGGGTCGGGTACCCGCCTCCTGGAAAGATGACACGGAGACGGGATGGGGGCGGGATGGGTACCCGCTCCCAGATCCTGCCATTTTCCCGGCAGTCCCGCCTCCATACCCGCCTCCCCAGGGCTGGGAAAAATCGCCCTCATCCACTCTGTAGTAATATTACTCTCCAGTTACTAATGATACCAAAATAGCTACTTTTGATATAACTAATTCAAACTGCATTGTGAGTTAAACACAGCCATAATGAATTAGTGCACAATGATTAATGAATCTATTAATATAATTTGCATAATAATTATGATTTATTATCATGCACTATGATGCAATCACACAGGACTTTCTAAAAATGTATGATTTTTCATTAAAACAATTCTATCTAAAGTGGTTACATTGCATTGAATAATTAAAGAAATAGTAACTCATATAAAGCAAGCTAGATTAGCAATGCATAAGGTAAGGCAAACAGGACTCAAGGAATTTGATTTTCAACTGGGCCCACAAAAAAACCCCAGCCCGCTCCCAGCCCTTGTGAGTTCCCTGTTCGACACTGCCAGCTCGCTGGTGGCATTTAAATGAGGCCTGAACCCAAAAATGGTTCGGAGATTCCAACACTGGTTTGGGCGGATGACATGGCCGCTCTGCCGACTTTGCATCTGTTTCGGACAAAAGTTGAACATCGCCCCCAAGGTATTAAAACATTACACATGAAATTGAATGTCAGTGGGATACTTCACAGCAAAGAACTCTCAAACATTAAAATTCTTCATTTCAAAATGGTAATCAATTTTCCAACATTAATGAAAAATTTACCTGAACATACAAGTGATTAACATAATTTTTATTTTTAGAAAATCAAATAAAATTAAATATATATTTTTAAATAATATTACAAGTTTATGATCTTGCCTTATTCTCTTGGCTAGACTAATGCTAGTCACTCCCATAAGAAGTCTGAGAACCTTGCATTTAGAGGCCCATACTGCCCAAAATCTAACTATATGATAGTATAACCCAGGGATGTAACAATAGAATTCCCTTGTAATTTGAACCAAACTTTTGCATGTGCCCAGCAGAACCGAGAACACGTTTGGTAAGACAAAGCAAGATATGAATCAATAAGCTGTTTCATTTCATATCAAGTTAACATACAGAGCAACATTTATGATCAGATTCACATAATTCAATCAGTACAACTTGCCTTTATGTAATACTACAAAAAAATGAATATACTATGTTTCCCCACATCAATGAGTCATCTTGCTTGAATGAAACAAAATAATTTCTAACTACCCTCCTGCATTCTAATCTTCTGAGCCTGGTAAAGATGTGCCGCTACAGTTTTACATAGATTACATAGATTACATAGAAGATAGGAGCAGGAGTAGGCCATCCGGCCCTTCGAGCCTGCTCCGCCATTTAATGAGATCATGGCTGATCCTCCAATTCAGTATCCCGTCCCCACCTTCTCTCCGTAACCCTTAACCCCTTTTGCCTGTAGAAATATATCTAATTCCCTCTTAAATATATTTAATGAGCTGGCGTACACTGCCCTCTGTGGCAATGAGTTCCACAGGTTCACCACCCTCTGAGTGAAGAAATTCCCCCTCATTTCTGTCCTAAATGGTTTAGCCCTTATCCTTAAATTATGTCCTCTAGTTCTGTTCTCACCCACCAAGGGAAACATTCCTTCTGCATCTAGTCTGTCTAGACCTGTCAGAATTTTATACACTTCTATGAGGTCCCCTCTCAATCTTCTAAACTCCAGTGTGTACATCCCTAAACTACATAGTCTCTCCTCATAGGTCAATCCCGCCATTCCTGGTATCAGCCTGGTGAATCGCCGCTGCACCCCCTCCATGGCAAGAACATCTTTTCTCAGATGAGGCGACCAAAACTGTACACAGTACTCGAGGTGTGGTCTCACCAGTGCCCTGTACAGCTGCAGCAAGGTATCCCTGTTCCTGTATTCCAACCCTTTTGCTATGAAGGCCAGCATACCGTTTGCCTTCTTGACCGCCTGTTGCACCTGCATGCTCGCCTTCAGTGACTGGTGTACAAGAACACCCAGGTCTCTCTGTACTTCCCCCTCTCCCAATTTATTGCCATTTAAATAATAATTTGCCCTCCCGTTCCTGCACCCAAGGTGGATAACTTCGCACTTGTCCACATTATAGTGCATCTGCCATTTATCCGCCCAATCACCCAGTCTGTCCAAATCGCTCTGGAGCTTCCTGCTCTCCTCCTCTGAGCCCACCCCCCCTCCTAGTTTAGTGTCGTCTGCAAATTTGGAAATGCTGCATCCGACTCCCTGATCCAGGTCATTAATGTAAATTGTGAACAGCTGGGGACCCAGGACAGATCCCTGTGGTACCCCACTTGTTACTGCCTGCCATTCAGAAAATGAGCCGTTTATTCCAACTCTCTGTTTTCTATCTGACAGCCAGTTCTCTATCCACGTCAATACTTTCCCCTTTATCCCATGAGCTTCAATTTTCCATGCTAATCTTTTATGTGGGACCTTATCGAAGGCCTTTTGGAAGTCCAGGTACACCACATCTACTGGCTCTCCCCCATCTATTTTACCAGTTACTCCCTCAAAAAATTCCAATAGATTAGTCAAGCACGATTTACCCTTTGTAAATCCATGTTGACTCTGTCCTATACTGTCCCCATTTGCTAAGTGCTCCGCTATTTCATCCTTAATGATGGACTCCAGCATTTTGCCCACAACTGATGTAAGGCTTACAGGTCTGTAATTACCTGCTTTTTCCCTACCCCCCTTTTTGAATAGTGGGGTAACGTTAGCTACCCTCCAATCCATGGGCACTGTTCCTGAGTCTAATAAATTCTGAAAAATCATACTTAGTGCATCCGCTATCTCTAGGGCCACCTCCTTCAGTACCCTAGGATGCATGTTATCAGGCCCTGGGGATTTGTCCGCCTTCAATCCCTTTAGCTTCCTTAACACCATATCCTTAGAGATATTGATTTTCTATTTAAAAATCTGACTGACAGTGAGTGTCTTTGTATTTTAATCTCGCTGTGTCCAAAACACAAGGGAAGGGCCCATGCCAGACATCTCATGCCAAGTGACGAGGACCAGTGACCTCCAAACACAATGGGCTGGATTTTGATACTGGGGCAGGTTGGGGTCGTGTTATCCACTTTTCGTGTTAGCCACCCGACTGCAATTGGATGTGGGAGATTGATGCAATTGAGTTCCAGCATGTGGGAACCCATGAACCAATTAGTGTTTTCAGTCTGAAAGTCGCCTCTGATGATGTCATCATTGCTGCTGCATTGAAGATATTCAGAGACTGCCTGGCCTTTGCTGTGAGAGGACCTGGATGCAAAATGAGGAGAGAGAGAGAGAGAGAGATATCTCCAGCAAGCCAGCCAAATGTGCTCCCACCAGGTTCACAATCGTGGTTCAGAACAGGCGTGCTTCACGTAGAACAAGGGTTAAAATCACAAAGGCCTTTTAAAATGGCATTATAGAGCCAATTTAGTGCTTATTAAGGGCCTTAACAGCCTATCCCATCTCTTAGAGGCGGGACGGAGTCGGGACCAGCAGACACGATTTAATGAAAATTGTGTGGAGGCGGGATGGAGGCGGACTTGTGCCCGCCCGCCAGTTTTCGCAATTTTAACCCCCCACATGCCTCCAAACCCGCCTCCACGGGTCAATGAAAATCCAGCCCAATGTGTGTGAGGCATTTATTGATTGCTTATTGTTTATAATCTTCAGGGAAATAGCATCAAAGCCTAGTTCATTAGTATTTTAACTATCTTTCATCTCAATGCCCTTTTACAAAAAACTTTGGGCAGAACTTTCAACTTCGGCAGGAAGTGTAAAATAGTTGATATCGGATTAGCCGCCCGTTAAACAAAAAATTTGGAGTTAGTGGTGAAGCAATGGCAATCACCGCTGACCACAAAGAAAGCTGCCCACAAAGATCTTGCAATCTCTGTAGCTTAAACTTAAGCTTTTTTGACGTTAAATTGATTGTAGAGCTGTCAAAAGGGTATCCCCAGCGTGATGCAGCAGTGATGTCATCAAGATATCTAAGCAGCAAATCACATTAAAGAAATCTCAGAGACTGCAAACCAGGAAATAAAAAGCACTGATTCAATTCACTTTTTATCAATTTTACAGAGAGCGAAATAAAGACTGGGACATAATTATGGGGTTACGGTAGAAGCTGAAATATTATAAACAAAGTTTTTCATGGTGACCATGAAACTACTGGATTATCGTAAAAACCTTCTGGCTCACTATTGTCCTTTAGGGAAGGAAATCTGTTGTCCTTACCTGGTCTGGCTTATATGTGACTCCAAACCCACAGCAATGTGGTTGACTCTTAACAGCCCTCTGAGTTGTACCAAACCACTATCACCACACGGACTGCAGCAGTTCAAGAAGGCGGCTCACCACCACCTTCTCAAGGGCAAGTAGGGATGGGCAATAAATGCTGGCCTTGCCAGTGACGCCCACATCCCGTGAACGAATAAAAAAAAGTTTTTAAACAGTTATTATTTTTTTTTAATCTAGTAATTTTCTATCATAATGGGAAAATTCAACATTCGACAAATATAAAATTTATTTTTCAGGGCCAGAACGGTTGTTCAGCAGTCAATACACCATTAAAACCCCAGTTACACCTATTCCAGCAAGGCTTAACTTTTAATGGGGTGTTTAATATCGCAATTAGATCAGAACCGCTTAAGTTTTCATCAGTTCAACTGATTTCACTGATTGCCACTTTGGGGAGTTCCACGGCGCAGCCTGTGTTGGAGTAGTGAATGACTGACCGCAACTTCAGGATTTCCGGATTTAGATGCGCATGCGCCAAATCCTGAAGTTATGGTCAGTTTCATAGTGGTAATGATGCCGAACGCTGACAGTTCACCGTCATTACCACCGCAAAATCTGGGCCATTCCCTTTCTGTAATTTTCTATGTCCATGTGAATAACTTTAGGAGAGACATTTCGATAAAACTCGTCCATTAGATGGTGCAAGAACTCCGCTGCAGCTTCTCTCAAAGCTGCTTGAAAAAAAATCCCCAAATAATTCATCAATATGTTCAAAGGAGATCTCAGTCAGTGCTAACATCCCTGAGCTACAGTGCAAAGTTGCAGACTAGTGGAGTTAGCAGATTGATGGCAGTGTTCAGCTAACCTGCAAGCTAGTTTCTTGTTCATTCATCGCCAATGGATAGAAAAGCTAGCTTTGTCTCCAGCCAACTTTCTTAAGTATGATAGAAATAAACATGCTCTTTGTTGTCTGACGATTATAAAAGTATTCTAGTCCCCAGCACCTCTGTCACCTTGATAACATAAAAAAGGCATGAAAATAGGAATAAAAACCAGATACAGGAAACTCTTTATTAACCGGCACCGACGGGACCGGCGTGGTGCCGGTTTATCGAAAGTACCGGATAACGGAGAGTTATATCTACCGAGGCTATTTTTAACAAAGAAAAATAAATAAATCAAGAAATGTGCAGTATACTTCCGACAGCGCCAGGAGGCCGAGTAGTGGCACTTTTGAAAACTACCCCTACTGACTAAATCGGCATTCGCAGACTCGGACTCGGGATCGGCAACATTGCCAGTTATTTGAGAGGAGTTTTCGGAGTACTCGGCATTCGCGGAGACTCGACTGCGACTCGGCAACATTGCCGGTTATTTGAGAGGAGTTTTCGGAGGATGATTTTTGCCGGTTAAGCGAGAATTCCGGATATTTGGGTGCCGGATAAACAAAAGTTTCCTGTAATTGGAAAACATTTTGGGGGAGAAATTCGGTATCGCCCCGTTTGGGGCGCGATTATCGGCCGGGCGCAAAGTTTAGCGCCTGGCGCTAATTATCACCTCCGACTGCAAACTTGGCTTTTATCGCCCCTGGAGGTGATTGAAACACTAAATCAGGCGCTGCACACCTGTCTTAAGGCGCAAAGGCCGAGGAGCGAGGCGCTACCTCAGAGCGCTGGCGAAGCTCATGTGATGTCAGTCAGCAATGGAACACAGGCACACTGTCGCCGGCCAGTTCTTAAAGGGGATTGGGTCGATCTTGCTCTCATCCACACCCTGCTCATTGCAGCCTTGAATCTAGGCCTGGAGAGACCTGTACATCAAATCTGTTGGAAAGAACAATGGAAAGGACCAGGGAAAGAGTTCAGAGTGCAGCCCCCATAGTCTCTTCTAAATCGATGCAAGGAAGATCAAATAAAAAAGAACCTGCAAAGTACTGCTCAGTACCCAAAACTCCTCAACACAGCTTTGAATATCTCCTGCAGTCTCTCTCTCTCAATCAGAATGCATGGTGAAAAGATTTTGCCGACAAAAAAAGGCAGGAAGCGGTCGCCTTTAAATAGCGCTCCCCAGACCCTCCCCAATTGCAGAACGCTCCCCTCAACCTGTCGTTGCTAGCGGCAGGCGGTAAGACAAGGGGCACCACTCAATATCCGGTCTGGGGCGCTACCGGGGCATTGCACGCTCGACTGATGTCACGATCTGCGAGCGCAGGAGATCGTGGTGGTAGTGTTTAGCTCCGCTGCAAAATGTCTAGTCAATTTCGTGAGCGGCGCAAACATAGCCGCGCACGGGCGCTAGTTGCTTTGTGCCACATTAGCGCCCTCTTAAGGCGCTAATGGGAGGTGCAAACCAACCGAATTTTTCCCCCTTTATATTTGGAATATGGTTTCATGTTCAAATATTATATGTGGTTCAGAAGCTCTGTACAATGAAAGGGAAGCGATCTGATAGATTGAATTTTTCTGCTTGAATCAGGTACACATTTTGCTGCAGTTTACAGTAATATTTTACCTTCTCATTCTCCCACTTCTCATATTCTTGTTTATTTTGGATGTGGACATCAGTCTTTTCTTGGATCAGTTGGTTATTTTCATTCTTTAAATGCTAGAATTATTTAATAAAATAGCAGATTAATAAACTTCACTTTATTTTATAATGGACAAAATCTACTTTGGGGCAGAAAATCTTTGGGGATGTAATCTGGCCAATTATATAATGATTGCGCCTGCCGGTGACCTCTACCACTGGCCTGACTGGAGGATGCAGGGTCACTGGGAGGTCACCTGTTTTACTTATTATCGGGGTTCCCGTGCCACATGGGGCTAAGCCTTCCTGCCCTGGGATACTGCTAAATGAAGCATTAGGTACCAATTCCAGGGGAATGTCAGCCACCCCCCATTCTGTAAGGAGGCCACATGTAAGTTTTCTGCAAAACAACATATTACACCGTAATCTGTAAAAATCCTATTTAGAAGATGCATACCAATCTTTTCCCAAACCTTTGTGTTGGACTTTCCATCCATTCACTCGCAAGGGTAGATCTTGACTTTGTGTGATAGTGCAAAACAGGTGATTTCAATGGAAATATAAATCGGGAGAGATGTAAACAGACTGCCGATTCGCAGTCACCCATTTTACACTATTGCACAAAGTCAAAATTATCCTCAAAGTTTTATTCCAAAGACATCGTGGAGAAGGGCAGTAGGCAGCATTTCATCATTTTTTTTATTTGTTTATGGGATGTGGGCATTGCTGGCAAAGCCAGCATTTATTGCCCATCCCTAATTGCCCTTGAGAAGGTGGTGGTGAGCCGCCGCCTTGAGCCGCTGCAGTCCGTGTGGTGAAGGTACTCCCGCAGTGCTGTTAGGGAGGGAGTTCCAGGATTTTGACCCAGCGACGATGAAGGATCAGCGATATACTTCTAAGTCAGGATGGTGTGTGACTTGGAGGGGAACTTGGAGGTGGTGGAGTTCCCATGCGCCTGCTGCCCTTGTTCTTCTAGGTGGAAGAGGTCGCGGGTTTGGGAGGTGCTGTCGAAGAAGACTTGGCGAGTTGCTGCAGTGCATCTTGTAGATGGTACACACTGCAGCCACGGTACACCGGTGGTGGAGGGAGTGAATGTTTAAGGTGGTGGATGGGGTGCCAATCAAGCGGGCTGCTTTGTCCTGGATGGTGTTGAGCTTCTTGAGTGTTGTTGTCACTGAATGGAATGTTATGAAGACAAAATAGTTCCACACAAAATTGTCTACAATCAGGCTGACTGTTTCAGTGATTCTAAAGTACAGTAGCATGAAATAACTGAGAAACATTATAATATGGTATATCTCCTACTATGGCATTCTGGACTTTGGAGCAAATTCAGTAAGGTATACTTCCGTTAAAGTTATAAGATAGAAAGCATAATACCATATGCGCTAAGTGATATAGGGGGAGAAATTTGGTATAGCCCCGTTTGGGGCACTAAAGAATTAGCTCCAGGCGCTAATCACTGTTGACTCATTGTTAGCGCTCCAAGAAGAAAGTGGAGCGCTAAATCAAGCGCTACGCTCCTATCTTAGGGCGCTAACCTCTGATAGCGGGGTGCTACCGGCAGAGCGATAAAGAAGGTCATGCGCAGTCCCAACGGCACTCTTTAATCACACAGGCTGCTTTCATCTCTTAAAGGGAATGGCCAATCACGCTATATAACCTCATAGTCATCAGTGGTGTTTTTCAATGCGACCTGGGCGACTGCCATTGCAGCCCCCATCACTTTCAGAAAGTGCAGCATTTGGAGATGTTTGAGGAAAAGGTGTAAAAAATTTTGCGCAGGCAGCAGACTGGTGCAAGTACTAAACGGTGCGATCACTGAAAGCGCCTTTTTCGCGATGTTCAAGCGACACGGAAGCATTCCCTTTAATTACCACTCCTGCAGCGGACTTCTGAGTGCACGACGCCTCCTCTTATTGGCGTTGTTGGCGCGAGGCGCTAAAGCAGGGGACGAAAGGCAATTTTGCATCGGGGCCGTTAATGAGGTGTTGCACATGCATTGACGTCACCATGAGAGAGGTGCTAGAGGCCTAGGTGCTAACAGTTAGCGCCAGCACTAATTTGCCACTGAAGGTCGCGTGCAGTGTTGAATTCGCCACGGCTGGGCGCTAACCCCTTAGCGCCCCTATTAATGCCCCTGCCAGGCACTAACCTACCAAATTTCGCGGCCATAAAGTCTACATTTGCACATTTCTTCTAGATTCTACCTGGACCATCTCTTCCCAGTATTTGTTGTTCTTCTTTATGTGCTCTTGATATGCTTTTAGTGCTTCTTTAAAAATGTTCATCTTGTCACTATACTGTTTTTTCAAGATTTGCATGCACCGTTCCTGTGAATCAAATAAAGCAAATTATTGAATTTATCAAACATTCAATTTTGAACCTTTATTTTTTAATTCAAATATAAAACCTTTGCTTGTACCAATAAACAATGACATTTTTCTTGCAATACATTTTTTGGGTTGCTGCAGAAATGGAAAATTCTGTAATCATATTTACCAAAATTCATCGTGGGCAAAAGGTTCCATGAGTGAATCACATTGAATTACTGTATTAGTTGATTGGTTTAAAGCTTCAATAATACATAACTATTCTTTATATTAGATTAGAAAATGCCAGCAACTATAGGCCAGTCAGTTTAACCTCGGTAGTGGGGAAGCTTTTAGAACCAATAATCAGGGACAAAATTAACAGTCACTTGGACAAGTGTGGATTAATTAAGGAAAGCCAGCATGGATTTGTTAAAGGCAAATCATGTTTAACCAACTTAATCGAGTTTTTTGATGAGGTAACAAAGAAGGTTGATGAGGGCAATGTGGTTGACGTGGTGTATATGGATTTCAAAAGGCGTTCGACAAAGTGCCACATAATAGGCTTGCCAGCAAAGTTGAAGCCCATGGAATAAAAGGGACAGTGACTGCATGGATACAAAATTGGCTGAGTGACAGGAAACAGAGAGTAGTGGTGAACGGTTGTTTTTCGGACTGGAGGAAGGCACGCAGCGGTGTTACCCAGGGGTCGGTTCTAGGACCACTGCTTTTCTTGATATATATTAATGACTTGGATGTGGGTGTACAGAGCAAAATTTCAAAATTTGCAGATGATACAAAACTGGGAAGTGTATTGAACAGTGAGGAGGATAGTGATAAACTTCAAGAGGACATAGACAGGCTGGTGGAATGGGCGGACATGTGGCAAATGAAATTTAACGCAGAAAAATGCAAAGTGATACATTTTGGTAGAAAGAATGAGGAGAGGAAATATAAACTAAAGGGTACAATCCTAAAGGGGGTGCATGAACAGAGAGACCTAGGGGTATATGTGCACAAATCATTGAAGGTGGCAGGGCAGGTTGAGAAAGCAGTTAAAAAAGCTTACGTCATCCTGGGCTTCATGAATAGAGGTATTGAGTACAAAAGCGTGGAAATTATGATGAACCTGTATAAAACGCTGCCTCAAATAGAGTATTGTGTCCAATTCTGGGCACCGCACTTTAGGAAGGATGTGAAGGCCTTAGAGAGGGTGCAGAAAAGATTTACGAGAATGATTCCAGGGATGAAGGACTTCAGTTATGTAGATAGACTGGAGAAGCTGGGGTTGTTCTCCTTAGAGCAGAGAAGATTGAGAGGAGATTTGATAGAGGTGTTCAAAATCATGAGGGGTCTGGACAGAGTAGATAGAGAGAAACATCCCATTGGCAGAAGGGTTGAGAACCAGAGGACACAGATTTAAGGTGATTGGCAAAAGAACCAAAGGCGACATAAGAAAAAAACTTTTTTACACAGCGAGTGGTTAGGAGCTGGAATGCACGGCCTGAAAGGGTGGTGGAGGCAGATTCAATCACGGCTTTCAAAAGGGAGTTGGATAAAGACCTGTGAAAATAAAAAATTGCAGAGCTACGGGGAAAGAGTGGGGGAGTGGGACTAGCTGAGGTGCTCTTGCAGAGAGTTGGCATGGGCTCGACGGGCCGAATGGCCGCCTTCCATGCTGTACCCATTCTATGATTGATTCTAGAAATATTGAAATATCTCCAATTATAAGAACATTAGCAACTCTGCATTTTTGTACCTGATTTTCCTTTCCTGGTGTCTGTAAACTTTCTTCAACTTCACAGATGAGTTTTCGATATTTATTCCTCATCTGATGCATATCTTCTACTACCTGAGATAGGCAAGTAACAATTAGTCAAATATGTATGTGCCTCCTACTGCTTACACCACAAAAAGAGCACAGTAGATTCCACTTTGAATGAATGAGGAATTACTGACACTCCTTTTATATATTGGAAAAAATAATTCAAGTGTTTGAATTAACTTTCTGTATCACTGAATGGAACAGCACTGCTGTTATAATGAAATTATTATTAATTGAACATAAAATACTTCAGAACTAATCTTACACTCACAGCATAGAATTCTAGCATACAAATAGTTAATATGTTTCTCTGACAATTCTTCTCAGCTAAAATAGCAGATAGAGGAATTTCTAAATGGTAGCAAACCATCCTTCTGGAATACCTCCAGGTCTTAGTTATAATGTTTTCATGTCTCTGCAATGCTCCCACGTCACAGTCTCCCAGTCAGCAGGCTCCCACATACTGTGTCTCAAATGGTCGGGATCTGAGTAACCTGCCCATTCTTAACTGCCCACTCGCCCAGTTTCTGCTGGATGGGTAGGGTTAAAATCAATCCTGAGGTATCACTTTCGGTACAGATTGTCTAAAGTCTGGATGGAAAAGCACATGCAATTTTCTTAAATCATCAATCACTGTGACTTTGGAAGAGCTTCATTTTTTTAAATTAACATGTCTTAAAAAATACCAGCATGCTACAGTGACATATTATCAAGTCCTCTAAGTAAAAAGTAATACACGGTAAAGATGATTACTGTTTTTCTTTTACCTTGGCAATGTGAAACCTGGCATATTCATACGGAATGTAAGCCTGTGCATCAGACATGAGATTTTCAGAAGTTGCTTCATTCTTTCTATGAGTTTTCCTCCGTGGTGACAAGTAGTTGAAGAAGACTTTGGTGTAAGTACAGAAGACAGGACAAATGTCAATAATAAGCAATACAGCGTCCATCCATCCCTCCATCACTCCATCCATAACACTTGTGTCTGTGTAATAATAATGAGTATGTAATGTCGCTGATTGGTCCATGATAATCACGTGACACCATGGATGAGTCAAATCATTGAAAAGATTTTTGGCCCTCTTGATCGTTCCATATTTTCTCTTAGTGGCCCAATGCACTCTCAGACCACTACTACCCTGTTCACACTTCAAAGCCAAGATAAAATCATGTCCAATGTCTTTACTGATTTTAATTTGATTTATTTTTAAATAAAGTAAGAAAGTTAAATTTTAAATGCAAACAATGCCTCTTTGACGGAAAGTGGGCAGGCAGAGAGGAGAAAGGCTACAGGTTGAGGGTGAAAGAGTCTCTGATCTTTTGCCACCTACTCTTGGGGAGAGCGAGTGAAAGTGGGGAGAAAGTGAATGGAGAGTTACGGGTGAGATGATTGACAAGAGAACAAGGAGGAGGGCATGATGAAGGGGTTGAATTGGTAGTTCAAAGGGGAAGAGTTAGAAGTAATAATGAGTGAGTGATTGGTAGGAAGGGTGGGAGTAGTAGAAAAGGGAAGGGGTAGGGGACAGGCTGAGAGGGGAGGGTGAGGAGAAGAATGAGTGGTTGGGGCAGGAAATGGGAAGGGAGCCATATTTTTCCCACAAGTCCTACACCAATTGGAACCTGCAATGACCGGTGGTTCCTGTCCTTTTCACACCATGCCCGACCATCCACCATCTCCCACCCAAAAGGAAACCAGAGAAAAAATACAAAGATAGTAGCAGAAGACAGAGAGAAAGCCAAAAGAAGAATTAGGGAGTGAAAAGCAGATGAGGAAGAGAAAAATATAGACAGAAGCAGAAGAGAAGAGGCAGAGAGAGAAAGAACAACAGCAATAACTTGCATTTATATAGTGCCTTTGACGTAGAAAAATGTCTCAAAATGCTTCACAGAGGCTTAACAAAAAATGGGTGTTATCAAGAAATGAAATATTAGGGTTGACCTAAAGCTATTCAAAGAGATGGGTTTTATGGAGGGTCTTAAAGGAGGAGAGGGAGGTGGACTGGTGGAGGGATTTAGGGAAAGTGGGGTTTAGGTGGCTGTAGGCATGGCCACCAGTGGTGGGGCGAAGGGAGGGAGGGATACACCATAGACTAGAATCACAGAAACAGAGAGTTTGGGGGTTTGGGGTGCTTGTAGGTGCAGGGTTACAGGGATAGGGAATGGTAAGGCTGTGAAGGGATTTAAACAACACAAAGGAAAATACCATATTCTCCAATTTACCATATACAACAACACAGGAGATCGACCAGCTGGCAGAAAAAGGAGGGGAAAAAATTGTGATCTGATACTGTAGCCTATCTAAAATTCAGATGACTTAATCTAGGACAGTGTTCTATCCCATTATCAAAGTGGGTTGTAAATTACATTTTGTAAAGCATGTTAAACGCCATCAATTTTTTCCCACTAGGGATTTCTTGGGAATCAACTGCATTGTTAAAGCAAGAAGCTGTAGAAAATAATTGGACATAAGTTTCAAAGGAAAGTTTAAATGCACACTCTTAATAGTAAATAAATAATTTACATAGCCTGAATCATTTAGAGGTAAAGTGCTCGTATCAGCATTCCTGATGTTGACTGAAAGAAAGTCTGAACTGTGTCTAGCACGCTAAGTAGAAACCTGTCAGAACAAATAAAAGGAAGAGTTTGCACAATGGCTACATTAGCAGATCAACTAGATAGTGGGTTATTTTTATGGATTAAAAAACATACGAGGGAATTATATAAGCAGCTGAAGAATAATTTAAAATATGCAGGGAAAGAGCAGGAAGCTTGGATTTCAGCACATCTCTAACCTTTTCCAGTTTTGACAAAAGGTCATCGACCTGAAACGTTAACTCTGTTTCTCTTTCCACAGATGCTGCCTGACCTGCTGAGTATTTCCAGCATTTTCTGTTTTTATCTCAGATTTTCAGCATCCGCAGTATTTTGCTTTTGTATTAGTGTTTGATTCACTGCCACTTCTCTTCCAGGAATGCCCAACTTGAAGAAGTTCTGTTCTTCTCTTCGACGGGATTTCTGTTTGTCTCTTTTACTTTGTTCATCTTCATTGCTTTCTGTTTCCCTTCTTGTGTTTGATCAGGTATCTACCAAAACTCGCTTTCACAGCCACATTTCTTTCCTCAGCAACTGTCTCCGGCTCCGACTTATTCCACGTGGATTCCAACTGAAATACCACCCTTCATGTTTTGGATCCACCCATGATTACAGATATCTCCAGGATATTCACCGTTCCTTGAACCACTGCTCTCGTCGCATCCTGAGATCCACGCTCAACACCATCTGCAGCCACATGCACGCTCTTGACCTCTCTCTTCAGCAGCACCGACTCACTCTATCTCAAAGCTGTCCTCATCTGCTGTTCCATTTCATCCTTCGCCTCATCCTACGCTTTAACAAAAATCTTCTTTTCTTCCTTTCAGGTGTCAAGGATCCCAAGCTTCAAAAGCTCTTGGATACTAACGCCCCTCCGGAACCTTCTTCCCCTTCACTTTCCTCTGACCCCATCCCTTCTTCCAATCTCACCCCCTGTCATGTTTTCACTATCCCCTCTGACCTTCCCCTCTCTGACCCCGAACAATCAATCCTCAGCAAAGGCCACAGCTTCATCCCCTTATGCCACCACCTCAATGAATTTCAAGCTCGGCACAACGCTGAGCTCTTCTTCCTTTGCCTCCGCGCCCACTTCTTTGGCCAGGAATCTCCTCCTGCACAACTGACCCTTTCTCCCGTCTTCAGAATTCTCGTTCCACCTGGACCCCTCTCCCTGGCCTCTTACCTTCTCTAGCTCTTTTCGTTGGGAACTGCCGACGTAACATCTGCCTTCTAAATTTCTCTGCTCCCCTCACTCACTCCAACCTACCTCCCTCTGATCTTGCAGCACTCCGTTCTCTCAGGTCCAACCCTAACAGGATCATTAAACCTGCTGACAAGGGTGGCGCTGTTGTTGTATGGCGAACCAACCTCTACCTTTCGGAGGCTGAATGCCAACTCTCTAACACCTCCTCCTACCTCCCCCCTGGATCTTGTCCCCACCACCGAACAGCAAGCCATCGTTTCCAGACTGTCACTTACCTCATCTCCTCTGGAGATCTTCCCTTCATGGCCTCCGACCTCATAGTCCCCCAACCCCACGTAGCCCCGCTTCTACCTCCTTCCTAAGATCCACAAACAGGACTGCTCTTGTAGACCTATTGTTTCAGCCTGTTCTTGCCCCACGGAACTGATTTCTTCCTATCTCAACTCTGTTTTTTCTCCTCTTGTCCAGTCTCTTCCTACCTACATCCGCGACACTTCCGACGCCCTCCACCACCTCAACAGTTTCCAGTTTCCTGTCCCAGATTGTCTCCTTTTCACCATGGACCAATCCTCTACACCGCCATCCCCCACCAGGACAGCCTGAGGGCTCTCCGCTTCTTTCTTGAATGGAGGCCCAACCAGTCCCCACCCACCCACCACCACCCTCCTCCGCTTGGCTGAACTTGTTCTCACATTGAACAACTTCTCCTTTGGCTCAACTCACTTCCTCCAAGTAAAAGGTGTTGCTATGGGAACCCGTACAGGTCCTAGCTATGCCTGCCTTTTTATGGGATATGTGGAACTTTCTTTGTTCCAGTTCTACTCAGGTCCCCTCTCTCACCTCTTTTTCTGGTACATTGATGACTGTATTGGTGCCGTTTCCTGCTCATGTCCCAAACTGGAAAATTTAATCAACTTTGCTTCCAATTTCCACCCTACCCTCACCTTCACAATGCCCATCTCCAACTCTTCCGCTCCTCGACTGCTTCTATCCATTTCTCGGGATAGGCTATCAACCAACATCCACTGTAAGCCCACTGACTCACACAGCTACCTTGACTACACTTCCTCCCACCCCGCTTCCTGTAAGAACTCTATTCCATTCTCCCAGTTTCTTGGTTTCCATTGCATCTGATCCGATGATGCCACCTTCCATACCCGTGCTTCCGACCAAACGCAGATTGGGTGACCGCTTTGTGGAAAACCTCCATTTAGTCCACAATGGTGACCCCAAGCTTTCGGTCGACTGTCATTTTAATTCTCCAGACCATTCCCACTCTGTCCTCTCTGTCCTCGGCTTCCTACACTGTTCCAATGAAACTCAACGTAAGCTTGAGGAACAGCACCTCATCTTTCTATTCGGCACTTTTTAGCCTTCCGGACTCAACATTGAGTTCAGCAATTTCAGATCATAGCCACTGCCCCCATTTTTTCGGACAGCAGCTGCTGCTCATGATTCTGATATTCCCATTTTACATCTCCTCTAGACCCATTGTTTCTTTACTTGTGCCATTACCATCTCCTTTTGCCTTGCACCATCATCCCTTTTGTCATTTAATCACTCCTGCCTTCCACCCTATCACAGACCTTCCCTTTGTTCTTTCCTCCCCCTCCCCCCTTCTCTGCCTCTGTACTTGCTTATAACCTTTTACAAATCTAACCTTTTCCAGTTTTGACGAAGGGTCACAGACCTGAAATGTTAACTCTGTTTCTCTCTCCACAGATGCTGCCTGACCTGCTGAGTATTTCCAGCATTTTCTGATTTTATTTCAGATTTCCAGCATCTGCAGTATTTTGCTTTTGGATTTCAGTAGATAGTTCCGACTGCAGGTTGAAGAATCAGCTCTGTAGGGTTGCTTTATAGGGTTGCAAGGTTATCTCCAACCAAGTACCCTTCTAATGAACTGATAAGTGTTAATGACTGCAAATCAACCTCTTTGGTACCGAAACTTAACTATTACAAGTATGGAGTCTCATTCCTTCAGGTTTTGAATTTTTTGGGAAGACTTTAAAAATGTCAAATTTATTACTTGCTATCTCTTTTTTCTCTCTCTCTTAGTCCAATATTTCATTCACCTTTTTATTTCTCTTTCTGTACCTGATTTGACATTGAATTCACACAATTCTCAGTCCTTCCTGTGTTCATTTTCCAATTCTTAAATCTCATTGGTTAAGGCGATACCTGTTGGTTGCCCTGTTCACTCAGGTCCCAGATGCCCTGTTTTCCTCGCTGCACTTTTATCAGCTCACACTTTCAGCAAATTTGTGGGCAATTTTTTTTTGAGCTGGAGGGTGCAGGAGCAGGTCTAACTAACAGCAGCCACCTTTAGATACCCTGCTCCAGCAACTTCTGGCCCTATATTTCAAGGTTCTTCAAACCCCCTTTATAAATGACAACTTAAGCACACTAAATTTAAAATGATACGTGACAATCATGTAATTTACTTAAGTACCTTCATTTGAAGCAGTGTCATTCCTTTCTCGCACAGTTAATTGTTTGAAGGGTGACATCTGTTTTATTCTTACACCAAGTCTCTTCATAAAGGATTCTTTAGGAGGGGTGACTTGTGTAACTAAAATAAAAACGAGTTTTTACAGAAGGTAATATTCATGATTGGTCTTTCAAAAAAATCACTTCAAAAGTTTTATCATCAATAAAGCCTCAAACATTGGACTGCATTCTCCTCTTTTGGGGCAGAGTTCAGCAGGGTGGGACTTCCATCTGTGCCTCTGAAACCTCCTCTGGTCCTAAGCTAGCTCCCTAGATTGGTGGTCAATTCTGATGCACCTCTTGGCAGGACTTCCGCCACCAAGAAGGAACCCTCCCACCCATTTCAAGAGGAGACTCCCAACAGTGCTGCAGTGAGACCAAAGTTTTCAGCAGGTAAGTGCTGTTTGCAAAGTGAAGGAAGAGGAAGCATCTGCAAGGCCTTTTCCCTCCATGTCCTGACCTCAGGGATGTTACCACCACCTCTCACTTAAGGATCTTCAACAATGCTGCCATTGATGCCATCAAGGTGTTAGGATCCAAAATCCAAGACACAATAATGATTGGCTTTAATTTGTTTGAAGTCAGACTCCAGAGAACCATGAGTGATGGATTCAAAGGTCTGCAAGTATAGGCATTTCTGGCACTCAGGCAGAATCATCATAATGCAGCACACAGAAAGGGGGCAAAATTCGGCTCCTTTGCGCCTGCCGTTAGCGCCTCCGTCGGGCGCTAACAGGACGCAAAGGGGTTATCTCCCGGTGGGGCGCGAAAAAAGCACTTCCCGAGAAATTCGGCGGGGCGTTGCTGAGGCACAACCCGATAGCGCTGTGCCCCGCCGGTAGCGCCCCGGGCCGCCGCACCTCCAGTGATGACGTCATTGCCATGCGCGCTGATCCCTTAGCGCCCCCACTTACTGCCCCGCGGCAGAAATTCAGCTGTGCCCCACGAGGCTGCCATGGGCGATGTCAGCCCCAGCCTCACAGGTCGCGAACTGGGCCTACCTCCGCTCGCGGGGCGGTAGTTAAAGGGGAGGTGCGGCCGCGACCCGAGCCGCCATTTTATTTTTTTTGGCTGACCTCCAGGTCAGCCCTCCGTGGTGGGCCGTGGCGTGGTCTTAGCAGGCATCGCGCACCCCAGCACCGCGTCTGTGTGGACAAGGGCAGGGACTGCAGGGAGGATTAGCAATCTAACCACAGCACAGTGGTACAGGGAGCCATTCAAGTGGGGGGGAGTAAAAAGAAATGTTGTAGTGATAGGGTACAGTATAGTTAGGGGGATAGATACTGTTCTCTGCAACTGAGAGCGTGAGTCCCGAAGGCTATGTTGCCTGCCCAGTGCCAGGGTTAAGGACACCTCCTCTGGGCTGGAGAAGAACTTGGAGTGGGAGGGGGAGGATCCAGTTGTCATGGTCCACGTAGGTACCAATGACATAGGTAGGACAAAGGAAGAGGTTCTGCTGAGAGAGTATGAGCAGCTAGGGGCTAAATTAAAAAGCAGAACCACAAAGGTAATAATCTCTGGATTACTACCTGAGCCATGAGCGAATTTGCATAGGGTAAATAAGATCAGAGAAATGAACGAATGGCTCAAAGACTGGTGTGGGAGAAATGGGTTTCGATTTGTGGGGCAGTGGCACCAGTACTGGGATAAGAGGGAGCTGTTCCGTTTGGACAGGCTTCACTTGAACCATGCTGGGGCTAGAGTCCTGGCGAATCGAAAAACTAGGGCTGTAGAGAGGGCTTTAAACTAAATAGTTGGGGGGAGGGTCCAGGTGAGCGGGAATTTAAAAAGTCAATGAGAAATGAGAAAACAATAGAGCAGGATAGAGATGGGGGAAATAATAACCAGAGTATGACAGGAAGGGACAGAATGTTTAAAAATTAGAGCGCAACAGAAAATGGGGCCAAAACATGGAGAAATGGTAAAAAGACAAAGTTAAAAGCTCTATATCTGAATGCACGCAGCATTCGTAACAAGATAGATGAGTTGACGGCACAAATAGATACAAATGGGTATGATCTGATTGCCATTAGAGAGACGTGGTTGCAAGGTGACCAGGGCTGGGAACTGAATATTCCAGGGTATTTGACAATTCGGAAGGATAGACAGAAAGGAAAGGGAGGTGGGGTGACTTTGTTGGTAAAGGATGGGATCAGTGCAGTGGTGAGAAGTGATATTGGCTCAGAAGATCAAGATGTAGAATCGGTTTGGGTAGAGATAAAAAATAATAAGGGGAAAAGGTCTCTGGTGGGCGTAGTCTACAGGCCCCAGAACAGTAGCAATTCTGTTGGACAGAGTATAAATCAACAAATAATGGAGGCCTGTAAAAAAGGTACGGTAATAATCATGGGCGATTTTAATCTCCATATTGATTGGACAGATGAAATTGGCCATGGTAGCCTTGGGTAGGAGTTCATAGAGTGTATCCGGGATGGTTTCCTAGAACAGTATGTAATGGAACCAACCAGGGAGCAGGCTATCTTGGATCTGGTACTGTGTAATGAGACAGAATTAATAAATGATCTCATAGTAAAGGATCCTCTAGGAAAGAGTGATCATAACATGGTTGAATTTCAAATTCAGTTGGAGGGTGAGAAAGTTGTATCTCAAACCAGTGTCCTGATCTTAAACAAAGGCAATTTCAATGGCATGAGGGCAGAACTGGCTAAAGTGGACAGGAAAAATAAATTAAAAGGTAAGACAGTTGAAATGCAGTGGCGGACATTTAAGGAGATATTTTATAACTCTCAACAAAAATATATTCCAGTGAGAAAGAAAATTTTAAGAGAAGGGAGCTCTATCCGTGGCTAACTAAGGAAGTAAAGGATGGTATCAAATTGAAAACGAAGGCATACAATGTTGCCAAGATTGGTGGGAGGCCAGAGGATTGGGAATTTTTTAAAACCAGCAAAGGATGACTAAAAAAAATTAAAGAGAGACAAGATGAATTATGAGAGTAAACTGGCAAGAAATATTAAAACAGAAAGTAAGAGCTTCAACAGGTATATAAAAAGGAAGAGAGTAGCTAAAGTAAACGTTGGTCCCTTAGAGGATGAGAATGAGGAATTAATAATGGGGAACGGGGAAATGGCTGAGACTATGAACAAATATTTTGTATCGATCTTCACGGTAGAAGACACTGACAACATCCCAATAAGGGACAATCAAGGGGCCACAGGGAGGGGGGATCTACAGACAATCACTATCACTAAGGAAAAAGTACTTGGTAAAATAATGGGACTAAAAGACGACGAGTCCCCTGGACCAGATGGCCTGCATCCCAGGGTCTTAAAAGAAGTGGCTGCAGAGATGGTGGATGCATTGGTTGCAATATACCAAAATTCCTTGGACTCTGGAGAGGTCCCAGCGGATTGGAAAACCGCAAATGTAACACCCCTACTTAAGAATAGAGGGAGACAGAAAGCAGGAAACTATAGACCAATTAGCCTAACATCTGTCGTTGGGAAAATGCTGGAGTCCTTCATTAAGGAAGCAGTAGCAGGGCATTTGGAAAATCATAATGCAGTCAAGCAAAGTCAGCATGGTTTTATGAAAGGGAAATCATGTTTAAAAATTTGCTGGAGTTCTTTGATGATGTAACGAGCAGGGTGGATAAGGGTGAGCCAGTGGATGTGGTGTATTTGGATTTCCAGAAGGCATTCGATAAGGTGCCACATAAAAGGTTACTGCATAATATAAGGTCTCACAGAGTTGGGGGTAATATATTAACATGGATAGAGAATTGGCTAACTAACAGAAAGCAGAGAGTCGGGATAAATGGGTCATTTTCCGGTTGGCAAACGGTAACTAGTGGGGTGCCACAGGGATCGGTGCTGGGGCCTCAACTATTTACAATCTACATTAATGACTTGGATGAAGGGACCGAGTGTAATGTAGCCAAGTTTGCGGATGATACAAAGATGGGTGGGAAAGCAAGTTGTGCAGAGGACTCAAAGAATCTGCAAAGGGATATAGACAGGCTAAGTGAATGGGCAAACATTTGGCAGATGGAGTATAATGTGGGAAAGTGTGAGGTTATCCACTTTGGCAGGAAAAATAAAAAAGCAAATTATTATTTAAATGGTGAGAGATTACAAAATGCTACAGTTCAGAGGAACCTGGGGGTCCTTGTGCATGAAACACAAAAAGTTAGCATGCAAGTGCAGCAAGTAATCAAAAAGGCAAATGGAATGTTGGCCTTTATTGCAAGGGGGTTGGAGTATAAAAGCAGGGAAGTCCTGCTACAACTGTACAGTGTATTGGTGAGACCACACCTTGAGTACTGCGTACAGTTTTGGTCTCCTTACTTAAGGAAGGATATACCTGCATTGGAGGCAGTTCAGAGACGATTCACACGGTTGATTCCAGAGATGATGGGGTTGACTTATGAAGAAAGGTTGAGCAGCCTATACTCATTGGAATTTAGAAGAATGAGAGGTGATCTTATTGAAACATATAAGATACTGAGGGGACTCGACAAGGTAATTGCAGAGAGGATGTTTCCCCTCGTGGGGAAATCTAGAACTCAGGGGCATAGTTTCAGAATAAAGGGTCGCCTATTAGAATTGAGATGAGAAGGAATTTCTTCTCTCAGAGGGTAGTAAATCTGTGGAATTCTCTGTCCCAGAGAGCCATGGAGGCTGGGTTATTAAATACATTTAAGGTGGAGATAGACAGATTTTTACAAGATAAGGGAGTGAAGGGTTATGGGGAGCGGGCGGGGAAGTGGCTTTGAGCCCAAGATCAGCCATGATCTTATTGAATGGCGGAGCAGGCTCAAGGGGCCAAGTGGCCTATTCCTGCTCCTATTTCTTATGTTCATATGTTCTTATTTTTTTTAATGTATGTTTTCAAATTAAACAGCATTAATAATGCAAGATTGGTTTTAAGAACATAGAAAATATGTCTAGTGAAACATAAAGGCAGACTTAGGATAGGACCCCTGAACCACAGCCTGACAGAGCACTGTTGCTTCTTGTAGTGGCTGCTCTGCTTCTGCTGGCTCCTTGTCATCCTCCTTGACTTCCTCTTCCATCTTATGCTGTACTACTCTACCAACTCACTCCAGTATGATTCTCTTAAGACATGGGCATCTTTGGAGACTGGGCATTCACATCCAGGATTATTTAATAATGGTCACACACCATTTGAACATCTGTGAATGGTATTTCTTTCTGTTGATATACACCATAGGATGTTACATGGGTCGTTGAATGACTATATGGGTGAAGTACATGGTGTCCCGTATCCTAAAAAGGCTATGGGGGAGAAATTCAGTATCGCCCCATTTGGGGCGCAATTATCGGCCAGGCGCAAAGATTAGCGCCTGCCGCTAATTATCGCCTCTGACTGCAAACTTGACTTTTATCGCCCCTGGAGGTGATTGGAGAGCTAAATCAGGCGCTGCACACCTGTCTTAAGGTGCAAAGGCCGAGGAGCGAGGCACTACCTCAGAGCGCTGGTGAAGCTCATGTGATGTCAGTCAGCAATGGAACACAGACACAATGGCCCCGGCCAGTTCTTAAAGGGGAGGGTTGATCTTGCTCTCCATCCACATCCTGCTCATTGCAGCCTTGAATCTCGGCCTGGAGAGACCTGTACATCAAATCTGCTGGAAAGAACAATGGGGAGGCCATGGGAAAGAGCTCAGAGTGCAGCCCCCACAGTCTCTTCTAAATCGATACAAGGAAGGGCAAATCAAAATGAACCTGCAAAGTGCTGCTCAGTACCCAAAACTCCTTCACATAGCGTTGAATCTCTCCAGAAGTCTCTCTCTCTCTCTCTCTCTCTCTCAGAATGCGTGGTGCAAAAATGTCACCAACAAAAAAAGGCAGGAAGCGGTCGCCTTTAAATAGCGTTCCCCCAGTCCCTTCCTGACTGCAAAGCGCTCCCCTCAACTTGTCGTTGATAGCGACAGGCAGTAAGGCAGGGGGCGCCACTCAATATCCGGTCCAGGGCGCTACCGGGGCGTTGCACACTCAACTGACGTCACGATCTGCCGGCGCAGGAGATCGTGGCGGTAGTGTTTAGCGCCGCCGCAAAATGTCTCGTTAATTTCGTTAGCGCCGCAAACATCGCCGCCCACGGGCGCTAGTTGCTTTGCGCCCCATTAGCGCCCTCTTAAGGCACTAACGGGAGGTGCAAACCAACTGAATTTTTCCCCCTATATCTTCTATTAAACCCTATCAGCCTCTCCTGTTGCTGAATCATGGATCTAAATTCAGTGTAGTCACCACCACGAAAAAATAGACAAATGTGATCCGAGCAATATGGCGATGAAAAGTAAAGTGACTGGAAGGACATAAAGGTTGATTGATGTACTTTTACTGGCAATATGGGCCTGATGTTGCTTTATGCTTACAGATCTGGCTCTAGGAAATTGTACAATTTATCAGTGGCTTCCTTGATGAAACGTAGACCCAGATATTACTCCTTATCCTTGAATTTAGTGGGCCATTAGCAGGCCCCAGGCATAGGAACATAGAGACAGGAATAGACTATTCCACCCCTTGAGCCTGTTCCACCATTCAATCAGATCATGGTTCATCTGTACCTCAACTCCATTCACCCGCCTTTGTTCCATATCCCTTGATAACCTTACCTAAGAAAAATCTCTCAATCTCACTCTTGAACTCAGCGTCCAAAGCCTTTTTGGGGAGTGAGTTCAAGATTTCCATTACCGTTTGTGTGAAAAAATGCTCCCTGATTTCACACCTGAATGGCCTAGCTGTACAGAGAGGAATATTGGGTAGCCTCCTCACACATTACTACTTGATGAGACTGTGGCAGCTCTGTCATCTGCTCTAGACATGCAGCCTTGGAAATGTTGATTTTATTTCAATATATAAAGCTGGCATTTTACAAAGAAACCTTACAAAATTATTAAGGGTGCCCGTGAGGATGGCAAATCTTTATCTGGATCATAACCACTCAGAGTGAAGGAGATATGCAAAAGATTAAAATTCAATTTCTGAAGTTGTATGGAACATTGTTTTCACTCACCATCAAGTCTCATTGTACTTGACATATTGCAAGAGAAGAAAAAACTCCCTGGTTCACCTCAGCCACTGATTATCCTCCTGCTCTTCCAACATGACCAGAATAATGAGATTTGCTGATGCCCTATCTTCTTCTTCTTATGATGTGGAGATGCCGGTGTTGGACTGGGGTGGACAAATGTGAGAAGTTGCACAACACCAGGTTATAGTCCAACAGCTTTATTTGAAATCACAAGCTTTCGGAGCGCTGCTCCTTCGTCAGGTGAAGTCACCTGATGAAGGAGCAGCGCTCCGAAAGCTTGTGATTTCAAATAAAGCTGTTGGACTATAACCTGGTGTTGTGCGACTTCTCACATTCTTCTTCTTAGGCAGTCCCTCGGAACCGAGGGTGACTTGCTTCCACATTAAAAATGAGTTCTCAGGTGACTGATGAGTCCAATGTGGGACCTACAGTCTCTGTCACAGGTGGGGCAGACGGTGGTTGAAGGGGCGGGTGGGTGGGGTGCTTGGGTTGACGTGCGCTCCTTCCGCTGCCTGCGCTTGGCTTCCGCTTGCTCCCAGCGAAGAGACTCGAGGTGTTCGGCGCCTTCCCGGATGCTTCTCCTCCACTTTGTGCGGTCTTGGGCCAGGGATTCCCAGGTGTCGGTGGGGATGTCGCACTTTTTCAAGGAGGCTTTGAGGGTGTCCTTGAAGCGTTTCCTCTGCCCACTTGGGGCTCTCTTGCCGTGTCGGAGCTCCGAGTAGAGCGCTATGCCGCAGTGTGGACTGAAACAATTGAATCACTTTGTTCAATGTCTCCTGCTTTGCATCACTCTGTCCACTACCTTAACACCACTTTTAAATGGTTTGGCAGGAAGGCTACGTTAACAAATTTATATATTGACCTTCAATTAGTGCTTAACAACCCCTTAACGAACCAAAACAAAAACGTTAATGGCAGGTTTATTGGTTAACATTGAACTGGTTCAATCCGATAAGGAATTTTAGGATTGTGGGCAAAAGTTAACAGATGCTTTGTTAATGGGAGCAAACACAAATTAATGAACATTTGGCACCTGGGTTAGCTCTAAACTGTGTTGGAGTTTCACCTTGCAGGACACTATACTTTAATATTGGAGTAAAATTTTGTCTTCACCGTCTGTGTAGTAGTCTGGCGGAGCGGAACACCCGCCCTTTACAGAACCTCCATATCATCCAAGACCACATCGTGTAAATCAATGAAATAAAAACCAGGCCGGTTTGGTAACAGGTGGGCGATTCGCTCCGCCAGATCACTGCCCAGGCAGTGAAGACAAAAATTGACCTTATTGCTCCTTTATGACATGTCTTTCAGTTTTGTTATTTCTTTTCTGTTTTCAAGTCTCTAACAATCTTTCAAAAATACCTACATAAGTATAGTAAAGTGAACTTACTCTGATCATCAATATTAGTGTTTCTAACAGCACATGATGAATAATTCTCAAATTTCTCCTTCATGTCTGGTATACTTCCAGGCAGATCAACACTTTCAGTCATACAATCATCCAATTCAGAAATACTTTTAGATCTGGGAACATTCACAGTTACTGGACAACCCGGCACTGGAGCATTTCTCTCCCAGGCATCTGCAAATAAAGACACTTTAGTGAGTAAATCACATGTATATTTTTCAAACCATCTACAGTGTTATGCTTTCTATTATATTTATTAATGTTCTGAAGAAACTATTCTGATAAATGTTCCTGTACTTGTATCATCTTTCCTCTATCTTTTCTAAGTGTTTGATGAATTGTCTTATAAGACAAAATGGGTAGAAATTCGGGAGCACCCATTTTTGCCCAAATTCAGAGCTGCAGTACAACTGACTCTTACTGTAATATATGTAAATGAGTTCACTTGGAACTTGGCAAGTAGATCGTGGAAAGGGCCAAAAAGCATGAGGGAGTTCGGAGGGATTGATTTAAGGCAGAAAACCGGCATTAACGGTTTCTTCCACATTTTTCTGCCAATAAAAGTTACTTGCCCTAATTATATCCTGAAGGTACGCCAACAACAGTGTGGGCTTTCTAGGCCATTGTGAATTAGTCTGTAGCATGTCTAAATCATTGTGTTTTTTGCAAAGGAGAAACATTGGCACAACCAGAGGCAAAGGACTGCAACAGGTGGAGGAATGGCTAGCATCAGGCCCCTCAGTAGGCATGAGGAGGAAGCTGGGCAGATACACTGGGGAGGTGGTGAGAGATGAAGAAGTTGGCAAAGAGCGATCAAGTTCAGGCTTGTAACAGGATGAAGCACTTACAGAACTGTAAGCTTTAGATGTCTGCAGACATGCTGATGACTAGAAAGGACGCATGTTATTGTTAACTCACATCTTCTCATTCACAAATCAGAGAACTCCTTCCTAAAATTAATGTAATTTTTTTTTCTTTTACAGATGCTGAACACTTACAGAAGGGAAAGCATCAGGCTGGTGTCAGGAGCGGAGAGACCGGAGGTCCAGTGAGTATTTGAACTCACTTTCGCAGGCTTTTCATTTACAGGCTGGTGTCGGGAGCGGAGAGACCGGAGGTCCAGTGAGTATTTAAACTCACTTTCGCGGGCTTTTCTTTCACAGGCATACCAATCTCAGACCGGCGGCGGCGTTCCAGAGCCACGTCATGATTCAAAACGTGACGCGGGCAGGAGGGAGCAGCTGATTGGGTGAGTACGGCTAGGTAAGTATTTATACTACTCTATAGTTTGACAGTTAAGGTTCATAGTTTATAAAGTTTAGAAGGTCTTAATTTTGTGGATATAGTTTCTAGTGCTAGTAACCAAGGGCCCTTGAGTATATCATTTAATTGAGTGCAATTGGTGGTATTGATTTGATTTAATTTAAGTTCAATTAATTAAAGGGTAAGTCATGACAGGACAGCCCAGCCCTGTGTTATGATCCTCCTGCTCGATGTGGGAAATCAGGGACCCTTCCAGTGTCCCTGACAACCATGTGTGCGGGAAGTGTATCCAGCTGCAGCTACTGACAGGCCGCATTGCAGCGCTGGAGCTGCGGATGGAGGCGTATTGGAGCATTCGCGATGCTGAGAACCTCGTGGATAGCACGTTTAGAGAGTTGGTCACACCGCAGGCAAAGGGTGCACAGGCAGGAAGTAAATGGGTGACCACCAGGCAGAGTAAGAGGTGCAGGCAGGTAGTGCAGGGGTCCCCTGTGGACATCCCCCTCTCAAACAGATATACCACTTTGAATACTGTTGGGGGGGATGACTTATCAGGTGAAGGCAGCAGCAGCCAACTTCCTGGCACCATGGGTGGCTCTGCTGCACAGGCTGGGAGGAAAAAGAGTGGTAGAGCTATAGTGATAGGGGACTCAATTGTAAGGGGAATAGATAGGCGTTTCTGCGGCCGCAACCGAGACTCCAGGATGGTGTGTTGCCTCCCTGGTGCAAGGGTCAAGAACGTCTCGGAGCGGCTACAGAACATTTTGGAGGGGGAGGGCGAACAGCCAGCTGTCGTGGTGCACATAGGCACCAACGATATAGGTAAAAAAGCGGATGAGGTCCTAAAAGCAGAATATAGAGAGTTAGGAGGTAAATTAAAAAATAGGACCTCAAAGGTAGTAATCTCAGGATTGCTACCAGTGCCACGTGCTAGTCAGAGTAGAAATAGGAGGATATTTCAAATGAATACGTGGCTAGAGGAATGGTGCAAGGGGGAAGGATTCAGATTCCTGGGACATTGGAACCGGTTCTGGGGGAGGTGGGACCAGTACAAACCAAACGGTCTGCACCTGGGCAGGGCCGGGACCGCTGTCCTAGGGGGAATGTTTGCTAGTGCTGTTGGGGAGGGTTTAAACTAAAGTGGCAGGGGGTTGGGCACCTGAGCAGGGAAACAGAGGAAAGCGTGTCAGGAAGGGACAGAAGGTATGGAGTAAAAGGTAAAGTGTTAAAAAAGGAAAAAGCAGGAACTAAGTGTCACAAAACATATTTGAAAGTTCTTTATCTGAATGCACGTAGCATTCGTAACAAAATGGACGAGTTAACGGCACAAATAACTACGTATGGGTATGATCTTGTGGCCATTACAGAAACATGGCTGCAGGGTGACAACGACTGGGAATTAAATATGCCAGGGTATTTAACAATCAGGAAGGACAGGCAGGCAGGAAGGGGAGGTGGGGTGGCTATGTTAATAAAGGAAGGAATCACTGTAATACAGAGAAATGATATTGGGTCAAAGGATCAGGATAATGAAACAGTTTGGGTGGAGATAAGGAATAATAAGGGGAAAAAAACACTCGTTTATAGGCCTCCTAATAGTTGCTACTCTGCTGGAAGAAGTATTAATCAGGAAATAGTTGGGGCATGTAATAAGGGAACAGCTATAATTATGGGGGATTTTAACTATCATATTAACTGGACGAATCAAATTGGGCAGGGCAGCCTTGAGGAAGAGTTTATTGAGTGTATTAGGGATGGATTTCTTGAGCAGTATGTAACTGATCCTACAAGGGGGCAAGCAACCTTGGACCTGGTCCTGTGTAATGAGTCAGGATTAATTAATAATGTCCTAGTTAAAGATCCCCTTGGAATGAGTGACCATAACATGGTTGAATTCCATATCCAATTAGAGGGTGAGAAGGTTGGTTCTCAAACAAGCGTACTGAGCTTGAATAAAGGAGACTATGATGGTATGAGAGCGGAATTGATTAAAGTGGACTGGGAAAATAGATTAAAGGGTAAGACGGTACATGAGCAGTGGTGTTCATTTAAGGAGTTATAGAACATAGAACATAGAACAGTACAGCACAGTACAGGCCCTTCGGCCCTCGATGTTGTGCCGAGCATTGTCCGAAACCAAGATCAAGCTATCCCACTCCCTATCATTCTGGTGTGCTCCATGTGCTTATCCAATAACCGCTTGAAAGTTCCTAAAGTGTCCGACTCCACTATCACAGCAGGCAGTCCATTCCACACCCCAACCACTCTCTGAGTAAAGAATCTACCTCGGACATCCCTTCTATATCTCCCCCCATACACCTTATAGTTATGCCCCCTTGTAACAGCTACATCCACCCGAGGAAATAGTCTCTGAACATCCACTCTATCTATCCCCCTCATCATCTTATAAACCTCTATTAAGTCGCCTCACATCCTCCTCCGCTCTAAAGAGAAAAGCCCTAGCTCCCTCAATCTTTCCTCATAAGACCTCCCCCCCAAACCAGGCAGCATCCTGGTAAATCTCCTTTGCACTCTTTCCAATGCTTCCACGTCCTTCCTATAGTGAGGTGACCAGAACTGCACACAATATTCCAAATGTGGTCTCACCAAGGTCCTGTACAGTTGCAGCATAACCTCACGGTTCTTAAACTCAAACCCCTTGTTAATAAATGCTAACACACTATAGGCCTTCTTTACTGCTCTATCCACTTGAGTGGCAACCTTCAGAGATCTGTGGATATGAACCCCCAGATCCCTTTGTTCCTCCACGTTCCTCAGAACCCTGCCGTTGACCCTGTAATCCTTATTCAAATTTGCTCTACCAAAATGAATCACCTCGCACTTATCAGGGTTAAATTCCATCTGCCATTTTTCGGCCCAGCTCTGCATACTATCAATGTCTCTTTGCAGCCTACAACAGCCCTCCACCTCATCCACTACTCCACCAATCTTGGTGTCATCAGCAAATTTACTGATCCACCCTTCAGTCCCCTCCTCCAAGTCATTGATAAAAATCACAAACAGCAGAGGACCCAGCACCGACCCCTGTGGCACACCGCTGGTAACTGGTCTCCAGTCCGAAAATTTTCCATCCACCACCACCCTCTGCCTTCTATGAGATAGCCAGTTACTTATCCAATCGGCCAAATTTCCCTCTATCCCACAACTCCTTACTTTCTTCATGAGCCGACCATGGGGAACCTTATCAAACGCCTTACTAAAATCAACTGCTCTACCTTCATCTACACACTTAGTTACCTCCTCAAAGAATTCAATCAAATTTGTTAGGCAAGACTTACCCTTCACGAATCCGTGTTGACTATCCCGGATTAAGTTGCATCTTTCCAAATGGTCATAAATCCTATCCCTCAGGACCTTTTCCATTATCTTACCAACCACCGAAGTAAGACTAACCGGCCTATAATTACCAGGGTCATTCCTATTTCCTTTCTTGAAGAGAGGAACAACATTCGCCACTCTCCAGTCCTCTGGCACCATCCCCGTGGACAGTGAGGACCCAAAGATCAAAGCCAAAGGCTCTGCAATCTCCTCCCTTGCCTCCGAAAGAATCCTAGGATATATCCCATCTGGCCCAGAGGACTTATCGACCCTCAGGTTCTTCAAAATTGCTAAAACATCTTCCCTCAGAACATCTACCTCCTCCAGCCTATCCACCTTTATCACACTCTCATCCTCAAAAACATGGCCCCTCTCCTCGGTGAACACTGACGAAAAGTATTCATTCATCACCTCTCCTATCTCTTCTGACTCCATGCACAAGTTCCCACTACTGTCCTTGACCGGCCCTACCCTCACCCTGGTCATTCTTTTATTTCTCACATAAGAGTAAAAAGCCTTGGGGTTTTCCTTGATCCGACCCGTCAAGGACTTCTCATGCCCCCTCCTAGCTCTCCTAAGCTCTTTTTTTAGCTCATTCCTTGCTACCTTGTACCCCTCAATCGACCCAACTGAACCTTGTTTTCTCATCCTTACATACGCTTCCTTTTTCCTCTTGACTAGACATTCAACCACTTTTGTGAACCATGGTTCTCTCACTCGACCATTTCCTCCCTGCCTGACAGGGACATACCTATCAAGGACACGCAGTAATTGCTCCATGAAAAAGCTCCACTTTTCGTTTGTGCCTTTCCCTGATAGTTTCTGTTCCCATCTTATGCTCCCTAATTCTTGCCTAATCGCATCATAATTACCCCTCCCCCAATTATAAACCCTGCCCTGCCGTATGGCCCTATCCCTCTCCATTGCAATAGTGAAAGTCACCGAATTGTGGTCACTGTCTCCAAAGTGTTCTCCCACATACAAATCAAACACTTGGCCCGGTTCATTACCCAGTACCAAATCCAATGTGGCCCCACCTCTTGTCGGCCTATCCACATATTGTGTCAGGAAACCCTCCTGCACACACTGTGCAAAACATAGAAACATAGAAACATAGAATCTAGGAGCAGGAGTAGGCCATTCGGCCCGTCGAGCCTGCTCCACCATTCAATACGATCATGGCTGATCATCCAAATCCAGTACCCTGTCCCTGCTTTAATCCCCACAGTACACATATCCCACCCTACTCCCGTAACCCCACGTATTTAATTCCCCCTAACATATCCCATCCTATCCCCATAACCCCACATATTTAATCCCCCCCTAACACTAAGGGTCAATTTATCATAGCCAAATCAACCTAACCCGCACATTTTTGGACTGTGGGAGGAAACCGGAGCACCCGGAGGAAACCCACGCAGACACGGGGAGAATGTGCAAACTCCACACAGACAGTCACCCGAGGTCAGATTCGAACCCGGGTCCCTGGCGCTGTGAGGCACCAGCGCTAACCACTATGCCACCGTGTTGCCCACGGTGGCATAGTAAAACTATCCCATCCGAACTGTTTGACCTATAACGGTTCCAATCAATATTTGGAAAGTTGAAGTCACCCATGACAACTACTCTGTGACCTCCACACCTATTCATAATCTGCTTTGCAATTTCTTCCTCCACATCTCTATTACTATTTGGGGCCCTGTAGAAAACTCCTAACAACGTGACCGCTCCTTTCCTATTTCTAACTTCAGCCCATATTTTATAACTTTCAAAAAATATATATTCCACTGAGGGAAAAAAGGGTGTAAAAGAAATGACAGCCATCCGTGGCTAAGTAAAGAAATTAAGGATAGTATCCGACTAAAAACAAGGACATATAAGGTAGCCAAACTTAGTGGGAGGATAGAAGATTGGGAAGTCTTCAAAAGACAGCAAAAAGTAACTAAAGGATTGATTAAGAAAGGGAAGATAGATTATGAAAATAAATTAGCAAAAAATATAAAAACAGATAGCAAGAGTTTCTATAGTTATATAAAAAGAAAAAGGGTGGCTAAGGCAAACATAGGTCCCTTAGAGGATGAGACCGGGAAATTAATGGTGGGAAACATGGAGATGGCAAAAATGCTGAACAAATATTTTGTTTCAGTCTTTACGGTAGAGGACACTAAGAATATCCCAACACTGGACAAACAGGGGGCTCTAGGGGGGGAGGAGCTAAATACGATTAAAATCACTAAGGAATTGGTACTCAGTAAAATAATGGGACTCAAGGCGGATAAATCCCCTGGACCTGATGGCTTACATCCTAGGGTCTTGAGGGAAGTGGCAGTAGGGATTGTGGATGCTTTGGTAATAATTTTCCAAAATTCCCTGGACTCAGCAAAGGTCCCGGCAGATTGGAAAACTGCTAACGTAACACCCTTATTTAAAAAGGGTAATAGGCAGAAGGCTGGAAATTATAGACCAGTTGGCCTAACATCTGTGGTGGGTAAAATTTTGGAGTCTATTATTAAGGAGACAGTAACGGAACATTTAGATAAACATAATTTAATAGGACAAAGTCAGCATGGCTTTATGAAGGGGAAGTCATGTCTGACAAATTTGCTTGAGTTCTTTGAGGACATAACGTACAGGGTGGATAAAGGGGAACCAGTGGACGTAGTGTATTTAGACTTCCAGAAGGCATTCGACAAGGTGCCACATAAAAGATTATTGCTCAAGATAAAAAATCACTGGATTGGGGGTAATATTCTGGCATGGGTGGAGGATTGGTTATCTAACAGGAAGCAGAGAGTTGGGATAAATGGTTCATTCTCGGACTGGCAACCAGTAGCCAGTGGTGTTCCGCAGGGGTCGGTGCTGGGTCCCCAACTCTTTACAATCTATATTAACGATTTGAAGGAGGGGACCGAGTGTAACATATCAAAGTTTGCAGATGATACAAAGATGGGAGGGAAAGTAGTAAGTGAGGAGGACATAAAAAACCTACAAGGGGATATAGACAGGCTGGGTGAGTGGGGGGAGATTTGGCAGATGCAATACAATATTGGAAAATGTGAGGTTATGCACTTTGGCAGGAAAAATCAGAGAGCAAGTTATTATCTTAATGGCGAGAAACTGGAAAGTACTGCAGTACAAAGGGATCTGGGGGTCCTAGTGCAAGAAAATCAAAAAGTTAGTATGCAGGTGCAGCAGGTGATCAAGAAGGCCAACGGAATGTTGGCTTTTATTGCTAGGGGGATAGATTATAAAAACAGGGAGGTATTGCTGCAGTTATATAAGGTATTGGTGAGACCCCACCTGGAATACTGCATACAGTTTTGGTGTCCATACTTAAGAAAAGACATACTTGCTCTCGAGGCAGTACAAAGAAGGTTCACTCGGTTAATCCCGGGGATGAGGGGGTGGACATACGAGGAGAGGTTGAGTAGATTGGGACTCTACTCATTGGAGTTCAGAAGAATGAGAGGCGATCTTATTGAAACATATAAGATTGTGAAGCGGCTTGATCGGGTGGATGCGGTAAGGATGTTCCCAAGGATGGGTGAAACTAGAACTAGGGGGCATAATCTTAGAATAAGGGGCTGCTCTTTCAAAACTGAGATGAGGAGAAACTTCTTCACTCAGAGGGTAGTAGGTCTGTGAAATTTGCTGCCCCAAGAAGCTGTGGAAGCTACATCATTAAATAAATTTAAAACAGAAATAGACAGTTTCCTAGAAGTAAAGGGAATTAGGGGTTACGGGGAGCGGGCAGGAAATTGGACATGAGGCTGAGTTCGGATCGGTCAAGGCCCTGTGGGTGGCGGAGCGGGCCCAGGGGCTGAGTGGTCGGGTCCTGCTCCTACTTCTTGTGTTCTTTAGATTTGAGGTTAGGATCAGATCAGCCATGATCTTATTGAATGGCGGAGCAGGCTCGAGGGGCCGATTGGCCTACTCCTGCTCCTATTTCTTATGTTCTTATGTTCTTATCTGACAAGAAGCTGGCATCTCCAGAGGGACCCTTCCTCCACCTGATTCAGCCATGCTGACATAGCACCTTACTTTGTCAAGCACCAGTCCATGTACACCCACTCAGAATGAGGGCATTTTTGAGACAGAAGGAATATCGCTGGGTGAATCACAAAGCACCCATGAGCAGGAGGAGCTGGAAGGAAATGATGAGGAAACAGCTGACCCTTCCTGGAGGAGGCAAAAGGAGCAGCCCCTCACTGCGGAGCCAAGGGATCAAGATCTTAGGGTGCCAGGGGAAATAAATTGTGTGGTTTGCACTACACGTTAGCGCCAGGAGATGGAGCTGAAATGCCATTGACAGCTGTAATGGCAGCTGATGCCCGTTCCAGCTCCGCACGCCATATCGGTGCTGCCGGTAGCGCTGACGGTAAACCCTAGTGCCAGGGAGCTTGTGACGTCAGTGAGTGTGCAATGCTCACTGGACGCCCAATCTCCAATACTTTAGCCACTTACCTTAACAGCAGCGCAGAACAATGACAGGGAGAGCTGGCGTCTACAAGCAGAAAGCAGGCTGCAGCAGTGATATTTCAAGGCACCATCCCCAATCACCTGACAGGGCTTTGCAGTTTCAGTGCCTGTTTGCTACTTCCTACAACTGGAACAGCTCTCTTTAATTATTTCAAGATTTTTTGGTGACATGGAGTGTTCGTTCAAGTGCACAAGTCACTCATTATTTGTTAAAGGCTTCTGCTCACAACAGTTCCTCACAGTCATGGGGGCTGCGGGATTGCGACATTACCTCAGGAGGACAAAGAGGAAAAGGACAAGGAGGAGGAGGATGAGGCGGAGGAGGACGAGGCAGAGGAGGATGAGGCGGAGGAGGATGAGGCAGAGGAGGACGAGGAGGAAGAGGATGAGGAGGAGGTGGATGAGGAGGAAGAGGAGGAGGAGGAGAACGAGGCAGAGGAGGATGAGGAGGAAGAGGACGAGGTGGAGGAGGAACAGGAGGGAGGGTGGAGGCAGCGAGACAATCGGCCTTCTGGGCGCACTGTCCATGACCGGCTCATCAGACTCCGATTCACATGAATGAAACCCCAAATCCCTGTAGCCCACCACATCTCCATCATACACTCCCTGTCTCATGCATATCACAGCATCCTCCTGGGCACAAAGGTGAAATGAGAGAGACCACAAAATATTCCAACCACCACTGGTAAATTTATCTATAACATTTCACATATATGTCACGAATTCTAATAACTAATGACCCTTGTGCCTGCCATAGTTGAATAGCTGTCATTGTGTGCAAGGTGTGAGATGTGGTCTGAGTGTTGCTAGGTAGAGATTGTTGGTGGGTGAGCACTGGGGGTGTGATACATTGAGCAGTGTGTAAAGCTTGTGGTACAGATGGTGGTATGTAGCATTTGTTGAAGCCTTACTCACCCTGACCACCTGTGTGAGCTTGTTAAACTTCCTCCTGCACTGGGTGTGGGTCCTGGGGACCACAGTGCTGCCTGTGACATGGTGTACCATCACCCTCCACATAGTCTGGCAGACTTGTGGCAAGGGCCTTCTGCCAGTTGGTACAGGACCGCCTGCCTTCTCTCCACCGCTAAAACCAATGCCTCCAAAGCTTCCTTGGAAACCCCCCGGGCCTCTCTCCCTTGGGTGACGATCTGTCATCAGCATTTGTAAATAAGTGCTCAACAATGCTGAGAATAAGATGCTGCAGCATCAATGGACCTCCCCTTTAAGCAGTGAAAAAAGCCTGTGGCAATCATTACTTGCGTTTAAACTACACCCGATATTGGTCCATCTTTTCAGTGTAACACCAATGAGCTTGGGTTTTTAGACTAGATTTATGGCTTCAATCATTTTAATGAGGAGTGAGGACAAATTTTGCATGCAGTCTAGACGATTTTCACCTCGCACTAATTCATCATATTTAGTCTAAACACTGCCCATTCCTTGGCTATAACGAATTTCTAGCCCCCAGTCTTTAAAAGTTCTATTATTCATAAGCATATATCTCATGTGCAAGCAGTGGAAACAGTCTCCTCTTATGTGGTGCAGATGGTGGAACATTATAGTCCACAACCCATATTTGTAACACAATGCAGGTTCTATGGCATGATATGAGGAATACCCTCGTGACTGTGGCAGTCAGGAAATCAATGCAGCCTCAAGCCATGAGGGCATCTGTCACTTCCGGAATGGCAACAATGACTGCTTCCATAGATGACCTAAACAGTACCCTAGTTTGGGGCTTTCGGGACTTAGTTGGGACGATTCAACCTAGTCTCACGTAGAACATTAAGCCTAGCTGAGCATGGGCCCAGCTCTCATATGCTGCAAGGAATGGTCACAGAGATTGCTGTTTCTTATGGCAGGGATAATGTGCCAGCATCAATGCAGTCCATTCCAATACTAGCACAGGAGGGAGCTTTTGGTCTAGGCCTGGTAGGCAATGGATGGAGAAGCATCATGACACAGGAAGCAAGTCCTTCAAGTATATTGGCTTCACTGAATGTCAAGGGCTCTGACCTTGACCACTCATCTGAGGCTATTAAACTTCTTTGGGCACTGGAACCACGTCCTAAGGGTAACACTGCTGGCACCTCTGTCCTCAAGGGCTCCATTGTTACAATCCCAGCCACAAACCTCAAACCTCCTGATACTGAGTTAGCACCACATAGGAATAAGAGGTTAGGGTAGTGAGTGAAAAGAGCTTTAGGCACAAGGGGTAGTCATGGCGATAAGAGGTAGCAGTAGTCGTGAGACACAATGAAGGGACAAGATGGTAGTAAACAGATACATTTCTGGTAGTTTGGTGTGTTTGTATATTTTTTCCAGGGAGACTTTCTGTTAGCCGTCTTGTATGACGAGTAATGTTTGTAGCTGTCCTCTCCCAGAGAGGATATTAGAGGTTTTACAGAATAACTGAATGGTTATCTGATAGCAAGGCAAGGGATTATTAAGGGCTTTCCTGTGTCATGCAGATGGAGGCCACCATTTTTACTCTCCAGGGTTTCCTTGCCATGAGCAGCATCTTCTTCCTTTTCAACTTCTGTGCTTGGCAGGCACACTCCTTTTGTAATGGCCAAATTATGGGGCGCACAGCAAGCCACTACAATTGTGGAAACCACTGCTGAACTATAATGTAGGGCTTCCCCTGACCTGTCCATGCAACAGAAACAAGAATTCCAATGGTCTGTTCCTCAGTAATTATTGGTAACGCCCAAGTCATTGAGCTTGTTTTCAGCCTCTGACCTTGGATTCCAAAAGGGGTGTCATCAGCTGAACTGGGTACCCCTGTCATGTCGCTGTGGCTGAGAAATGCATGTATCCTGCATTGCCTGAAAATAAAAGAATCATGGCTGCTCCCTGTGTATCAGGCATTGACATACCTAATGAGGTGGTTAGCAGCACTCACTATCTCGACATTCCTGTTGGTAAAGTTGATGGCATAATCTCTTTCATGATCTGCTTCTTCATGATTCTCTGTGAGGCACCATACTTTTACAGTGGTGGTAATTTTCAGGAGCGGTAAGTGGGTGGAAATGCAGGGATATCTGAGGAGCACTTGGCCATGCCCCCTGCTTCATTTAACTGCAGTGGGACACACTTCTGGTGAACAGATCAGGGTCACAGTGGGATCAGGGGAGGGAAATTGCAGCCTCCATTTTTAGGTACAGAGGGCTTTACTGCCCCTTTTTACTTGCCAGACTGCCTGCGAAAAGGGCATATTTCTTAAGGAGAGACCCTTAAGTTTAGAATTGTATTTTGTACTGTCTCTGTTACCTAGGCCGGAATTTTAATCAGGAGGCGGGTTGGGAGCGCGAGGTGGGTGCGGGGCTCGGAAGCAGTCGGAAATCCCGGGAAAACGGGTTTCCCGAAGGCTCTGCTGATTTGCATTGGAAACCTTTGTTTCCCACCCGCAGCCACAGATTGAGAGGCTGGTTGGCTGCGGGCAGGTAGGTCTGTGGCAATAAGCCGCAGAGAGGAGGGATGGAGGGATCGGGTGGAGCCGGGGGGTGGTCGGGGGCCGGGGGATGGAGGGGGAGAGAGAGTATCGGGGCTGGAGCATCAGCGGGGAAGCATTGGAGGAGCGGGGGCCAGAGCATCGGGGCATCCGGGGGGGGGGGGGGGGGGGGCACCGGGGTGCTGGAGCATCGGGGGGAGGGGAGCATCGGAGCCGGTGCATCAGGAGGTGGGGGTAGTCCGGCATGACAATCGGAGGCCTTGCGGGGGGTCTTAAAAGCCGGTGCTAAGAGGGGAATTTCGCAGCCTTCCTTCCAGCGTGCAATAAAAATAGGTTCATTTTGTGTTATAAATGTCTCTTACCTATTTGCACAGGGTTTTCAGATGTCGGAGACACAGGGGTTTTCTTCCACATCCAAAACCTTGAAGACAGTGGTATATGCTCACCAGAAGATGTGCTAGGGTAAACGTCTGCGTATAAAGCACAAATATTAAAATGAGAAGTTTGATTCACATCTGAATTTTAACAGTTTGTGCCTGGTTTGATTTCCCACCTACTCAGAATATCATGTAATAGAACTCTAGCAGGCTGCCTAAAACATATTGGTCTAAAGATCAACTTATTTGACATTTGCCAGTTTTCTATCCTCCTTTCCTGAAGGCATCGACTCATACTGGGTACAATGACATGGGTACCAACACCCTTTTGGTACATTGGCCAAGTGACCATTCTTTATGCGTGAGCCGAGATCGTCAGCATCTGCAAACTATTTCTTACACTCCTCAGAAAGAGCCCAGATGCAACAATTGTTTTGCTGTTGGACTTGAACACAGATGTTTTGACAGTATTGTTAAAAATGAATTCATAAATACAATTTGGAATAGTATAGTTGTTTATTTTGTGAAGCTTTAATGATTCTGTGCATCAATATTTGTCTGTCGTTTGCGCACGATAAGAACATAATTAACTTGAATGAAATTTGATAAAGATAGATTAATAGAAAGTGAAAATGAAAGGTAAATGTCAGAGAACTAACAGAAACATGAAATGAAAACTTAATAAATGTGTTCTTACATTGCTTTCTGATATGATAAGGCTAACCATACATATGCAGACTATTGGCCAACCCAGTAACTCAAACTGCAGTCACGCTTGACTCCATGCTAGGAAGTCTTGAAGATTCTGAGCCCTTGGACTTCCTTTAATTCCAATGTACTTGTCTTGGTGGATGAGCATGGTCAGTTCTTGACTGAAATGCTGAATTGAATGTGAGAAAGGAGATAATCTATTTGAGGAAAAAGGACAGGCAATATTTAGTAGAACAGTGTTTTAAAACTGTAAGCCTGCACAGCTTGTTTTGACTGAAAATACATCGCAGTGATTTTCTTAGGGTTCAGTTAATGTTCAGTGCAAATGTAGAATATTTCAGGTTAGAAATATCCAAACTTCACCCTTAGTAACTACAAGATATGCTTGAGAATGTTCTTATCTTGTTCTGAAAATGTCATCCGTGGACTGCAATCAATCAGCATTGAAACTGTAACTTGTGATGTCACAAGATTTGGCTTAATTATCTTTGTGGGCCAGGTAGAAGTATTGGTGCTAGTATCTTCTTAAAAATGTTATCTGTGGTCATGCATAGAGATTAAGCAAGTTGGGTAAGTCTGTGACAGTGTAAATTGTACCTGTATTTTAGAAGGAAATTGCGCAATGGGCTGAAAAGTCTTATTCCACATTTCCTTCATTTCTTAGGAAAAAAAACAGCAAATGCTGAAATTCTGACATAAAAATATAAATTGCTGGAAGCACACAGCAAGTCAGGCAGCACCAGTTTCAGGCAGGGTCTATCTTCAGGAAAAAAGTCAGTAAAAAGTGTTGTGGGGAGGGGGTTAAATAATAAAAACAAATAGATATCCCTCACACGGAGAGGAAGATAATCAATAAATGACCTGTATCCTGCTTAAAAGAAAAGCAGGAGATTGTTATATGATGTAAAAGATCACCTCCATCAGGTAATACAAGGAAACATTAAAGAAATTAAAGGCATAAAAGAATCAAAAGATTGTGCCAGTAGCTAAGTTACTGAGAGGCCCATTGAGGGAAATGCCAAGAAAATCAGAGAAATTGAAAACACAGAAAGCCTTCAAATCAGGTCAGAAATTTAAAGAGAAAATACTGACAAAACAATGAGTCCGTAAGCCCTCAAAAAGAGAAAAAAAAACAGGCCAATATCAAGGACCCAGACCTCCCCCTTCCTATTAGCATTTGTTATGGTGAATGGTCGCCATCCCCCTGGACAATGACAGGCCCACCCCACATCACCAGCACACCCTGTTGTAAGGGAAATGGAGGAAATAACTAAGGTCTGAAATTACAAAGTTAATGTTCAGGCAGAAGCTGCAGGAAGACCAGGAGAAAGATAAGTTATTCTTCCTGGAGCTTGTGTTGAGTATAGTTGGAACCATATAGGAGGCCAAAGATAGAAGGATCGATTTTAACTCCCCCTGCCTGGCAGTTAAAACGGAGCAGGGGACTTACCCACTACTTACACATCCCTATCTGGCCAACTGCAATTTTAAATTGGAGGCGGCAAGGACGCCCGCCCCAAGATGGCGGGGTCCTCTTTAAATATGCAGAGTGGACTCCGATGACATCATCGAGGCCTGATCTGCTATTTTAAGCTGAGGTTTGAGAAGGAAAGCAGCGAGAGTTTCTCTGCCAAGCCAAACCTACCAGGAACAGCAGCCAGGGCCAGAAGAGGCCCAGCAAGGTAAGCTTTTTACATTTCTTTTTAGTTTCTTTGTGGACCAGGAGGAGCAAGAGCCTTTTGGGGGAAAGAGTTACATATTGCTACTATCCTATGTGTGAAAAAGTTCCCCCTTGTTCTGGATTCCCCACGAGAGGAAATAGTTTATCTCTATCCACCCTATCGAATCCTTTATTCATTTTAAACACCTCAATTAGGTCACCCTTCAACCTTCTAAATTTAGGAGAATACAAGCCGAGTTTATGCAATCTGTATTCATAATTTAACCCTTTAAGCCCCAGTACCATTTTAGTGAATCTGTGCTGCACCCCCTCCAAGGCCAATATATCCTGCTGAGGTGTGGTGCCCAGAACTGAACACAGTACTCCAGATGAGGTCTGACCAAGGCTCTGTATAACTGAAGCATAACTTCCTTCTCAATGTATTCCAGCCCCCTTGAACTAAAGGCCAAAATTCCATTAGCCTTTTTAAAATTACTTTTTGTACCTGTCGCTAAATTTAATGGCCCGTATTTTCCGATCGTTGGCTTCCTGCGTGCGGAGGCCTCCGATCTGGAAAAAATCTACGGACTTACCTGAGGGCTCCCGAGGTGCGAATACTTCCATTCCTGGGCCTCTCCAACTCGAAATGCGCAGGGCCCACGTATCCCAGAGGCGCATGCAGTTCGCAAGCATCCCTGGGATCACGTAGGCCATGGGGAGCCTATAGGAGGAGGGAATCTCCCTTCATACACTTGACAGATAGACCTGTCAAATATATGAATAGAGATCACCCCAAAAACACTGTAAAACATTAAATAATTTTTTTTTTAAACATCACATTTTTAAAATGAGTTGAAATTACAATAAATTACATATTTTAAACAAAAATTTAATTTTTTGAAAAAATAATTAAAGTTTTTTAGGGGGCTAAAAATAAACTTACTTTTTTTTAAAGTATTTTTAAATGACAAATGAGTAACTTTTTTCAACTCTTATGCTGGTAGAAGCAGGCCTTACACCTGCTTTTACCAGCGTAAGATTTCTAAGGGTTTTCTGCGGGCGGAGGTTCTCCAGAAAGCGGAACTATCCGCCCGCAGAGGTCCTTCTCTAGGGCAGGTGTCCGATCTGTCAAGAGCATTCTTGACAGATCGGAAATGCCGGTTTTCAGCGCATGCACTTGGCATGCCTGAAACCGGCATTGCACGTACACACCCGTAGGGATCGGAATATACGGCCCATTAATTTGTGTGTATGGACACCCAAATCTCTTTGCTCCTCCACAGTTTCTGACCATTAAGAAAATATTCTGATTTGTCTTTCATGGATCCAAAGTGGATGACCACACTTCACCACATTGAATTCCATTTGCCACTGCTTTGCCCACTCATTTAATCTATGCCTTTTTGTAGCATCCTACTCCCATCTGCACAACGTATTGTGCCTCCTCACTTAGTGTCATCTACAAACCTGGGGAACACTACTTGTCATATCTCATCAATCACAATACATTCCCTTTATGCCTACTCTCTGTCTCATACCTTCCAACCAATTTCCAACACATTGTAAAGTTGCCTCCAATTCCATGAGCTTTCATTTTTGCTATTAATCTCTTGTGTGGAACCTTCTCAAATATCTTCTGGAAGACCATATAGATATCATCCATAGACACTCCCTTATCCACCATATTAGAAACGTCCTCAAAAAAATGAACTAGTTTAATCAGACGTGACCTACCCTTTACAAATCCATGCTGACTCTCTCTGATCAGTTCATACTTGTCCAAGAGCTCAGTCACTCTGTGCCTGATGACATATTCCAGTAACTTTCCCACAACGGATGAAAATCTGATAGGTCTGTAGTTACCTGGTTTCTCTCTCCCTCCATTCTTAAATAATGGAGTGACTTTTGCAATTTTCCAATCCAACGATGCAATTCCCAAATCAAGAGAGCTTTGGAAAACGCATCTGCAATTTCCTCACCTATTTCTTTTGATACTCTGAATAATATTTATAAAAACTTTTGCTGTTAGCTTTGATATCCCTTGTAGATTTTATTATTCATATTGCCTTTTTACACCTCTTAATATTTTCTTTGTATCCCTTTGTTGCTTTTTATAGCCCACCCAGTCAGCTGGATTTCGCCTTTTCTTTGAATTTGTGCAAGTCTTTTCTTTTAGCTTGATATTGTATCTTACCTCCTTTGTTGATCATGGTTGCTTCACTACACAAGTGGAGTTTTGTCTTTTAGGGGGTAGATACTGGTTTTGTATTGTACCAAATACTTCTTTGAATACTTCCCACTGATTACCTTCTCCCAATACAAGCAGAAATGGGAGTCTGGTATTTTACTACAATTTAGAAGGATTGTTCAATTACCGGCAACTTCCCGACTGTTTTGGTCAACAAGTGGCATGTTAATGATGCCCAGCCATTAAAGTCAGCCTAGTCTCCCTGCTACCACTCGTGATAGGCCCACCACTTGCTTTGCCTGGAAGTTAAATCCAGCCGGGAGAGATGAGATTGGAAATTGGACGGGGAGTTAAAGTGGTGAGCTACAGGGAGCAGTGTCACACTTGTGGACAGAACAGAGCTATTCAGCAAGTTGGTCACCTAATCTACATTTGATCTCGCAATGTATAGGAGACTACATAGGGAGCAACGAATACAGTACATTAGATTAGATGAAGTACATGTGAATTGCTGCGTTACATGGAAGGAGTGTTTGGGATCCAGGGAAATGTTTTTTTAGGAGGATAATGGGCATGTATTGCATTTCCTGTGGTTGCACAGAAAGATGTCAGGAGAAGGGCAGTTGTCATGGTTGTGAGAGGAGAGGGATGGATGAGAGTAGAGGCACAGGAAATGAGGCAGTCCTGGCCAAGAGTTCTATTGAGTGCAGTGAAAAGGATACCTTAGCTGAGGAAAGGTGAGGACTTTTCAGAAGCTCTGCGGCAGAAGCTAGAATCATTGGAGTAGATGGAAAAAGGAATGGAGTTTCTCCAGGATGTAGTGAGGGAGAAGCATACTCAAGGTAGTTGTGAGAAGTCCAGAAAAGCCAAGAGATGTGTCACAGATGGGGCACTTTCTTTGAGCTTGAGTTACATTTTCTAGGCAATCCCTTACATGGGCTGAAAGTTATCTACCTAAAGATGTATTAAATATTATGTAAATGAAATGGGGTGACATCCAATGTTCCCATTAAGTTGCGTGGGCACTCAGGTCTGGAGGTCCCTCGCAGGCTGCTCAGTTGCTTTTAAATGGAAAAACCGCGCATGCGCGTAAATTTGAATGGGCCGCGCAGCCCGTTAAAGGGGCCGCGCACCCAAAAAAATTAGTGGGAACATTGGTGACATCATAAGGCCTCTATGTCATTTTTTCTGGGTTTATGCCCATTATCCCCAGCATAGAAAACTGCCCAAAAGAAGCAGGCAGTACAGGTTGCAGAAATGTTTCTTCAGGTCACAGAAAAAATGAAGTTATGAGAATTATTTTCATACAGAGAGTTGTTAGGTCATGGAATGGTCTACCAGAAACATTGGTGATTGCAGAATCTATAATGACTTTTAAAAAGGAGTTGGATAAGTATTTTTTTTTTAATTAATAGAGTATGAGAAAGGCAGAGTAATGGGACTACATGGATAGTTCTTACGGAAAGAGTTGGCATGGGTATGATGGGCTGAATGGCTTCTTTCTATGCTGTAAAATTCTATGATTCACTAATTCTATTTATGAAGGGGCTGCCAGCAACCCCTTGGTAAATATGGCACTTTCTTCACAGGGTGCAGTAAAGCTGTGGGGCTGAAAGCCATCTGGCTGTTATTTTTGGAAGCACCCAGCAGGCCCAAAAACCACCAGATTTGTGCTTAGTACTGGAATCACTAATGTTTCTAATTTACAACAATGACTTGTATTCAGAAACTCAATGCAAATTGGTCAAATTGGCAGATGATACCAAACTCCGAGGGGCAGCAGAATCAAAGGAGGCAGCTCAGAAATTACAGAATGAGCTAAGCAAAATATGTGACTGGGCCAAACACTAGCAGATGAAATTCGATCCAGACGAGTGTAATGTATTATATAGGAAAGAAAAGCGGACGACACACGAACTCCAATGAATGGTGTTGAAATAGCTAAGGATGAGACTGAAAAAGACTAAGAGGCTGATATTAACCCCCTCCCCCCACCCACAAGTTAATATCTTGGTGGGGGGGAGAGAGGTGGGGAGGGTTGGAAATGAAAAATCATGGAACACGACTCCAACATGCCTGCCACCATTTTTATGCCGACGGGTTGCATGGCATGTCTGTGTCCCACCGTAAAAATGGCAGCAGGCGTGTATTCATAGTGGTCATGTTCCCCGATTTTTAATTTTTAACCCCCCTGCAGCTGGGAGCCTGATTTAAATTTAACGCTGGCCAGTTTTCCCAGGGCTCAGGAAACCTGGCAGCTAAATGGAGACGGGAGATGCCGGATCAAGCAGGTAAGTGCTTATTATAGCACTGCTTTGAGCTAGGAAGAGCAGGAGTGCTCCCCTAGCTCCTCAAGCAAACCTCCTGCTGATCGTGGCCTCTCCTCACTGCTGCGATCAGCAGTGTCCTGTCTCCAACCCCTGATCTTTGCCTCCCTTCCAATTGCTGTGCTCCGACGACTCCCCCCCCCCCCCCCGCCCCGCCACACACACTATGCCCCGATCTGTCCCGATTGCCGGGAACCGTCGCCATCTGCGGCCTTCTCTCGCTGGCTTTCTGTCAACCTGGCCGGCTTCCAGGCGGGAAACAGAATAAGAAAATGATAATGAGGTCCTGCCATTAAATTTGGCAAGACCTCCGCGTCCGCGGGATTTCTGAGTTTCCTCCCCCCGACCCTGCAACTGCGCTCTCCGTCTCCCCGTAAATATCAGGGCCCAAGAGCTCAACGTGTCCAACCAATGCAGAGCAGCAGTTAACAAAGCCAATCAAATGTTGAACTACACACCAAAACAGTAGAATACAAATCAGAAGAAGTTATGATCAAACTTAACAGTGTTCTGGTCAGACCACACCAGTTCTTGTTGCTGAGAAACAGCGGAAACTTTCAAGCATTGGAGGCAGTGCAGCTAAGAGCTATGAGGCTAATCTCTGATGTTGGGGTCTGAGGAAAGGCGGGGGATACTCGAACTTTTCAGCTTGGAAAGGAAGCATCTAAGAGGTTATCTTATTGAGGTATGCAAGAAAGTAAATGGTATGAAAAAGGTTAATCCAGAATACCATAAAATAAACAGTGTGAGTAGGACAAGGGGACACAGGTTCAAACTAGTAAAGGGTAACTTTAGAACAAAGGTCAGGAGGTTCTTCTTCATGCAGGAAATGACCAACTCGTGGAATGGACTTCCAAGCAGAGTGATGGAGGCAAAAAACCCTGGAATCATTTAAACAATTAGATGCAGCAATGGGGGGAAGTGTAGAGTTGTTCTGAATGGATGAATTAAGATGGGCTGAATAGTAATTCTGTTTTGATAAGATAGCAAACTGGGTTTGAATGTGATTGACTTGGAAAATTTAATAAAACACTGGTAAGAGTATGTCAAGCATGCAATCACATTTTAACTCAATCTCTTCAGTTGTATCACAGACTCCTCAAGATACAGCAATGATTTATTTCTACTGCAATAAACATTAACTTAAACAAAGTATAATTCTATGTTCAAAAGTGTGACACCGGTGATTGAACAATGCAAGTACAGGAAATACTCAAAGATTAACTATTTAAGAAGTTTTACCCAGCTTTTGTCCATATTTTGAACTGCTGCTATGCTTTGTCAATGGCATTTTTGTAATGCTGTACAGAGCGTATAACATCAAACTTACTCTCACTGTCACTCATTTTCGTGATTTTCTTCATTTTTTTCTTGTCTCTGTTATGGTTTCTTTTGCAGCTACTGTGAAAAACAATAAGAAGAAACATAATTAGTTTTGTAGTTCTTTGGTAATCAGACTAACCAATGCATCATAAAATCAGTGAAATACAAGCTTCATGCCCATGTTACATCAGCACATTATAATGCCTGCCTTCAAGTGTATTCGCCTTACTTTGATCCTGAGATGTGCAAAAACAAGAGAAATCGTGACTTCATTTCTGATTGAACCACCCATAAATTTTAAAAAAGAACAGAAATAACATTAAATTCCTGGTATTGAGTTTTGTTCCTTTATTAAATCATCTAACGCTTTAAATTAATTACAATAAGATGTAGAGCTTAATCTGGATCTGTCTGTTCCTTCTATAATTGTAGTAAAACACTGTGCTCCAATTTCTGCTCGCGTTGGGAGGAGGGAGTGAGCGGTGAAACAAGCTCACACTCACAGCTGCATTGTGGGATATGAACTAACAGTCTGAAAGTGCTCTAAATGCCTGACATGACCCCTAATCTTCCACAGATTGCACAATGATAAACCCAAAATATTCAGAAGTACAGTTTGTCATCTTTTAATAAGTAGGATGATGAATACATAGATATTTAAAAAATAAACATATGCTTATAAAAGGTACTGTCCTTACCCAACTTTTTTTCCTGTATCTAGAAACTTTGGGGGCGATTTTCCCACACCGAGGAGGCGGGTTTGGAGGCGGGACAGTTGGCAAAATGGCAAAAACTGAGGGCGGGTTCAGAACCCGCCTCCAACCCGCCTCCACGCAATTTTGCCGGAGTCAGGTTTGATGGGTGTGATTCGGTCCCACCTCCATCAGTTGGGAGAGGTAGTTAAGACCCTTAAATAGTCGGTAAGGGCCTCTACAATCCTATTTTGACAGGCCTTTGTTATTTTACCACATTTTCAGCGTGTTGCACGACCCTCCTAAACCACGCCAGCTAATCCTGGCAGGGTTGACAAGTGGGTGGCCTCCTCACAGCTGCAGCTCCACCATTAAAATAGAGCTTTCATCAGGGAGCAGTTGCAGGTGGCAGAACTTTTGTTCCACAGGTCTTTCAGCACTTTTAACAGGCCTACCAAAGTCGGAGGTGCTGCAGCTTCTATCTCTCAACTGTGGGACCTCTTTGGAAGACCCTCTCCCCACTTGGACTGAGCACTTCCCCAACAGAGGTATCTGCCAGCCGCATGGGAAACATTTATTTCCTTTCACCATGGACCTCAGATTCGGATGAGGAGCAGCCACGGCTGCAGCAGAACCAGGCAGCTCAGCAGCAACAGCAGCAGGAGCCCCAACCTCCTGCTCACCCACCTGATGCTGCACAGGGCAGAAGGCGCCAGCGCATGGAAGCACGTTGCCACAGGAGATACCCCCCTCTCAGGGTTTATAGACAGAGGATGAGCTACCTCAACATGACTGAGCAGCAGTGCCAAAGGAGGCTGAGACTTTCGTGAGAGGTTGTCGGAGACATCTGCGCACTGCTGCACCAATACCTGGAGCCCAGAGGAGTGGGTGGACACCCCTTACCAGTGGCTGTCAAAGTCACCACCGCACTCAACTTTTTTGCCTCAGGCTCCTTCCAGGGATCATCAGCAGACATCAGCGGCATCTCCCAGTCAGCTGCCCACAGTTGCATCACGCAGGTCAGCGATGCCCTTTTCACAAAGCTGCACAATTACATCCAGTTCTCAAGGGATCAAGCAAGTGTAACCGCGCGTTCAGTTGGCTTTGCAAATATGGCAGGCTTGCCAATGGTGCAGGGTGTCATAGACTGCACACATGTGGCCCTTAGGGCAACCCATCAGAACCCAGCTACCTTTGTCAACTGCAAGGGCTTCCACTCCCTCAACGTACAGCTGGTGTGTAACCACAAGAAGGAGATTTTGCATGTTTGCGCCAAGTTCTGTGGTAGTTGCCATGACTCTTTCATCCTGCTGAACTCTAGTGTTCTTCCGCTCTTCAATCCGCCAAACCAACTTAACGGATGGCTCCTTGGTGACAAGGGCTACCCCCTGAAGAAGTGGCTAATGACGCCGATCAGGAGGCCAGCTAATGAGGCTGAGGAGCGCTACAACGCCAGCCACATTTCGACCAGGTCCATCATTGAGCAAACCATTGGCTTGCTGAAGATACGATTCCGATGCCTTGACAGATCAGGTGGAGCCCTGCAGTATTTAGCAGCCAGGGTCTCCAGAATGGTTGTGGTCTCCTGTGCACTGCACAACATGGCACGGCGTCGTGGCTTGCAGCTTCCTGATGAGCAAGTGGCTCAGTTCATAGCCTCCTCGGAAGAGGAGGAGCAGGAGCAGGAGGAGGACCGAGCAGCGGCGCATCTACCAGTGGCAGCGGCAGCACGCGAACACATGGCTGCCCGTGTTGCAAGGGATGCACTCATCCTGGCCAGATTTGCATAGGTTGCCCATTTTAGCACATATCCTTGGCTCCATCTTAACACATGATAGACAATCGACATGACTCTCTGGCCTCCTTTCACTCTGGCCTCCAACCTGACTACGCAAGTGTTGCAGAGCCCGCAATGTGGAGCTGCCTAAGGCAAAATAACAGATGCCATGATACCAACAGTTTGCCATCACCTCATTTTTATACATTCAAACAGGGATGGCATTTTGTCTATAAACAGAAACAATCACCCAAGTGCCTACCCCTGTGACTAATGGTGCTTTATTTTTCTCTTACGCGTGCTCCTACGTGGTGCTCCCCCATGGCTTCAGCAGAAGTGGAGGCCCCTTGCTCACTTTGATGCTGCTCCTGCTTCGACACCTTTGGCGGGGGTCCTCTGTGTTTACGAGCCTGTGAGGGCTCGTCAAACATCTGCTCATCCTGCAGCAGTACAGGGGCTGAGACGCCCATCTCAATTGGGTGCGTATTCTGGTGGGGCCCTGACCGAGGGCTACGCAGTGGCATGGAAGTGTGAGCGCTTGGAGAGAAGCCCCCACTTCCTTGTTCTCTGCCACCAACTTCCCTCTCATGGGTCAGCTCCACCTCAGCACTTGCAAGTGGCTTGAGAGCACCTTGCTGCACATTCCTCATTGACAGTGTAAATGAGAGAGAGGCAAAACTATTCTGTCACCAGCTTGCTCTGCCTCGCCCATCTGTCCGTTCCCCACTTCCACCTCCACCTCTGCGCCAGCGGTGTCCAGGGCCGCCTCTTCAGCCTGGGTGAGAATGGCTATGGAAGGTGGCCCTCCTCCTGTCTTCACCCTTTCCCTTCTATTGTGGGCTCTCTTTTCCTGCAGTGAGGGAGACAAGTGGAGTTGGAGTGAGAATGATGAAGTGAGTGTAGAGAGTCCAGAGCATAGATGCTTAGAAGGAGACAAAGATGGAGTGAGGTTCCATGTCCAAAGGCCCTCCCTGTGCGTTGTTAGTAGTTGTCATTGCATAACATTGAAAGGGAGTGTGAGGGCAGCATAGTTGAATAGTGAAGTGATTGAGTTCATCGAGTGAGAGGGATGGTGAAGGGTGCAAGTGTTGTAAGGGCAAAGTGGGTTGTGTAGGAGGAGGTTGACAATGCAGAGTGCTGGTGATGAGAGGAGAAGGGGAGCAGAAGGAGGGTCAAGCTGAAGGTATACTCACTTTGCCTGATCTTACGAGGTCATTGAAGCTTTTACGGCACTGCAGCCATGTTCTGCTGCACACTGATCTGGAGGTGATGTCCCTTGCCAGCTGTACCCAGACAACCTTGGTTTCTTTGGGTGGCCTCTTCCTCCCAGATGAGGGGAAGAGCACCTCCCTGCTGGCTCTCACCCCCTCAACCAGCATTCCCAGCGCCTCATCGGAGAAACTTGGGGAGGCCCTTGCCTTGGAGTTGGCCATTGTTGAAGGAGATAACAGCTTGGAGGTGGTGCAGCATCGACCAAAAACCAGTGGAATGAGCCAAGGCAGCAAGCAGCCCTTAAAAGAAGCTGGATAAGTGACGTCAGCAGACGTGAGTTTCAGTCCCAAAACACTAATTGGCCCAGGGGGAACTCACACCTCTGAAATTAACTGGCCAATTAGGGGAAAATCGCAAATTTTTCCCACCTCTCAGTGGAGGCAGGTTTGGAACCCACCCAAACCGAAACCTGCCTCCAATGGGAAAATCGCACCATAGGCCCTGAATTTTTGTGGGGTTTTCCCAATCTCCTGCCATAACATCGGCAGGAGACTGGCAGAACCCGTGGAGAATTGTCATAAATGGCCACTTTTAGCCATTTATGCCTTGTGTTCAGGGCGGGGGATGGGGGTGGCGGTGTCCACCAAACTCCCTCCAGAGAACCCTTGTAGAAATAACTGACAATGATCTCCAATGAGACAAAAGTATAATTGTGTCTTTGACATATGAGCGAGTGTTTCAGAATCCTGGGACACTGGGCTACTTTTGGGGCCAGGGAAGGCTGTACAGACAGGATGGCCTTCACCTAAACCGGAGAGGCACCTGTGTCCTTGCAGAAAGGTTAAAAAGGGCAGTTGGGAAATATTTCAACTAATTAGGAGAGTGGGCAGGGAAAATACAAACCTAAGTCAAAAAGTGTGAGAAAAGAAACAGCAGGACATATGGACAAGGTGGGGACAGTTACTCAAATAAGAGTTATGTGCACAAATGCATATAGCAAAATAAATAAAACAAGTGAGTTAGAAGCACAAATTCAGCTTAAAGGGTGTGATGTAGTAGCCATTATAGAAACCTGGCTATAACCTGAGCATGATTAGGAGCTAAGTATTCCAGGCTCTAACATCTTTAGAAAGATTAGGGAAAATGGGAAAGGAGGGGGAGTAGCAATATTGATAAAAGACACAATTACAGCAGTAGAAAGAAGGGTTTTTCAGTAAGGGTAATTGGGCAGTGGAAACACTGGGTAGAATTACGAATCCATCAAAGGATGCAAAACTCTGGTTGGAGCCAGTGAGTCCCTCACACCAGGCAGGTGAGGGTCTCATTGAAATTCAATGGTTGAGATCTGATGACGTCATTCACACACGACTCTATTTTATCCCTTGCCAGTTGCATTTGGTGCCTGGTGCCGGCCGTGCCAAGAGCATGGGGCACGAAGGAGCAGCAGGCCCAGAAAGGTAAGTCAATTTTTTTTAATGGTTTCCTCATGGGCTTCCCACCACTGACCACAATCATGTACCCACCTCCCGCTTATCTCATGGGTCCCCGGGAGTGGCCTCTTGTTCCGCTCATCCGACTCCCACCCGCCGGCGTGACCTCATTGACACTGGGTTCGGGTGGAAATCAGGCTTGGTATACTTAACACAAGTTCGAGCAAGACTTCTTCGCTGCACAGGACCTCCAACCAATGCTGTACACCAGATACATCGACGACATTTTCTTCCTTTGGACCCATGGCGAAGGATCACTGAAAGGACTACACGATAACATCAACAGGTTCCATCCCACCATCAAACTCACCATGGACTACTCCTCAGAATCGGTTTCATTCTTGGACACACGAATCTCCATCAAAGACGGACACCTCAGAAACTTCACTCTACCGCAAGCCCACAGACAACCTCACGATGCTCCACTTCTCCAGCTTCCACCCTAACCACGTTAAAGAAGCCATTCCCTATGGACAAGCCCTGTGAATACACAGGATCTGCTCAGACGAGGAGGAACGTGATGGACACCTATGGACGCTGAAAGACGCCCTCGTAAGAACGGGATATGACGCTCAACTCGTCGATCGACAGTTCCGACGGGCCACAGCGAAAAATCGCATAGACCTCCTCAGAAGGCGAACACGGGACACAACCAACAGAGTACCCTACGTCGTTCAGTACTTCCCCGGAGCAGAGAAACTACGCCATGTTCTTCGCAGCCTTCAACATGTCATCGATGACGATGAACACCTCGCTAAGGCCATCCCCACGCCTCTACTACTCACCTTCAAGCAGCCGCCTAACCTCAAAAGTACCATTGTTCGCGGCAAATTACCCAGCTGTCAGGAGAACAGCGACCACGACACCACACAACTCTGCCACGGCAACCTCTGCAAGACATGCCAGATCATCAACACAGATACCATCATCACACGTGAGGACACTACCCACCAGGTACATGGTACATACTCATGTGACTCGGCCAACGTTGTCTACCTCATATGTTGTAGGAAAGGATGCACCGCAGCATGGTACATCGGTGAGACCATGCAGACACTGCGACAACGTATGAACGGACACCGCGCAACAATCACCAGGCAGGATTGTTACCTCCCAGTCGGGGAACACTTCAGCAGTCAAGGACATTCAGCCTCGGATCTGCGGGTAAGCGTTCTCCAAGGCGGCCTTCGAGACACACGACAACGCAAAATCATCAAGCAGAAACTGATAGCCAAGTTCCGCACCCATGAGGACGGCCTCAACCGGGATCTTGGATTCATGTCATGCTACATGACGTAGAGTCATCCAGACTCAAGTCGTCGTTGGCTTGTTCACAGATGTGATTTACAGTTTTAAAAAAAAGTTAAAAGCTTAACCATACAGACTGCAGCATTTGACATGTTGGACCCCCTGTGACCCCACCTCATTGTCTTAGCTGTATTTTGCTGTGTCTTTGATGTAATGCCTTCCTGACTGGCCTGATTGTATCTCTGCCGAGGTGTGATGGAGGGCAGTCAGAAGTCAGAAAGATTTACTGTAGTCGTCTGACATTGTACGCTACACATTGTTCTCTGTCTATATATGCTTTGCTGATTTGTATTCCTTCACTTTACCTGACGAAGGAGCAGCGCTCCGAAAGCTCGTGATTTCAAATAAAACTGTTGGACTATAACCTGGTGTTGTACGACTTCTCATTTTTGTCCACTCCAGTCCAACACCGGCATCTCTACATCATACTTAACTGAGGCCCAGGAGTTAAAATGGCCCGGGCCTCACGTCAGCGAACTGGGGTGCGCCTGACGCTTGCCGTTTGCCCCTCGCCCCAGTTAAAATCAGGTTCTTAGGGGCAGAGTTTCCACTTTGGGTGCAATCAGTGAAAGTGGCGCAAATTGTTCCCAAAATTGTGCCCGTTTTGAAAAGTTTTTTTCTTTAATTTCCACTCAAACTCATTTGCATATCATCAAATGCAAACCAGCGCAATGGGGCAGCATTTTAAAACAATATATATATTTTTTTTAATTTGCTTTAAAATATATTCCTTGATATATTTAAGAGTGGTAACTTGGTGCAGTTGGATTAATACAGCTGAATATGGGTTTATCACAAAAAAGTGAAGCATTTTTATTCACAGTGTCAATCCACCACCAGTGAGCAACCTGATTTTAAATGACTGAAAATGACTTTCAAGTTATATTCAGATACAGTAGTCAGTTTCTTAGTAAATTAAAAAATATATGTGGGAAAAAATTCATTAGCGACCATTTTGGGTCGCTAACATCGTCTGGGCGCTAAATTTAGCGCCTGACGAAAAATAGCGCCCGCGATCTCTAACTTCAGTTTTATCGCCCCAAGAGAGAGATGAACAAGCACCCCGCGAGCCTCCTGCCGCTCCATTCCTGCCCCCTGAATCGGTCGCTGTCATCGCCCGGCGCAGATTCAGGGGGCGCGGGCCAATTTTGCAGGCGGGCGAATATGGGGTGCTGCGCACGGTGATGATGTCGTCATTCCCTGCGCAGTGGAGCGGGGCGCTACTGGATACCACCGCTGCTAAACTCCCGCTGAATTTAGCGGGATTCGTTAGCGGCGCCGTTCCCGGGCAAAAAGTCATTTGCGCCCCCCGGGGGCACTATTGAGAGGCACAAATGCACCGAATTTCTAGCCTGATATATTCAAAAGATTTTAAAATGTTCCTATTGGTGTCCTCATGCCCAAAAGAACCATCTTAATTTTTAGAGCCTCCTTGAAGGCCTGCAAACAGGAGCAATTAGAGAAAATTCGTCATGGTGATTAATTGATCCTGGGGGCATGTCCAGTTTTGTGGGCAGGGCCAGCTTCCAGCACGATGCAAAAGATTGTGGAAACTCGATTTGTGCTGAACGTAATTTCCACTTAAATTCCATAATCTTTTGCGCGGTTACGTCGATTTTGGATGAATTACGCTGAAAAAACCAGCGCAACCGAGTGGAAACTCCAAACCCTTGTCTTTAACCTTAAAACATAAAACAATATATGTAAAAAAGTTAAAACACTTAAAAATAAATTTTAACCGTTTTACATTTACCTTTAAAATACTTTAGAAGCTTTCGTTACTTTTAAAAAATACCTTACAGAAACAAAAACAAATGTGGAGCACCTCTGGCCTGCCTTAAGCAGGTCCCAACATTACATCCCTGAGGCGTTCCCTATTGTCAGTGGTCTCAGGGCAGCAAACCCCTCCCACCCATTGTCATTTACATGTGGCAGGGTGAGGGTGGAGCAACTAAAGTATTGTCATGTATCTGAACAAAAAACATTGAATAAAATATATTTTTGAAACAAAAAAAAAACTAAAGATGTAACACCCAGCAAGACCTGAGGAAGATTCGCTAAGACATTTCTGGGGTGAAGACTTAGAATTGCATTTCCACTCCATGATTGTACTTTGTTGGCTGGGCTGGGGCGGAGCCAATCCCGAGGGGGTCGAGCACAGTGGGCCACAGTATTTGTGTGGAACCAGCAGGTGTTCCCCTGCTCCTCCTGGCCCCACAAAAATTCTCCCAAAATTTTTTGGGCCTATTCCTGAGTGGCCACCGGGGGTCCCTTCATGGACCACTGGTTCGGCTGCTCAACTCTTGTACAATTGGACAGAGCATTGGTACGTTCTACCCATTTGTCCCATGAAAATTTCAAACGGGATCCTACAACCAACATAGGACCCCAATTTGTATATGTAAGCAGCTTCCCACCCAATACAGGTGAGTGCACTGCTCACCCATTTACAGACCCACCTTGGGTCTCATTGTTGAGGTACCTTGCCATGATTTTCAACTACCAGTCACCAGTCTTTCAGGTGAGAATCAGGAAGCTAGTAGCTGAAAATTACCCCCTTTGTTTCTGTCTACTCTGTCCCATCCCTTCACAATTGTGCCACCTCACATTTACTGATATTGAATTCTATCTGCCACCTTTTTTGCCTATTCCAATTCTCATCAATTTCCCCTTTGCAGCTTCCTTTGATCATCAGAATTATTACCATAGTACATATGCAAATTGGGGTCCTATGTTGGTTGGACAAATGGGCAGAGCGTACCACACAAATACTGTGGTCCACTGGCGTCCTATGCTCGACCCCCTCGGGATTAGCTCTTCCCCAGCCCAGCTAACAAAGTACAATCATGGAGTGGAAACGCAATTCCAAGTCTTCACCCCACAAACGTGTTAGCGTCAAAGCTGACACCCACTGTATCGGAGTTGCTTCCGCTCCACCTGCATTACTTCGCTGGAAGTGCAGCAGAAGCCCCAGACTATGCCTTCTATTTTAGAATTGCCTTCAAATTCGGAGATCACTCCATCTAGCCCTCTATCCAAGTCATTAATGTACGCAGTGAACAGAAGCAGTCCCAGAACAGAACCTTGTAGGACGTTCACTTCCAACCACTCTGAGAAACTGCCCTTAACGCCGACTCTTTGTTCCATCCCTTCTAACTAATTTTTGTTCCAAATTGCTAACTTTCCCTAATTCCATACCCCTTAATCTTCTCCAATAGTCTCCTGTGTGGTACCTTGTCAAAGGCTTTCTGAGAGTCCATGTATATCAAATCCAGTGCATTGCCCTTATCCACCATATAAGTCACCTCCTCAAAGAAATTTATCAAGCTTATCACACATGATCTTCCTTTCTGAATTATTTTCTCCTCATCTAGATATTTAGTAATTTGATTTCCTTTTCATTTGATTATTTTGGTTCAAGCTCACACCTCGTTCTTTATCTTAGACTTTTCCCAACTTATAATTGGTCGCTGTGATTCCCCTTCTCTATTCCCTTCATTTCTTCTGCGTGCTTTCTTTTCACTAAATTATTTTTTTATTTGTACATTTACCTCATCTATTTCTAAATTCTTTACTTGATATTTCTGATGGCTTTTATTTTCCCTATCCTCTTCCTTCCTAGTTTAAATGACTCTTCAAATACTTCAGAGTATTTCCAATTAAACATTTTGCTACTTACATTCACTGCTTTTTCAGAGTCACATCATGCTGAAGAAAAGATGAAATGAAAGGTGCTCTGGAGCTCTGATAGTATTCTTACAGGCAACTGTGCTATGTAGGTGCAGTAGAGTGAGCTCCAGTCCTTTCCTTTGTTAGTGTCATGTAATATTCATTTACCAGGAGATAAGATAACAGCTGCTAATAGGGCTTCTATTTCAGTTTCTAAAGATGAGAAGTCGCACAACACCAGGTTATAGTCCAACAGATTTATTTAATTTTACAAGCTTTCGAAGCAGTTCGCTCCTTCGTCAGGTAAGTTAGCAATGAGAGAATCTCCCAGAATTCACAATTTAAACCCAGACAAAATCTATTCACATTATTCACTACAACAAAGAGCACAGCCAAGACAATGAGATGTGTCCCAGGGGGTCCAACGTGTCAAACCACCTGCTGGCTGCATATCCTGTCAATTTGTGTTTTTGTGTTAGTCTTTAAAAAAAAACACCTGGGAAGACCGGCCATGATGTCAAGTCACGTTCTGTATCGTGACATGAACCCGATATCGCGATTGAGGCCATCCTCATGAGTGCGGAACTTGGCTATCAGTTTCTGCTCTATGATTTTGCGCTGTCGTGTATCTCGAAGGCCGCCTTGGAGAACGCTTACCCGAGTTTCTAAAGAGGCAGACAACCTTTGTATGTTAAAAAGTCATACTAAAATCAACAGTTTACTTACCAATAAAATAAAATTTTATCTATATTGACATGCCACTTGTGTTATGTTGTCATGGTTACACATTGTTGATTACAGTGGGTGTCAGCGTTGACATTATGCACCACTGCCACAAATACTACAAAAATGAGAAGTCGCACAACACCAGGTTATAGTCCAACAGTTTTATTTGAAATTACGAGCTTTCGGAGCGGCTGCTCCTTCGTCAGGTACCTCACTGTACCTGAAGAAGGAGCAGCACTCCGAAAGCTCGTAATTTTAAATAAAACTGTTGGACTATAACCTGGTGTTGTGCGACTTCTCATTTTTGTCCACCCCAGTCCAACACCGGCATCTCCGCATCACAAATACTACACATTTTCTAGAATAGGTGGGATTGTACAGGATATTGAATGAGAGGATGTTTGCATTTGTAGGCACTTTTTCTTTGTTGTTCTGAGAGAATTATTCAATAAGATCAAGTTGCATGGAATCTTCATTGCAAGCTGCTCTGTATTTTCAAAATTTATTTTCAACAACTTTTGGGCCACTTATAGAGTAAAATCTATTTTATTGTTGGGACCTCAATAAAAACAACAACAACTTATATAGCACCTTTAACGTAGTAAAATGTCCCAAGGTGTTTCACAGGAGTATGGTCAGGTTGTTTCTCCTATTATTTCTCTGTAGATGCCTCACATTGTAAGTCATTTAAGATTGCATACACAATATATGTTTGTAGTTCCCAATTATACAATAAGTCTCATAACTGTGTTACTCGCTTTGTGTACTTTTCGCTAAGAACGCTTAATCATTTTATTTATTCAGTAACTGAATATTAAGATAAGTACAGACTAAGTTTATAAAGCTAAATCACTAAACTGTCAAGATGCTCAAAGTTGTGGTGAGGGAAATAATAATACTTTGTCTCACCTCACACGAGTAGCTAAATTAGGAATAGCTGTTGCCCTCTTTCCGAAACAAAGTAAGTTGTATTAGAGACAAATTTAAGTAACTACCCTCACCCTCTCTCAGACACAGATATACCACAACATGGCTCTTCCTTCAGCAAATCCACATATAAATATGCAAGAAAAGATTTAGCAGATTTTAAGAAGTTTAAACTTAGAAACTCCATATCTGGCAGCAGGTAGGTGCACAGGAGTTTTGTTGTTGTCAGTAACATTACTATAAATATTATGATAACCATTGACCCTGGATTTCATTCACCAAGTTTAATAAATGAGATTATGCTGTACGTCAGTAACAGTGAATGCTCAGGGCAAGTCTGTGCAAGTAAAATGCAAAACCAATTAGGCACTTAATTCTTTCTTCATTACATACAATATATGCTACCGTCAGTAGTAAGCCATGTATCTAAACTAAACATTACTCACGGATAATCTGTGGAGGTACACAAGGTACTTTGAACAGTAAACACACATGTCTATTACTGATCCAGAAGAATACTATCATTTCTATACATGTGTGTTCATTATCAGTGAGGTGGCTTAAATCATCCAATTGTATATTAGATAGCATTATCTTAACTTACAACCTTAATTGTGAATGAATCGCTTGACTTTTGTTAACTAAAATGTTTAAGCACATAACAAACAATGTATGGGGAAAGAATCCTTATTTTCTTTTTGAAAGTATTCTTCTGCTCTCAGCAAGCTGAAGAATGGTTGGTCGCGATTTCACTGACCAAGGCGGGTCTGGGGCGGCCGGGGTCGGTGTTGTGGTCCCAGCCCGCTGCCTACTGCAGCCCACACTCTCCAAGTGACTTTATGTTAATGGGGCTTGTTAAGCCCGCCCTGCGAGGTTCCCAGCCAATTAAAAGGAAGTGGGTCTGATGATGTCATTTGATGACTCATCATCAGCTGGTTTCCTTAAAGGGGCCATGTACAAATTGATTTTGACAGTTCTGCTGTCAGTGTTCTACAGCATTGAGGTGCTGCAAAGACTGACAAGCACTGCACAGAGGTGCACGGCTACATCCAGGCTCTCCCATGACTCCCTCCATATGCTTATGGAGGGAGTCACAGCACGCAGGGAGGTCCTCTTCCCTTCCCATGGGCGGAAGAGACCTCCTCAGGAGACCAACGCAGCCTGATTGCACATTGCACAGGAGGACACAAGCAGGGATGTGGTCAGGAGGACCAGGCTGCAGTGGCGCAAACCTTTCAATGATCTCAGTAGATCAGGAAACATTACTGCCAAGCGACACTCAACCTCATCCTGCTATGCCACTCATCACATCCCCATCACTCTGCCTTCCCTACCCTACTCCTGCACATCTTTACTCACACCAACTTACCTTGCGCCTCCACCCATCCCTCTCTATCTACATTATCACTTCCCATCTCACTCGCCACCCGTCACACTCACCCTCATCCTACTGCAAGCATACCAACTAACAACACACAACGGTAGGCACTTGGGTGGTTTAGCCAATGTTCATGTGAAGTTTCTGGTAATGTGTTATCAAACATTGAAACCTTTATTTTCAGCACTTTGCGTTCTTGGACAGATTTGTGTGTACCTTTGGAAGTGGCTTAGTGAGTTGTAGTGAATGGTGAGACATCAGTTGATTGTGGAGAAGGCTGGTGTTGTTGTTGTTGTTGCTGCTAGTGTGCCTGGTGCTGCTGGTGTTTGGGCTGATCGTAGTGGGATTCTGAGGACCAAGGTGAGATATTTTCAAGGGCAACGATGCTGATGGAATAGATGGCAGGTGAGGTTGAGATGACAGAAGCGACCTGTCAATGGTGAGAGAGGTTGTTCCAATGAGGTGGTACTGGATAGAGAGTTGGCTCCAAACACTTGCAAGCTGCAGAAAGCTTAATATGTCTTCCAAATGCACTAAGCAACAGTTTCTGAGCTTTGAAAGTGAACAGCTATAATATGGGATTTTTATACAACTTTGGCAGCTGTCAGGTCATGAGATAATTCAATGCTGAATCCACTCACGACATGCTGAGCTGATGTGTTCCCCGAGCAGTGGGTAACCCATGGGGGAGCACGTAAAATTGAAATGTAGGCATAAAATAACAGTTAATTCTCCAAACCCGTGACCTCTTCCACCTAGAAGGACAAGGGCAGCAGGCGCATGGGAACACCACCACCTCCAAGTTCCCCTCCAAGTCACACACCATCCTGACTTAGAAGTATATCGCCGATCCTTCATCGTTGCTGGGTCAAAATCCTGGAACTCCCTCCCTAACAGCACTGTGGGAGTACCATCACCACACGGACTGCAGCGGTTCAAGAAGGCAGCTCACCACCACCTTCTCAAGGGCAATTAGGGATGGGCAATAAATGCTGGCCTTGCCAGCAACGCCCACATCTCATAAAAACAAATATATATATTTTTTAATTGGATGCTAACAACCCATTTAATGATGTGAATCACCTCCCCTGCCGCTTGGTGTCGGGTTTGTTCAGCGCCGACAGACCCGACATCTGGGAGACTCGTGTGGAGGCATGTTGACAGTGGGTTCCCTACCCACTGTCAATCTTTGCTATTTTGACAGCTGACCCACCTCCGACCCTGCCCTCTGAGCGCCGGCAAAATTCAGCCCATTGTGTTGGAGGCAATGGAGTACTTCCTCATTTCAAGTATCAGTTTTGTTCAGATCAGATACATTCCAGCCAGCTGCTTAGTAAAGCTGCCCACCCCCTGTAAAATGTGCATGACAAAAGCCCAATTATTCCACCATTGCTAATTAATCACTTTCAAGAGACCCTGTCCCAAATAATATGGTCAATTACTTTGACCAATTCCTCCACACAAGGAACCCTTCTAAATAAAAATAATCACATTCACAAAAGTTGGCCCTGAAATTAGACCATGGGATAATAGTATTCAAATTTGGTTATTTGAAATTTCTTTCTGATATTTTAGGAAAGCCGATAATCCATTTAAAGCAATTGGCTGGCCTATCATCTCTGTATGCTTTTGTACACATTTTGAGCATCACCATATATCAGTATGTATACTTTTTTGGATAGACACTACCCTACCCATTCAATATATCTTGGTCCCAATATCAGAACTCTGCAGATTGCATCAATGTGACATTTTTCTTTTCCCACACCAGCCACCCTTTTGAGTGTGATTGCTAAATTAGAGCCAGATTAATGACAATTATGCACAGTGGGACTCCACCCATTGGAAACTAGGTTAATACCGCCTCAACTCATTTCACGTGGCACTTTTACAGTCAGTAGAAACAGAAGACTCTCCTGCCATCAATCAGGGCTGCTTTCAGACTCCAGTTTCAGAGATGAAGGAATTGCTATTTCCTATATGATGAACCCATCTCCACCTTAACTCACCTGACCACTGCTGAAAATCCTATCTACGGTTTTGTTACCTCCAGGCTTGAATTCTCCAGCATATGCTTTATTCTGCTTCCCAAGGTCCAACCCACAAAAACTGCCTACACATCCAGTCAGCCATTAGTTTTCCATCTGGTTCCACTACTATCACTGGCTTCCTATTCCCCAATACCTAAATTCAAAGATTTAGCTCCACCTCCTCCAGCCTTGTATCCCAAGTCATGCATTCTGGTCTTTCTGCTTATTTCTGCCCCGAACGCTTGCCTCCACCATCAGCGACAGAGCCTTCAGCCATCTTGGTCTACTCCTTGAAACTCTCTCCTTAACCTTCTTCACCTTTCTGCCTCTTTCCCCATCTTCAAAAGCCTCCTCAAAACCTGCTTCTTTTACCACACTGTCAGTCACACGTCATAACTCTATTCCTTCTACACTCACTGTCCATTTTACCTCTTTGAAACACCTACGGATATTCAATATGTTTAAAGCACTGTATGTATGCAGACTGCTGTTATTTTGCTCCCAATCTCAGGCTTGCCATGAAGAGGAGGCATAAAACTGCAGCTCGGCTTCCTCAGATGGAAGAAAATAAATAGGTTCGTGATTGACACTGCGGCCGGAATTTTCTGGGGTCCGTGCGGGTACGATTGGAGGCGGGTTGGGTGGGAAATTTGCAATATCTTGGAGCGGGTCGGAAACCCGCCGTCATCCCGCCCTCACGCGCCTTTCCCTCGGGTGCATTTGCCGGCGCGACAGCGACCCGAACAGCAGAGGCGGGCGAGCTAATTGAAATCATTATCAGGTAGTTGTCAGACCCTTAAGAATCTTTTTAAACCTACCTTTCAAATTTCCCTGGATGACCACGGGAATCACGCAGCTCGGGAACCACGTCTGTCAACCTGAGGCGGAAGTTGAGTAGATCCAGCTGATTCGTGCACAGCGTGGAAAGTACAATAAAAATTCCCACCTCACACCTGTCCACTTTCCTCAGGCAGAAGCTGTTGCTGACTGCATTGCCAGCACAGATTTAGCTTTCTACAGACTGCAAGTGTTTCCAGCAAAGTCGCCATCCAGCGTCATCTCATTGTTAGAACCTATCACACCATTGACAGATTGCTTCTGTCATCTCTACTTGACCTGCCATGTATTCCATCAGCATGGGTGCCATTTATACTGTCTCAACTTGGTCCTCAGAATCGGAGCATGATGAGCCCCAACACCAGCAGCACCAGGCACACCAGCACCAACAACAACACCATCAACCTTCTCCTCAACTGCCTGATGCTGCACAGGACAGAGGGCATCAGCGCAGGGCTGCACCGTGCCAGAGGCAGTACCTCCAACACAGGGTATACAGGCAGAGGATGAGCTTCCTCAACATGACTGAGCAGCAGTGCCAAAGGAGGCTCAGGCTATCGCGCCAGGTCATCACAGACATTTGCAGCTTGCTGGAGTAAGACCTGCAGCCCAGAGGATCGGGTGGACACATGTTACCAGTGGCTGTCATAGTCACCACCGCCCTCAACTTCTTTGCCTCAGGCTCTTTCCAGGGATCTGTGGCAGACATTTGTGGCATCTCATAGTCGGCCGCCCACAGATGCATCACACAGGTCACCGATGCCGTGTTTGACAAGTCAGCCAATTATGTCAACTTTACCACTGATGAAGCCAGTGTTACTGAGTGGGAGCTCGGCATTGCCACTCTGGCTGCCTTCCCACGGGTGCAGGACATCGTCGATTGCACACATGTGGCCATTAGGTCACCCCATCATCACCCAGGAATCTTTGTGAACCACAAGGGCTTCCACTCCCTCAATGTGCAGCTCATCTGCAACCATAGGAAGATCATCATGCATGTATGCGTAAAATTCCCTGGCAGCTGTCATGACTCTTTCATCCTGTGTTTTATGTACGAGGACACCCAGGTCCCTCTGTACCGCAGCATTCTGTAGTCTCCATTTAAATAATATTTTGCTTTTCTATTCTTCCTACCAAAGTGGATAACCTCACATTTTCCCACATTATACTCCATCTGCCAAATTTTTGCCCACTTACTTAACTTATATCCCTTTGCAGACTCTTTGGGCTGGATTTTGTCAATGGGGGCGCGTTGGGGGCGGGACTGCTGGTTTTCGAGTTTCAGTCCCGCCCCCAATGACTTTTGACCAACCCATGCTATTTTCCCTTGATTGACCTTGTTAAGCCCGCCCTGCGGGCTTGCCAGCCAATTAAGGAAAAGCCAGTGACAGAGGACGTCAGCGTATGACGTTTCATCTGTCTCAAATTTTTTGACAGGTGATTTGTCAGCGTTTGACAGCTTTGAGAAGCTGTCAAACACTGACAATCTCTGTTCTAAGGTAAGCCCTTGCACAGAAGGCTCACCAAAACCTCTCTCCTCAGCAGAAAGCAGATGGCTGCTGCATCTGAGAATGGGGCAGCCATTCTGTCATCTCTGCCGTTGAGATGAGGCACCTCCGGATCCTCAAAGGTTGAAGCCTGCAGGAAGAAGCAAAGTTAAGGAAACTTTTTCCAACACTTTACACTCACCTCTCCTACTTACCTCTCCACACTTGCACCCATCACTCACTTCTACAGCGGACTTTTCGATCCCTTTCACCCCCGCAGACCCACTGCTCACCTCGCTGACCCTGGCGAGGTTCGCAGCCGTCGGGAAGCCTGCACTTGCAGGGGTAAAATGGGAATAAGCCTCAAAACTGCCTGTTAACTACCTGTTAACAGGCAGTTAATTGGCTCTAATCCCCTTCCCGCCTCGAGGAGATGGGTCCCTACGCGAGTCGGGGACCCGCCTCCCGGGAAGATGGCATGGAGGCGGGTTGGGAGCAGGGTCGGTACCCGCTCCCAATTTCTGCCATTTTCCCAGCAGTCCCGCCTCCCCAGGGCTGGGAAAATTCCCCCCTTTGTGTCCTCCTCACAACTTGCTTTCCCACCTATCTTTGTATCGTCAGCAAATTTGGCTACCGTACACTCGGTCCCTTCATCCAAGTCATTAATATAGATTGTAAATAGTTGAGGCCCCAGCACTGATCCTTGTGGCACCCCACTAGTTACAGTTTGCCCACCTGAAAATGACCCATTTATCCGACTTTCTGTTTTCTGTTAGTTAGCCAATCCTCTATCCCTGCTAATATATTACCTCCAACACCATGAGCTCTTATCTTGTGCAGTCACCTTTTATGTGGCACCTTATCGAATGCCTTTTGGAAATCCAAATACACTATATCTACTGGTTCCCCTTTATCCACTCTGCTCGTTACATCCTCAAAAAACTCTAATAAATTAGTCAAACATGATTTCTCTAAGTGGCACTTAGAAAATAATAATAGGATTGGGCAGAGTCAACATGGATTTATGAAAGGAAAATCATGTTTGACAAATCTATTAGAGTTTTTTGAGGTTGTAACTAGCAGAATATATGAGGGAGAACCAGTGGATGTGGTGAATTTGGATTTTCAGAAGGCATTCGATAAGGTGCCACACAAGACGTTATTATTCAAAATTAGGGCTCATGGGATTGGGGGTAATGTACTAGCATGGATTGAGCATTGGTTAACGGACAGAAAACAGAGAGGAATAATAAACAGGTCATTTTCGAGTTGGCAGGCTGTAACTAGTGGGGTACCACAAGGATCAGTGCTTGGGCCTCAGCTATTCACAATCTACATCAATGATTTGGATGAGGGGACCAAATGTAATATATCCAAGTTTGCTGATGATACAAAGCTGGGTGGGAATGTAAGTTGTGAGGAGGATGCAAAGAGGCTTCAAGGGGATATAGACAGGCTAAGTGAGTGGGCAAGAACATGGCAAATGGAATATAATGTGGAGAATTGTGAAGTTATCCACTTTGGTAGGAAAAATAGAAAAGCAGAGTATTTTTTAAATGGTGAGAGATTGGGAAATGTTGGTGTTCAGAGGGACCTGGGTGTCCTTGTACACGAATTACTGAAAGTTAACATGCAGGTACAGCAAGCAATTAGGAAAGCAAATGGTATGTTGGCCTTTATTACAAGAGGATTTGAGTACAAGAGTAAAGATGTCTTACTGCAATTATATAGGGCCCTGGTGAGACCACACCTGGGGTATTGTGTACAGTTTTGGTCTCCTTACCTAAGGAAGGATATACTTGCCATAGAGGGAGTGCAACAAAGGTTCACCAGACTGGTTCCTGGGAGAGATTGAGTAGACTAAGCCTATATTCTCTAGAGTTTAGAAGAATGAGAGATGATCACATTGAAACATACAAAATTCTTATCGTGCTTGACAGGGTAGATGCAGGGAGGATGTTTCCCCTGGCTGGGGAGTCTAGAACCAGGGGTCACGGTCTCAGAATAAGGGGTCGGCCATTTAGGACTGAGATGAGGAGAAATTTATTTACTCAGAGGGTGGTGAATCTTTGGAATTCTCTACCCCAGAGGGCTGTGGAGGCTCAGTCGTTGAGTATATTCAAGACAGAGATCGATAGATGTTTGAATATCAAGAGAATCAATGGATATGGGGATAGTGCAGGAAAATGTAAAAGATCAGCCAGGATCTTATTGAATGGTGGAGCAGGCTCGAAGGGTCAAATGGCCTACTCCTGCTCCTATTTCTTATGTTCTTTCATAAAACCATGTTGACTCCGCTTGATTGTATTATAATTTTCTAAATGTCCTGCTACTACTTCCTTAATAATGGATTCCAGCATTTTCCCAATGACAGATGTTAGGCTAACTGGCCTATAGTTTCCTGCTTTCTGTCTCCCTCCTTTCTTGAATAGAGCCATTACATTTGGGGCTCTGACTGAGGGGGTGGCAATGGCGGAGAAGTGTGAGTGCTTTGAGAGGAACCCCCACTTCCATGTGCCCTCCCACCATCATCCCTCTCATGGGCCAGCTAGCAAGGAACTGGAGAGCATCTTGCTGCACATCAGTGGGGCCATGAGAATCCACATCTAGGTTGACATCCCTCCTAGAGAGGAGGTCTATGTGCCTCTGCCATCTATTCTCCATAGATAGTCATCTATTCTCCATAGAGACCTTATGCTCCTGTGAGTGGCGCATTAGCTGCTCCATGCAGATGGCCATCCTATCCATGGAAGAGCCTACAGTCACCATCGCCTGCGACACAGTGGTGCTCATGTTGGAGATGGACTCCTCCATTCTCTGAACATTTGCAGACATCACACTCACAAAACCTGTCAAAGCCTCCTGCACTTCTTGCTGCACCTCCAGGAGCTCCCTCTTTCTGGATGGTCCCCGAGGTTCAGCGTCTGCATGTAGCTGAACAGAGCTGGGAGCGTCCTGTGCCCTCCGGCAAGGAGTCTCCACTGCTGTCCCTGACTCCACCATCTGCTCTTGCTCACTTGTGACTTGTGACGGACCCAGTGACAACACTACTATACTTCACGTGAGACCTACCAAGGTGTGCGTATCTACGCTGGTTCTGGGTGTGCTTATGTCTGGTGATGGTGCGCCCTCAGAGGCTGTAGGCTCCTCTGAGGAGTCGTCTTCCTCTTCCTTCTGGACAGTGGGGGGGCTCTTGATGGACCTGTGGAGAGTAAAGAGATGCGTTGGATATGTCATATGAAGAATGGGTACAGATACCATTATGCACATGATGACCATTCACTGGCTACTGACATCAGTGCCCAGGTTGCTGAGGTGTCCCTCTCTTTCCGTCTCCCACCTCCAACTGCTCGGTGACTCCCAAAACTTCTAAGGCAGCCTCCTCTGCTGTTGTTCGGGTCGCCGAAGATAGCGTTCCACCTCCGGTTCTCTCCCTCTCCCTCTTATTGTGAGCTCTCTTTTCCTGCAAGGAGGGAAAGAGAAGGTTGAGTGAGAGTGATGGAATGAGTATAAGGAATGGATAGGTTACATCTTTAGAGGGAGTGTATGATGGAGTGGGGTGCCAAAGCCAAGTGGCCTCCTTGTGTGCTGTTAGTTGGTATGATTTCATTAGGATGAGGGTGAGTGTGAGGGGTGGCTAGTCAGATGGGAATGTGAGTATGTAGATAGAGAGAGATGGATGGGTGGACATGCAAGGTATGTTGGTGTGAGTAAGGATGTGCAGGAGTAGGGTTGGGTAAGCAGAGTGATGGGGATGTAATGAGAGGCACAGCAGGATGAAGTTGAGTGAGGCTTTGTACTCACCTTTCCTGATCTCATGAGATCATTGAAACATTGAAGCATTGCGCCCAGGTCCTCCTCACAACATTCCTGCTGTTTACCTCCTCAGCTATTTGGAGCCAAGCTCTTTTGGTCTCCTGGAGAGGTCTCTTCCACCCATTCAAAGGGAAGAGGACCTCCCTGTGTGCTCTGACTCCCTGCACAAGCATATGAAGGGAGTCATCAGAGAACCTGGGTGCAGCCCTCTGTCTTTGTGCAGTCATCTCTGGAAATGTTTGTATCAGTCCAATTGTGCAGTGTGCTGCCTGCACACTCTTAGAAGAACCTTCAAATGCAATGTGGCCAAGGCTCCTTTAAATATCCCGGCTGAAAACGCATCATCGATGACGTCATCAGACCTGCACCATTTACTAGTGCCGGGTAATGCATAGGGCGGGCTTAATAGGCCCCATTAATGCAAAGATAATTTCAGGAGCGGGATGGAATCAACAATGGGGTCGCGACCGCCCGCACCCAACCCGCCCAGGTAAATAAAATTCCGGCCACGTGTCACTCATTGCGAATGATGCTTAGGGATCAAAAGGGAGCAGATAAAGACTAGTGTAATGGAACTAAAAAAAAACTTGTGACCAGAATACAATGGAGTCTCTGTGTAGCACAAATAATTTTCATGTCCAGCCAATATATCAGTAAAGCAGATCCGTAAGATTACTACAAATTATATTCTACTGTAATTTTATCTTTGGCTTAACTCTTAAACCTGATAAACTAACAAGAATTTCATATATCTAGCAAAAACAAACTGATGGATGCAGGCTTATCACAGGGTTAAAATATGCTTTTCATGTCGTTCTACGGTGCAGTTGTACTCATTCAGTTTAGAATGTCCATTATATATGTTCCAATCAATAAATAAAAGTCCCTGTTCCATTTACAGAGCTCTTGAATACATTCTACAAGTAATAGGAGCTTCAAAGGAATAATCCTCACCCTGTAAGATCTCATCCATTAATAAGTGATGATTTGAGTGCTGGCATGTATATCAGTGGTTGGGTAAGGTGGTTCTGTGTCCTGGCATGATCTGTTGTCTGCATTCAACCATTATTTTCATACTTGTAATGAACAATGTGCTTTTATTTCTGCTGCAGTGCACTAAAAAAATCTGAAATAATGGCCCCGATATTTACTGGGGTGGGATTTCCAAGCGGGGGGAGGAGTTTTGGTCGGGTTTCTGAATACTGTGGAGTTTTAACTCCATGGTGTGCCTGTTTTTTTTTAACAGGTTCCCCGCCCGGAAGCCAGCCTGATTGATAGGCTTGGCCCCCTGTTGGGCGAGGAATGCTCCAGAAGAGGCTGCAGGTACGTTTCCTGTTGCTCGGGGTCGAGATCGTGACAGCGTGGTTTGGAGGGTCAGGAGGTGATCGTGTGGGTTCGGAGAGAGATCAGGGGGCAGAGATGGGGTGGGGGGGGGCTTCGGGGAGAAATCGGAGGGCGAGATCGGGGTTGAGGAGAGATCAGAGGGAGAGATAGGGAGGTCGGGGAGAGATTGAAGAGATGGGGGGGTTGGGAAGAGATTGGAGGGAGAGATGCGGGTCAGGGAGAGATCAGTGATTGCGGGGGCAGGATTGGTGATCACTGGGGGTCGACGACGGCAGGGTGGGTCAGTTAAGGCAGCGGGATCGGTGATAGCGGGGGGCGGGGTCATGATCGAGGGGAGATCAGTGATCGCGGAGAGCTTGGTGATTTCAGGGCAGGTTGATGAGTGGAGTTGTCCGAAGGAGATCATGGAGATGAGGGAGGTGTTTACTGGTAAGCTTGTTGGGCCTGGAGAAAACACTCCTGCTTCTCCTGGCCCACAAGCAGTGCTGTAAAGGCACTTACCTGATGGATCTGGCCCTTCTTGCCTCCTTTTAGCCATCAGGTTTCCCAAGGCCCGGGAAACCCTGCTGACTGTGGTTAAAAATAGTAAACACTGTTAAAATGGAGGCACGCATCCTCCTTTAAAAGGTTTCAACGACCAACCCGCCTCCTGGGAGCAGAATGGTCACCCACCCCAGTCCCAGAAGTGGGTGGATTCGAGGCGGTTTGGGTTCCTGTTTCAGATTTTTAACATTTTAACTTCCCAGTCGACCCAAACCCACCCATTCTGGGGGTTTAAAATGCTCCCCGAAGTGACTGATACTCCAAGCCTTCTTACATAAAAAATGTACAAAATATTTTCACAGAGAAACTGGATGGATAATATGTGTGAGATAACCACGTCTTTCTTACTCTGTTGAAACAATGTTATATTCTGAAAGATAATGACATGTTTCTTTGAACCATTTAAAAGTGGAAGCGCTTTGGACTCTTTTGACCCCGTTATTTGGAATTAAATAAATTGTACTCAAATGACTCTATAGCTTAATTATATCCTCTTGCAATTCCTGTCTACTTTAGAATTATTCATGATTTGCCAAATTATCATATCTTAGGACTTCCACTTATGCACGAGAACAATCATATTATGGAAGAATTGGGGGATGGGCAGTTGGACTCCCTAGCTTTGATCTACGATGGGCTGCTAGATGGAGCACTTCATAGCAGTGTTCTGTTTTGGGGGTAGGAATGAAGCAGGAAGGCAAGCCCATAGGACCAATCCCAAACCCCTCCAACCCCAAACTCATACATCTTGCCTGGCAATGATGGATAACATTTACAAGGATTAATTCTGCTATCCTGTGTTCTCAGTGAAATAAAATGTACTTGCAGGAAGTGTGAATTGGACATATCACTACAACAATGTAGCCTCAGTTCTGTGACTTCCCTATGCATGCATCCTAGTCGTAGTCCCAGTCCTGGTCCCAGTTCCAATGTCTACTTTATTGAACTGTTCCAAATAAGCTTGCAGTGCCAAGCAGTTGAAAAAACAATGGCTGAGAGCAACATTCGTGGGTGAGAGAGAATCTGAACAGTGGATCTGAGGCTGAGAGAGAGCAGAAGCTAGCTTGGAAGGAGCAGGTCTCCATGGCTGGGAAGGTGACATGCAGCCTGGGACTGGGATTGGCCCCGGTACTGAGGTACGTGGGCCTGGAGCCTGAAATAAAACCATTGTAGAACAGGGGCCTGTGAGGGAGCAAGTACCAGGTAAGCCTAGGGCTGGGAGGGGACAGACATCCTGAGCAAAAGCAATCCAGGATGTTCTCAGTTATGAATTAGGTTGTGAACAGGATCAGGAATCAATAAAATGGCACCACCCACAGGAATTGCCAAAGGTGGGCACTGAGCCAGCAAGTGTGATGGATCCAGGAACTCCGATGCACCCATTTCAACTGGGTAAGCAGTGAGGTAGCACAGTTAAGTATTTATTCAATGAGAATGAGGCCCACGCATGCTAGTAGCGTAGCTTCAATTTCACACCAAAGATGCCTGTCAGAGAAACCAGATATAGTGCAAATAGGGCTTTCGTGGCCACGGGCCTGATTTCCCCACTCCACCTGCAAGGCTCCATAGTGCTAATGAGCCTCAGAAAGTTTGCCCTAATGTGCCTGAAATTGGAAGTGTTATATTTCACAGTACTAGTATCCCTTAGCTTGGTGAGTAAGAAATCAGTCTCAAAGAAAGTGAGGTAAAGAAAAAGATTTGTAAACACACCACAGTTACTTTCTGCTGCTTGCTTCACATTAGCCTTACGCTGAGTGTGCGACCTCCTCCTGCAAGAAAGAAGGGAGTGTGTGAGTGACAGTCTTGTAAGGTGTTTAAAGAATGTGCCTGTCATGGATGAATAGTTGTAAGATGTGAGCTGTGGTGAAGTGAGGGTTGCAATAGTGTGTGATTAGGAGAAGAAGGAGATGGAATGTTGTGTGGTACACTGATTGTAGGAGAGTGAAGGGTTGCGGGCGTGAGGAGTATTTGTGAGTAGTGAGGCCGGAGGTGGTGGAGGTGTGAGCAAAGAGAAAGCGAGCAGTATTCTTACCTTGACGACTCTGGCAAGGTCAGTGAACCTTGCAGCATTACAGCCATGTCCCGGGAGATAAGCTCCTGGCATTGACCTCCTCTGCGATCTCTTCCCACTGGTGACAGAGGTGTTGCCTGGAGGGGTTTTCTCTCCCCGAGGGGGAAAAGGATCTCCCTCCTCCTGTCCGCTGCCTGCACCAAGTCCTACAACGCAGCATTGAAGAACCAGGGTGCCCTGTCTCCACATTTTGCAGGCATTTTAGCTCTTTGACAATGTTTCCACTTGTCTGCAGCCAGAGTGCGCCTCCCCTTTAAGAGGTGCTGGCTGCCTTTAAGCGGCATCAGAGATGTCCGATTTCCGCCCTCCTCAAACAGGCATGCAGCCAATGAATAGCGCGGGTAATGCTGGCTGCACGCCTGAATCATTTTAAGGAGGTCCCAGCGCAAATTTATCGTGCTGTCTGGGCCATGTGAACAGGCGAGTGCAGAGCTCACCCCACTCGCTGCGTGGCCATTTCTGAGCATGATCAAATTTCTAGACCATCATTCTAGTCTCCATTCATTAGGGCTGCCTGGAGTGCTGCTCAATCCCTTCACGTTCTGACTCACCACTAAGCCAAAGGCTCACTCCCATTCATGAATTGCTGTTGATTCTGATATAGTTTCTAAACATTCCTGAACTGCTTTAGGAAACTAAAGCCAAAGTTTTCTACGGTCTAGATTTGTTTCCATACTTTTTACTTTTCAATAGTGAGATTAGTCACTTAGGGAAGGCACACTTAACCCAGCCTGATGTTTCCACAATGTAAAATGAGTCATTAGCAATGTTAGTAATATAAAACAGAGTTATTTTGGTATAGCAATGGACACAAATGTTGAAACTTAGACAGATTTTTAAATCACATTGGCCTGTAATTTCCGATAGGAGGCTTCCTGCGTTCAGATGCCTCCTATCGGAAAAAAAATCTACGAACTTACCTGAGGGCTCTCGAGGTCCGGACTCTTCCAATACTGGGCCTCTCCACAGTCGAAATGCGCAGGGCCCACGTATCTCAGGGGCGCATGCAGTTCGCAAGCGTCCCTGGGATCACGTGGGCCAATCCAGCCAATAGGAGAAGGGAATCTCCCTTCCTACTTTTGACAGATAGACCTGTCAAATATATGAATGGAGATCACCCCAAAAAGACACTAAAACATTAAATAAATTTTAAAAAACCATCACGTTTTTAAAATGAGTTAAAATTACAATAAATTAAATATTTTAAACAAAACTTTAATTTTTTGAAAAAAATAATTAAAGTTTTTTACGGGGCTAAAAATAAACTTACCTTTTTAAAAAGTATTTTTAAATTATAAATGAGTGAAAAAATGCTTTATTAATGTAATTGTCATTTAAAAGTTTTAATCATTGTACTTTTGGTTTTGATAGGTGTTCCAGGGGTCCTTGAAATTTTCCTAGTGGTAAATGCATTTTACCTTTTCAACCTGTGTGAAAGAGGAAACTTGTGAGTTTTGAACTAATTTATTAAATTAAGATACATTTATAAATCAATTTCTATAACAATTTCAGCCTCCCCCTCCCTCTTCCCCCCTCTTTCCTCCCCTCCTCCTCCCTCTCCTCCCCTCCCCTTCCCCTCCCCCTCTTCCCCCCTTCCACTCCTCCACCCCCTACCCTTCCTCTCCCCCTCCCTCCTCTTCCCTCTCCCCCCTCCCCTCCTCCCTCGCCCTCCTCCCTCACCCTCCCCCTCCCCTCTTCCTCCCCCACCTTCCATCTCCCTCTCCCCCCTCATCCCTATCCCTCTCATCCCTCATCCCCCATCCCTCTCCCCCTCCCCCCATCCCCATCCCTCTCCCCCTCCCCATCCCTCTCCCCCTCATCTCTATCCCTCTCCCCCTCATCCCTATCCCTCTCCTCCCTCATCCCTATCCCTCTCCCCCCTCATCCCTATCCCTCTACCCCCTCATCCTATCACTCTCCCCCTCATCCCTATTCCTCCCCCTCCTCATCCCTATCCCTCTCCCTCCTCCTCATCCCTATCCCTCTCCCCCCTCCTCATCCCATCCCTCTCCCCCCTCATCCCTATCCCCCTCTCCCCCTCATCCCTATCCCCCTCTCCCCCATCCCTATCCCCCTCTCCCCCATCCCTATCCCCTCTCCCCATCCCTATCCCTCTCCCCCCTCATCCCTATCCCCCTCATCCCTCTCCCCCCATCCCTATCCCTCTCCCCCCATCCCTATCCCTCTCCCCATCCCTATCCCTCTCCCCCAACCCTATCCTTCCCCATCCCTATCCCTCTCCCCCCCATCCCTATCCCTCTCCCCCATCCCTATCCCTCTCCCCCAACCCTATCCCTCTCCCCCATCCCTATCCCTCGCCTCCCCTATCCCTCTCCCCTCCCCCTCCCCCTCATCCTCATCCTCCCCCCTCATCCTCATCCTCATCCTCCTCCTCCCCCTCAACCTCATCCTCCCCCCCATCCTCATTCTCCACCCCTCATCCTCGTCCTCATCCCCCCTCATCCTCATCCTCCCCCCCTCATCCTCACCCCCCTCATCCTCATCCCCCCCTCATCCTCATCCCCCCCATCATCCTCATCCCCCCTCATCCTCATCCCCCCTCATCCTCATCCTCCCCCCCTCATCCTCATCCTCCCCCCTCCTCCCCCTCCCCCCTCCTCCCCCTCGAGTGTCACGTAAACTGTAGAATTACTTAATGCTGAAAAGTCATACATTTGACATTGAAACAGAGGGTTGGGTTGATCTAATTCCCACGTGATTTTTGTTTGCAAAAGGTTGCGTAGTGACCTGAAAGTTATTTCCTGTCTCTGTGCAGACCTTCAGCTAGTTCACTGCAGCTGGCTACAGTTTTTCTATGACTCGTAAGATCTGGTAGTTGATTGGCTCATCATAGCCTGCAGTGCTCAGTCAATCAGATGGAAGGCCAGTCATAAATGACCTCATTGGGAGTGGCAACAGTATAAATGCAACCTCAAACAGCTTGTTAGTTGTAGTTGAGATTTTCTTTAGTCTTGTGAAGGTATAAGTAGTTGGCCATAGGCTTTAAATAAGCAGTTGGTAAGTTCCATTTTTAATGTTGCAGCTCTGTCTTGATTGATTTCTACCTAGTGCTATTAAGGATTAAAATGCTGGAAGGGTATAGACTCTTGCTATACAATACTTTTATTTGCTTTTGTTTGTGACTACATTATTTGTCTGAGTTAAGTTTGAAGCTAATCTTCTCTGCCTAAGTCTTTTGTAAACTGGTCTATTTCAAGTATCTAGTATACTCTATTTCTGTATGCTCACTTGATTTGATGTTTATTCCAGTGAAGTAAATCACTGGTTGTTTGAGGTGGTTTGAAATCCCTAGACAAAACTATTGTTTTGTTGGGGAACAGCATGATGACAATAACGGAGGGGGGGGAATGAGGAATGTTGTTTGACAAGATTATTGGCAGGAGGATTGTCTAGTACAACATTAACCCTTGCTGGACTGTGCTTTGCAGTCCTGTTAATCATTTGCTCTCTGATTTTTACACTCCAACAGCTGTGAGCATATTTTGAATTTGGCTAAATTGTAAGCAGAACACTTGTTGAATCAGCAAAATAATTTACTTGAGTAAACACTTGCAACTGCCTTAAAAGTGTTGTGCTAAAAGGAACTGATGTGTACTTTCTTCCCTCTGGAATGTCAGTTGTCAAATATGATGGGTAATTGAAGGTATATTCTGTTTCAATGTTGGTGCAAGGAGAAGATGGCATGCTCTCTGCACCAGCTGAGAGAAGCTGCTGTGAACCTTGTACCAGGACTGTAGTATGTTGCTGGTGAGCTAGCTTTTATCAAGTTTAATCTTCCAATTTAAAAAAAAAAGTATTTTTGGGAGGTGGAATAACTGTTGGGTTTAACCCTAAATCTGAAAGCTTTTTATAGTTTCCAATTTCCCCTTGTCCCACCCTGCTCAAAATTCTTTAATGCAAGAGCAGCCAAAATAACAATTTCTGGGCAGAAATGGCTTAATGTTTATTCTGTTGAGTGGTTGCTTAATTCCATGAGTTTCTAATGTTATCACCAAGTTGCACACCATCCTGACTTGGACATGCATCACTGTTCCTTCATTGTCACTGGGTCAAAATCCTGGAACTCTCTATCTGACTGCATTGTGCAGTTTCTTCACTGCATAGACTGCAGTGGTTCAGGAAGGCCCACTACCACTGTCGAGGGCAACATGGATGGGTAATAAATGCTGGCCTTGCCTGTGACTCCCACATCCTGAGACTGAATTAAGAAATCATGACATCTAGCCTTTAAAACCTAATTCTGTCTTGAATCTATGCATCCCATTACCTTTTCCATCAAAAATCACCATTGCAGTCTAGAATATAAAATGACTGTTTAATGCATATGTATACTAGTTATTACTGGACTAGTAATCCATAGAGAATAAAATTAATATCACCTAGGGCAGTTTGAGCATTTGAATTCAGTTTATTTTTTTTTAAAGCTGGTATTGTTAAGTGACCATGAAGCTGTCTTGTTTACAGAAGGAAACCTGCTGTCCAACCTGCTGTCCATACCTGGTCTGGCATATGTGACTCCAGTCCCACACCCAACATGGTTGCTTCTTAACTGTCCACTGTGTGCAGCAGTGAGGTTTATGGAGGGACTTCCAGAGCTTGAAGGTCTTGGCAGCTGAAGGCACGGCCACCAATGGTGGAGCAATATCAGGAATGCTCGATTAGAATTGGAGGAGTGCAGATATCTCTGAGGGTTGTAGGGCTGGCAGAGATAGGGAGGGGTGAGGCTGTAGAGGGATTTGAAAACTGAGCATTTTAAAATTGAGATGTTGCTTAACTGGGAGACAGTGTAGGTTAGTGAGCACAGGGGTGAGGGGTAAATAGGACTTGGTGTCAGCAGAGTTTTGGCTGACCAAGTTTATGGCAGGTAGAATGTGGGTGGTCGGCCAGGAGTGCAAGTCTAGAAGCAACAAAGGCATAGATGAGTGTTTCAGCAGCAGATGAGTGGAGCTGGGTGATGTTTGAAGTGGAAATGGGGGTTCTTGGTGATGGTGTGGCTATGTGGTCTGAAGCTCATCTTCGGGTCAAATATGACACCAAGGTTGCAAACCGTCTGGTTCAGCCTCAGACAGTTGCTATGGAGAGGGATGGAGTCGATGGCTAGTTCAAGAAAGGCTCACCACCACCTTGGGAAGCTAGGAATAGACAATAAATGCTGTCTTTGCAATGCCCATATCCTGAGAATGAATTAAGTAAAACAATAAATTCCTGTCTAGTGGTGGCATATGGTTTAAACACTATCTATTATGCTTGTAGTCAAATGGTAGACAGAAGAATTTTGTGTTACGAATACTTAACATCAGGCTCAATATGTTAATCTGATGCCCATACTGTCTGTAGGATTGAGGGGAATGTTGGTACATAGAAGATTCATGCATGTTAAAACAACAAAGTTATTGTCTAATTCAATTGCTGCTTGTTTGACTTTGGTCTAGACATTCCTATCTATTTTTGACTTGAGCTTTCAGTAAGTTCCAAAATGTAAATCAAACACCAAGATTCTAATGAGAAATCTATTCCTCTGGAATCTCAGCAGCCTATCCTCATCTGGTTTATAATGAGTGTCCTCATGCTGTCTTGTGGAATTGTCTGCAATAGATTTACAATCTGTGTAGGTTTGCTGCATTTTTACTTGTTCCTAGCAGCCACTAAAATCTGACCCTCTGGTTATGAGTGTGCTACTGCTACAATGAAGAAAAGTGACTTGCGTGCATTATATTTATAAACTTGAGTACAATGGGCATATGTGATTTAGAAGTCTACAATGGTTCAAACTACATTTCAAAATCAAGGTAGTATCATAGAAACATAGGATTATAGAAATTTATGGATGCATTTTAAGGTTTGAATTTGTATCGCTACACTCCATTAGCAATTACTGATGTGAACAAATTAACTCCAGCACTGCCGTGATGTTTTTATAGACTTTTACAATGCTTTGTATATTTACTTTATAAAGGCACTTCTGCCTGGCTGTGTATCCTGTTTGATTGGCTGTGTATCCTGTTTAAGATATCTTGCCATTTCTAAACCAGGAGTGTGCTATAAATGCTTGCTGCTGCAATGTTTTAGAACTGCACAGTAAACTGATGGCTGATCCAAGTAAATCAATTTTCCTTAAGTCCTTGGAGGTAGTATACTACGGGTAACGAACAAATTTTTCTTGTATGATCCTTGGCATAATTCAGCATCTAAGAATGTTGCATTGCAATAATGGGCCATTTGGCCTGCCAAGGTGGTGCTTATGCCCTTTCTCCATGAGTCTGGGTCATTAAAGTGTTTTCTGCTTTTTAAAAAAAAAAAAACATTTTTTTTTCTATTTTGATGTCTGCAATGGTGGGAAATTTGGAGAAAAATCACGCTTTGGAACAGTGCTAAAAGTTGCAAGCAAATGTGACTTAATTGCAATCAATTAAATTGAGACTCCAGACTTGTTAACATTGCACAGATTAAATTCTGTTTCCTCAATTCTCAGCAAAAAGAGAAAGACAATGATGTCTCAATGAAGGAATCTTGGCTTTTTAAAAAAAAAAATACTCTTTTCAAATGCCTTTTTTAAACTTACTTTGGTCACCAGCTATGATCTTGCTGGTTAGATTGCTAAGCAATCAAATTTTCCTAGTTAAAATGTTGACTGTTCTAAACTTCATTAATTTCTAATCTTTGTATCTTTGGATTTTAAGTTTATTAAAACACTAGGTATTGAAGAAACTATTTTAATCATTTTTGCTTGGTTAAGCAAGGATGGGCAGGTTGTGAATTTCACGACTAGCTGGAAGCTTGATTTCTGGGGTGCTACCTCTTGTTATCCCTAGTCTTTGGCATATGATAGCATTTTATAAAGAAATCATTTCCTTAGAATCTGCTTATTGGCATTTTTTCTTCAAAAATACAATTTTACTTTGGTTTGCCAGTAGCCTTTCCTAAAACTGTGGTGCACTTGATTACAACACAGTAATTTAATAATAGGACATGTTTGCTCTTCATCATTATGATTCAACCAACAAAGCCATATAGCTGGAACAAAAGGCCTGACTTCTGGTCTGGGGTGGCAGTAGGGGGATTATAGTTGCCTTCACTCCTGGACTACAAATGAGATGGATAATAAACTGACATTGTGGACATGTGCCTTTTTAGCTAATGAGCAAGCAGAGACACTCCCAACAATTAAGGGACATTGTCTTGTGGAGTTGTAGTTTTTATAAATCCACCAAGTCCTCTTTATTGTCATTGTGACATACTGAGGCATTTTCCAGTTCCAAGTTCTGATACATTTTAAAACATAAGAAAATGGCTGGACAGTTTTACAGATGAGATGACTTAATTTTTTTTTCCTCAACAGAGCCGCACCATTCAAAATGGCATCTAATCTTGCCAGTGCATTCCTGCAGCAAGCCATGCAGAGCTCAAATGTAAGCTTTATAATTTGCAGACTCTTGCAACTATTTCTAGTATCCTTTGTGCATCAGTGACAGCAAGATTTCTGCATGTGTTTCACTTGGAGTTTGTGGGGTGACCTTTGGTGTTATGGGAGTTTTGGTAGGGGGGGATGTTGGTTGCAAGGTAGGTGCTAAAGGTTTGTGGTTTTTTGCTTCTAGTACCCCAGTCCATAAACTTTTTAACAATACATGTGGTGGTTGTAATATTTCCCTAAACATAGGAAAAATTGCAGAGTATAAAATTCACCATTAGTGAGAGCCACAAGTGGGTTTTTTTCCTCAGTGGCTGCTCCCCACAAACCTGCCATAATGACACCACTAATGCCATATCTGCCATGTATAATCACTTGCATGCTTCACATTATTGCCACTTTAACACAAGATCCAGTTAATTGCTTGGTAGATTACATAATCATACTGCCTTCAGATAAGGAGCAATGAATATCTTCCCTTCACAATATTTGGTTATCAAAAATTTTAAAGAGCCAAGAGGGAAAACTGTGGGTAAGACTTTATCTGACTTTTTATATTCCTTGGACTTTGGTCCTCATCCTAAAATTGCACTTTGAAGTCTAATCTGGCTGCACTAGACAAGCAAATGAGCCACAAGAAAGCCTGTTTTCTCCTTCCTGGTTTTTTCTGGCCTACATTTCCCCATGTATCCCTTGCTGCACATCTTGGCATTTCCCCTGATGCCCTTCTTGCTTACCTAACTTTGTGGCTGTGCCTATCCATCGCTTATTATTGACTGCCATAGGCACTTAAAAATCCATCAAGTAACCTTTTGTAAGCTACCATGTGAAAGGATTTAAAAACAAAACAATGGTGTGAGCTTTGTGAATCTGGAATATCAAATTGCTCCCTATAATTGGATCTTCCTGGAACAGCTTCTGAAATTCTAGACCAACTAAGATGTACAAGCCCAACAATCTGCTTTAGTAACTATTGCTGTGCTTGATGAGCTAAAGAGATATCTCAATTTTATGTATTTCTTCCCAAAAAAGTTAGTGCGTGTGTGGATATCTATCCAATTAAAGCAACTATAAATGTTCTGAAACTAAAACATGTTCCTTCTTTCTCCTCCTTGCCCCCCTCTTTTTTAGCACCCTTCCCCCAGTGGACCAACAGTTACTCCATTTCCTAACTTTGATGCAAGTGTAGATGCTGTTGCAATAAATAAAGCACTCCATGCAAAAGGTGAGTAGAAAATTCTGTCGGGTGGATTAATTAATACATGTGTTTTGCAGTTTAAGCAAATATATTGGTGTCATGAGTTGGTCTGATTGTAGTTTGACTGCTATTGTGGTGGTTTTGATATTCAGTGATGTATCTTGTTTAGTAGAGTAGCTTTTATACCTAAAACCTAGTTGGTTTGAACCAGGAGTATTTTTAAGTACAGAAATGACTGAAAATTTAGGGACTGAAAATTTAGGAACTGCAATACTTACAGGGACAGCTGCAATATTTCACAAAGCCACTCTAAATGTTTGCATTTAACTTTTTCCAAAATAGAACTGAGTCAAACCCTGCTGGTGGTGTGGGATCTTTGAAATGTTGGCCCTATAGTACCATCAACCACTTTGACTTTTTGTGATCTAGATCTGTGGCATGCCCATCTAATGTTTTCTGTTATCCTAATGGCTACAGATTTTTTTTTTAAAACAGGTGTGGATGAAGAAACTGTCATTAACATTTTGACAACACGGACCAATGGGCAGCGGCAACAAATAGCAGCTGATTACCAACAGAGTGCAGGAAAGGTCAGGTTACTGTTTCTATTGGTGCAATTTCCTTCAATCTACAGTTGGAAATGTTTATTAAGCTGGGGTTTTGTTGGAAAAAAAATCTTAATTGAAGATTGATAAATTATGTAACATTCAGAGGACATTAACCATTTAAACTTGTTTATGAAGATTTAAAAACAAATGCTATTTGTTTGAACATAAATAAGAGCAGGAGTAGGCCATCTGGCCCCTTGAGCCTGCTCTGCCATTTAATGATCATGGCTGATCATTGACCTCAACTCACTTTCCTGCCCAATCTCCATATCCCTTGATTCCCCTAGAGTCCCAAAATCTATCTCTCCGCCTTGCATAGACTCAAAGACTCAGCATTCACAGCCCTCTGGGGCAGTGAATTCCAAAGATTCAGAACCCTCAAGAAATTCCTCCATCTCGGCCTTAAATGGCCGACCCCTTATCCTGCGACTATGCCCCCTAGTTCTAGACACTCCAGGCAGGGGAAACAACCTCTCAGCATCTACCCTGTCAATCCCCTTCAGAATCTTGTATGTTTCAATGAGCTCACCTCTCATTCATTGAAACTTGAGTATAGGCCCATTCTACATAATCTCATCATAGGACAGCCCTCATCCCAGGAATCAATCTAGTGAGCCTTCATTACATCGCCTCTAAGGCAAGTATATCCTTCCTATAGATAAGGAGACCAAAACTGTGCACAGTACTTGGGTGTGGTCTCGCCAAGGCCCCGTACAGTTGTAGCAAGACTTCCTTACTCTTGTATTCCAACCCCCTTGCAGTAAAGGCCAACATGCCATTTGCCTTCCTTATTGCTTATTGAATACTTTATTTCTCTACCAGCAACTGAAAGATGTCTTGAAGAGCAAACTGTCTAGTAAACTGGAGACTGTGGCCCTCGGCCTGCTGCAAACTCCAGCCCAGTTTGATGCACATCAACTGCATGATGCTACAAAGGTAATCAAGTTTGTACAACCACTGCTCTTTGATACTCATTTATGATGCATTAACAATAAATGGTATTTCCTGCATTGATACTTCCCATAACTAGTGGGACTGATACTTCCCACAACTAGTGGGACAGTAACTGGGTGGGGGGCAGGGAATAAAAGCTAGCAACCTAGAGAACACTAGGTAGTTTTATACTCTCCAGTACATGTTGTTGAAGCAGTAAACATCATGGGCCAGAAGTTGGTGAAAAATTAACACCATGTGAACAATGCACACTTAACATGCAGCAGCCAGCAAGTTCAAGGGATTGAGATGTGCCAGGAGTTGTGACTCTCTCCAGAACTTGCTGGTCACTTTAGGCAATTCTGCTATTTGCTTTGCACAAACGGTATCTTCTCCCTTAACCACCCTGTTTTGAGATTTTGTGGGATTTGCACATTAATTGCCCATTAAACTTGCCACAAAGTAAGTCTAGTAATTCATAGCGCAAGTGCCCTTCCCAAGAAAGTGAACAATTTAAACTGAGTCTCATTCCTTCAGGTAGTGAATTGTTCTGAGATTAAAATTGTTTCCTCTTGCTCTCTTTCCTCATTATTTCTGTATCTGATTTGACATTCTCCTTTTTCTCAATTGTTCCTATTTATTTCTCCATTCTTGAGCTAGTTTTTCACTCCATGTGCAATGCCAGAGGTTAACTAAACTTGGTCGTCAAGCAAAAGAACAGGAGATAATTAGACCAGGGTGTGCAACTGTAATTCAGTCTGCATTTGGCTGAATTTAATAGTCAGCAAAACTTTCAGCTATTAGGGCAGTAAGATTGCTGGCAGCATAGGGGTTTCTCATCTACAGGCTGAGGTGCTACAGTGTCACCCCTGGCAGGAGGGTGTAATTACAAGTGTCCTATGGAATAAGTGACTGACTCATCTGTTTTTGCATTTCCAACCTCTAATCTGTCCATTCTTCTATCATCACTGATATCTGAACTGAATGCTTTTGTCCATGGGTCCAAAGTTCTTGCAATCAATGCTATTCTTGCAAAACAAGGCTAGGCATAACAACTTGCATTTAAATAGCACCTTTTTAATGGAGTAAAACATCCCAGGCATATTGGACAAAAATTGACTGCCCAAGAAGGAGATATTGGTATCTGTCTAAAAGCTTGGTCAAAGAAGTAAGTTTGAAGGAGAGCGATGGAGGGAATTCCAAGCTTTGAGGCCTAGACAGCTGAAGACACCGCCTCATGGTGGGGCAAAGGAAGTGGAGGCTGCAGTTGGAGGAACAGCAAGTCCTCAAGAGCTGGAGCAGGTTGGAGATGAGGTGGGATTATGAATACCAGGATAAGAATTTTAAAGTTTGGGACTAAATGTATGTCAGGCATAGGTGATGAATGACTGAGACTTGGTTTGAATTAGGATACTGGCAGCAGAGTTTTGAGTGTGCTCCAGTTCAGAAGGTGGAAGATGGGAGGCCAGCTAGGTGAGCATTGGAATAGTTAAGTCTGGAGGTAACCAAAGCATGGATGAGGGTTTTGGTGGCTGGGTGGAGACTGGTGCTGTTAGCAGTGGAACTAGGTGATCTTTGATGGTGAGGATCTGGGGTCAAATAGGACAGAAGTTGCAAACTGTCTGGTTCAGCCAGAAATAGTAGTAGGGAGGGGGGGATGGAATCACACACCATGAATATAGTATGCCCTAGATTCCAATTTCTAAATAGAATCCCCTCCCAACATGTCTGCATAATTGTTCATTTGGACTGATGTATAACAAAGGTTATTGATTGATTTTCAACTTTATATTGATAGGGTTTAGGTACAGATGAAGACTGTCTGGTAGAGATACTAGTATCTAGGAGCAACAAAGAGATAAAGGAGATTATTAAAGCCTACAAAGAAGGTAATGCATTCATGATCTGTATTAATCTATTAAGGGATTGTGGAAAAGCATACTGTTCACCACTCAACAGATTACTCAATACTTTTTTTTTGTAGAATTCAACAGTGACCTGGAGGAACAGATAAAGTCTGATACATCTGGGGCATTCCAAAAAGCTTTAATTGCACTGCTTAAGGTATAGTGGTTTAGCAACACTAAACTACATTTTTCACAACAGCAACATTTTTTTTATTCAAAAGACTTGCAACACTTGCTACTGAAGGACCACTTTACCTGGTATGCAGATGAAGCCTGCTTAAACACAGCAATGACTGCTTCTGGGGAATAGTTCCCTTTGGTAGGCAGTGTGTACTCAAGTATTGGTATTCTGCAGTAATGAGAGCCAACCTTAAAAGGTATAAAGGATAGAATAGTGTAGGGAAATTTCCTTTTTTTTTAATAAGTGAGGGGGGGGCAGAAGACTTGCATTATATCAGATGAGTAGTATCTGGCTTGGCTGCCATGCTTTGTATCAAATAACATGATAACACTGCATAGGCCTAGCTATTGAAGGGTTGCTTGCATCCTTGGAACTGACTGTGCTCCCCAGCGCACATTGCTGCACTTTGAAGTTGGTGAAAGGAAAATTGAGATTTGTTTCTAACTTTATTCCTGGAATATTTAAATAATCCTTGCCATCAAATTTTTATCTTCACTTAAGTAATGTAAATAATGGCAAATAGGAGGGGGGGGGGGTGGGGGCTGCATTTACACTGTAAATTCTGTTGGTGCCATTCAAGAGCCACTTTTATGGTCAAACATCACATTAAACCTCTTGTACATTCCTAGGCATCCAGAGATGAAGGTTGTACAGTGGATTATGATCTTGCTGATGACGATGCAAGGGTGAGTTGATTACTGTTCTCAACTCCTGTGCATTCTCAGCAAAAAAGGCATATTGTTAATTGCACAACCACACTTGTGTATTTAATCTAGGCTTTGTATGAAGCTGGCGAAAAAAGAAAAGGGACTGACGTTGACTCATTCATTAATGTTCTTACAAGCAGAAACTTTGTACACATGCAGACAGGTAAGAGTTCACCAAATCATCAAAGTACTCAGTGTGAAAACTCCAATGCTTCTGACTGAACTGCATGATCTGATGGCCAAGTTCTACTGTTGACACGTTGCATCTTAATTGATTAAGTAACCTAATTCTTCACATTGTTATCAATACTTTTAAATCTAGTTGTTTTAAGTGTCAACAGTAATATGTAGAATTCAGCTGCCTATCAATATGGCTCCTAGTATGAAATCCACCTTGCTTACTATAGATAAGTGCTGTCAGTCAAGTGAGCCATCCAACTATAGGTTACGATTATCATTTGAGTGTCCTCTATCTTCAGACTGAACTAATTCCTATTTTATCCAAGCAATCTTGCACTCTATTCCTCTAACCTTGTTTGGAAACCTTGCCTTGAAAGAGATGTCTCATAGTATTGAGACTAATGAACACTAATTTTTTAAAAAAAACACTTGGCCTCAACTGTCATCTGAAGGATGACTCTCCAATAATGCAGCACTCTTGAGTCCTGTACTGGACTATTTATCTTTTGTGCTGCAATCTTGCAGTGGCACTTCAAGCACAGCCACCTTGCTGAGCTGAGGGTGCTTTCAGACATTAAATCAAAATTGAGTTTTGGTTAGGAATTGTCATGCAACTTACTAATTAAGTTATTGTGATGCAAAATAATTGAAGCAGCATAACTTGTGATCATGCCATACAAAGGAAATCTTGCCCTTGAGTGAAAGCATCATAAGACAAAAAGCAAGGAGGGGAAGAAAAGTTAAATTCCAGGCAGAAGTATTTCTCATGGTAATGAATCCAAGACTATTGGATAAAATATCATAAATGGGCTCAAGACTGTTGGCAAGGAGATTAGAGCACGTGAAGTGAGATCAACCAAAGAGCAAGTTTTTGTTTCCGGGGTTGTGGGGGGAGGAAACTGCTTCTTCCTGTTTCTCAATTTCCTAGCCTTGGCTTACTGATTAAATAGTTGCTTGGCTAACTAATTAATTGTAACTGTTTCACTGGACACCCGCCCCCCCTCCTTCCCCGTAAGTCCAGAATGAGTGATGTACACCTCTACTTTACTATTACTATTTAACCATTCTGATTTTAACATTACAATAGGGAGCATGTAAGTCGTTATTATTGCTATCTGATAGTGTTTAAAAGTAAAGTCATCTGAACACCCTGCTCCTTTCTCCAACATATCCAAACCAGATTGAGGTTTTTTACACCCAATTTGAAGATTAGTTGAGGGTTTGTAGTATACCTTTCAAATTTGTAACTAACAAAAAATAAACATAGAAAAAATCTTCCTGCTATTGGCATTAAACTAAATTTAAATCATGAAGTATGCTCTTCTAGTTGGTGTCATTGAGATTCATGGTCACTAATTGCCCTGTATTCTTTTCTAGTGTTTGAGAGGTACACCAAGTACAGTAATCATGATGTGGACAAGGCCTTGGATCTTGAACTGAGTGGGGACATAGAAAATGCTCTAATATCTTTGGGTATGTGAAATATTATCTAGGAGCTTTGTTAATCCAAGTACAAAACAACACATTGGTATAACATAGAAACATAGAAACTAGGAGCAGGCCATTCGGCTGTCGAGCCTGCTCCACCATTCAATACGATCATGGCTGATCATCCAAATCCAGTACCCTGTCCCTGCTTTCTCACACAGAATCCCCATCGAGCCTGCACCGACACATCCCATCCTATCCCCGTAACCCCACATATTTAATCCTCCCCTAACACTAAGGGTCAATTTATCATCGCCAAATCAACCTAACCCGCACATCTTTGGACTGTGGGAGGAAACCGGAGCACTCGGAGGAAACCCACGCAGACACGGGGAGAATGTCTGTGGAGTTTGCACAGTCACCCGAGGCCAGATTCGAACCTGGGTCCCTGGTGCTGTGAGGCACCAGTGCTAACCACTATGCCACCGTGTTGCCCTTATAGTGGTGATGCCTCATCTCTAGAGCAGGGTTGGTCAGTTGGTTCCCCTAAAGCATCACCTAGTTCTCGAGATTGACACTAGCTATAGAGCAAATGGGCAGCTTTGCTACTACAAACACATGGTATTCTGCTAGTCTCTATGGAAGCCAGGTGCAATCTGGAATGGATCATGCTCAGAAGTATGAGCTAAGCCTGCTGGTAATTGAACATAAGTGAAAGTATAAATTCAATCTGGGTTTCAAAGACAATGGTTGAAACACAGCATATCTGTCACTGTTATATTGGGTTTCAAAATCCATTACTTGTGGTGCTGTGATCAGTCAGCATTGTAGTACCTTTTGTACACTTCTATTTTTCACAATTTAGGTTGTTGCCCTTTCTATTGAGGTTACTAACTAGTTGTTTTAGTGCACAAATGTAGGTAGATTTGCATTCTGCCAGATTTGCTAAAATGACCTAGATGCTCATCTGCCCTTATTCCATGAATAGTATGTAAATAAGTGGGTTTAGCTGCAGGGTGTTGGCTATGTACATTGAAAATAGTGGCCATGGTAGGGTAGAAATTAACTTCCTGGGGGAGGGGGGGGGAGGAATCTTCTGTGGCCAGAGGATTTATCATATTTCAATAGTGTTTTTTACATTTAAAATTTTCCAATTTGTTTACATGATCAATGGAAGTGACATGCTATGCATAAAGAACATGTGGTATCAAGGTAATGTAATGATGCAACCCTCAATTAGTGCTTAAAGTTTACTTTCCTTTCAAAGTATTAGTTCAAGAAACAATTACAGCTGTGAGGAGGGATGATATTGGAAGGATCATCAAATGAGGCCATGTGGGTTGAACTGAACAAAAAAAGGGGGGGTGGGCAGGGCAGGCAATCTCACTGCTGGGTGTGTACTATAGATTCTTTCTCTTCCCCCCCACCCCCCCCCTTCAAAATAGCCAGAGGGAGATGGAAGAGTAAATATGTAGGCAAATTTCTGAGGTGCAAAAACAATAGGGCAGTAATAGTAGGGGATTTCAACTACCCTAATAACTAGGTTAGAATCAGTGTTCAAGGTAGAGGGTGCAGAATTCTTAAATGCATTCAGGAGAACTTTTTAGCCAGTACATAGCAAGCCCAACAAGGGGAGACCAGTTCTGGACTTCATTTTTAGGAATGAAGCTGGGCAGGTGGAAAGCATTTTGGTGATCAAAATTCAGTTAGATTTAGTGTAGTTATGGAAAAGGACCAAAAATAGACCAGGAGTAAAAGTTCTCAATTGGGGAAAGGCCAACTTTACTAAGCTGAGATGTGATTTAGCAAAAGTTGACTGGAAGCAGCTACTTGAAGGAAATCAATGGGAGGCATTCAAGGAGGAGATGGAGTGTTCAGAGCAAATGTTCCCACAAAGAAAAAGGTGGAACCCCAAAATCTAGAGCCCCTGAATGTCAAGGAGCAGACAGGGTAGGATGAGGCAAAAAGGAAGCTTGTATCAGATACCAAGCACTATATACTGTGAAAACCCTAGGAGTATAGAAAGTGCAGGGGTGAAATTAAAAGGAAATTAGGAATGCAAAGGGCATGAAAAAATATTGGTATGGAAAACCCAAAGATGTTATAAATGCATAAAGAGCAAGCAGATAACTGAAGAAGTAGGGCCTATTCAATCAAAAGGTAACCGATGTTGAGGCAGAAGACATGGGTATGGTTCTTAATAAATACTTTGCATCTGTCTTCAAGAGGGCTGATGCAGACATTGTAGTTGAGGACGAGTGCAAAATTAGATGAGAGAAACCTAGTGAGGCAGTATTAAGGGGTTTAGCATCTTTGACAGTAGATAAATCAGCAGGTCTGGATGAAATGTATCCCAGGCTGTTAAGAGAAGCAAGGGAGGAAATAGTGGTGGTGGTTCTGACTATTTTCCAATCCTCTCTGGCTACAGGTGTGGTGCCAGAGGACTGCTAACATTGTACTGTTGTTTACAGGCCAGTCAGCCTAACCTCAGTGCTGGGCAAATTATTGGAAAAAATTCTGAAGGACCACATTAATCATTTAGAAAGGCACTGATTAATCAAGTACAGTCAGCATAGATTTGTTAAAGGAAAGTCATGTCTGACTGACTTGATTGAATTTTTGAGGCGGTAACCAGGAGGGTCTATGAAGGTAGCACATTTGATGTAGTCTACATGGATTTTAGTGAGAAGTTGCACAACACCAGGTTATAGTCCAACAGTTTTATTTGAAATCACAAGCTTTTGGAGCTGCTGCCCCTTCGTCAGGTGAAGACACTTCACCACCTGATGTAGGGGCAGCAGCTCCAAAAGCTTGATTTCAAATAAAACTGTTGGACTATAACCTGGTGTTGTGCGACTTCTCTCTTGTCCAACACCGGCATCTCCGCTACATGGATTTTAGCAAGGCTTTTCACCAGGTCCCACATGGCAGACTGGTCAGAAGTAAAAGCCCATGGGATCAAGGGGAAAGTGTCAAGTTGGATCCAAAATTGGTTCTGTGCCAGAAGTAAAAGGTAATGGTCGACAGGTGTTTGTGACTGGAAGGCTGTTTCCAGTAGGGTTCCATAGGGCTCAGTACTTGGTCCTTGGTTTTTTGTAGTGTGTGTGTATATATATCAATGATTTAGACTTCAATGTCAGAGGCATGATTAAGAAGTTTGCAGCTGATACAAAAACTGCCCATATGGTTGATGGTGAGGAAAGCTGTAGACTGCAGGAAGATATCAATGGACTGGTCAGGTGGGTAGAAAAGTGGAAAATGGCATTCAATACAGAGAAGAGGTAATTCATTTGGGGAGGGCTAACCAGGCAAGGCATACACAATAAATGGTAGGATACTGAAAAGTAGAGGAATGGGGGACCTTGGTAGTGCATGTCCACAGATCCCTGAAGGTAGTACAAGTGGTTAAGAAGGCATACAGGCTACTTTCCTTTATTGGCTGCAGCATAGAATATAAGAGCAGGGAGGTAATGCTTGAACTGTATATAAGTTAGGCCACAGCTAGAGTACTGAATAGGTTTGGTCATCACATTACAGGAAAGATGAGATTGCACTAGAGGGTACAAAGGAGAGTAACAAGGATGTTGCCAGGACTGGAGAATTTTAGCTGAGGTAAGATTGGATAGGCTGGGGTTATTTTCTTTGGAACAGAGGCTGCCGAGGGGAAATTTAATTGAGGGGCCTGGATATGAAGGATTTCTTCCCCCCCCCCCCCCCCCCCCCCTCCTTGGAGGCCAATAACCAGGGGCATAGATTTAAAGTAATTGGTAGAAGGATTAGAGGGGAGTTGAGAGGGTGGCAGGGGTCTGGCACTCACTGTCTGAAAGGGTGGTAGAGGCAGAAACCCTCATCGCATTTAAAAAGTACTTGGATAGGCACTTGCAGTATGGTAACCTACAGGGCTATGGACCAAGAGCTGGAAAGTGATTAGTCTGGATAGCTTTTTCAGCCAGTACAGACACGATGGGCTGCAGAGCCTCCTCCTGTGCTATAAATTTCTGATCCTATGAACTGTGCATTCCCACAATGACCGACAGTTCATTGAAATGGCTCACACCTAGGAATAGGCAATAAATGTGACCTTGCCAGCATCGTTCACATCCAAAGAGCAAACTGTTTAGTGTTGGTTTAAAGTCCAATTACTTTGCACAAGTATTAAGTGGGACTGTTGACCTATTGTCATGGCACGAACTTGCTCTGAAACGGAGTATCACTGACTAGCTGGGCCCTGGCTCTGGATTCAGGCTATATTTTACTTTATAACTGCACTGCTGTTGGAAAAAGATTAGACCACAAATAGTTGTCTAATGAAGTCAGTGGTATGAACTAGTCTCCACAGAACATTCCTGTTGCTTACTTTGCAGCCTTATGGAAAATGTTTTGGAAACTGGCAACAAATCAATTGCACATTTTTTCCCCTCTAACTGATGGCGTTCTTTGCTACTATTATCCATGTTAGAACATAAAACTTTAGACTGTTGGAATTGCTCTGGGTCCAATTCTTTACTTTTTGCCACATTGCATCATGCAGTAATGAGAATTAGTTTCAACAAATGTCAAATAAAATCCTATTAAAACCTACTAGAGACCATGCATAATATCTAGGTTTGCTCACAAATTTGAGATCTTATCCAGATCCCATTTTAGCTTTTGTGCTGCAACTCCCATATATTTTTTATTAAATTAGTAAACTTGGGAACTCATGGTACAAATAACACCACTACTCCTCTTGAAGGCTTGCACTCCTGTTCGTTGGCAGAATTCTGCTACAGAACAAGAATTGAATAAAGAAATTCTACAGTAAACTCTTTCACTATGCTCATTACTTTTTTCTTTTGGCACACAGTAAAATGCATAGGAAACAAACCAGCCTACTTTGCTGAGAAGCTGTATAATTCAATGAAGGTGAGTGTATTGTACATCATTTGACTAGTTTAGAAGGGATGATCTGGTTTGACCATGGAGGGATGGGGTGCTATTTTTTTTAGAAGTGACATACCAAGTGGCTATTGGCAAGTCCTATATCACCAACCTAGACTTTCAGAAGCTGATGCACAAACTTAAAGCAGTGGTTGTCCAAGGTCAAACTTAGGCAGTGAATATGTGACACAGGAAGCAATAGGTACTAGTTATTGGAGTTGTATTGGGCTGTTGGCAAAATTGAGACCATGGGATAAAAGGGGCAGTAGCAGCATAGATTCAAAATTGGCTAATCCTGAGTTGTAGTGAATGTTTGTCTGTTTTCAGACTGGAGGGAGGTATACAGTAGAGTTCCCAAGGTTCAGTACTAGAACCACTACTGTTTTTGATATACATTAATGACATGGACTGTGGTGGGGTTTACAGGGCACAATTTTTCAAAATTTGCAAACAACTCAACTTGGCAGTGTAGTAAGCAATGAGGAAGATAGTAAAGACTTCCAAGAGGACATAGACAGGCTGGTGAAATTGGCAGATACATGGCAGATGAAATTCAACATGTGAGGTGGTACATTTTTGTAGGAAGAATGAGTAGGCACTACATGCTAAATGGTAACATTTTAAAGGGGGTGACCTGGGGTTTAAAGGGGGTGACCTGGGGTTGCTTCTGCACAAATCTTTGCAGGTGGCAGGACCGGTTAATAAAGCATTTGGGATCCTGGGCTTTATAAATAGAGGCATAGAATACAAAAGCCAGGAAGTTATGCTAAATCTAACATACTGGTTTGGCCCCAGCTAGAGTATTGTCCATTTTTAGGCACTGCACTTTAGGAAGGACACGAAGACTTTGGAGAAGGTACAGAAGAGATTTCCTAGAATGATTACAGTTGCATAGATAAACTGGAGAAGCTGGGGTTGCTCTCCTGAGATTTGATGGGTGTTTAAAATCATGAAGGGTTTAGATAGAGTAAATAATGACTGACTGGCCAATCACCTTAATCTGCCCTCTGGTTATTGACCAAAGAACCACACTGCATGGGGGGGGGGGGAAAAAATGTTGTGGTTAGGATTTGACATGCACTGCCTGATGGGGTGGTGGATACAGATTCAATAGTAGCCTTGAAGGGAATTGGATACATACTTGGAGAGAAAAATTGCAGGAATGAGTAAGGAATGGGGCTAGCTGGAGTGCTCTTTGAAAGAGCCAGTGCTGACTCAATGGGCCAAATAGCTCCCTTCTGTACTATTCTGATGTCAGGTGGGGAGATTTTTTTCTAACTGGCCGAGCCAGTCGCTTCAAATGACCGTCAACTATTTAATGTGGAACTTGTGGGTTGGGCTAACTGGCTTCTTTACTTTGACTATGTCAACCAATGGGTTTTTATGACCAAGCAATAGCTTTCACTGTTTGTGGCAGCCTATTAGTTTTCTGTTTTGAACTTGAAACCTTAGTCACTAGTACTGTACCCTTGTAATGCTGCTTTTTTTTACTGAACTATTGCAAGAATTCATGAATATTAATTCAGCCAGCTTCAGACTTCTCATCCTCTTTCAAATTAGCTGTTAAACCCTAATTTGTACATTTGAACAGGGCCTTGGTACCAAAGATAAGATGTTGATCAGAATTATAATTTCCCGCTGTGAAGTGGATTTGAAGGACATTGAAATAGAATACAAAGCTAAATATGGAACAACCCTTTACAAAGCCATCAAGGTAAGAATGCTTGCTACTTGGAGCGCTCAAGTCTAGTTCTGGTTTACTAAGTGAAGGCATTTTTTTTATTGAGCATTCTCTAGTATCTAAGTCTTGCCATTAAAATCTATTTACATTTTTTTTATTAATTTCCCCCTCCTTGCTACTTTCCCATGGGCTTTTACTTTTATGACTAGTCTGCCATGTGGGACCTTGTCAAGTCTTGCTAAGATCCATGTAGACTACATCAAATGTACTATCCTCATCAACCCTCCTTGTTACCTCCAAGTTAGTCAGACATGACCTTCCCTTAACAAATCCATGCTGACAGTCTGATTGATTTGTGCCTTTCTACATGACAAGAATACTGTCTTTTTTTTCCCCAATAACTTGCCCACCACAGAGGTTAGACTGACTGGCCTGCAATTACTACATCTATCCCTTTCTCCCTTTTTAAACAATGGTACAATGTTGGCAGTCCTCCAGCACCACCACACCTGTAGCCAGAGAGGATTGAAAATGATGGTCAGAGCCTCTGCCACTTCATCATCAGAACCCACATTTCTGGTAATTGACCAGAAACATTAACCCAACCATCCACAGATGCTGCCTGACCTGCAGAATGTAACCAGCATTTTCTGTTTTCAGATTTGCAGTGTTTTACACTAGCCTGACTGGATTTGAAACCAATGCCAATAAGTGCTATAACCATGTACTTGACCAGGCCTTTAAACTTTTATATACAAATCAATTCTTTAAATGAGAAGTATCACTAGCCATAATACTACTATCAGTCCATTTGAGACAAAGAATAAAATCTAGCTTCCTAAATGAGCTGGAAAATTATTCAAAACTTAGTCCAGCCTGTATTCAAAAGCAAAACTCTTCTAGCACCAAACTTAGTTTTTCCTTATCTTTCCACAGGATGACACCAAAGGAGACTATGAGAAAATCCTGCTGGCTCTATGTGGAAGCAAGGAGTGATTAACACATGCTGCTGATCCAAAGTGTCTGTAGGCATGTTCCCTTGCAGTGAAGATATAAAGATAATGCAATGAAGCTAAATTTAAATCTGTCATGGTGAAATTATTGGTGCAACACTGAATATCCAGTTCATACTGGTGCAAATAAAATGTTGATCTGAATTTGTTTTTCTGTTCACTGTCTTTCAGAAATGAAAAGTTAACCATGTTCCTGTTATAAACCACTTGTAAATTTCCTATTTCTGTTAAGTACATAACTTGGTTATATATTGGCCCATATTTTCTGATCAGAGGCTTCCTGCGTGCGGAGGGCTCCGATCTGGAAAAAATCTATGCCCTTACCCGAGGGCTCGAAGTCCAGCCATTTCCGCTCCTGGGCCTCTCCACAACTATGCGCAGGGCCCACGTATCCCAGGGACTGGTGCAGTTTGCAAGCAATGGGAGAAGGGAATCCCCCTTCATACTTTTGAAAAGTCTCCGCTTAGACCCGTCAAAAGTATGGCGATCAATGAAAACACAAACATTTTTTTAAATCACGTTTTTAAAATTACATTTAATTTAAAGAATTATACAGGGCTAAATTTTTTAATTATACATGCGTGGGAATTTTTTACTTTTTCAAACTTATGCTGGTAAAAGCAGGCCTTATGCCTGCTTTTACCAGGCGTAAGGTTTTCAGTGGGTGGAGGTTCTGTAGAAAGCGGAACTCTCCACCTGCAGAGGCCCTTTTTCCAGGGCAGAAATGCCGGTTTTCAGTGCATGCACTGAAACTGGCATTTGCGAGGTCCCTACAGGTGTGTACTCACCCATAGGGATTGGAAAATACAGGCCAATGTATTTATCATGGAATGACCCTAAGTGCTTCAGAGAACCTGATACTGAGCAGTAGATGCGTTTAGGAAGGGGGCATGGGGAAATACCTGTAGGCTCTCACTCATGGATGGAGGGGGGACTGGACAGGATGGTAACATCTGATTGGAGGAGGTTGCAGCATGGGAGCCTGTAGGATTTTGAATTTGCATGTGGGATGGGAGCTTGTAGGAGGTTACATTGTGAGCAGCAAAACTTTGGATGAGTTGGAGATTGTGTAGGTGGGAGCTTGGGAAGCCTACTGAGCTTTGAAAAAATTTGAGACTGATAACTGAGTATAGTTCAGGGTTTCAGTGGAGTGAAGGAAGGGTAGTGATGGGGAAGGATAGAAGGCAGGATGAGTTTAAAGTAATTTGCTTTGATGGTGAGATTTTAAGCTCTCCTGAGGCTGCACCATTTGATTTGGCCAAAAAGGGAAATTTGATTTTTTTTGAGACCAGCCAGATGATTGAGTTTTGGCTATATCAGAAATTCCTCAAACTCCATGCAGAGTGTAATCTAGCAGGCCAAGCAAGCAATCACATGAAGTCAAGGGTGGTGGCAAACATGCAGAACTGGCTTGTTGCCATACTAGTGGGTGCTGCGATTAAAACAAAATTTGGGGCTGTGGGTATCACTCGCAAGGCCAGCATTTATTGCCCATCCCTATTTGTCCTTTTTTTTAAGGTGTAGATGAACCACCTTGTCCAACTGCTGCAGTCCATGTAGTGAAGGTACTCTACTGTTGGTTGGTGTTCCAGGATTTTGACCCAGTGACTATGAAGGAATGACTAAGTCTGGATGATGTGTGACACTGAGGTGGTCCCATGCATCTGCTGCCTTGTCCTTCTATACAGTATGAAATCATGGATTTGGGAGGTGCTCTCGAGCATTGGTCAGTTGCTGCAGTGTATACGTCATCACTGTGCTGGGAGTGGATGTTTTAAGGTGGTGGATGGGCTGCCAATCAAGCGGACTGTTTTGTCCTGGATGAGCTTCTTGGTGTTGCTGCAGCTGCACCCGCCCAGGGAAGTGGAGAGTATTCAATCACTCCTGACTGCTTTTGTAGGTGGTGGTGTGCCACCCAACAGTCCCTTGGGATCCTGTGCAGCTGGCTTTTCTATGTAAAAACTGCACATGCACAGTATTTTGAATGGCCTGTGCATCCCCTTAAAGGGAGTGCATGGCACAAAAAAATTAGAGCATTGGTGTCACCTGCCACAGAATACCCAGCCTCTGACCTGCTCTGGTAGGCACACCATTATGTGGCTGGTCCAGTTGCGGTTTCTGGTTAATGCCGACCTGGGATGTTGATGGGATTCAAAGATGGTAATGCCATTGAATGTCAAGGAGAGGTGGTTAGACTTTCTCACCAGAACAGGAGAACAGTAACAGATGGCCAATGAAGGTGGTGTGGAGGAGGCTGAAGTTTTGCTTCTAGTCGATTCTTGGAAGGATGCTGTTCCTACTCTACTGAGTCAGCTGATCTCAGTAGGGTTAATAGAGTGCTAAAATTTGCCTCACTACGTGGGCTTAAATGGTTGGGGGTGGGAGTGGTTTCTGCTCTTAAAATGCAGGTGACTAGATGTTGGATGAGCATTTGTTTCAACTTGACCGTGAAACAACTCTGTTGTTTCAATTGTCTTTTGCCCTGTTATCTAATGTCCCAACTAATAGGCTCGTGTGAACAATGGTACAGGACAGCTGCTGGTGCCTGTGAAATCATACCCCAGCAATAGTTGACCCTTTCAGGACATGAGGCAGTTGGCTAAACATGTGCAAAACAGAGATTTTGGCTTTCTGCTGTAGGTAACCCTCATCCTATGCAAAATTTAGTGTATTTAAAAGGTGAGTAGTCTCAGAAATCCAATGATATTGTGAAAATGACATGACTAATTGCAAACAATGGGGCAGCACTTAACCTTGTGACAGCCCCAACATGAATCCTTAAATCTTGTATGACATTGTCAAATCAAAGGCACTTATAAAATATGCAGTATAAACTCGATGGCCATTAATTTGAGTGAAATGAAATTTGATAATGTCTGTCAAGATTACCATTTTGTGAAGGCAGGGTCTTGGGTCTGAAGTAAAACAGCAGTACTACATGTCAATGTGTGCCTCTAAAATGAGAAGACCTGCAGAGGCAGTTGCAAATGGAAACTGCCAGCGAATGTTTTGCTTCAGCTTGAAAGCCATACAAGTGCAGAAGAATGAATTGGGGACTGCACAACTCTCTTGCCATGTTTCAATATTTAGTACAATTAACAAAAATTGTGGCTAAACTTCCATGGAAGCTGAAAAATCCCCCCCCCCCCCCTCCCCCCCCCCACTGCGGCTCAGTCTGTAGCACTCTCGCCTGAGTCAGAAGTTGTGGGTTCAAACCCAATTCCAGGAGATTGGAATAAAAAATCCAGACTGACACTCCAAAGCTGCTGTGTTTCCAAAACAAACGTGACTACACTTTAAAAGTACTTTATTAGCTGTAAAGTGCTTTGGGAAGTCTGAGGTCGTAGAAGGTACTATATAAATTCAAGTTCTCTTTTTTTTTCTTTTATACAATTTGTACGCTCCAGTGGATTCATATTGCCTCCATAGGAAATGTCAACGTAAATCCTTGATGACTGTGGCCAGTGGCTCCTGGATTCTCTAGCTCAAGAGGGCCCGTTGCAGCCTGCTGTGCTTCTGGCAGGATAGACTGGCCCAGCTGGCTTACAGGATGCCAAGTGAGTAAACATGTGGACATCCTGAGAGATGCCAATACCTGCCACTTCCATGGGGCTGGGGCTTATTACTTCCACTGATCTACGGGAGTGCAGAAGATGAATGACTCCTTGAAAGCCCCTATCCACCGATCTGTCCAAAGTGGATGTCTACCTCTCAACAACTTACATTTATATAGCGCCTTTAACATAGTAAAACATCTCCAGGTGCTTCACACGAGCGTTAACTGACAAAATTTGACACTGAGCCACATAGTGATATTAGGACAGGTGAAGTAAGTTTTAAGGAGCAACTTAAAGGAAGAAAGTGAGGTAGCGAGGCGCAAAGGCTTGAGGGAATTCCAGAGCTTGTGGCCTAGGCAGCTAAAGGCATAGTCACCAATGGTGGAACGATAAAAATCTCCAAAGGAAAGACTTGCATTTATATAGCACCTTTCATGACCACCAGATGCCCCAAAGCGCTTTACAGCCAATGAAGTACATTTTTTGAAGTGGAGTCACTGTTGTAATGTAGGAAACGCGGCAGCCAATTTGCACACAGCAAGTTCCCACAAACAGCAATGTGATAATGTCCAGATAATCTGTTTAGTGATGTTGGTTGAGGAATAAATATTGGCCAGGATACCGGGGATAACTTCCCTGCTCCTCTTTGAAATAGTGCCATGGGATCTTCTATGTCCACCTGAGAGAGCACAGGGCCTCGGTTTAACGTCTCATCCGAAAGACGGCACCTCCGCCAGTGCAACACTTCCCTCAGTACTGCACTGGAGTGTCAGCCTAGATTTTTGTGCTCCAGTCTCTGGAGTGAGACTTGAAACCCACCACCTTCTGATTGAGGCACAGTTGCCACAAAGTGGATGTAGCCTTTCCAAGGAAAGCATTTGCCTTTCCAAGGCAGTGCACTTCGTAGGGGCAGTAGAATGAGGCAGAGCACACTCATAGAAACATAGGAGCAGGCCATTCAGCCCCTCAAGTCTGTTTCGCCATTTAATGAGATCATGGCTGATCATCCAAATTCAGTACCCTGTCCCTGCTTTCTCCCCATATCCCTTGATCCCTTTAGCCTTAAGAAATATATCTATCTCCTTCTTGAATATATTTAATGAATTGGCCTCAACTGCCTTCTGTGGTAGAGAATTCCACAGGTTCACCACTCTCGGTGAAGACATTCCTCCTCATCTCAGTGCTAAATGGCTTACCCCTTATCCTTAGACTATGACCCCTAGTTCTGGACTCCCCCGCCAGTCGGGAACATCCTTCCTGCATCTAGTCTGTCTGGTCCAGTTAGAATTTTATAAGTTTCAATGAGATTCACCTCTCATTCTTCGAAACTCTAGTGAATACAAGCCTAATCGACCCAATCTCTCTTCACACATCATTCCTGCCATCCCAGGTATCAGTCTGGTGAATCTTCGCTGCACTCCCTCCATGGCAAGAACATCCTTCCTCAGATAAGGCAACCAAAACTGCACACAAAGGTGTGGTCTCACCAAGGCCCTGTACAACTGCAGCAAGACATCCTTGCTCCTGTGGTCGAATCCTCTCGCTATGAAGGCCAACATACCATTTGCCTTCTTAACCGCCTGCTGCACCTGCATGCTAACCTTCAGCGACTAGTGCACAAGGACACCCAGGTCTCGTTGCACTTCCCCTTTTCCCAATCTATTGCCGTTCAGATAATCTGTCTTCCTGTTTTTCCCACCAAAGTGGATAACCTCGCATTTATCCACATTATACTGCATCTGCCCAATCGCCCAACCTGTCCAAATCATACTGGAGTTTCTCTGCATCCTCCTCACAGCACTCACGCCCACCCAGCTTTGTGTCATCTGCAAACTTGGAGATACTGCATCTAGTTCCCTCGTCTAGATCATTAATATATATTGCGAATAGCTGGGGTCTTAGCACCGATCCCTGCGGTACCCCACTAGTCACTGCCTGCCTCTTGGAAAAAGACCCATTTATTCCAACTCTTTGCTTCCTGTCTGCCAACCAGTTCTCTATCCAAGTCAGTACCTTACCCCCAATCCCAAGTGCTTTAACTTTGCACGCTAATCTCTTATGCGGGACCTTATCGAAAGCCTTCTGAAAGTCCAAATACACCACATCCACTGGTTCTCCCTTATCTATTCTACCAGTTACATCCTCAAAAAATTCCAGCAGATTAGTCAAGCATGATTTACCTTTTGTAAATCCATGTTGACTTTGTCCGATCCTGTCACTGCTTTCCAAGTGCTCTGCTATTACATCTTTTATAATGGACTCTAGCATTTTCCCCACTACCGATGTCAGGCTTACTGGTCTATAATTCCCTGTTTTCTCTCGACCACCTTTTTTTAAATAGTGGGGTTACATTAGCTATCCTCCAATCTATGGGAACTGTTCCAGAGTCTATAGAATTTTGGAAGATGACCAGCAATGCATCTACTATTCCTAGGGCCACTTCCTTAAGTACCCTAGGATGTAGATTATCAGGACCTGGGGATTTATCGGCCTTCAATCCCGTCAATTTCCCTAACACCATTTCCCTACAAATACTGATTTCATTCAATTCCTCCCTCTCACTAGACCCTATGTTCCCTGACATCTCTGGGAGGTTATTTGTGTCCTCCTTTGTGAAGACAGAACCAAAGTATGCATTTAATTGGTCTGCCATTTCTTTGTTCCCCATTATAAATTCCCCTGATTCTGACTGCAAGGGACCTACGCTTGACTTCACCAATCTTTTTCTCTTCACATATCTATAAAAGCTTTTACAGTCAGTTTTTATGTTCCTCGCAAGCTTACTCTCATACTCTATTTTGCCCCTCTTAATTAATCCCTTTGTCCTTCTTTGCTGAATCCTATACTGCTCCCAATCCTCAGGTTTTCTGCTTTTTCTGGCCAATTTATATGTCCTTTCCTTGGATCTTATGCTATCCCTAATTTCCTTTGTTAGCCACGGTTGAGTCACCTTTTTTGTTTTATTTTTATGCCAAACTGGGATGAACAAATTCTGTAGTTCATTCATGCGATCTTTGAATGCTTGCCATTGCCTCTCCACCGTCAACCCTTTGAGTGACATTCCCCAATCAATCCTACCCAACTCGCGCCTCATACCATCGTAGTTTCCTTTATTTAAATTCAGGACCCTAGTCTCTGAGTCAACTACTTCACTCTCCATCTTAATGAAGAATTCGATCATATTATGATCGCTCCGACCCAAGGGGCCTCGCACAACAAGATTGCTAATTAATCCTTTTTCATTACATAATACCCAGTCTAAGATGGCCTGATCTCTAGTTGGTTCCTCGACATATTGGTCCAGGAAACCATCCCGTATACACTCCAGGAATTCCTCCTCCACGGTATTGTTACTAATTTGGTTAGCCCAATCTATATGTAGATTAAAGTCACCCATGATAACTGCTGTGCTCTTATTGCACGCTTCTCTAATTTCCCTTTTAATGCCATCCCCAACCTCCGTATTACTGTTTGGGGGTCTATACACCACTCCCACTAGCGTTTTCAGCCCCTTGGTATTTCTCAGTTCTACCCATACAGATTCCACATCATCAGAGCTAATATCCTTCCTTACAATTGTGTTAATCCTCTCTTTAACCAGCAATGCTACCCCACCTCCTTTTCCTTTTTGCCTATCTTTCCTGAATATTGAATACCCCTGTATGTTGAGTTCCCAGCCTTGGTCACCCTGGAGCCATGTTTCCGTAATCCCGATCATATCATATTCATTTACCTCTATTTGCGCAGCTAATTCATCCACCTTATTACGAATGCTCCTCGCTTTAAGACACAAAGCCTTCAGGCTTGTTTTTTTAACACTCTTAGTCCTTTTAGAAATATTATTTACTGTAGCCCTGTTTGATTTACACCCTTGATTTCTCTGCCTTCCACTTTTGCTTTTCTCCTTCCTGTCTTTTGTTTCTATCCTTGCTTCCCTTTCCTCTGTCTCCCTGCACAGGTTCCCAACCCCCTGCCATTTTAGTTTAAACCCTCTCCAACAGCACTAGCAAACACTCCCCCTAGGACATTGGTTCCAGTCCCGCCCAGGTGTAAACCGTCTAGTTTGTATTGGTCCCACCTCCCCCAGAACCAGTTCCAATGTCCCAGGAATTTGAATCCCTCCCCCTTGCACCATTCCTCTAGCCATGTATTCATCTGAAATATCCTTCTATTTCTACTCTGACTAGCACGTGGCACTGGTAGCAATCCTGAGATTACTACCTTTGAGGTCCTATTTTTTAATTTACCTCCTAACTCCCTATATTCAGCTTTTAGAACCTCATCCCGTTTTTTACCTATATCGTTGGTACCTATATGCACCACGACAACTGTCTGTTCACCCTCCCCCTCCAGAATGCCCTGCAGCCGCCCCGAGATATCCTTGACCCTTGCACCAGGAAGGCAACATACCATCCTGGAGTCTCGTTTGCGGCCGCAGAAATGCCTATCTATTCCCCTTACAATAGAATCCCCTATCACTATAGCTCTCCCGCTCTTTTTCCTCCCGTCCTGTGCAGCAGAACCACCCATGGTGCCAGGAAGTTGGCTGCTGCTGCCTCCCCCCGATAAGCCATCTCCCTCAACAATATCCCTGTCTGAGTAACCCTGTAGGTGCAAACCAACTCCTGTCCACACCGAGGCTATGGTGAGATGTCACAGACTGGGAGAGTTTCATAAAGACTTGTGGCCTGAGGGGGAAACCGACGATTGGGATACTCTGTTCTCACAATCCGCTAACTCTTTTTGAGTCAACATAAACGACTGTAAATTAACAAAACTTCAAATGAAACTTATCTCATTAAACTAAAATAACATTGTCTGGGGAGACGATGCACTCCAGTCCCCTCACAATCCTCTATCCCCGAGAAAGAGCTGGATGTGCTGCATATCCCTGCAGCTGAGTTACTGTACCAGTTGTGACCTCAAGGGGGAGAGCTGGTATGTGGAGAACAATTCATTCAAAAAGGGGATGAAGAGATATGGGAACAGGGCGGGTAAAGGTGGTTGGGCCCATTAACGCGAGTGGCGGGTAAACGCGCGACTTGGTTGGGCCGAATTTCCCTGTTGTAATTTCGATGTAAAAACATATTCCCCAATCTCCGGGAGCATTCTGCCAGCAACAGTTTTCACTTCCCAGTTTGCAGGTGACGCCCATGTTGTGACTCAAAGGCTCTGTTTGGTGACTCATAAACGCGCGCGGGTTTGAGTGGCAGCCGGACGACTGTAACAGTCTGAGGGCGAGTGTGGCCGGCATCCTGCAAGGTAAAGGTAAAGGGAGGTGGGTTGTGAGCGGCTCCCGGCTGTGCGCGCAATGCAGGCCACTCTCTGGCCAGCATTGTTCCAATGTTTCCCTTTCATTGTCCCGGGACGTTCTGCAATTGTCCATTCCCGGGGCGCGTTCCAGTGTGTGCCGGAAGCCGGCGGTTCCGCTCCTCTTGTGAATGCAACTACACTGAAAGATGAAATAAAAGCCAGACTCTTACAGAGGCGCTGCACAGCAACTTCACCCTCTCTGGAATCGTTGAACAAGTCAGTACGGGCAGAGCAGTCTTGCGTATTTCAGTTACCGCTGCAGATAATCCTTTTTTAAAAGACCAAGCAATAACGGACAAAGAGTGGAGAACGTGTTCACAGATAGAGAGGGGTGTACAATGAGGAGCTGCTGTTCAGGTTAAAAGGGGACCATCGATTCACGTTAACAGCCTTGTGGAGGCACCTCTGAGGCGTTGGGCCGGAATTTGTGGTGGGTAATAATGTTATTACTCGCTTGAAACTGACCGCAACTTCAGGATCATGCGCATGCTGACGCGAAATCCTGAAGTTGCTGCCAGCCATTCACTGCTCCGACACTGGCTGCGATGTGGCCCCATCCCCCAATACTTTACATTGAAAATCCTTGTCCTTGTCTACTCATCCCTTCACTTCACCCTATCTTTGCAATCTCCTTCAACTCAATAACCCCCACACCATACAAATGCTCTGTTTCTCTGACACCTGGTCTTCTGTGCAACTTCCCCTTCACTTAACCATTGATGGGGGCATTTTCAGGCATCTTACATAGAAACATAGAAGATAGGAGCAGGAGTAGGCCATTCGGCCCCTCGAGCCTGTTCCGCCATTTAATCAGATCATAGCTGATCATCCACATTCAGTACCCTGTCCCTGCTTTCTCCCCATATCCCTTGGTCCCTTTAGCCTTAAGAAATATATCTAACTCCTTCTTGAATATATTTAATGAATTGGCCTCAACTGCCTTCTGTGGTAGAGAATTCCACAGGTTCACCACTCTCTGGGTGAAGAAATTCCTCCTCATCTCACTCCTAAATGGCTTATCCCTTATCCTGAGACTGCGATCTCTGGTTCTGGACTCCCCCGCCATCGGGAACATCCTTCCTGCATCTAGTCTGTCTAGTCCTGTTAGAATTTTATAAGTTTCAATGAGATCCCCTCTCATTCTTCTAAACTCTAGCGAATATAAGCCTAATCGACCCAATCTCTCTTCATACGTCATTCCTGCCATCCCAGGTATCAGTCTGGTGAATCTTCGCTGCACTCCCTCCATGGCAAGAACATCCTTCCTCAGATAAGGCGACCAAAACTGCACACAATACTCAAGGTGTGGTCTCACCAAGGCCCTGTACAACTGCAGCAAGACATCCTTGCTCCTGTACTCGAATCCTCTCGCTATGAAGGCCAACATACCATTTGCCTTCTTAACCACCTGCATGCTTACCTTCAGCGACTGGTGCACAAGGACACCCAGGTCTCGTTGCACTTCCCCTTTTCTCAATCTATTGCCGTTCAGATAATCTGTCTTCCTGTTTTTCCCACCAAAGTGGATAACCTCGCATTTATCCACATTATACTGCATCTGCCCAATCACCCAACCTGTCCAAATCATACTGGAGTTTCTCTGCATCCTCCTCACAGCACACACGCCCACCCAGCTTTGTGTCGTCTGCAAACTTGGAGATATTACCTCGTCTAGATCATTAATATATATTGTGAATAGCTGGGGTCCTAGCACCGATCCCTGTGGTACCTCACTAGTCACTGCCTGCCACTCGGAAAAAGACCCATTTATTCCAACTCTTTGCTTCCTGTCTGCCAACCAGTTCTCTATCCAAGTCACCCCCAATCCCATGTACTTTAACTTTGCACGCCAATCTCTTATGCGGGACCTTATCGAAAGCCTTCTGAAAGTCCAAATACACCACATCCACTGGTTCTCCCTTATCTATTCTACCAGTTACATCCTCAAAAAATTCCAGCAGATTAGTCAAGCATGATTTACCTTTTGTAAATCCATGTTGATTTTGACCGATCCTGTCACTGTTTTCCAAGTGCTCTGCTATTACATCTTTTATAATGAACTCTAGCATTTTCCCCACTACCGATGTCAGGCTTATAATTCCCTGTTTTCTCTCGATCATCTTTTTTAAATAGTGGGGTTACATTAGCTACCCTCCAATCCATGGGAACTGTTCCAGAGTCTATAGAATTTTGGAAGATGACCAGCAATGCATCTACTATTTCTAGGGCCACTTCCTTAAGTACCCTAGGATGTCGATTATCAGGCCCTGGGGACTTATCGGCCTTCAATCCAGTCAATTTTCCTAACACCATTTCCCTACAAATACTAATTTTATTCAATTCCTCCCTCTCATTAGACCCTATGTTCCCCGACATCTCTGGGAGGTTATTTGTGTCCTCCTTTGTGAAGACAGAACCAAAGTATGTATTTAATTGGTCTGCCATTTCTTTGTTCCCCATTATAAATTCCCCTGATTCTGACTGCAAGGGACCTACGCTTGATTTCACCAATCTTTTTCTCTTCACATATCTATAGAAGCTTTACAGTCAGTTTTTATGTTCCCTGCAAGCTTACTCTCATAATCTATTTCCCCCCTCTTAATTAATCCCTTTGTCCTCCTTTGCTGAATCCTAAACTGCTCCCAATCTTGGTCCTAATCTTTGGAACTCTCTAAATCCCTCCACTTCTCTTAACATCTTATAAGCTTTATCCAAACACATCTCGTCAACTAAGCCTTAATAATCCTAATCTACCCTTGGCCCAGAGTCTATTTATTTGACTGTATAAATGCAAGTTGTTCCTCAATAAGGACTTGGGAGGGAGGGAAACCAGAAAAAAAAAGTTTGAGTTTGTAGGTATAATTGCTGGAGGTGGGGGTGGGATGAAATCCAGATCTGTCAAATCTGTAACCTATTTTAACATATCTCATTATAATGAAAAGTGAATGGGACTTTAAATGACTTTCGATCTGTTTCACTTTTTAGATCACATCTCAAATCCAAAGTTGACAGCTTTCACAAGTATTAAATTTAACTCCGTAGTTATGTTTTACAGTGAATATGTAGGAAAGAATAAAGAGAAGAACTTGCATTAATTTAGTGCCTTTCATGTCACCCAAAGTGCTTCACAGCAAATTAATTACTTTTGAAGTGTAGTTACTGCTGTGTTTACCTCTATAATTACAGCTGATTTTCATACAGTATGGTCCCACAAACAGCAAATAAGATAAAGGACCAGTTAACCAGTTTTGGTGGTGTTGGTTAACCTAGTCTGCATTGTAAAAAGAGTTCACATTTGGATCTTGGAATTGTATTTTCATTGGTAAAAATGTAATCTACATGAACAATGGTATTGACTGGAAAAGTTACTTAGTTAACTCTTAGGCTACTGCAGGTTCAAGGAGACTCTGGTCTTTCTGACTTGACTAGTTGTTTTACAGTTCACACATAATGACACAGGATGAATACCAACATTACAGTAATAAATCTACTTGATTACTAGGATGTTTTATTACTGTAATAACCCTACACCACTAAAATTAACACCTAAAAACACTTCTGTACAAAAATACTGCTACTTTAGAGTACAATATAAAAATATTAGTGCTGTTTTTAAAGAATCAATGTCTTTTTTTGTTGCAGATAGTGGATTCATCACTGATTTACATGGAAGGGTTTGTTTTACCCTAGATGACACCCATTGGAATGGCGCCCTTCAAACTGAAATTATTTGGCTTGTTGTACTTTGTACAGGGAATGCCCTATGGATTACAGTCCAATTTATTACCAATTTACCTCAGAACTGTTGGACTTTCATTTACCAAAATTAGTTTGACCAAATTATTGTATTTTCCATGGCTACTCAAGATACTCTGGGCTCCATTGGTGGATCAATATGGGACAAAGCAGAAGTGGCTGCTGGCTAGCATGTTTGGACTGTTTTTATGTTGTTTAATAATGTCTGGACTGCCTCCAAAGACGGATTTCCTAGCTATGGCCATCATCTTGCTGCTAATGAACTTCTTTGCTTCAGTTCAAGATATTGCTGTTGATGGCATAGCAGTTCGATTGCTCAGCAATGAGGAAGTTGGCTACGGCAACACAATCCAGGTTGTGGGTTATAAAGCGGGCTCTCTCGTTTCAGGAACAGGGCTTTTGACAGTGATGGACCGGATAGGCTGGGAAATGCTTTTTATAATGTTCTCTACTGTCTATGTTGTAGCTATAATTTGTACCTGTTTCACTCCTGAACCTGAAAGAACCTCTGAAACAGAAACTAGGTTGCCTGTGCTGAATCCCCGTGAAATATTGGGAGAAATACTTCGAGTGCCTGGAACAGTTTGGACTCTAATTTATGTCATCATTTACAAATTAGGTGAGTCTATCTTATATAATTATGAATAGATAATGATTGTTAAAATTAACTATGTGATTAGTGTATTTGTTTTTTTACCCCATTCTTTTTTTCCAATTCTACTAAAATTCTTGTTTATCCTTCAGTTTTCAGTTCTGAAGTAAGGTTCTACCAAAAAACGTAACCAGATGAGATGTATCCCAGGCTGCTGTGTGAGGCAAGGGAGGAGATTGCAGGGGCTCTGACACAAATTTTCAGAACCTCTCTGGCCACAGGGGAGGTGCCAGAGGACTAGAGAACAGCTAACGTAGTACCATTATTCAAGAAGGGTAGTAGGGATAAACCAGGGAATTATAGGCCAGTGAGCCTAACATCAGTGGTAGGGAAATTATTGGAAACAATTCTGAGGGACAGAATTAGTCTCCACTTGGAGAAGCAAGGATTAATCAAGGATAGTCAGCATGGCTTTGTCAGGGGGAGATCATGTCTGACCAATTTGATTGAATTTTTTGAGGGGGTGACTAGGTGTGTGGATGAGGGTAGTGCAGTTGATGTGGTCTACATGGACTTCAGTAAGGCTTTTGACAAAGTCCCTCTTGGGAGACTGGTCAAGAAGGTAAGAGCCCATGGGATCCAGGGCAACTTGGCACATTTGATCCAAAATTGGCTTAGTGGCAGGAGGCAGAGGGTGATGGTCGAAGGTTGTTTTTGTGACTGGAAGCTTGTGTCCAGTGGTGTACCGCAGGGATCGGTGCTGGGTCCTTTGTTGTTTGTAGTGTACATTAATGATTTAGATATGAATGTAGGAGGTATGATCAGTAAGTTCGCAGATGACACGAAAATTGGTGGGGTGGTAAATAGCGAGGAGGGAAGCCTCAGGCTACAGGACGATATAGACGGGTTGGTCAGTTGGGCAGAACAGTGGCAAATGGAATTTAACCCTGAAAAGTGTGAGGTGATGCATTTTGGGAGGACTAACAAGGCAAGGGAATACACAATGAATGGTAGGATCCTAGGAAGGACAGAGGATCAGAGGGACCTTGGTGTGCATGTACATAGATCCCTGAAGGCAGCAGGACAGGTAGAGAAGGTGGTTAAAAAGGCATATGGGATACTTGCCTTCATTAGCCGAGGCATAGAATATAAGAGCAGGGAGGTTATGATGGAGCTGTACAAAACGCTAGTTAGGCCACAGCTGGAATACTGTGTGCAGTTCTGGTTGCCACACTATAGGAAGGATGTGATTGCATTGGAGAGGGTGCAGAGGAGATTCACCAGGATGTTACCTGGGCTGCAGCGCTTCAGCTATGAAGAGAGACTGGACAGGCTGGGGTTGTTTTCCTTAGAGCAGAGAAGGCTGAGGGGGAACCTGATTGAGGTGTACAAAATTATGAGGGGCATAGATAGGGTAGATAGAAAGGAACTTTTCCCCTTAGTAGAGGGGTCAATAACAAGGGGGCATAGTTTCAAGGTAAGGGGCAGGAGGTTTAGAGGGGATTTGAGGAAAAACTTTTTCACCCAGAGGGTGGTTGGAATCTGGAACTCACTGCCTGAAAGGGTGGTAGAGGCAGGAACCCTCACAACATTCAAGAAGCATTTAGATGAGCACTTGAAATACCATAGCATACAAGGCTACGGACCAAGTGCTGGAAAATGGGATTAGAATAGACAGGACTTGATGGCCGGCGCGGACACGATGGGCCGAAGGGCCTCTTTCTGTGCTGTATAACTCTATGACTATGTATTTTCTCGCTGCAGGTGCTGATTGACCTGTTGTGTATTTCCAGTATTTTCTGTTTTTGTTATGTCAGAAAACCTTTTGAATGCAATCTTGTCAAATTTCAATTCAGTCAAAAATATTTACAGATAGCCGGCCTATATTATTGTGCTGTAATATTGTCTTAATTTATTCAACACTTGTTTTGTGTTACTGCAGGTGAATATCTATGCAACTGATGCATTGTACATGGTGTTGTACTTCCACATGTTGGTCAAAAGGGCAACACGGTGGCATAGTGGTTAGCACTGTTGCCTCATAGCGCCAGGGACCCGGGTTCGAATCCGGCCTCGGGTGACTGTCTGTGTGGAGTTTGCACATTCTCCCCGTGTCTGCGTGGGTTTCCTCCGGGTGCTCCGGTTTCCTCCCACAGTCCAAAGATGTGCGGGTTAGGTTGATTTGGTTATGATAAATTGACCCTTAGTGTTAGGGGGATTAAATACGTGGGGTTACGGGGATAGGGTGGGATATGTGTTGGTGCAGGCTCGATGGGCCGAAATGGCCTCTATCTGCACTGTGGGGATTCTGTGGTAAAATTAAATCGACAACCTTTTTCACTTAAGTCTAGGATAAGGTCTCTTGAAAAAGATATTGGCCCAGAAATTTGACTCGGAGGCTTGCCGCGGGGGTAAGGATCTTGCGCGATATCGCACTCCGCGCCGGGCGTTGTGTTTTTGGCCCACAGGAACTTCGGGTCCTGGGCCTCTCCCTGGTGCCGGCGCGCAGTGTGTGTGTGTCCCAGAGGCGCAGTTAGTGCGATGCGACCTCTGGGATCACGTGGGACATGGAGAGCCAATGGCAGCAGACTATCTTTCATTCATAGATTTGACATGAGACCTGTCAAATCTATGAATACAAATTGCCCCCAAAAGAACAGCTAAACCTCAAATAAATTTAAAAAAAACCCATCACATTAATAAAATAACTATAGTTAAATAAATTAACCACTTTAAACAAAAATTTTAATTTTTGAAAAAATTTAAATTCTTTTTAAAAGTTATAAAAATAAACTTACCTTTCTTTAAAGTCTCTAAAAAAGATAAACCTGTTGAAAAAAAATTAAAATTATACTTAATTAACTACTTACCTTGTTAAAAGGGGGTCTTACGCCTCCTTTTTTCATGTGTAAATTCTTCCATACTTACCCTCGCGTTGAAACCTGAAAAAAAACCTAGTGCGCTGCGTGCGCACAGCCTGTAGTGCGCACGCGGTTCACCTAGGAACCGCCCCTTCGCCATACCAGAAGTGCCGGTTTCCCGCGCATGCGCAGTGCATGCACGAAACCGGCACTTCAGGAGGCCTTGTGGGTGAGTACACAGTGCGTACTCACCCGGCAAGTGCCGAAGTTTTGGCCCATTGAGAGCAACTAAGTGAACCATGGCACAGTAATGGTAGTTCATCTAAGTCTAGTGTGCTCAGACTTCAGATCATGGCTACGTTAGAGCTGAAAGATAAAATAGGTTATGTGAAATGTGCAAATCCATGAAAATCAGAATACAATGTTGGATCAGCTACTATACTTTTAGTTACTCTGCTGTTTGGTTTTAATTATCAGGGAGTGATAATCTTGCTATATATGGTTGAAATTGTTTTGGAAAAAAAGAATGGAAATGTTGGTGCACTTCGTAAGTGCTGTCACATTTGATACTTCTAGTATGGCCCTATGCAATTTCTGTTTTTCAACATAACATTGCTCTTTTAACAATACATATAGCATTCTAGCTTCTAAAACACCTGCTCCCAGATTGGATTGGAAATAATGCTCATTTTGTGTTCCAGTGAATATGGGTGTTACAAATTTTGAGTCTGTCTTAGACATATTCTAAGGTTCAGCGGCACTGGTTCTTCTTGTAAATGGTAGTTTTATCCCTTAAGATGGGAAGTTCACCTGTACTGTCCAGTATAGAGTCTTGCAATGGTGTGACTCAGGGACAATAACAATAAGCTCTCCTTGTTATATCAACTGGATATTCGTAACTCGCTTCTCCAATCTTCTGGGAGGCGGACTTACTAAAACTTTATTGGGGCAAGACAAGATAGGAGTCATTAAGTTGCTTTATTTTACAGTCAGTAAGTGAAAAAACAGAGTAACAGGGGTAGCATATCTCACCTTACTTTAACTTAATTTCAGTGCCTCCTTGTAATAAAGAAAATAATGAACCTTGCCACACTGTCCTTGTTAGTGGTCTAGGTAACACTTGTTTTTGGTTAGCCCTATCCATTGACAGGCTTATTATGGGCTCTCTTCTTGAGGGAGACTGAACTAGGCCCTTATCTTACTCTCTCAGCGAAACTTATAAACTGAACTCTCTCATGTTTCCCCATTCTTTTTTTCAATCACTGAAGTTGAAAGAGTGACATTGGACCTCTTTACTGTCCAGGGATTGGTCAGTGGAGCTGCCAATTAAATCAGCTATCACCCATGCTCAGCTGTGGGCTCCTTGAAACTAGCTCCTGTGAGCTCAAAAGGATAAGACATTCCAATCCCTAATGTGGGAATGTTTACTGGGATATTGTTACAAACCTTTATTGTCTCAGGCAATCTAGATAGACACTTTGGTGACTTAATGATCCACATTCCCAGCATAAGAACATGAGAAATAGGAGCAGGAGTAGGCCATTTGCCCCTTCGAGCCTGCTCCACCATTCAATAAGATCTTGGCTGATCTTCTACCTCATCTCCACTTTCCTGAACTATCTCCATATCCCTTGATTCCCTTAATATTCAAAAATCTATTGATCTCTGTCTTGAATATACTCAACAACTGAGCCTCCACATCCCTCTGGGGTAGAGAATTCCAAAGATTCAACACCCTCTGAGTGAAGACATTTCTCCTCATCTCAGTCCTAAATGGCTGACCCCTTATTCTGAGACTGTGACCCCTGGTTCTAGACTCCCCAGCCAGGGGAAACATCCTCCCTGCATCTATCCTGTCAAGCCCTGCAAGAATTTTGTTTGTTTCAATGAGATCACCTCTCATTCTTCTAAACTCTAGAGAATATGGGTCTAGTCTACTCAATCTCTCCTCATAGGACAATCCCCCCATCCCAGGAACCAGTCTGGTGAACCTTCGTTGCACTCCCTCTATGGCAAGTATATCCTTTCTTAGGTAAGGAGACCAAAACTGTACACAATACCCCAGGTGTGGTCTCAATTGCAGTAAGACATCTTTACTTTTGTACTCAAATCCTCTTGTAATAAAGGCCAACATACCATTTGCTTTCCTAATTGCTTGCTGTACCTGCATGTTAACTTTCAGTGATTCGTGTACAAGGACACCCTGGTCCCTCTGAACACCAACATTTCCCAATCTCTCACCATTTAAAAAATACTCTGCTTTTCTATTTTTCCTTCCAAAGTGGATAACTTCACATTTCTCCACATTATATTCCATTTGCCATGTTCTTGCCCACTCACTTAGCCTGTCTACATCCCCTTGAAGCCTCCTTGCATCCTCCTCACAACTTACATTCCCACCCAGCTTTGTATCATCAGCAAACTTGGATATATTACATTTGGTCCCCTCATCCAAATCATTGATGTAGATTGTGAATAGTTGAAGCCCAAGCACTGATCCTTGCGGTACCCCACTAGTTATAGCCTGAAAATGACCCGTTTACTCCTACTCACTGTTTTTTGTCCGTTAACCAATCCTCAATCCATGCTAGTATATTACCTCCAATTCCATGAGCCCTAATTTTGTTTAATAGCCTCTCGTGTGGCACCTTATCGAATGCCTTCTGAAAATCCAAATATACCACATCCACTGGTTCCCCCATATCTATTCTGCTAGTTACAACCTCAAAAAACTCTAATAGATTTGTCAAGCACAATTTCCCTTTCATAAATCCGTGTTGACTCTGCCCAATCTTATTATTATTTTCTAAGTGCCCTGTTACCACGTCCTTAAAAATAGATTCTAGCATTTTCCCTACTACTGATGTCAGGCTAACTGGTCTGTAGTTTTCTCGCCCTCCTTTCTTAAATAGTGGGGTTACATTTGCTACCTTCCAATCCGTGGGAACCGTTCTAGAATCTATGGAATTTTGGAAAATGACAACCAATGAATCCACTATCTCTATAGCTAACTCTTTCAAAACCCTAGGATGTAGGCCATGAGGTCCAGGGAATCTATCGGCTTTCAGTCCCATTAATTTCTCCAGTACTACTTTTTTACTAATACTAATATCTTTCAGTTCCTCATTCTCGCTACACCCTTGGTTGTCCACTATTTCCAGCAAGTTTTTTGCGTCTTCTTGCATGAAGACAGACACAGCGGCCACGATTTTCTCAGCGGCGTCGGGATGGTGGCGTGAGAGCTGGTTTCCAGATTCCAGTCCTGATCCCGGCTGCAGCCGCTCTGTCAAAGGGATTTTCCCTTGATTGGCCTTGTTAGGGCAGGCTTCGCGGCCAATTAACAGGAAGCGGGTCTGATGACATCATTTGATGAAGCGTCATCAGCTGGTTTCCTTAAAGGGACCATGGCCACATTGAGTTTGAGAGTTGTTCTGTCAGTGTTTGACAGCATTGAGGTGCTGCAAACACTGACAAGCACTGCACAAAGTTGGATGCTTGCACCCAGGCTCTCCAATGACTCCCTCCATATGCTTATGGAGTGAGTCACAGCACGCAGGGATGTTCTCTTCCCTTCCAAGGGTGGAAGAGACCTCCCCAGGACACCAACGCAGCCTGTTTGCACATTGCACAGGAGGGCAAAAGCAGGGATGTCGTCAGGGGTCTCTGGCTGCAGTGGCGCCAACCTTTCAATGATCTCAGTGGATTACGAAACGTTACTGCAAAGCCACACTCAAACTCACCCTGCTGTGCCACTCAACACATCCCCATCACTCTGCCTTCCATACTCACACCAACTTACCTTGCACCGCCACCCAACCCTCTCTATCTACATTATCACTTCCCCATCTCACTAGCCACCCCTCACACTCACCCTCATCCTACTGCAAGCATACCAACTAACAATACACAAGGGTAGGCACTTCAGACGTTTAGCCAATGTCCATGTGATGTTTCTGGTAATGTGTTGTCATACAGTGAAATCTATATTTTCAACACTGCCCCTTTTTGGACAGATCTGTGCGCACCTTGAGAAGTGTCTTACTGAGTTCCAGTGAATGTTGAGACATAACTCCCCCCCCCCCCGGCTATAGTGATGAGTGTGCATGGAATGGCTTGGACATTAAAGGGATGCTTAACAGTGCTGGTGTGGGATGGTGTCAACCTGGCGCATCATGTGGCAGCCAGGGTTTACAGCGTCAAGTGAAATAAATCTGGCCATGATGATGCCATCGCTAGCCTACCGGGCAGCAATGTTGTCGGGGGCTGAAGCCCTGTGTCCTGTGCAGCATCAGGTGATGGCGGAGAAGGTTGGTGATATTGGTGTTGGTGCTGATCGTGGAAGGAGTCAGAGGACCAAGGTCTGATTTTTTCAAGTGCACCGATGTTGCTGCACTAGATGGCAGCTGCAGGTGATATGACAGAAGCGATCTGTCAATGGTGAGAGAGGTTGTTCCAAAGAGGTGCCACTGGACATACAGTTGCCTCTATACACTTGCAAGCTAAAGAAATCTCTATATGTATTACAAATGCAGTAACCAACAGTTTCTGCACTCTGAAACTGACCATCTGCAACATGGCATCCTTTACACCACTTCTGCAGCTGTCAGCTTATCAGAAACATCAGAGCAGACTCAAAACACCCCAGGGTGAGCTGGTGTGTTCCCCGAGCAGCGGGTAACCTGTGGGGGAGCACGACAAATTGAAAAGAAGCCTCAAAATACCATTAAATTGGCTCTTAACAAGCCATTTAATGAGCTCAGTTGTCTCCCCCGCCGCTTGGTGTCGGGTCAGTTCTGCGCAGACAGACCCGACACCTGAGAGACTCGCGTGGAGGTGGGTTGACAGCGGGTTTCCTACCCGCTGTCAATCTTTGCTATTTTGACAGTGGACCCTTCAAACCCGCCCTCTGAGCACCGGCAAAATTTCGGCTGAAGTATTTGTTTAATTTCTCTGCCATTTCCTTAATCCCCATTATAACTTCTCCTGTCTCAGCCTGTAAGGGACGCACATTTACTTTCGCTAATTTTTTACTTTTTACATACCTATAGAAGCTTTTACAGTCTTTTTATGTCTCTTGCTAGTTTACTCTCATATTCTAGTTTCCCTTTCTTTATCAAATTCTTGGTCCTCCTTTGCTGAATTTTAAAATCCTCCCAATCCTCAGGCTTACTACTCTTTTTGGCAGCATTATAAGCCTCTTCCTTTGATCTAATACTATCTTTAACTTCTCTTGTTAGCCACGGTTGGACCACTTTTCCTGTGGGGTTTTTGTGCCTTCAAGGAATGTATATTTGTTGCAAGTTATGTATTAATTCTTTAAATGCTAGCCATTGCTCGTCCGTTGTCATACCTTTTAATGTAGTTTCCCAATCTACCTTAGCTAACTCGCCTCTCATACCTATGTAGTTTGCTTTGTTTAGATTTAAGACCCTAGTTTCGGATTTAACTATGTCACTTTCAAACTCAATATAAAATTCTATCATATTATGGTCACTCTTCCCTAAAGGCCCCTGTACTACAAGATTATTAATTAACCCTTTCTCGTTGCACAATACTAGATCTAAAATGGCCTGTTCCCTAGTTGGTTCCTCAACATACTGATCCAGAAAACTATCTTGCATACATTCCATGAATTCGTCCTCCACACTACTACTGCAAATTTGGTTTGTCCAGTCTATATGTAGATTAAAGTCCCCCATGATTACTGTATTACCCTTGTTATATGCGCCTCTAATTTCCTGATTTATACTCTGCCCTACATTACAACTACTGTTTGGGGGCCTATAAACAACTCCCACCAATGTTTTCTGCCGCTTGCTGTTTCTTAGCTCCACCCAAACTGATTCTACGTCTTGATTTTCGGAGCTAAGATCCTTTCTCTCTACTGTCTTTATCCCATCCTTTATTATCAGGGCTACCCCTCCTCATGTTCCATTTTGCCTATCCCTTCTAAAAGTTAAGTATCCTGGAATATTTAGTTCCCAACCGTGGCCATTTTGCAACCACTTCTCTGTTATGGCTATTAGACCAAACCTGTTCATTTCTATCTACGCTATTAATTTATCGATTTTGTTGCGAATGCTTCGTGCATGCAGATATAGTGCCTTTAGCTTTGACATATTTCTCTTTTTCTCTGATGTCACCTTAGTCACTGATGCCTTATTACCTTTCTTACTCTCTCTGTCCCTTCCTGACCCACTCTGCTTATTTTGACCCAAAACTCTACTCTGCTCTAGAGCCTTGACATTTCTCTCGCTGCTTTTAAATTTACTCTTTCCTGAATCCTGCCGCCCCCCCCTTCATTAGTTTAAAGCACTGTCTACTGCCCTAGTTATTAGGTTCGCCAGGACACTGGTCCCAGCCTGGTTTAAGTGGAGCCCGTCCCAATGGAACAGCTCCCTCTTTCCCCAGTACTGGTGCCAGTGCCCCATGAACTGAAACCCTTTCCTCCCACACCACTCTTTGAGCCACGAATTTAAACCTCTAATCTGTTTGTCCCTATGCCAATTTGCGCGTGGCTCAGGTAACAATCCAGAGATTATTACCTTTGAGGTTCTGCTTTTTAATTTGGATCGTAGCTCCTTAAACTCCCTCAGCAGAACCTCCTTCCTAGTTCTACCTATGTTGTTGGTTCCTACGTGGACCATGACAACTGGATCCTCCCCCTCCCACTCCAAGTTCTCTCCAGCCGCGAGGAGATGTCTTTAACCCTGGCAGGCAACACAACCTTCGGAACGCTCGGTCACGGCTGCAGAGAACAGTATCTATCCCCCTGACTATACTGTCCCCTACCACAACTACATTCCCTTTCAGTCCCCCCACTTGACTGGCCTCCTGCACCATGGTGCCATGGTCAGCCTGCTCACCCATCCTACAGGCTTTTCCCTCATCCACACAGGCAGGAAGAACCTCATACCTGTTGGACAAGGGCAAAGGCTGAGGCTCCTCCAGCACTGCACCTAGGGTCCCCTTACCTGCCTGAGTTGCAGTCACACCCTCCTGCCTCTGACCACTAACCAGACCTGTACCACTACCTAACCTAAGGGGTGTGACTGCCTCCTGGATCAAAGTGTCCAGGTAACTCTCCCTCTCCCTGATGCCCTGCAATGTCTGCACCTCAGACTCCAGCTCAATAACTCTGAGCTGAAGTTCCTCAAGATGCAGGCACTTACTGCAAACGTGATTGTCTGGGATCACAATGCTCTCCACAAACTCCCACATGCTGCAGTTGCGGCACATTGCCTGCACTGCCATCCCTATATGACTTTGTTTTATTTAATTAAATGTAATTAAATTTGTAATTAGATAACTTAGTTTACAGTGTAGCTTCTTGACTACTTACTTGATCTAGATTAAGTTATGGGTACTGAAATTAAATATCTACCTGTAACACAAAGCACTACAAGTAGCATAGGCAAAAAGCAACAACTCCTTCCCTCTCTTCTCCCAATTCCCACTCTTTCCAAATTCCCAAACAAAGCACTCTGTTCAAGTCCACTCCGTTTAATCCCGCTCTGTGCAGACCGCTGTGGCTGTTCTGCAAATCTGACTCCTCGAGACCACAGCTTAACTTAAATGTAATATCTGTCTATCTATATACAGATATAGATTCATTGTAATTAGTTTCCATTTTAAATGTGGACATAAGAATTTATATTGGAAGTATAAAAATAAGGACAGAATTTATGACTTTAAAATGGTAACTGAATTACATCAGCATGTCTGGTCTAATTACCCCCGCCTTCCAACACCGTTCCCCTGAAAACTATACTTGGTCTTGAGTTCCTGTGTACAACTAGTAATGTATTAAAAAACTTATGGCTGCGCACGCTTCCTGTCTAACAAAACCTAACCAAAATGTATTCTAACTGATGAGGTGCAGAGAGATTAAGGGATCAATATTCTTGTTTTTTAAATTATTCCAGCTTTGTTTCAGAAAGATTTGTCAAATTTCTACTTCATCAATTAATTATGGTTTTCTGTTTTCTAATGGTTATTTTCAACTTCTGTTACCTCACCAATTATACTGCACAAAAAAACTTCTCTACTCCAAAAAATTCTCCCCATCACATTCCACCAAAAAAAAACCTTCCCAGTCAGATTACAACAAAAAATTAATCTCAAACCCTGTGATAGACCAAACATGTCAGTTCCTTATCCACCTCACTGTATTCACCTAAAAATAAAATTTATCACCTAATACATCTAAAAAAAATTCAACAATAGAGAAAAAAATCATAACCGCACGCATCCTGTTTTCCAATTGCTCCAATGCTTTTTCCTGACACACCCTGTCAAGACTCGTGAACATCCCGGGTCTCCGGTACACCCTCCCCCACATGTTCATAGCTCACCCAGTTGAGTCACGACTTGAGCAATGCATGCCAGAAAGTGCATACACACAAAGATCTCACTCCCTCTACTGGTTAGCTGCCTTTGGCACTTGTGAAGATTAATTAAGTATGAAGAGTGTTTCCTGTTAAATTATTAGGGGGAAGGAATTTTTAAAATGATACAGTACAACACTGGATTCATGCAAAGCTGTCTGGGCATCACTCACTACAGAGCAATTAGGAGTAGGAATCCTGACTGATTCCCCCACCCCCTAACCTAAAGATGCTAAGTCAAATTGTACACCCAAACTGCTACTGCTACAAATAGTTAACTCAGGATTGAATTTGGCACCTTCCTGACTTAGAATGGCTCATTTTCACAATTGAATCATTAGAGGAACTGGATTTTGTTGGTTTTAGAAATTCATTTTCTGATGTAATTGTCGTTAACAATGTTAGTACTTTACTGATCTTGAGACAATAACAGTATTTTCAGAATTGTTACATTTTTTGAAACATCAACAACTTGTATTTATATAGCGCTTTTAACGTAGTAAAACGTCCCAAGCAATGTTCCCGCTAATTTTTTTGGGGTGTGTGGCTCCTTCAACTTTCCACGCATGCGTGGTTTTCCCCAGTGTTAAGTCGACAAGCGACCTGCGTGGGACCTCCAGACAGCTGCGCAGCAACGCGGCCGCGCAGTTTAACGGGAACATTGGTCCCAAGGCACTTCACAGGAACCTTATCAAACAAAATTTGCCACCGAGCCACATAAGGTGATATTAGGACAGGTGGTCAAAGAGGTAGGTTTTAAGGAGCGTCTTAAAGGAAGAGAGGGAGGCAGAGAGGTTTAGGGAGGGAATTCCAGAGCTTAGGGCCTAGGCAGCTGAAGGCATGCTGCCAATGGTGGAGCGATTAAAATCGTGGATACACAAGAGGCCAGCATTTAAGGAGCACAGAGAACTCAGAGGGTTGTAGGGCTGGAGGATATTACAGAGATGGGGCAGGGCGAGGCCATGGAGGGATTTGAAAACAAGGATGAGAATTTTAAAATCGAGTCGTTGCTGGACTGGGCGCCAATGTTAGTCAGCGAGCACAGGGGTGATGGGTGAATGGGACTTGGTGTGAGTTAGGATATGACCAGTAGAGTTTTGGCTGAGCTCAAGTTTACGGAGAAAACGGTAAATTAATAATGAAAAGGAATGAACTGTGCTTGCTGTGGCGTTCCCTCTGGTGGGACAACAGATTCATGGCTTTGTTTATGAGATGTGTGCGTTTGCTCCCTCTGGTGTTATACTTTTGATTTAATTTTGTCAGTAATCAGGTATGAAGCTCCCTCTGGTGGAATGTGTGAGAAATAGATGTTGACGGGCAGGAATTTGGCATTAATGAAGATAGTTCCAGATTCTAATTTCATAATATTTCAGGATTCCAGTTACTGATCTGATGGTCATAGATGGATATAAAAAAAACTAGTGATCTTGTCTGTCACTTGTCTGAATCACTGTTGCATGACAAACTTAACAGGATTTAACTGTGTACATGCACTTTTGAGTTTCTGTCCTGCATGTGTAGGGGTCTACACCATTATCAATGCTGTAGAGGATGTTAAGTGGTGGGAGTTATAAGCTGTCATGAATGAGTATCCTCAAATTGCAGCGTCCTTCAAAGACAGCAGGCAGCTTTCAGGATACCCACTGGAGTAGTCAGCAATAAGGTAAAGGCATGAATTTCTTTTCATTGCTTCATTCCAAATTTACAAATCAAAAGGAAACAGCAGTAACACAAAAACAAAAAAGTATACTTTAACCAAATACAAACAAGGAAAATATCATGAAAAAGCAGTGCATAATAATTGACTATCCTTAGCTCAGGCTGAAGCCTCCATGTAGACTGGTGATTGACCATTTTTTGTCTTTCACTAAAGGCAGCACTTTTATACCCATTTTCTTACATTAAAATAGTGTTTAAAATCATGACTACAATACTCTTACAGCTTCTGCTTTGTACTAAGTGTCCAAAATTATTTGAGATCAGGTCCATGATCATCTCTTATAGCAAACTCTAGAAATGTCAATGTATATTCAAGAATAAGTTCTGTATTTACAAATGGGCAGTAAAACACAACTATTTTAAGGGGCCAGCCCAAATGTTCAGAATAATACCAAGATTCAACCCTCCCAACCTAAAATAATTTTAACTTCAACATGTTATATTACTGTCTTTTTATATGTCTCGCCAAAAGTAGTGCTGTCCAAGTCTAGCAGTCAAAGTAGCAATAAAAACAGAAAATGCTGGAAACACTAAGCTGGTCAGGTAGCATCTGTGGAGAGAGAAGCAGAGTTAACGTTTCAGGTCGATGACCTTTTATCAGAACTGAAAGATGTCATTTAATCACTTTCATCCTATCACAGACTGCTCCCTTTTATTATTTTCCTGCACCCCCCCCCCCCCCCTCACTCTGGCTTTCCACTTGCTTAGAAGCTGTTCATTTCTAACATCTTCCAGTTCTGATGAAAGGCCGTCGACCTGAAACGTTAAATCTGTTACTCCGCAGATGCTGCCCGACCTGTGAAGTGTTTCTAGTATTTTCTGTTTTTATTTCATATTTCCAGCTTCCACAGTATTATGCTTTTATTCTGGAGTCAAAAGTAGCATGTAGGAGCAGAGGTTCTACTTCTGTCAGGTGGGTACAGCAGTCTATCATTTGTTGGGGGGTTCTATACATTTCTAACACAATGGCGGGATGGGCGGTGAATCTCAATTTTGCGATCATTAATATAGTTTTTGTAGCTTGATGTATCCTATTTTGTTTAAGAACAAACCATGTTTCTGTTTTGTTCATTTCTTCATTCTAAGTTACATTCAAATCACAGTTTCTAAGCATATTGTTGGGCAGAGATGGGGAGATTAACAACAGAAAATGCTGGAAAAACTCAGCAGGCCAGGCAACATCCGTGGAGAGAGAAACAGAGTTAACGTTTCAGGTTGAAGACCCTTCGTCAGGTTCAAACGAAGGGTCTTCGACCTGAAACGTTAACTCTGTTTTTCTCTCTCCACGGATGTTGCCTGGCCTGCTGAGTTTTTCCAGCGTTTTCTGTTGTTGTTTCAATTTTCCAGCATCCGCAGTATTTTGCTATCGTATGGGGAGATTAACACTGCATTTACACATGCTACATTCACCTTTAGGATGGGATGTTAAACTAAGGCTCTGTATGCCTGTTGGATGCAAAAGATCCCGAGAGTTAACATAAACACATAAGAAATAGGAGCAGGAATAAGCCACTTGGCCCCTCGAGCCTGCTCCGCCATTCAATAAGATCATGGCTGAACTTGGGCTCAAAGCCACTTCCCTGCCCGCTCCCCATAACCCTTCACTCCCTTATCTTGAAAAATCTGTCGATCTTCACCTTAAATGTATATAATGACCCAGCCTCCACAGCTCTCTGGGGCAGAGAATTCCACAGATTTACGACCCTCTGAGAGAAGAAATTCCTCCTCATCTCAGTTCTAAAAGGGCGACCCTTTATTCTGAAACTGTGTCCCCAAGTTCTAGATTTCCCCACAGGGGAAACATCCTCTCAGCATCTACCTTGTTGAGCCCCCTCCGTATCTTATATGTTTCAATAAGATCACCTCTCATTCTTCTAAATTTCAATGAGTATAGGCCCAACCTGCTCAACCTTTCTTCATAAGTCAACCCCCTCATCTCTGGAATCAACCTAGTGAATCATCTCTGAACTGCCTCCAATGCAAGTATATCCTTCCTTAAATAAGGAGACCAAAACTGTACGCAGTACTCAAGGTGTGGTCTCACCAATACCCTGTACAGTTGTAGCAGGACTTCCCTGCTTTTATACTCCAACCCCCTTGCAATAAAGGCCACCATTCCATTTGCCTTTTTGATTACTTGCTGTACCTGCATGCTAACTTTTTGTGTTTCATGCACAAGGACCCCCAGGTCCCTCTGTACTGCAGCATTTTGTAATCTCTCTCCATTTAAATAATAATTTGCTTTTTTATTTTTCCTGCCAAAGTGGATAACCTCGCACTTTCCCACATTATACTCCATCTGCCAAATGTTTGCCCACTCACTTAGCCTGTCTATATCCCTTTGCAGATTCTTTGAGTCCTCTGCACAACTTGCTTTCCCACCCATCTTTGTATCATCCGCAAACTTGGCTACATTACACTCGGTCCCTTCATCCAAGTCATTAATGTAGATTGTAAATAGTTGAGGCCCCAGCACCGATCCCTGTGGCACCCCACTAGTTACCGTTTGCCAACCAGAAAATGACCCATTTATCCCGACTTTCTGCTTTCTGTTAGTTAGCCAATTCTCTATCCATGCTAATATATTACCCCCAACTCCGTGAGCTCTTATCTTATGCAGTAACCTTTTATGTGGCACCTTATCGAATGCCTTCTGGAAATCTAAATACACCACATCCACTGGCTCACCTTTATCTACCCTGCTCTATACATCCTCAAAGAACTCCAGCAAATTTGTTAAACATGATTTCCCTTTCATAAAACCATGCTGACTCTGCTTGACTGCATTATGATTTTCCAAATGCCCTGCTGCTGCTTCCTCAATGAAGGACTCCAGCATTTTCCCAACGACAGATGTTAGGCTAACTGGTCTATAGTTTCCTGCTTTCTGTCTCCCTCGTTCTCCAATGTCATGGCCAATTGTCATCCCTCAACCAACATTCACCAAAAATAGATTAACTGGTCCTTTACCTCATTACTCTTTGTGGGATCTCGCTGTGTGCAGATTGGTTAGCATGTTTGCCTACGTAACATCAGTGACTACACTTCAAAAGTAATTAATTGGCTATGAAGCGCTTTGAGAATGTGAAAGGCGCAATATATCTTTCTTTTGCACCTGACCTGGAAGTTAGTATTCTAACACTGGGTGCTAAAAATTGGATTGTGTTTCATTCTCCTGCACTAACATCCCTTGATGAGCACAACATTCATAGAGAAAAAAAATCACAGTTTCTGAGCAGCTGAACAGAGTTAGGAAGGCCCAGTCCTCAGTTAGGACTTATGGATAACTTGAAAAGTCTTACTGTTTGGCATAGTGATTTTAAATCAGTTGACAGATTTGGGTTTCAAGTAATTGGAAGGAGGAACTAGTTGTCCTTTTATTACACAGGTCATCACTCTGTGAAGATGTGTTGCGCATGTTGAAAAAAAAAGTGACAATTTTGGATAGTCCCTTACCATTACTTCATGAGAACCACTGGAGAGTCATGCATCAAATAAGAACCTAAGATTATCTTTTGCGACATTGCACTGTGATGCTTTCTGGTGGCCTGATGTCTGTATTCATTTCCTCCCAGAAATTTGCATCTATGGAGGCAACGTTTTAATCGCAACACCCCAAAGCCTTGTGGACAGTTTTGAACAGTAATATAATTTGTCTTTTTTCCTAACTAATTGCATAGCGATTTCAATGCTGTATAATTGCAATCTATGGTGCTATATTTGTTACAATTAGAAATTTGGCATGCTTTTTGGTTTCATTAATATTGATAGTGATTTTAGGCTGCAACAGATTGACCATACTGGCAAACCTCCCAAGTATGATGTGACGGAATATAAAAGAAAGGGAAAATGCACACATCCCCTTCAAAAAAAAATCTTGACATCACAAATGACTTCAGTAGGGAACTTTGATTTCAGGTACTTATTTCTGATCCAGACTAAATCAATAGCTAGCATCCAAACATTATTGATGTAGCACAGTTAAAATAACAGAACATGACAACTTCAATTAAAGGTCATGCAATCCAATTTTACTGTCTGGTGAATAAATTTACTCATGCTCAGTGCGGTTTGTTTTCAACAGGGTAAGTGGTGCAAGGTCAGATATGTTCAGATACTGGGTAAAATATTAATATAAAAATGGCATAAAAAATTATATGGAAATTTAATAACAATGAAAGAAGACAGATGCACACTTGTATTACACCTTATCATGTCTCTCAGAAATGTCTCAAAATATTTTGCATACTATTAATTACTTTAACGTTACTATGATGTAGGCAAATGTATGGCCATTTTGCACAGCAAGATTCCACAAATAGCAATGAGATGAATGACCAGTTAATTTGCTTTAGTGGTGTTGGTTGTGGGAGTATTGCTGGCCAGGACACTAGGAGAACTCTATGCTCCTCTTCAAATACTGTCATAGGATTTCTAACACTCACTTGAGCTGTCATCCTTGATTTAATGAAGGACCGCACCTCTGACAATGCGGTACTCCCTCAGTATTGTCCTGGGTTGTCAGTCTAATTTACATGTTAAAGTCCTGCAGTGGACTTGAACCCACAACCTTATAACTCAGAGGTGAGAGTGCGATCAACAGAGCCAAGCTGGCATGTTAATCAAACAGATGCAGAAAGCGTGTGTGAAAAATTTAGATTTTACTTTATCTGAATCCGATAGGAACTGAGCAAAGGTGGTGAAGAGGAAAGACTATGCCAATATTTTCATGCAGTACAGAGCTGGCATTACATTGCCAGTGTAATTTATCCCCCTACCAGTTAGTTTTGTGCTGCTTTAAACAGGCTCCAAGTGAAGCAGGCTCCAGAAAATGGGCTCTGGGCAGTGGAGTTGTTTCATTGTCTTAGACTGGCAGTGAGGAATGGATATAATCCCTCTCAAAAACAATAATAAATTACATTCATATAATGTAGAAAAATGTCCCAAGGTGCTTTACAAGAGAAAAAGAATGGGTGACGAACCTTTGTGGGATTAAGTGTGGATATTAGTGCATTTACTGATTGATCATTAACATCAAAATCATGGTTAATTGATAATTGGGCCTATGGTCGTCACCCAGAAAATTGAGTAGGTAGTTTGAAAACAAGCTTACAACACTTGAGCTGCAATGAGTGTTTCATTCCCAATATGGTGTTCCTGGGCTCTGAAGTGGAAAAAGTTTTAAAAGAACACTAGAGGATACAGGTAATCCTAAACCAACAGGACTCAATAAACATGTCAGACCCACTTCAGGTACCTAATGTGATTGTATTTTCAACTAGCAGTTCATAATCAGGGCAGCCTGTTTGGAAAAAGCCATAACTTTGTCATTTGAAGCATTTTGATTAATTCGGGCATCATTTTCCAAAACTAGTTTTTTATTTAAATGTATTAGTTTTAGTCCAAATAGATTTACACTGACTGTGTATGTAATAGCAGTGTTTAGAAGCTGTCAATTATCAGTGTAAATAAAAAGTACTGCAGAATTGGTGCTTCATCAATTAAATAGATCCATTTTCAGTAATAAGATCAAACTGTGGGATCTATATTTTTGATGGTTCCTAGGTAAAAGGTATGGTATTGGCTATGGATTGTTAAGGTACAATGGGCCTGAATTTGCAGTCGGAAGCTTCCCGCGGGCGGATGCCTTTGAACCGCAATAAAACTATGAACCTACCTGATGGTCCTGGGTCCACGGAGGCTCACACTCCTGGGTCTCTGCGCGTAGGTATGCGTAGAGGGCCACGTATCCCAGGGGCGCAGACAATTCGCAAGTGTCCCTGGGCTCACGTGGGCCGGCCCAACCAATGAGAAAGGGGATTCCCATTGTGCTTATGGTGATTCCATTTACGTAAGAAATCCCTATAAGCATGAATAGGAATCACCCAAAAAAAACATTTTAACAACACTGAAATTTAAAAAAAAATCATTACATGTTTAAAATTAATTAAAATACAATTTAATTATACATTTAAAACAAAAATGTAATTTTTTGAAAAATCAATGTAAACATTTTTCAAGGGGCCAAAAATAACACAAACTTATTTTACAGGTTTTTGAATGTTAAAATGATTTTAAAAATTTTACTTTAATATTTATTTTAACCCTTACGCTGGTAAAAGAAGGCCTTACACCTGCTTTTACCAGGCGTAAGAGTTTCATGGGCATTCGCTGGGCAGTAGTTAGGCAAATAGCCCAACTCTCCACCAGCGAATGTCCATTTCCCGGGGATGCGGAGGATCTGTCAAGAAGATTCTTGACAGATCGCAAGTTCCAGGTTTTCACGCATGCGCGGTCATAGACCCCGGAAAATCCGGGCCAATAGGTTCAGTGATTTGATATAAATAAATGTGAAACTAAAGAACTCCAAAAACATACATGAGGTCAAAGAGCTAATGACTAAAAGGATTAATCCTATTCCTAATGTCTCAAAGGTTTAAATTTACCAGCCTAGAAGTTCGATCGCTCCCAAAAACAGGTGTGTAGGGGGCGGGGCATGTACTGCACGCACCTGTTAGTGTACTCCCAGGCAGTACGTGATATTCGTGTTGCCTGCTCATTATTATGAGTCAAGCTTGTTTGAGGGGCTGGATATTGGACGTCTCTGACGCCCCTTAAAGGCAGCTAGGACCTCCTAAAATGGGAAGTGCATTCTGGCTGCAGCAAGGCAACAAGACTGAGAGGGCAGCAAGGTTTTACGCTGCTGCCTTAGAGGTCTGGTGCAGGCAGTGGACAGGAGGAGGAAGATCCTCTTCCTCCCAGTGGACAGAAAACCCTCCAGGCAACTCCACTGCTGCCAGTGGCAATGGAAAGAGGTCACCGAGAAGGTCAATGCCACAAGCTTAGCTCCCAAGACATAGATGCAATGGTGAAAAAGTTCAAAAAGCTCACCAGAGCCATCAAGGTAAGAATACTACTCTCTTACTTTCTGTTCACACGTTCACCAGCCTCATTACTCACAATACTCCCCTCCCCTGCTTCCTTTCACTCCTACAATGTGCTGGAGAGGCTACTACTCCACAGACTAGCCCCCCATCATCGAGCCAACCATTCCTAAGGAGCAAGCGGGCTTCCGCAGCGGCCGAAACTGCTGTGACCAAGTGGTAGCTTTAACAACGCACATCGAAGCAGGCTTCCAGCACCAGCTCAAGACCGCCGTAGCACTCGTGGACCTGTCAGCGGTATATGACACAGTATGGAAGCATGGACAGATTTTCAAGCTCTCCACCATTTTACCCTGCAGAACAACGATCCATCTTCTCAACTCCATGCTTAGCAACCGATGCTTCCGTGTGTACTCTGGCACCCAGAAGAGCAGATATAGGACATTGAACAACGGACTCCCACAGGGTTCGGTCCTGGCACTCATATTATTCAACGTTTACACCAGTGATCTGCCTGAAACATAGTCCCGCAAGTTTGTATCCCCAGATGACATTGTCTTGGTCACGCAAAACATGAATCTGTCCATTACCGAGGAGACCCTGACCAGTGATTCACAGAGGATGGAGGGCTACTTCCGCCGATGGTGGCTTCGGCCAAACCCGCAAAAGACCGTCGCCTCAACATTCCGCCTCAACATTCCACCTCAACACCCATCAAGCAAACCAAGCTTTGAAAGTCTCCTTTTGCGACGCAGAGGTGAACCATACCACAAACCCCTCCTATTTAGGAGTCACCCTTGATCGCACCCTGTCATATAGACAGCATCTCCAGAACCTTGGGAAGAAACTAAAGAGTAGGATCAACTTGATCCAGAAACTCATCGGATCCACATGGGGAGCAGACGCTCAAACCCTCTGTACGGCAGCACTCGCCCTGGTGTACTCGACAGCGGAGTACTGCTCTCCGGCATGGCTATCAAGTCCGCATGTCAAATCCGTTGATGTCCAGCTGAATTCTACTATGAGAATTATCACCGGTACGCTTTTATCGACACCAACACCTTGGCTGCCTATGAATGCAAACATCGCACCACCACACCTACGCTGTGAATATGCAGTCTCCAGAGAATACAACCACTACACCAGCAAAGACATGCCGATCCAGGCCAACTTGAACAACCTACCGCCAACCCGTCTCAAATCTAGAAGGCCATTTTGGACTGTTGCCGAAGCCCTTCAGCGATCTCCCCTCAGCCTTGATGACCGATGGCGAAATACTTGGAAGAACTATGACATATGGAATGGATTCCTTATCGCAAACAGTGGACAACCATCAACTGCCTCAGAACTGGTCATGGTAGATGCTGCCACCTTCTCCATAGATGGAAGATTAAAGCATCCCCATCCTGCAACTGTGGAGCTCCTAATCAGACCCTGGAGCATATCATTGAGCACTGCCCTCAGAGGAAATTTGCAGGCAACCTACAAGATATCCACACTGTTACACCAGAAGCTTTGGCCTGGATATCTGACTTAGATATTGACATTTGATTGCTTTGCTACTACTATACAAAAGAAGAAGACTCCTACAATCACTGCACCCACACTTCACTACACCTCCTTCTCATACTTACACACCCCCCATTATTGCAACCCTCACTACCCCCACCCCTCACATCTGACGCACTGTATACCAACTATTCCGACGTGGAATTCCATCTAAGCACCTCACAAGACTGTCACTAAGACACTTCCTTCTTTCTTGCTGGAGAAGGTCCCCCACAACTTTAGACAGCAGGCTGCCAGCGGAGGAGATCGAGCCCACCTGCACACACTCTTTCCCCCCTTGAAGAAAACATGTTGACCATCATGTGAAGGCGGTGAGTCATAGCTGTGACGAATGACAAGGCTGGAGGAGATGTCGTGTAGGGTTTCTTCACACCATATCCTCTCTTTCCCTCATTACTTCGATCTCACCCTGAACACTGCATGGCAAAACTGCAGATGCTTTCAACAGCCACTTCTCTCTCTGTGCTCTTCCTTTACACTGAAAGCTAACCCTTGTCCCTCTGTTTCCTTTCAGGTGCTGAAGACATCAACATACCTCTGCCACTTTAGGAAGAGGATTTCAGCCTGCCTGTTGCAGCGTCACTTGATCTCACCCTCGCAAGTACCAGCTCAGATAATGGCACCACACGTACTTTAGAGGCTAGGTTAGAGGAGGGGTCTTCACGTGGTGACTCACCTGGCACAAGTAGACAGGACCTAGGGCAGGGGAATAGGATGCCACAGGTGCCAGCTCACTAGAAGGCAAGATTACATACTAGCTCTGCTGCAGAGGACTCGTGTGCTGACTTCAAGAGCCCAACTTAATGAATAAAGCTGATTGGTGTATAGCAAGAAATGCTATGTGCACTGGGCAGCCTGCCAGTTTGCGCACAGTGTCGCAGAGCATGGAGGAGTCCAGCTCCAGCTTGTGTCAAAACTGCACAGAGCATGGAGACCATTCTGTCCAACATGAACCGAGCGGTCAGCTCCATGAACACGACAGTGGCGTCCACCATCATGGAGCCTCTCCTGACAGCTCTCACAGCTGTCATGGAAGCTCAGATAGGTGCTATCTTGGACTTGAGGGCCACTGTTGACAGGGGCTTCCAGAGTGTCGACTGACTCCCGTGCTCGCACAGAGCTGGAGAAATGCTGAGGCGCAGTCCCAGGAGAGTGGCCTTGGCTGCATGGGAGAGGCACCTGCTGTCCTCTCTCAGGACCACAGCATGCCTGCTCCCTGACCACCCACTTCACCAGTGCCCTTGTTATTGCCACACAGCCAGTTGGGCCAGCCTGCTCCAGTTCACGCCGAGATGCTGCAGTCTGTAGCCGGGCCCTGAAGGCCCAGAGTTGCTTGAGGCCGCCCACCGCGGCCATCTGAAGTGACCTCAATTGAAGCTCAGCAGCCTTTCACCTCCCAAGCTGTAGCCACTGGGGAAATGCTTCGTAGGAACACAAAGATAGGTAAACAAGCACACAAGACTGGCACGAAGCACTTACATAAGGATGATTCATAATTATTCGTTAGATAGAAATGGAATTGAGTTGCTAAATTTGTTTTTTTATTCTGGATTTGGAATTGGTGTTTATGTTAGAAGTGAAGAGAGGGCAAGACCCAAATGAGTGGACTGAAGAAAGGCAATTGGGTGGTGTTAGTAATGACAGTGCTAAGGATTGTGGGACTTTGCTGTATTGGGGATGGGAGGGATGGTTTAGGTGAAGCGCTGTTCAATGAGCTGCTCTCTGAGAGATCTGGCAGCTAGTGGCACTGGTGGTCAATGCCTTTCCTGATCTTCCTCCTCCTGCTCCTGTTGTACTTCTTGTTGCACAGGTGGTGGCAAGGGCTGGTCCCTCATTATCGCAAAGTTATGTAGCAGACGACCACAAATCTGGATACCTGCTCGGGTGTACTGCAAAGTTCCTCCGGAACAGTCCAGGCAGCAGAAGCATTGCCAATTGTTTGTTTGATCCTGTTTCTGATTGTAGGCTCGTTGTAGGCCAGCTCTGCAACTGTGCCCAGATTCCTGACAGGAGTCATGAGCCATGTCTGGAGAGGATAGCCCGCCTGTAACTTGACAGCCTGGCTGGAATAAAGGTGGCACAGAGGGCTGGTGCAGGATGAATGACTCATGACTGCTGCCAGGATACAGGGCACAGACCTGCTTGATGCACTGCTTGTGGTTGCAAACCAGCTGTACGTTGAGGGAGTGAAATCCCTTTTGATTCATAAAGATACTAAGCTGTTGATGGGGTGCACGCAAGGCAATGTGGTTGAAGCCTAGTGCTCTTTAGTTCTGCTCTGCTCTGTCCATGGGGAACAAGATGTAGGTATTTCTCCTTGTGTAGAGAGCCTCAGTGACCTCCCTGATACATTGGTGGCCTGTGAATTGATATGTTGCTGATGTTACCTACTACAGCCTGCAAAGACCCCGTGTCATAAAGGTTAAGGGCCACAGAGACTGTGACAGTCACAGGTAGTGCTGTTCATGCCTTGGTGCGAGACTCGAGTCGTGGCTGCAGCAGGTGACATAGCTCGGTGACAGCATCCTTTGTGAAGGCGCCTCATATATTGCTCCTCAGTGAATTTCATGTAGGAGAACTGCTCTCTGAATACCTGCTGTGGGTCTGGCCTCCTGCGCAGTGCCGTCCTCCTCCTGCCTCTTGTTGCAACTGCTCCTGCTCGCCGCTGTCTTCCTTGCTGCTCCCCTTTCTTCTCTAGCCCTGAAGGCAGCCATGCCAGACCACCATGACTGTAGTCAACTGTTTTGTAAGGCAGCCAAGAATAGTGCAACATCAGCAAAATCATCTTTTCAGCAGGCAAACTGAACTTTCCAGTTAGAAAACAGGGCAAAATTTTATAGCTATTATTGAGGGATGAGATGGGACTATCAGCATTACACTTACATCAGGTATCGAACTTAAAAGGGATGGTACGATGAGCACAACTTATTCAGAAGTAGTTGTGTTTAATACCTATGTACTTGGAAATCTTATCACACAGCAATCAAATCTGGTAAACAACAAACCCAATAGCCTTATATCAATAAGAGGTAAAATAATGGCTTCAGATATTAGGAGCAAACTTGAGGATTATCCCCAATAATGACCTAATAACTTCAGAAAGGAAGATCTTACCTCAGCTACCTCATTGATCTTTTGGAGGAGGTGATGTATGAAGTGGACTGTTGCAAACCCTATAACGTGCTGTACTGGACTGGACTGGACTGCCAAACTTCTCACAAAGGCTCAAATCATAAACTCAATCAGTGGGAATTTTGGGTGAAACTCAGAAATGGATAAGAAACTGGCTGGAAGAAATGGAGCCGTGGTACTTGCTAGAGGAATGAAATCATAATGGGGGGAAATACTGAATGGAGTACCTTAAGGATCAGTGCTGGGGCATGTTTTGGGGTGCATTTGCATTACAACTGTGGCTTTGTTGTGAAACAGTTTCACTTCGCACTGCAGTTATAATGTAAACGCAGCCTGAATCCAGAGTCAGGGCCCAAACTGAAACTTAATGCAAAATGGTAAAGTTGAAGGAAACAGCCAGGGATTTACAAAAGGGAATAGATATAGGGGGAGAAATTCAGTATCGCCCCATTTGGGGCGCTAACTTTTGAAAGCTGGGAAACTTAGCGCCAGGCGCTAATGATTCCCAGCTTTTGCAAAATTCAGTGTTTGCGCTCCAGGAAGGAAGTGGAGCGCTAAATCATGCGCTCCACTTCCTTTCTGGAGCGCTAAATGACGCAGGCGGGGCGGTAGTGGTGCAGCGCTGCACAATGGGCCGTGCAGCACTGCCGCGATCCGAGGCCCCTTCCCTCCCTTAAAGGGAAGGGCCATCGCTGCAGGCTCTGCATTGGGACCAGTTAGCTGGTCCACGACGATGGCCGCGATCCGGCTCGATCAGCCCCATGCACTCCAGCAGAGTGCCGAGCTGATCGATTGCAGCCCAGGAGGAATCGGAAAAATTGAATAGCAACGTTGTTAAAATTATTCTCTTACCCGTGCCAACACCCCCTTTTATTTGCGCCTCCAAAGCTCCCGGCCTCCCGAACAACGCCTCCTGCAGCTGTCGGTGTTGTCGCCCGGCGATGCTGCAGGGGGCAGAACCGAAGTTTGGGTACGGGGCGCTACTGGGGCGATGTGCACGGCAATGATGTCACGATCTCCGGGCGCAGGAGATTGTGGCGCTACTGGTTACCGCCGCCGCAAACCTCCACGTCAATTTCGCAGGTGTCGGTACTATTGCTGCGCCCAGTCGCAAAGCTGGTAGCGCCCCCGGAGGCACTAACGGGAGGCGCTAAGGTACTGAATTTCTCCCCCTATAATCTGTAAATGGGCAGAACAGTAGCAATTAAAATTTAATACAAATATATCCCCAAATATAAGGTACTGCCCACTAAGAAAAAATGGATGCGCACTGCCCACTACTCTGATCATCTAGAGGGCAAAGATAACCCCCGGCTCCGGGTTTCTATTACCAGCTGTCTTCTTAAACCCCTCTCTCTGCACCCGCCACCCTCATCCCTACCACCAAGGGCGAGGAGCTCATGATTTTTTTTCACTAATGTAAAGACCATCTGTTCAGCTGCCTCTGCTGTTTCCTCCCTCTGCTCTTGCTCACCAAACCAAACCAACTCTCCCAATCTCCCTCCTACTCTAGTCCTGACCCATTGTCTCTCTCTAATTTCTCATATGTCTCTCTCCATGCCATCTCTAAGCTCTTCTCATCCAATAAGAAGACCTCCTGCTCTTCCAACTAAACACCTGATCACCCAACTTCGAGCTGAAGGGTGATGGAAAAAGTCTAACTAACGGAGCACGCCCCAAGTTGCCCCGCTCCAGCAAATTCTGGGTGAATGTCTTTATACTTGCCTCGTGGTGTAAGTTCTGATTCATGGGAGGGTGGGGAATGTGACGATCCAAAACATTTTTCACTGTGCTTAAGTTGTTGTGACTGAATGATCCGAGTGCATTTTTTTCCTCCAAAGCTCATAACCCCATTATTTATTTGCAGGCTATGTGCTGAGCACATAGTTGAGGCTGAGACTGGGCACTCAGTGTTTGTAGCCAGCATAACCTGGCTAGACAAATTTATATTTGCCTACTGGCATATTGTCCACCTGGAGAGTCTGATTCACATTGATAGGTTGGTGGAAATAGCGACGTTAATGTGCTTCATAATGTAAAGACACAGTAGATCCTGGGGCACTGTGTTAGCTCATGGGTGTTAAGGCCAGAACTGAACACAATGCAAATATACTGACAATCCACTGCCTTGGGTAGGCATCACTCTCTGTCACATTTAAGAGCGGGACTGTATTTCAGTTCAGCACTTGCTTTCTAATGCCATATTTTTCCCCAAAGTGTTGCAAATATGTCATTAAAAAGTCTAATAAGGGCAGTAAAGACCAAAGCATGAAATAAGAAATTCTCAAGCCTGGAGTTCACTGCAGGTCCACTAGGTGAAGCTATTATGACACAGAAAAATAAATCTGCCGTAGCATTGGTATTAATAAAGAATGTAATGTATTTGAGAGAAGATTTAAAGAGGTGTGACTGGCTAATCTGCTTCTGAGAGTAATGTGTAACAGTAAAATACACAGAAACTGATTATAGTAAATCTTAGTTGAGTGAAGTAATTTTCCATCATTAGACCATAATAAGAGTAAGGTACCAGAAGGGGATTACTGTACAGGGATTACTTTTCTTTATGTCTGTCGCACAGTTAATGTACTGCATCATAGTACCACGTTACAAGTTCCAATTGCAGCTTCAATGCACCAGTGGGGCTAGAATTTAGCAGTAATCCAAAAATCCACAATTACAACAACACCAGACGGATTACTAAAAATAGTCTCCCAGCAGGTAATCTGTCTGGATTACTACATTTACAAAATTGCCAGCATTTAAGGAAATTTAAGGAGTAGGTTTTTACTTTTTCCTCAACATACAGTTATGGTCTATCCACCAAATAAAACTTAGTAACATATTTGCATCCACATATGTTGCACATGCCTTAAAGATGTTGTAGTGAAATGACTATTGTGATAGTTGCAGTAATATTTTGTAAGTAACTGAGAGCTGAATCAATGGAATGCGTATAAAACATTACTGATTTTAGTGGTGTCGTGATTTAACAGTATTAATGCACATATAATATTTTAATCTGCATCAAGTGGTTGTGAAAGTGAAGTTAGAGAATTTCAAGATTCTGAAAGAAATTGCGATAGTTCACTATGATGAAGCATTCAAATACCAGGAAATAATTTTTCTGTTAAAATAGGAAGGTAGGAACAAGAGAAGTCCGATGGAATTTAAACCATGAAACTTGAATGTAAATGGGTTCAAGAAGCAATTAGATATCTTTCTGGAAAAAAGTGATTGAGAGTTGCTGAGAAAGTGGTTAGGTGGGGTTGACCTATCAAAAAGGGATGATTTTATCGGGCCTCATTGCCTTTTACTTTATTAAAATTCTTATGTTTTTATGTCACAATTGCAAGATTCAATTGTACTACCAGTATTGCTGACCCCTACAATTACATCTTGATATAACGACACAAATCGATGAACTAAATAGTTCTTACCAATGCGGTGCTAGAATTTTGTGTCTCCGAGTCAAGAAGGGATGAAGTGTCAATGAGTGTTTTTGATAGTGTTTGTAGTGATAGTTGCATTTTTGGAAGAGAGTATAATAAACGTTGAACTTAATTTTTTGATGGTTTCATTTTATACTGATTTATTGTTATGCCAGCTCTGATACAAGTTTTATTACCATCTGATTCCATGAAAGAAAATACCATTGAAATGGAAAATGTCCCACTGGGATAGGGGTGTTTTCTAAGGCTGTGGTGAATTAGAGGGAACTTTATTTGTGGGTGCTTGATGCTGATGCTGGGTGCCCAAAATGTGACATTGTTCCATTCCTCAGCAATATGATCCTTCATCTTGATGTGCATAAAATTCACAAAAAAATAACAGAAAACAAAAGAAACTTTGCACTTGTCTGTGGAGATAGTTGTTACACTTCTCAGTTGTCTATGATCTATCAATTTATTTTTCTTTTCTGTGTGAAGTTAAATTGTTCCCAGCATTTTTATTTAAGTCTGTGAGGCAAATTTGAAGTGTTTAAATAAAGATCAAGAACTGTAACCCTGGTTGACTGCACAATATGGGTTGCAGAGCTAGCTAGGAATCTATGAACAGTTGGGAAATACAAATGTGGCCACTACACGCTGGTCACACTAGCATCTGTTTTTCATAATCTAACTAGAAAAGAACAAAAAGATTCTCATTGGATGAGAGCTTTAGATATTACCCCCCACCTCCCACCCGATAGATGCACAGTTTAAACCGCAAAGTCAAAAAAATGACTCAAAAATCTCATTAGGAAATAATATGTGTCCACAATCTGAAAACGATAATGACTTCAAAGATCCTGATTGTACCCAATGTTTTAACATATTAGAATACTTCTCCTCAAGCCACAACACATTCTCATTTATTGTTGCCAAAGTACTGTGCTATTATATTGATTTGTGCATCAATTTTGTTCTCTATTTTCAGGAGAACAGGGTGCTGTGAGCATGTTTCCACTGTTTTTACTGGAGCATAGTTTCTCTCCGGCAGAGCTGGGCTTCTGGAATGGGATAGTTGCGATGGGATTTTCTATTTTTGGATCATGCCTTGGTGGCATATTAATGCCTAAGTATAAGTAAGTTCATAGAATTAATGATTTTATTCATTAGTAGACATAAGAAAAAAGAATATATCATCTTTATTCACGTATTGTGTCACCTGCCTTCAAACTAAATAAATAATTAATCTTAAAAAATATAAATTTTGTATTTTTTTACATTTGGAATTCTTTACGAATGTAATAGAATTGGTGGATTATTGTATTATCGAGCATGTTATATCTCCATACTTTAAAAGGACATGTGATAAGATGCCTCAAGAGTCTTCACCTCAATGTGAAAGCTCATGGGATCAAGAGGAAAACAGTAAGTTATTTGCTATATAAGGTGGTGATCAGTTGTAATAGTACTAATTATGTGGCTGCGACTAATCTTAGCATCAATCCAGTTTGCTGTTCGTAATGTTTATAAGTAGTCTTGCTAAAGGTTTTAACAGGAGAATTTGTTTCATTTTTCTGTTTGTGATTGCATAAGGGAAGGAGGTGTGGGGGAATAGTTAGTCACATTGGAACATTTTACTGTACTTTGTTACGTCGTTGTTATGTATGTTGGCCTGAATATCCAATCTGCAATAAAATTTAATTCATTAAAAAAATCTACAGCAAATATACTACAAATGACAGTGAATATGGATATTTAAAAATCTAGTCAAGAAAAAATGTAGGCAGATTAATTAATCAGACATTGAAAGTATCATTACAGTGTAGGACAGTTGGAGAGGCAAATACAATGTTTGGGTGTATAGGTAGATCCATAGAGCATAAGTCTAATATAAATGATTCACTGTATAAAGGACCAGTGAGAGCACACGAGGCGTATTGTATTTATTTCCTTCATTGAATCCTTCCCCTGTCTATATTTTTACATTGTATTCAATTGTGGAAACTGTACTGATGCAAAAATATAGACAGGGGAAAGGAGTCAATGAAGGAAATAAAGACCATTCCAAGGTTTTAATAATTTGAGCCATAAATGGCAGAAAATTGTATTTCTGTGCATTACTTTAGTAGTTGTCAGTACCTTTATAAAAAAATAAATCTGTAAACTTACCAAATGTATTAAATCTTTAAATGGCCCTCCTGTGTATTGATATCATGACACCCCTTGTACTGTTCCTGCACTCATTTTCCTATCACAACAATATTAAATGATGGCATTGAAAGTTACAGGCTTGCTGGGTCTAATAACCTATATCTGCTCCTAAAAAATATGATGTTCTGATGACAAGAGTGTCAGATGTCAAGTCCACACTTCCCTGATCTCTGCATTGAGTCAATTGCTGGATTGACATCAAATTTTATTCTGATCTCCTAGCAGTTACAGTAGTTCTTTTATACTTTTGTATCCTGAAAAGTGTAAAACCTGCTGAGAGAACAGTAAACCATAACAGGAAAAAATGTTATTTTAGCTTGGCATTGAAATCGGAAGGAAGGACAGACTTGGCATCCGGCACTCCCCTGTAAACCTGTGGGACTTGTCAAGTATCATTGAGCGTCAAACTGATTATGGGAGTGCTGTAAAAGTGGGTCACAGATTGCTGAAAATGAGTCCTTTTTAGATCAATAGGTTGTACGGTACTACTCCTATGCCTTGTTTTATTAGCTATCATCTCACTTGAAGACTTGAAAAGTGCTGCACCCTTCCTATATTATTCATGTTAGTGTTCCATACATTGCATGTTAGTGTTCCATACATTGCATCTCTTGAAAAGCTCTATTTCACTTTCAACTTTGCCAGCTAGAGCATTTGATTGACATAAAATAAATACTGTATTGTCCAGCAATATCGGATTCAGATTTGTTTTCCTATCATCTAGTGTGACAAGTTAAGTTGAAATGAAATTCCAGTGTATATAAAGCCTTTGATCTGATATTATAAGGCATCCAAAATTCCCTCATCTGTATATTTAGTTCTTACCCAAAAATATAAATTGCGGAAAATGATTAGTTATTCTGATAAAAGTATTAAATATTGTTCATTTCTTTATTTTGTCACTGCAGTACACAGTGATAGAACAAAAAGCGGCAGTTTTCAGAATAACATGTGAAGCATGGTGTGCATGCGTTTTCATTCTTAGCTCTACTAAGAAGGATATTCTGTTTCTGCGAGTTGTAAACTTCAGCTGTTTAATAAATACATCTGAATCATAGAATAGTTACAGCACAGGAGAAGGCCATTCTGCCCGTCGAGCCCGTGCCGGCTCTCTGCAAGAGCACTTCAGCTAGTCCCATTCCCCCGCCCTTTCCCCATAGCCCTGCAATTTTTTTTCCTTATCCAACTCCCTTTTGAAAGCCGTGATTGAGTCTGACTCCACCACCCTTTCAGGCAGTGCATTCCAGATTTTAACTCGCTGAGTAAAAAAGTTTTTCCTCATGTCACCTTTGGTTCTTCTGCCAATCACCTAAATCTGTGTCCTCTGGTTCTCGACCCTTCTGCCAAACAGGTTCTCTCTATCTACTCTGTCTAGGTCCCTCATGATTTTGAACATCTCTATCAAACCTCCTCTCAATCTTCTCTGCTCTAAGGAGAACAACCCCAGCTTCTCCAGTCTATCAACGTAACTGAAGTCCCTCATCCCTGGAATCATTCTCGTAAATCTTTTCTGCACCCTCTCTAAGGCCTTCACATCCTTCCTAAAGTGCGGTGCCCAGAATTGGACACAATACTCCAGTTGAGGCAGAACCAGTGTTTTATACAGGTTCATCATAATTTCCACGCTTTTGTACTCTATGGGAGCAATTTTGTTAATGGGGGTGCATTGGAGGCGGGACTGCTGCTTGGCAGGTCGATGTCCCGCCTCCATCGATTTGTGGCCAACCCACGCTATTTTCCCTTGATTGACCTTGTTAAGCTAGCCCAGCAGGCTTAGCAGGCCAATTAAGGGAAAGCCGGTTGCAGAGAACATCAACGTATGACATTTCATCTGTCAAAAATTTTTGACCGATGAATTGTCATCGTTTGACAGCTCTGTGAAGCTGTCAAACAGTGACATTCTCTGTAGTTTGATAAGGTCTTGAATTTAAGACCTCATCAAACTTCTTTCTTTTACAGAAATGAAATGGTTGTTGCATCTGAGAATGCAACGGCCATCTCTCATCTGCAACACGGAGGTCCGAGACTCTCCGCATAGAAACCGACTGAAGCCTGCAGGAAGAAACAAAGGTAAGTACACTTTTAAAAACACTTAGGATTTACCTCAGATACTCACCTCTACACTCTTGCACCCATCACTTACCTTCACAGCACACTTTTGCACCCCCGCAGACCCAGTACTCACCTCGCTGACCTGGCGGGTTTTGGAGCCTTCGGGAAGCCCGCACTTGTGAGGGCAAAAAGGGGATAATCCTATTTTCTGCCTGTTAACTACCTGTTAACAGGCAGTTAATAGGCTTTAATCCCTTCCCACCTCCAAGGAGACGGGACCCGGCGCGGGCCGGCTACCCGCCTCCTAGGAAGATGGCATGGAGGTGGGTTAGGCACCCGCCCCCAAATTCTGCCATTTTCCCGGCAGTGCCGCCTCCATACCCGCCTCCCCAGGGCTGGCAAAATCGCCCCCTATGCCTCTATTCATGAAGCCCAGGATCTCGTAAGCTTTTTAAACTGCTTTCTCAACCTGCTCTGCTACCTTCAGCGATTTGTACACATATACCCCATGGTCTCTCTGTTCATGCACACCCTTTAGGATTGTACCCTTTAGTTTATATTTCCTCTCTTCATTCTTTCTACCAAAATGTATCACTTCGCACTTTTCTGCGTTAAATTTTATCTGCCACGTGTCTGCCCATTCCACCAGCCTGTCTATGTCCTCTTGAAGTCTATCACTATCCTCCTCACTGTTCACAATACTTCGAAGTTTTGTGTCATCTGCAAATTTTGAAATTGTGCCCTGTACACCCACATCCAAGTCATTAATATATATCAAGAAAAGCAGTGGTTCTAGAACCGACCCCTGGGGAACACCACTGTATACCTTCCTCCAGTCCGAAAAACAACCGTTCACCACTACTCTGTTTCCAGTTACTTAGTCAATTTCGAATCCATGCTGCCACTGTCCCTTTTATTCCATGGGCTTCAACTTTGCTGGCAAGCCTATTATGTGGCACTTTGTCGAATGCCTTTTGGAAGTCCATGTACACCACGTCAACCGCATTGCCCTCATCAACCCTCTTGTTACCTCATCAAAAAACTCGATCAAGTTGGTTAAACACGATTTGCCTTTAACAAATCCGTGCTGGCTTTCCTTAATTATTCCACACTTGTCCAAGTGACTGTTAATTTTGTCCCTGATTATAGTTTCTAAAAGCTTCCCCACTACCAAGGTTAAACTGACTGGCCTGTAGTTGCTGGGTTTATCTTTATACATTTTTTTGAACAATGGTGTAACATTTGCAATTCTCCAGTCCTCTGGCACCACCCCCGTTTCTAAGGAGGATTGGAAGATTATGGCCAGTACCTCCACGGTTTCTTCCTTCACTTCCCTCAGCATCCTAGGATGCATCCCACCTGGTCCTGGTGACTTATCTACTTTAAGTACAGCCAGCCTTTCTAGTACCTCCTCTTTATCAATTTTTATTCCATCCAGTATCTCCTCTACCTCCTCCTTCACTATGTCTATGGTAGCATCTTCTTCCTTGGTGAAGACAGATGCAAAGTACTCATTCAGCACCTCAGCCTACCCTCTGACTCCATGCGTAGGTCTCCTTTTTGGTCTCTAATCGGCCCCAGCCCTCCTCTTATTACCCGTTTACTATTTATATGCCTACAGAAGACTTTTGTATTACCTTTTATTTTAATTTTATGACAAAAATGAAAAATGCAGATGTCTATCTGTAACTTGCAGTTTTTTTCTCTCTCTCACTGTTCGTGTTCCTGGTTCTGTGAGAATGCTAATCATTAACAGCACATTAAGGCTCGCAGGTTTGAGATGAGAGTTTTTTTTTATGCTGCCTACAAGATAATAACTGTCACAGCTCTTGAGAAAATTGGATGACCAGGAAAAAGGTGTTGCTTTATCCTGCAAGGAGCTGTCAAGTACTTTATAGGTTCTTATGGTTAAGAAAATGGGGTTGAAATCTGCATCTACTTGAATGACATTTAGACTTAAAAAACATACTGATAAAATAAAGCTGAGAATAGTTTGTACTAATGGACCTTGCTATGTTTTTTTCAGTGTAAATTATAGGCTTTTTTGTGTTGACCTATTGAATAAATTCAGGAGGAGAGACAGCCCTCCGAAGGTTCAGCTAGTTAATGCCATGAGTAGTTGAGATGTACTGACCAAAAAGGTCTCAGGTTCTCTCTGTGGTCTTGCTGAATTAGCTGCTCTCAGCTGGGGCTGCAGTAGGTGTGTTACAATTGGCCTTAGTACTTTGGGATAAGAAGGAGAAAACCATTGCAGGACCTCGTTCTAATTGCTATCTGACAACCCCAGCTGGAAGTATGTGGACATCAAGTACTGACAAGATCGGGCTTGGCAGTGATGGCTCCAACTAGCCTGCTCATGATCACTGCTTATATTCCCACATGAAGAATGACTGCAAACCAGAGTATGACTGGAAACAGTGGACTCTGACTCTAGCAAGGAGCTGACATCTTTAGCCGAGCAGAGGGGAAGGGATAAAGTTGACACCAAAAAAAAAAGAACCGTCACACTGGTCATTCATCAGCAACATCATGAAGCCAATAATGTGCTGCTGTAAATCCATTGCGCATTGGTCACCGGTGATTTGCATCACTGGGCATCGGGCATGAGGGCTGTGGTGCACCTGTGGCACATAGCTGGCATAATCTGCTGGGAGGCAACTGTGGTGCTGAGAGCTTGTACAGAAGACATGTGCCAGGCTCATTAAGGCCATATATATATGACCTGATGGCTCCACAATGCATTTTCAGTGCCAAGGTGTCCCCTGACTTGAATATTTATGCTACTGGGTTCATACGGTAGCGTAGTGGTATTGTCACTGGGCTAGTAATCCAGAGGCCTGGACTAATGATCCAGAGATGTGAGTTCAAATCCCACCACAGCAGCTGGGGAATTTAAATTCAGTTAATTAAATAAATCTGGAATAAAAGAAAAGCTAGTATCAGTAATGATAACCATGAAACTATCGGATTGTCGTAAGAACCCATCTGGTTCACTAATGTCCTTTAGGGAAGGAAATCTGCCGTCCTTACCTGGTCTGGCCTATATGTGACTCCAGACCCACAGCAATGTGGTTGACTCTTAACTGCCCTCTGAAGTGGCCTAGCAAGTCACTCAGTTGTAACTAACTACTACGAAACAAAATAATAAGAATGAAACTGGATGGACCACCCGGCACCGGCTATGGACACGGCAATGGCACACCCAGCCCAGTCGACCCTGCAAAGTCCTCCTCACCAACATCTGGGGACTTGTGCCAAAATTGGGAGAGCTGTCCCACAGACTAGTCAAGCAACATCCTGACATAGTCATACTCACAGAATCATACCTTTCAGCCAATGTCCCAAACTCCTCCATCACCATCCCTGGGTATGTCCTGTCCCACCGGCAGGACAGACCCACCAGGGATGGTGGCACAGTGGTATACAGTCGGGAAGGAGTGGCCCTGGGAGTCCTCAATATTGACTCCGGACCCCATGAAGTTTCATGGCTTCATGTCAAGCATGGGCAAGGAAACCTCCTGCTGATTACCACCTACTGCCCTCCCTCAGCTGATGAATCAGTACTGCTCCATGTTGAACACCACTTGGAAGAAGCACTGAGAGTAGCAAGGGCACAGAATGTACTCTGGGTGGGGGGACTTCAATGTCCATCACCAAGAGTGGCTCGGTAGCACCACTACTGACCGAATTGGCCGAGTCCTGAAGGACATAACTGCCAGTCTGGGCCTGCGACAGGTGGTGAGTGAACGAACATGAGGGAAAAACCTACTTGACCTCATCCTCACCAATCCATCTGTCGCAGATGCATCTGTCCATGACAGCATTGGCACAGTCATTGTGGAGATGAAGTCCCGTCTTCACACTGAGGACACCCTCCATTGTGTTGTGTGGCACTACCACCGTGCTAAATGGGATAGATTCAGAACAGATCTAGCAGCTCAAAACTGGGCATCCATGAGGCGCTGTGGGCCATCAGCAGCAGCAGAATTGTATTCCATCACAATCTGTAAACTCATGGCCCTGCATATCCCTCACTCTACCATTACCACCAAGCCAGGGGACCAACCCTGGTTCAACAAGGAGTGTAGAAGAGCATGCCAGGAGCAGCACCAGGCGTACCTAAAAATGAGGTGCCAACCTGGGGAAGCTGCAACACAGGACTACATGCATGCTAAAAAGCGGAAGCAGCATGCTATAGACAGGGCTAAGCGATCCCACAATCAACGAATCAGATCAAAGCTCTGCAGTCCTGCCACATCCAGTTGTGAATGGTGGTGGACCATTAAACAACTAACGGGAGGAGGAGGCTCGAAGAAAATCCCCATCATCAATGATGGTGGAGCCCAGCACGTGAGTGCAAAAGACATGGCTGAAGCGTTTGCAACCAACTTCAGCCAGAAGTGCCGAGTGGTTGATCCATATCGGCCTACTTCCGAGGTCCCCACCATCACAGAAGCCAGTCTTCAGCCAATTCGATTCACTCCATGTGATATCAAGAAACGGCTGAGCGCACTGGATACAGCAAAGGCTATGGGCCCCGACAACATCCCGGCTATCGTGTTGAAGACTTGTGCTCCAGAACTAGCTGCGCCTCTAGCCAAGCTGTTCCAGTACAGCTACAACACTGGCATCTCTCCGACAATGTGGAAAACTGCCCAGGTAGGACAAATCCAACCCGGCCAATTACCGCCCCATCAGTCTACTCTTAATCATCAGCAAAGTGATGGAAGGTGTCATCGACAGTGTTATCAAGCGGCACTTACTCACCAATAACCTGCTCACTGATGCCGAGTTTGGGTTCCGCCAAGACCACTCGGCTCCCGACCTCATTACAGCCTTGGCCCAAACATGGACAAAGGAGCTGAATTCCAGAGGTGAGGTGAGACATCAAGGCAGCATTTGACCGAGTCTGGCATCAAGCAGCCCTAGTAAAACTGAAGTCAATGGGAATCAGGGGGAAAGCTCTCCACTGGCTGGAGTCATACCTAGCACAAAGGAAGATGGTTGTGGTGGTTGAAGGTCAATCATCACAGCCCCAGGACATCGCTGCAGGAGTTCCTCAGGACAGTGTCCTAGGCCCAACCATCTTCAGCTGCTTCATCAATGACCTTCCCTCCAACATAAGGTCAGAAATGGGGATGTTCGCTGATGACTGCACAGTGTTCAGTGCCATTCACAACTCCTCAGATAATGAAGCAGTCCATGCCCGCATGCAACAAGACCTGGACGATGTTCAGGCTTGGGCTGATAAGTGGCAGGTAACATTCGCTCCACAGAAGTGCCAGGCAATGACTCTCTCCAACAAGCGAGAGTCTAACCACCTCCCCATGACATTCAATGGCATTACCATCGCCAAATCCCCCACTATCAACATCCTGGGGGGGTCACCATTAGCCAGAAACTTAACTGGACCAGTCACATAAGTACTGTGGCAACAAGAGCAGGTCAGAGGCTAGGTATTCTGCGGTGAGTGTCTCACCTCCTGACTCCCAAAGCTTTTCCACCATCTACAAGGCACAAGTAAGGAGTATAATGGAATACTCTCCACTTGCCTGGATGAGTGCAGCTCCAACAACACTCAAGAAGCTCGACACCATCCAGGACAAAGCAGCCCGTTTGATTGGCACCCCATCCACCACCTTAAACATTCACTCCCTCCACCACCGGCATACCGTGGCTGCAGTGTGTACCATCTACAAGATGCACTGCAGCAACTCGCCAAGGCTTCTTCGGCAGCACCTCCCAAACCCGCGACCTCTTCCACTTAGAAGGACAAGGGCAGCAGGCGCATGGGAACACCACCACCTCCAAGTTCCCCTCCAAGTCACACACCATCCTGACTTAGAAGTATATCGCCGATCCTTCATCGTCGCTGGGTCAAAATCCTGGAACTCCCTACCTAACAGCACTGTGGGAGTACCATCACCACACAGACTGCAGTGGTTCAAGAAGGCGGCTCAAGGGCAACTAGGGATGGGCAATAAATGCTGGCCTTGTCAGCGACGCCCAGATCCCATAAATGAATTAAAAAAATACAAGCAACAACAGGAGCTATCTGCCAAATCTCACAACCTGCAGTGTAGAATTGCATCATGCAGGTAACAGATGCCTTGTTTGTCCAGACCAGAGAAATTTATGAATTCCCTATGGAAAACAGCTAGCTACACAAAAGAACCTTGCACTTTTACTGGCAGTTTGAATTGCTTAATGTGCAAGGTAGTCTTGATGTCACATATGTGGCCAATGCCACTTTTCATGAAGAGATAGGGGTTCCACTCTATAGATGTACATGATTCAGTGAGCCATGCTCTGAGAGCACAGCATCAATAAACTGGCCCTCAAAGGAACTACCAGGATAGCACATTTATGCCTGCTATCCTGGTAGTTGTTTTGAGTGTCAGGTTATTGATGTTGCGCTCACAGAGTATGCCTCACTAAATCATGCAAGTGGGCCTAAATGCGTCACTGAATTATGCACAGAGAATACATTACAACAGTGACTACACTTTAAAAGTACTTAATTGACCGTCTGAGATTCTGAAAGGTACTATATCAATGCAAGTCTTTTTATCTCTTAATTTTAGGCAGTTGTATATAAATTGGTCCCCTCCAAAATCTTTTTCATGTGTTTACTCTTTCAATACTGTGCACCTACTTAAATGGGTGTTGCTGAGATTTGCTGCTCTGGCCTTTAACCATTTTACTCTTGTTTAACATCGTGTTTGACATGTTGAGGTGAAAAATTTATGGAAAGACCGTCTGTGAGCAGACCCTCCATCCACTCCCTGATGTGCCCCTGACTATGTCGCAATTCTCAGGACGCCATTTTCAGTACTACTGGGGTGCTCACCTCGGGGAGGAGGGGAAACTCACTGCAGCACTTTACTGTAACTTAAGTGGATCGGCTGTGCCAACTGAAAACTTTTTAAAAGGTTGAAAGTAGCCACAATTCATATTTGCTGCTTTCCCAATACCAATCAATTGCTGTTCCTTAGAAAGAAACATTGGCCACAATTCTGCCAGGATTAGTTCCTGGCACACCAGCATTCCTGCTTCAGGTGTCGGTAGTGTTGGTGCAAGGAAGGTAGAATTGGTGGGATTTCCAGTGGCGACATCATCCCGCAAGCCTGGCCTTTATCTGTGATATTTACATGGAAGGAGGTGGATGCAGAAAGCGCCTAACGCTACTTTGGAAGAATTTTAAATGTGTCAATAAGGGTAGAGACCCAGCATAACTGGTCCCACCCCAAATTCCTTCCCACCTGCTTGGCTAGCCGTGGCTTTGCATCACCAGGGGCAAGGAACTTTGGGCTCTGGTTTTTAATTTACTTTCACATAGCTGTATCTGTATTATCTTTGGTGCATTACTTACTGCTGACATTTGCTGCTGCAGTTTTGCATTGCATGTCTCCTTTTGTAGATAGCTTTTTCTACAGCACTTACCAATATTAGTGGCTTCATTAGCATCAGTCATAGTGTTCTGCATGGCCATTCCACTGGGTACTCCAATGCTGGTAGTGGATTTGGAGGTGGAGTTCATGCGGAGGGAACAAAAGCAGGTGCGATTGTATCTAGGGAAACTGTTGAAAGTATTTCCTCTGGCAATCTAGGCTTCTGTCACTTGTTTTATGCATCAGGGGACTGAAGACTGACTGATATGGCAAATGTCACCAATGATGGCTTGGAAGAATCCAGCCTCTTGCTTCCTCTTGCACCCAGGACCCTTTACTCATAAGGAGTTAAGCGTTGTAGATTTGTGAATTGCCCCTGGTTTGCATGCAGTGCCATCTGTTATATTCAGAATTCTCCTGCAAGTATATAGTAACGGGACATATGTTAGAAAAACAATATGAGGGAAGATGTGTCTCACCCAGCTCATTATGCGAGCCTGTGAACATGTTGCACCTTGTGTTGACAGCATGCTTGTTTGTGGCCACATTTAATGGGCCACAGGGCAAATAGATTGACATTGCAATAATAGAGAGTACCTTGGGGAAACCTTGTGTGCTTTTGGAAAGCAGATAAACAGTTACCATTCTCCCTCTGTGATACTGTACCAAGATTATAGTCAAGTTCAGGTAAGATGTAGTGAAAAGCAATATTATAGAATTAAGAAAAATATGGCAAACTTCCTGAGACCAGCAAATATCTTCCTCACCGGGTCCCAGGTTCAAGGCACAGAAGAGACAGTATGCACTTTTTGAGCCTTCTTCATCCAAACTGCTACTCTTAGCAGGAGGATGGCTTTTAATGTCAAAGGACCACTTTTTGTAGGTCTTCTAAGTATGCTTCCATGAATTGAAGACTTCTGATTCATGTTCTTGCTTCAATCATTTCAACTCCTCGACAGTATCAGGTCAGCTTTAGGGACAACCTAAGTGCTGCAGGCAATTCTGCAACATTTAAATCATTTTGGCTCTTTTTACAAATTTACATCCAACTTCAATCATGTTAATTTTAATTCACGCGTGATATAAACCATAAACATGATGAGGAACCATGTAATCTGATCTAGATCACACGTCAGATTCAGATGAAGAAGCATTTCAATCCATTTGATATCACCCTTCCAGAATACCAACCTTTCTGGCTTCCTATTATAGCATCGAATTGTTTCTAAAGAGTCCAATGTTCTGGCCTCAACCAGTCTTCCAGGCAACTTGTTCCACCTGTTGCTCACCGTCTATGTAAATTCTTCCTTACATCTGTCCCAAATCTGCCCTTCACAACTCCTAACCTGTGCTCTCTTATCCTACTGCTCTGGTATATCAGAAAATATTGTTCCAGGTTTGCTTTCTCTGTCTCATTAACCATCTGATATTTCTCTGAGGTATTCTCTCAGACTTTTCTTTTTGAGGCTGTCACTCAAAGCTCTGACCATTTCTTAGTTTTTAGGCCAGCCTTATTCTCTTACTGTCCTCATTGTGTAAACAGTATTACACTCGAGGAAATACCAGCAGAAGTTAAAATTATAATTTCATAATTTGTGCAACATCTCAGTGACAAAGTGACATCACAAAGCAGCTTCAACAGGATTTCTTGAGCTACCAAAATACTCTTAACCTTAGGGGTGCTGTCCGGTCCAGGGAAATTGCAGGCAGAATGGACTGACCATTTTTAGAAATCTTCAACTCACGCTGGTGTTGAAATAAACACTAAGGGCTGAATTTTGCCTGGGCTCAGAGGGTGGGTTTGGAGGCGGGTTCGCTGTCAAAATAGCAAAGATTGACAGCGGGTAGGAAACCCACTGTCGACCCGCCTCCACGCGAGTCTCCCAGGTGTCGGGTCTGTCTGCGCAGAACTGACCCGACACCAAGCGGCGGAGGAGACAATTTAGATCATTAAATGGCTTGTTAACAGCCAATTTTATGCTATTTTGAGCCTACCATGTAATTTTACGTGCTCCCCCACAGGTTACCCGCTGCTCGGGGAACACAGCAGCTCACCCTGGCGTGAGCTGAGTCTGCTTTGATTTATCTGATAACCTGACAGCGGCAGAAGTGGTATAAAGGATATGATGTTGTGGCAATAAAGGAAATGTGGCTTAAAAACGGTGAGAACTGGGCACTTCATATTCAAGGGTACAAGGTGTTCAGAAAAGATAGGGAATGAAAAAGGGAGGTGGGATGGCAGTGCTGATTAAGGAAGACATTGTAGTGTTGGAAAGGGAGGATGTTCTTGAGGGGACATGGACAGAATCCATTTGGTTAGAGTTGAGGAGCAAAAAGGGTATCATCATGCTATTGGGGTATTCTATAGGCCTCCAAATAGTGAGAGGGAGGTAGAGGAGCAAATCTGCAGGGAAATCGCAGAGATATGCAAGAGCTATAGAGTGTGATATTGGGGGACTTTAATTACCCAAATATCGATTGGGATAATGCTACGGTAAAGGGAAACGAGGGGGAGGAATTTTTGAAATGTGTTCAGGAGAATTTCCTTGACCAATATGTTCTTGGCCCAACTAGGAAGGAGGCATTGCTGGATCTGGTGCTGGGGAATGAGGTGGGCCAGGTCGACCAAGTGTCTGTGGGAGAACACTTGGGTACGAGTGATCATCGTATCATAAGATTTAGAATAGCAATGGAGAGGAGCAAGGAACAATCTAGAGTGGAACTTCTAAACTGGGATAGGGCTAACTTCAATGGGATGCGAAAGGATCTAGGGTAAAATGGAACCAAAGACTGACAGGAAAAACTGAACAATGGGTGATCTTTAAGAAGGAGATGTTCCAAGTACAGGCTAGGTACATTCCAACAAGAGGGAAGGGTAAGGGAACCAAAGCAAGGGCTCCTTGGATGACGAGGGAGATAGAGAAGATGATGAAACAAAAAAGGAGGGTGTATGATGCATGTCAGGTGAATTCTTCAAGGGAGAATCAGATCAAATACAATAAGTTGAGAGGGGATGTGAAGATGAAAATAAGATTGGCAAAGAGAGAATATGAGAGTAGAATGGCGGTTAACATAAAAGGGAACCCAAAAATCTTCTACCGGCATGTAAACAGTAAGCGGGTAGTAAGAGGCGGGGTGGGGCCTATTAGAGACAAAGAAGGTGATATATGCTTAGAGGCGCAGGGCAAGGCTAGAATACTCAATGAGTACTTTGTATTGGTGTTTACTAAGGAGGTGGATGCTGACAAAATATCGGTAGAAGTGGAAAAGGTAGAAGCAATGGAAGGGGTGAAAATTGATAGACAGGATGTACTAGAAAGGCTGGGTATGCTTAGAGTGGACAAGTCGCCTGCTCCAGATGGCTTGCATCCCAGGTTGCTAAGGGAATTGGGAGAGGAGATAGCGGAAGGGCTTGCCATAATTTTCCAATCTTCCCTAGATGAGGATTGGAAAGTGGCAAATGTGACACCATTGTTCAAGAAAGGGTGCAAGGACAATCCTAGTAATTACAGTCCGGTCAGTTTAACATCAGTGGTGGATAAAGTTTTAGAAACAACAATCAAGGAAAAAATTAACAGGCATTTGGAGATTTTAAGTTAATTAAGGAGAGCCAACATGGGTTTGTAAAAGGAAGATCGTGTTTGACTAATCTAATTGAATTTTTTGATGAAGTAACAGAGAAGATTGATGAAGGGAATGCAATGGATGTTGTCTACATGGAGTTTTGGAAGGCGTTTGACAAAGTACCACATAGAAGGCTGGTTAACAAAATTGAGGCTCATGGAATAGGTGGGTCAGTGGCAGCTTGGATAAGGAATTGGCTTAAGGACAGACAACAGCGAGTTGTGGTAAATGGCTGTTTTTCAGACTGGAGGATGGTAGACAGTGGTGTTCCCCAAGGGTCAGTGCTGGGGCCACTGCTTTTTTTGATATATATAAATGACCTGGATATTGGAATACAGAGTAGAATTTCTAAATTTGCCGATGACAGCAAACTTGGGGGTGTGGCAAACAGTGATGGTGATATCAATCGACTGCAACAGGACATAGAAAGGCTAACAGAATGGGCAGACAAGTGGCAGATGGAATTTAATACAGAGAAGTGTGAGGTGATGTATTTTGGCAGAAGGAACAGGGAGAGGCAATATACACTTAATGGTACAGTTTTAAAGAGCGTGCAGGGACAGAGGGACCTGGGAGTTAATGTGCATAGGTCCCTGAAGGTGGCAGGACACATTGAGAGAGTGGTTAACAAAGCATATGGGATCTTGAGCTTCATAAATAGAGGTATTGAGTTCAAAAGTAGAGAAATTATGCTGAACCTTTATAAAGCGCTGGTTAGGCCACAACTGGAGTATTGCATCCAGTTCTGGTCACCACACTTTAGGAAGGATGTGAAGGCCCTTGAGAGAGGGTGCAGAGGAGATTTACCAGAATGGTTCCAGGGATGGGGGATCTTAGCTACAAGGACAGGTTGGAGAAGCTGGATTTGTTTTCATTAGAGCAAAGGGGGTTGAGGGGTGATTTGATAGAGGTGTACAAGATTATGACGAGTTTGGATAGGCTAGACGGGGAATGGCTGTTTCCACTAGTTGATGGTACAAGGACTAGGGGACACAGATTTAAGGTTTTGGGCAAGAGATACAGGGGGGACAAGAGGAAAAACTTTTTTACACAGCGAGTGGTGATGACCTGGATGACCTGGAATTCGGTGCCGACGAAAGTGGTGGAAGCGGAGACACTCAATGTTTTCAAGAGGAGACTGGATAGGCACATGAGGGAAATAAACTTGCAGGTCTATGGGGATAGAGCGGGGGAATGGGACTGACTGGATTGCTCTACAGAGAGCTGGCACGGATTCGATGGGCCAAATGGCCACCTTCTGTGCCATTATGACTCTATGACTGTTCAGTTTCAGAGCTCAGAAACTGTTGGTTACTGCATTTGTAAGATATATAGAGATTTCTTTAGCTTGGAAGTGTTTAGAGCCAACTCTATATCCAGTGGCACCTCATTGGAACAACCTCTCTCACCATTGACAGATCGCTTTTGTCATCTCAACTGCAGCTGCCATCTATTCCAGCAACATCGGTGCCCTTGAAAAAATCACACCTTGGTCCTCTGAATCCTTCCATGATCAGCCCCAACACCAACATCACCAGTAACACCAACATCACCAACAACAACATCAGCCTTCTCCGCCATCACCTGATGCTGCACAGGACACAGGGCATCAGCACCTGACAACATTGCTGCCCAGGTGGCCAGGGATGGCCTCACCATGGACAGATTTACTTCACTTGACGCTGTACACCCTGGCTGCCACATGATGCGTCAGGTTGACACCATCCCACACCAGCACCATAAAGCATCTCTATAATGTGCAAGCCATTCCTTTCACACATCACAATAGCTGGGGATGAGTTATGTCTCATCATTCACTGGAACTCACTAAGACACTTCTCAAGGTGCGCACAGATCTGTCCAATAAGGTGAAGTGTTGAAAATGTAGATTTCAATGTTTGACAACATATTAACAGAAACTTCACATGAACGTTGGCTAAACCTCTCACGTGCCTACCCTTGTGTGTTGTTAGTTGGTATGCTTGCAGTAGGATGAGGGTGAGTGTGAGCGGTGGCTAGTGAGATAGGGAAGTGATAATGTAGATAGAGAGGGATGGGTGGAGTGCAAATAAGTTGGTGTGAGTAAGGATGTGCAGGAGTAGGGTAGGGAAGGCAGAGTGATGGGGATGTGATGAGTGGCATAGCAGGGTGAGGTTGAGTGTGGCTTTGCAGTAACGTTTCGTGATCTACTGAGATCATTGAAAGGTTGGCACCACTACAGCCAGGCACTCCTGATGACATCCCTGCTTGTGTCCTCCTCTGCAATGTGCAACCAGACTGCGTTGATCTTCTGGGGAGGTCTCTTCTGCCCATGGGAAGGGAAGAGAATCTCCCTGTGTGCTGTGACTCCCTCCATAAGCATATGGAGGGAGTCATCCGTGAGCCTGGGTGCAGATGTACACCTTTGTGCAGTGCTTGTCAGTGTTTGCAGCACTTCAATGCTGCAGAACACTGACAGCACAACTGTCAAAATCAATGTGGCCGTGGTCCCTTTTAAGGAAACCGGCTGATGACGCGTCATCAAATGATGTCATCAGACCCGCTTCCTGTTAATTGGCCAGGAACCCCGCAGGGTGGGCTTAACAAGGCCAATCTACGGAAAATCATTTTCAGAGAGCGTCTGCAGACGGGAGTGGACCGGAAGCCACCAACCAGCTCTCCCGCCGTCATCCCACCTCCGCAGGGAAAATCATGCCCTAACGGTACACAGGTTTAATGTTGGCATGAAGCAGCTTCAACTTCACTCTGACACTGAACATGTATAGTATAAATTAAGGACTGAACTATATTATTACCGTTATATTACTGAAATTAATGTTAACATTTTATTTTTTTTAAACTTATGTTATTGCTGTCTTCTCTCCTCCAATCCCTGTTCTTTTCCTCCTATTTTTATTTTAACTTTTTTGCTTTTTTCCTACCAAACACTGTATAACTTATTTTGTTTTCCTTAAAACAAACACTACCTTTAAGTCATTGACACCTCCTGGCTGCTACATTAGAGGTGGGAGTCACATCCAAAGAAATTGGCATCTGATTGGCTAATAACTGGCTTTAAAGACCAGGTGAGGATTAACATGGTTGCATAACCAGGACAATCTTTTGACGTGATTTTCTCACATCAAACTGAGGCTCACTACCATTGGACAATTATTGCATCACAGACCAAGTTAAATGATCATAGCCAGACATCTACTTGTCTGTGATGCAGTAAGTATTGTTTTGTAATTAAGTTCTATAAGTGTTATGGATAAGACAAATAACAACTTGCATTTATATAGTGCCCTGAAATACTTCACAGCCAGTGAATTATTTTGAAGTGTCATCATTGTTGTCATATAGGCAAACATTGCAGCCAATTTGCGTGCAGCGAGGTCCTACAAACAGTAATGAGATAAATGACCAGATGATCTGTTTTAATGATGTTGGTTGAGGGAGGAATGTTGGCTAGGACACCGGGAGAACTCTCCTTGCTCTTCAAATAATGCCATGGGATCTTTTACATCTACCTGAGAGAGCAGAGGGGGCCTCAATTCGATGTCTCGTCCGAAAGACAGCACCTCTGACAGTACAGCACTTATTCAATATTCTTCCATTACCATCCCTGGGTAAGCCCTGTCCCACTGGCAGGACAGACCCACCAGAGGTGGGGGCACAGTGGTGTACAGTTGAGTGGTTGTAGCTCTGGGAGTTCTCAACATTGACTCTGGACCCCATGAAGTCTCATGGCTTTAGGTTAGGCAAGGAAACCTCCAGCTGATGAATCAATACTGCTTCATGTTGAACACCCCTTGGAGGAAGCATTGAGGGCCTTGCTGCCCTCAATATACTCTGGGTGGGGGACTTCAATGTCCATCACCATGAGTGGCTCGATAGTACCATCACTGACCGAATCCTGAAGGACATAGCTCCCAGACTGGGCTTGCAGCAAGTGGTGAAAGAACTAACACGAGGGAATAACCTACTTAGCCTCGTCCTCCCCAATCTAACTGTGGCAGATGCATATGTTCCTGCCGGTATTGGTAGTAATGACCACCGCACATTCTTTGTAGAGACCAAGACCTGTCTTCACAGTGAGGATACCCTCCATCGTGCCATGTGGCACTACCACCGTGCTAAGTGGGATAGATTAAAAACAGATCTAGCAGCTCAAAACTGGACATCTGTGTGACACTGTGGCCTATCAGCAGCTGCAGAATTGTATTCTGCCACAATCTGTAACCTCCTGGCCCATCATATCCCTCACTCCTCCATCACCATCAAGCCAGGCGATCAACCCTGGTTCAATGAGGAGTGTACAAGAGCATACGGCAGCGGAACCAGGCATACCTGAAAATATGGTGCCAACCTGGTGAAGCTACGACATAGGATTGACTGCATGCATGCTAAACAGCAGAAACAGTATGCTGTAGAGAGCTGAGTGATCCCACAACCAACAGATCAGAGCAAAGCTCTGCAGTCGTGCCACATCCAGTCACAAATGGTAGTGGACAATTAAGCAACTAATGGAGGAAGAGGCTCCATGAGCACCCTCTGGATGAACAGTGGATGATCCTCCTCGGCTTCCTCCTCCTAAGGTCCCCAGAATCACAGTCTTCTTGATCGGCACCCATCCTCCAACTTAAACATCCACAACAAGGATGGGCAAATTTATGTTGACCGTGCCAGAGACACCCATATCCCGAGAATTAATTAAAAAAAAAGTAATTTATATTTGAAAAGTAACAAAAACAGATGGTATGGGTGTAGAAAGAAAACATTCCAGTCTCTCCTCATTACACAGAAATATACATTTAGTTACTTTGCTCAGATGGCCTCCTGTTAGTAGCTTTATCATGCATTGCACTGAAAATGTTGGGTTACAGTTTCTTAAGCTACTTAGCTGAAGTCCAGTCCATTCACCTTAGTTTAACTCTTTTAGTAGATAAAGTTTCTTGCTCTTTCTTAATTTCATTAAGTTTCATGCTTCTAAAAGCAAATTTGGACAAGGATCCAGCACAATTTGATATGCTTCACCAATTAACTACTGACCTCCCTTTTATACAGAATTCCTCTTGTGTAACAAAATATTTCAGTTCTTTAATTTGTACCCCCAAACTTGAGCCGGTCTTTGCATTCTTCCTTCAGGCTTGTATACTTCCTACAGTGCTTTTCCTGTTTAGAGCTATCAGAATTTATATAAGGTGATGCTTCTGAGGCAGCAAGTGCAGATTTGTAAACTGTAAATAAAACATTTGCTGGCTATTAATTACTAGCCACTTGTGCTCCCTATCTTGTTGAGGGACTGATTACTAAGAGACACATCCCAGAGGATGTACTATGCTTTAAGCTCTTCCAAGGAATCAATTAGCTGGAGTAATGCTGGGCTGGCTTATGTTTCACCTCAACTTGTGGCTAGTTTCCAAGAAAGTTAAATAATGATTTTTTGTTCTCTGTAAAACACTAAAACTATCAACAGGAAGTTCTGGGGAGAAAATAAAAAGGCTTTTAATTTCCATTTACTGGAGGATTCATATTTCTTCCAAATCCTAAAGTTGCTTTAACAGTTTAGCAAAATGTGGATAAATCCCATGTTTAGTTAATACTATCCCTGACCTCAATAGGTCCATGCAGAGGAAGCCAGTATAACCTATGCTGCTGCACTTTTGGATTCTTTGGCTAATCACATTTTCAAGATCTTTGCCAAGTCTGCTACAAAATGAAAATGTCCAACTAGCTATAATGAGCTGCCAGATTATTTCACATGTTGATGGGTGCCAAAGAAATAGCCTCAATCTTTTTTGAGTCTACCCAGAACCGATTGGTAAATTAAAATTGATCTCTATTTCCACTCATACAATTACGGATTTAACTTATACAAGGTCAATAAAATCAAACTAACAATGTAAACTCATCATAAATGTTAATAACATCACTTTATGAAAGTTTTTGTTATGCAAATGTGAAATTATTTGCTATACTATTTCTAAACGTATGAAAACTTAATTCTCTAATAACCTCAACACAATTCAGCTTCTATATGTTTGAGTTCTTTGTACAGAATCTGTTGCATGAAATAACATTTCTGTCCTTCAAACAGCAAGATCAAAGTAGATTTACTTGAATGTAATTTGTTTTCAATTACAGTGCATTTTCACTGCTTATGATCCTGTTCTTGATGCGCATTGGAAATTTGAGTTTCCAGACGTTAATTCTCCTTCTGTTTCAAAGTGAATCCTTGATAATGAAAGGTATGTTGACTAAATTTAGTATTGAATGGATTGATTTAATTTGAAGCACATTATTAGCAACAACTTGAGTGTTTAGATATATTATTTATATGTGAGTAAATTGGCTGCTGCGTTTCCTAAATGACAACAGTGACTACACTTCAAAAAGTACTTCATTTGCTGTAAGGCGCTTTGGGACGTCCTGAGGTAGTGAAAGGCATTATATAAATGTAGGTTCTTTCTTTTCTTTTATGGGGGGAGGGGGCTGCATTCCGTAACGAGTTAACCTGGCAGTATGTGAGCCAGTTCTTTTATATAAATGCTTCCCCCCACTCAACAGTATGTGGTCAGGCATCATTAAAGGTCAAAATAGATTCATAATGGAAATCAGAAATGTATTACAATAATAATTTCATTTAAGTAGTGTTTTATCAGGTCAAAGTCTCAAAGCACATGACAAAATTAAGTACTTTTTGAAGAAATGTAGGCAAACGTGGCAGACATTTTGCACCAGCAACATTCCATAAACAGCAATGAGATAAATGACAAGTTTATATACTTTTTGGGTGGTACTAGTTGAGTAATAAATAATAACAATTACAGATTTCACTCATAATCTAAAAAAGATACAGTCATAGCCACACATTGCATCTGCATTTGGAACAGAATGGAAAATAAGGGCAGATTTTACAAATTCATGTTCCTGATGCTGAGCTTCAAGCACTGGGAGCACATATTAGCTATTTGGCTGTGAAAGTCAGTGGGCCCTGCAATGTTTTCTGCCCATTAACCTGATTGGAGGATAAATCCTGTGGGGTATGCTGACTTTTACCCCCTGAATTCCTGATGTGCATACCTACCAGACGAAACTCTGGGCCAGCATTGCTCCTCCCAGCTCCACGTTTAGGTAAGTACTTTTAAAAAAAAACATACCTTTTTGGTGACGCTCTCCAAAGCTCCCTTTAAGGACTGCTGGTTAGGGCACATGTAGACTTGGTTATCCTGAACGCAGGTTCAGAGCAGCCCATTTCTGGGACGGGTCCTGAAACAGGCGTTTGGCCCCATATTTGCATATGCAAAGGGTCTAGTGCCTGTTTCAGGAGTGGACCCTGGACACCTATACTTCAGCCTTTACTAATATGGCGGGCGGCGCAGTTCCGGCACGGAATGTGCTAGCACACGCCAGTTAACTTATTGGATGTTCAGGTAGCCGTTTTAAGCCTCTAAAATGGGTGCAGCATCAACAAATTTCTAGGCTATAAAGTCTACTCTATAATGTATTTACGTAGAAGTATTATTAAATAGAAAAATAAATGCAGTGGCATGCAAGGTTGTGGGTAAGGCTCAGGAATTAACTTTGTGAGTTTGACCTCGACCTAATTGTTTAGGAGCGGGGTATAGGAAGAAGAGAAGGAGTTGAACAGAGATTAGACACTTCCTCACTGGGAGCGAGTGAAAATCAATAAACAAGTCATCCCAATTTCTTCCAACACATCTCATTGGAACTGGTTAGTGAATGGCACTGCCAGAGGCCTGGGAGGAAATTGCCTGCTGCCCTCTGAAGCACTATGTGCAGTATTTGAATTTAATAGAGAACATTTCACAGATGCCGAACACTAAGCAGAGTGAGAAAATGTACCGTAGAACTAAAAACTTGCATTACAACTTTTACAAAAGGAACCAGAGAAGATGGAAGTTAAAAAATAGAAGGGGAGCATAAGAAGGAAGGGGTGAATTAGCAAATATGACCCAGCCAATGAAAAGAGATAAACACTAATTCTCTAAATCAGATGTGAGGTTCATTGATAAATGTTTACAAGGCAATGGTTAGACCAGAGTTAGAGTACCGCAGGGAGTTTTAGGCACCGCATTACAGAAAGGACATTAAAGCCATAGCGAGAATACAGCATAGATTCATCAGAATTATACCAGGTTGAGAAACTATAATTATGAGGAGAGACTTAAGATACGGGGACTAGTTCTATCGAAACAGAGAAAGCTAAGAGGAGATTTAATAATGATTTTTTTTAAATTATAAAGGGTTTTGATAGGGTAATTAGGGAAAGACTGACATTAAGAAAAGACACTAACATTTAGGACAACGTAATTTATGAATAGTAGAAGGGGGAGGCTGGTAAGGAGAACACTGGAGCCCTTAATCGTCTATGCTCAAGGGAATACAGCCTAGTCTGTGCAACCTGTCCTCATAATTTAACCCTTTTAGCCCTGGTATCATTCTGGTGAATCTGTGCTGTACCCGCTCCAATACCAATATATCCTTCCTAAGGTGCAACGCCCAGAACATAAGAACATAAGAAATAGGAGCAGGAGTAGACCAATCGGCCCCTCGAGCCTGCTCCGCCATTCAATGAGATCATGGCTGATCTGATCCAACCTCAACTCTAAAGAACACAAGAAGCAGGAGCAGGACCAGGCCACTCGGCCCCTGGGCCCGCTCCGCCACCCACAGGGCCTTGACCGATCCGAACTCAAACTCATGTCCAATTTCCAGCCCGCTCCCCGTAACCCCTGATTCCCTTTACTTCTAGGAAACGGTCTATTTCTGTTTTAAATTTATTTAATGAAGTAGCTTCCACAGCTTCCTGGGGTAGCAAATTCCACAGACCCACTACCCTCTGAGTGAAAAAGTTTCTCCTCATCTCAGTTTTGAAAGAGGAGCCCCTTATTCTAAGATTATGTCCCCTAGTTCTAGTTTCACCCATCATTGGGAACATCCTCACCGCGTCCACCCGATCAAGCCCCTTCACAATCTTATATGTTTCAATAAGATCGCCTCTCATTCTTCTGAACTCCAATGAGTAGAGTCCCAATCTACTCAACCTCTCCTCGTATGTCCATCCCCTCATCCCCAGAATTAACCGAGTGAACCTTCTTTGTACTGCCTCGAGAGCAAGTATGTCTTTTCTTAAGTATGGACACCAAAACTGTATGCAGTACTCTAGGTGCGGTCTCACCAATACCCTATACAACTGCAGCAATACCTCCCTGTTTTTATATTCTATCCCCCTAGCAATAAAAGCCAACATTCCATTGGCTTTCTTGATCACCTGCTGCACCTGCATACTAACTTTTTGATTTTCTTGCACCAAGACCCCCAGATCCCTTTGTACTGCAGTACTTTCCAGTTTCTCGCCATTAAGATAATAACTTGCTCTCTGATTTTTCCTGCCAAAGTGCATAACCTCACATTTTCCAATATTGTATTGCATCTGCCAAATCTCTGCCCACTCACCCAGCCTGTGCTCTAAATGGGGTCTAAGCTTTGTATAACTCAAATATAACTTCCACCTCTTTGTATTCCAGCCCTCTTGAGATAAAGGCCAACATTCCATTAGCCTTTGAAATTATTTTTTGTATCTGTCCATTAGCATTTAGTGATTTCTGTACTTGGACTCCTAAATCTCTCTGCTCCTCCACAGTTCCTGATTTCTGGGAGGAACTTAATAGTAGTAAGAGAGCTTAGCAATGGAGCACCTATAAACCTTGAGGTAATTGAGCCAAATTTGGTGATAGATAGCTTAGGCCAGTTACTCATCAGGTATGCTACAGCGTACAGCCAGATTTCAGGGCATGGTGATGACTATTGTACTGAGGGACCAGTGGGGATGGGAGACTGTCACGATCTGGTGAGGAGGAAAGCATCAAAGGAAGAAGTGAGGCAGTTGTCGAGGTCAACAGAGGTATTGATGTTAGCTTTGATTATAGGACCAAAGTGGAAAAGTTGGAGCATGAGCAGGCTCGTATATCACCCCGCTCTGGTACCGTGCTGCTCACTGACTCCATGCTGAGGCCTTCTTTCAGGGTGAAATTATGGAGCATACAGCTGACAACAATTATTCAAAAATGCTTTTGGGGGAACATTTTTACTGTAAGGCTGTCATCAGTTGGTCCATACATGTGAAGTGGTGCTTCAAGATATTAATGGAATATTTAACAATTCAAGTTGTAGTATGAGTTTTGTTGTACCTGTGCTCTGTTTCATTCTATGATCAGCACTTAATTGTCACTAATGGCTGCTGTGGTCTCCCTAGAGTCACTGTTCCATTCTTCATTGCTTTGCAAATAAAGGTGATACAGGTGATTACTTGAAAATGAAGGCAACCAGCAAACTTCTGAGGAAGCAGACGTTGACTCACATAATTCTATGCTGGTGGTTCCATACCATGTCTATGCTGAGATTTTTTTAAATCCTTTTGGGCCACATAGGATACACCATTGTGTATAGAGGCCTGAATGCAACATGATGGATGGGATCACCCTCTGGACTCTGTAGAACTGTTACATGTTGTGTGGAGGCCTTCCGTAAGGCGATGGCTCAGCTCTGTCAATATCTCCCTGCTAAACCTCAGTCTCCTTAGGCACACCTCTGTGGTCGTTGACGGGTAGTTATGCCTTCTACAGGAGACCAGCTTTGTAGCAGAGTGGCAGAACTTGACTGTATACCATACGTGCCATCGCATACAACCATTTCCTGCTCTTGCTGGCCCTCCTCGTCCAAGTCCATTGCGGGAGAGATACTGAAAGTAGACCCATATGCTATCAAACCTAGAAAATAATGTAAATAAAATTTGAAGCAATTCACCTTTAAATGGAAATTCCAGCTTCCTCAGTGAGCAAGACCTGTTTCTTTTGTGCAAGATGAGCACTTTGCACCAGTGATGCATTACTGCTGCAGTATGGGGCGCTTTCCTCTTAAGTACCCAATCTACAGCTTAATTACCCCTATGGATGATTTGAGCATATTAGTGTCCACACTTCAAAGTCTCTATTCAGCATTTTGATACTGCTGACTACTGTTGCACAATTGCTGCCAGCATAAAGCTTTACATCAGCAGTAATTCTGGGCTCTCGGGTTGATTTTGTATTATCGGTGCTGCTTTTAGTTGAAGGTCTAACAGTGATTTTTGGACCCAGTGTTCACACAATGAGATGGAGGGGGACAGGTAACGGGGAAAGAGTAACAGTGCAGCTAGAATGAGAGGACATAACTGAAGAAAGAGGAAAGAGAATGAGTGGCAGGATGAGTCAGCAAGGGATTGAGTTGGAGAGGATTGAGGAATGAAATAACTCGCACACTGACAAACAAGATTCCTAAATTCACTGCAGTAAATGCAATGGTATAAAAATAAAGTTATGTACCAAAAATTGCTGGTTCACTGATGCACAGAATTAACCAGGAATTAACCAGGCTGATTAATGGGACTGAAAGCTGATAAATCCCCAGGGCCTGATAATCTGCATCCCAGAGTACTAAAAGAGGTAGCTATGGAAATAGTGGATGCATTGGTTGTCATCTTACAAAATTCTATAGATTATGAAACAGTTCCTGCAGATTGGAGCGTGGCAAATGTAACCCCACTATTTAAAAAAGGAGGGAGAGGAAAACAGAACTACAGACTAGCCTATCATCTGTAGTAGGGAAAATGCTAGAGTCTATTATAAAGGATGTGATAACAGGACACTTAGAAAATATCAACGGGATTAGACAAAGTCAACATGGATTTATGAAAGGGAAATCGTGTTTGACAAACCTACTGGGGTTTTTTGAGGATGTAACTGGTAGAATAGATGAGGGAGAACCAGTGGATGTGGTGTATTTGGATTTTCAGAAGGCCTTTGATAAAGTCCCACATAAGAGATTAGTGTGCAAAATTAAAGCACATGGGATTGGGCATGGATTGAAAATTGGTTAACAGACAGGAAACAGAGAGTAGGAATAAATGGGTCTTTTTCGGGGTGGCAGGCGGTGACTAGTGGGGTACCGCAGGGATCAGTGCTTGGGCCCCAGCTATTCACAATATATATCAATGATTTGGATGAGGGAACCAAATGTAATATTTCCAAGTTTGCTGACGACACAAAACTAGGTGGGATTGTGAGTTGAGAGGAGGATGCAAAGAAGCTTCAAGGCGATTTAGACAAGTTGAGTGAGTGGGCAAATACAGTATAACGTGGATAAATGTGAAGTTATCCACTTCGATAGGAAAAACAGAAAGGCAGAGTATTATTTAGATGGTGGTAGATTGGGAAATGTTGATCACAGAATCCCCACAATGCAGATAGAGGCCATTTCGGCCCATCGAGCCTGCACCGACACATATCCCACCCTATCCCCGTAACCCCACGTATTTAATCCCCCTAATACTAAGGGTCAATTTATCATAGCCAAATCAACCTAACCCGCACATCTTTGGACTGCGGGAGGAAACCGGAGCACCCCCCACGCAGACACGGGGAGAATGTGCAAACTCCACACAGAAAGTCACCCGAGGCCGGATTCGAACCCAGGTCCCTGGCGCTGTGAGGCAACAGTGCTAACCACTATGCCACCGTGTTGATGTACAAAGGGACCTGGGTGTCCTTGTACACCAGTCACTGAAAGCAAACATGCAAGTGCAGCAAGCAGTTAGGAAGGCAAATGGTATGTTGGCCTTCATTGCAAGAGGATTTGAGTACAGGAGCAAGGATGTCTTACTACAGTTGTACAGGGCCTTGGTGAGACCACACCTGGAGTACTGTGTGCAGTTTTGGTCTCCTTACCTAAGAAAGGATATACTTGCCATAGAGGGAGTGCAGCGAAGGTTCACCAGACTGATTCCTGGGATGGCAGGACTGTCGTATGAGGAGAGATTGGGTCGACTAGGCCTGTATTCACTAGAGTTTAGAAGAATGAGAGGGGATCTCATTGAAACGTATAAAATTCTGACAGGGCTAGACAGACTGGATGCATGGAGGATGTTTCCCCTGGCTGGGGCTAATAGAACGAGGGGTCACAGTCTCAGGATACGGGGTAGGACATTTCGGACTGACATGAGGAGAAATTTCTTCACTCACTCAGAGGGTGGTGAACCGGTGGAATTCTCTACCCCAGAAGGCTGTGGAGGCCAAGTCACTGAATATATTTAAGAAGGAGATAGATAGATTTCTAGACACAAAAGGCATCAAAGGGGTATGGGGAGAGAGCGGGAATATGGTATTGAGATAGAGGATCAGCCATGATCATATTGAATGGCGGAGCAGGGCCGAATGGCCTACTCCTGCTCCGATTTTTCTATGTTTCTATGTTTCAAAAAATATCTTTCAATAAAACAAAAGCACAGATCTGCTATGTGTTCCTGAATTGAATTGTTGTTGATGGACATACAGCCTAGGAACCTTGATAAAAAGACAGTGTCCTGTTTTGCACAGACCTCTTTTATTACAGCTTTTACTCCTGAGATTTTCCCCTGTTGTTTTTTGTTTGTTAGCTGTCTGTGCAAAAGCCAGTTGAAAGGCTTCTTTAATCTACTTGTTTTTGCAAATAAGGTGGCTAAAGAAAGACTTTGAAACACAAATGTCAAAAAAAAGGTGAGAATTTGACTTGGAAAAGGATTTAATGTAAGAATATCAAGAAGCTGCTCTTCTTTGCAGTCAACTCCAATAGGTCACACGATGCATCAAAGTTGATGCCAAGGATGATAAACAAGATCAGAAAAATAGTTTGATCTTTCATGTCATGGCTGGCAGTAAAGGTGCTATTTATTTTAGTAGCTTAGTCAAAAGAGATGTGACACCCTTTAAGCAATCGTCAAGAGTTTTGACAAGTTTTATTCAAATTCTGTGGAGGATACAGAAGGTAAGTGGGTGCGCAAAGCAGTTTGGATGATTGAAATATTAATGAACTTGTGGGTTATAGCCAATCATTTGTATATTTCCATCTCCTCCATTTGATGTTTGACTGGGCTGTTGTGAAATTTCAAGAATGTAAACAATACAGTGGCCCAGATTTTGCGGTCAGCGGCGTAGGAACGGTGCTCACCGATGACCTTGAAAAAAGCTGCTCACAAAGATTTGGCGAGCTCCAGAGCGCAGACTTCCTCCTTTCCAATATCAATTTGAATTTGGCGCCTTCTACAGGGGATCTGTGGCGTCCAGCAACAGGGCAGGCAGCAGGGAGACTAAACAGCCAATCAGGTTGAAGAATTCTCATAGACAGCAAAGCAGGAAATAAAAAGCAGGGAATATAAATCACATTTAAATCATTGTACAGAAAGCAAAATAAAGATTGGGACATACACTTGGGGTTAAGGGGGAAACATAAATATCAGAATTAAAACTTTACAAAAAAAAAATATTTTATTAAAAAACTGCAATTTTTAAATGTTCTTCTGAGGAAATGAGACTCCACACTTGCAAAGTTAGTTTTTTCAGGGCCAGAGAGGTTGTTCAGCAGTAATTATGACTTAGTACGCCGTTAAAAACTCAGTTACTACTGATTGAACAAGGCTCAACTTTATCATTGTTTCTTAGAGAGAATAGTGTGTAAATAGTTGAAGTTTATGACAAATCAGTGATTTCTAAATGATTCCATCTGCGAAGACTGCAACAGTGCACCTTGTGGAGGAGCAGGGTATCACTGACAGCAGCTCCGGATTTCTGCGTTTAATTGCGCATGTGTGGACGTCAGATGTTGCTGTCAATTTTACACAGTAATAACGGTGACGCTGACAGCCTTGCTGTTATTACTACCGCAAATTCCAGACTACTATTCTGTTTATTAAAATGAGGATCATTTTTTGTTCTCCATATACTCCTGTGCTATATGATTTGCTGAGATTAGTTATTAATTGCAAGCCGAGATCTAGCCCCATCTTCTTGCATGTCCCAATGGACACTTCACCTTTCAGCTTCCACAGTATACCGGCGTGGAGTGTCCCTGCACCTGGCTTTGAAATGTCCTTGGGCATGGTGTTAATTGTACCACTGACTGCCGAGTAGCTGAAAGCTTTTATGCCCATGAAAGCCTTTCTCAGCAGTTAGTGTATCCAACTTCTACCACCCCCGCACCCCCCCACCCCTCCCATCTACAGATGGAGATTGCTGCTGAGTAACGCTTTCTGTGATGGACCGCCCCCAACCTAACAGTAACAGATGATTTACACCCATCCCCTTCTCCCATCCCGTTGAGTTCCATTTTTGGTCCCCCGCCGAGCTTCTTTGGCCTTGATGGTTTAGAAACTGCATTAGTTGGGTTCTCTCTCCCCGCTGATTCTGTTTGCTGGCCCCACACTCCCTCGCTAAGATTGTTTGTTGTCCCCGGCCTGTCACCTAAGTTGGATAGACTTTTGCTAGGTAAGGGTATTAAGGGATATGGAACCAAGGCGGGTAAATGGAGTTGAGATACTGATCAACCATTATCTAATTGAATGGCGGAACAGGCTGGAGCAGCTGAATGTCCTACTCCTATTCCTATATCCCCTTTTTCCGACTCCTTACCCTGGATCGAAGAGAGGTTATCAATCCCCTTTACAATCGATTACCTTTGTTCTTTAAGAGCTTTCGAGTCTTTGAAAGGCCCAGTGTGGAACCTGTGGCCTGCTTTCAACTGTGGTGGGCTCCATTGGGCCAATCAGGTGTTGCACTGAGTAGAGTTCTGAGGTAGCTCAGGAATGTCCCTGGACACTCCACCAAAACTTGCAGTGGACATAGCGGGCGCAGGTGGATACTTGCCCACTCCTCCCCCCTCCCAGATCCGGATTTCAGATTAAGTATATCTAGAGGGGAAACTTCCAGTTCTGGGTTCCACCCCAAATTGCAGTCCCTGTTTGCAAACTGCCCAATTTCCACCCTCCCGCAACTTAGGAATTTGGGCCCTGTCCCCGATTTGCATTCCCATCTAACGATCCTCCACTATGGAGGGCTGATTTTTTGCCTTGTTACTGTCCTGTTTTTTTTAAACATTAATGGGGCAGTGGTGGGAAAGATCACTGACTTACTGCTGGAAGTCCACCCATTCTGATTTTAAGGTGGTCCATGATTTAGGCAGGCAGCATTCTCACCAGAAACTGGTGAGGACCTATTGGATAGGGGTCAAATGACACAGTTAAGACCCCAATGCAATTTTCATGTCAATCAGCACTGCCACTGTTACTTCCACAACTCAGCCACAAATTATGGGTGATGCAGGTCAAGAGGCAGCCATTTATAGCGCTACTTAAAGGGATCATTAGCTACAGTAAGGGAAAGCTGAAAGAAGATCTAGCAGTCATTTTTCCTTGATTCTTTTTAGGAGTTTTAAGTCTCAAGGCTTCCTTAACTTCAACTACTTGTTGTTGGATATGCTCTTTGTATTTCTCCAACACTGAAATAAGCTGCTCCATTAACCCCCTGATCTTTCCAGCTCTCCCCTTTAAGGTCCTGCTGCAATCTCATGATCATTGTCTGTCCTGCTGGATTTCTTGGCCTCCCAAATGGTGAGGTGCCTAAAAGCAATGTGTGATTATTGCTGGTAGCTCACCTATTTAATGGTGATGAGGCCCAACCATGTTTTTCAGTGTGAACAAGGCTGTGGGCAGACAAAAGTCACCTTCAGCAGGGCTACAATTCACTGGGTTCTGATGGCCTATGGAACCTCAACCAAGTGGCCATTATTCATGTGTGAGTGACAGCCGGCTGCTCAGTCACAAGAGGCATTACAGCCGAGTCTGTTATCTTTGTCCATGTTGCCCACACGTGTACTTTCAGCAGGTGTCACTGGAACAAGATCTCTGGTCAGTTTTCTGCTTTATAACCCAGCTGCACGAAGGCCAAGAGCAGCACTCGTTATGTCACTCTAGCTGAGATGAGCTAACCTCGCACAGACCCCAAGGATCAACCTGTGACATTCCTGGGCTGTGGCATTGTTTTATTTTATCTTAATAGAAAATAAAACTAGTATAGATGTTTCATCTTAAAACCTTTTGAAGAAATTGCGTGGATTCTGAAGGGAATTGACAGGGTAGACGCTGAGAGGTTGTTTCCTCTGGCTGGAGTGTCTAGAACTAGGGGGCATAGTCTCAGGATAAGGGGTAGGCCATTTAAGACTGAGATGAAGAGGAATTTCTTCACTCAGAGGGTTGTGAATCTTTGGAATTCTCTGCCCCAGAGGGCTGTGAATGCTGAGTCTTTGAGTATATTCAAGGCTGAGATAGATAGATTTTTGGACTCTAGGGGAATCAAGGGATATGGAGATCGGGCGGGAAAGTGGAGTTGAGGTCGATGATCAGCCATGATCTTACTGAATGGTGGAGCAGGCTCGAGGGGCCTTATGGCCTACTCCTGCTCTTATTTCATATGTTCTTATGTTCTTTGGCTGGTTAAAAGAGGCAATTACATAGTTAGGGTGTGAATCACTCAGGTTCTGTACTGTGGATTAAAATATCTGTTACAGAGTGAAACAGAATACAAATCTAAATAAATGCTGCTATGTGATGAGACTTCCATTCTTTGTGTTTGATAATAGATAAAAAAAGACTTTTCAAATCATTGTTGTGTCTTGTTTGTTAAGTTTTTTCATCAGAAAATGAGGTCAGCACATTATGTTTAGAAATACATAGATAACATCTTCACATCCTAACTGTTAGCAATGTACACACAGTAGTTCTGTGTCAAAATTAGTACAGCCTTACAGTTTAAACAGAGTTTAAGGCCTAGTAATTCAGGCATGCAGCACACAGCTTCCTAAGCCTCCAATATGGCGGGCAGGAAGCGCACGCTCATTACATGCCAGAAGTGCGCTGCCCACCATATTGGTAAAGGCCAAACAATCGACGTGCAGTGCTCAAAACTGAAACAGGTGTTAGACCTTTTACATATGTAAACAAGGGGCCTAACGCCTGTTTGAGGCTCTCTCTGCAGGATTTGTTTCCCCCCCCCCGCAACCACCTTTCTCGTTGAGCTGTGGATTCGGGATCTGCAGCTCACTGGCTCAATGATCATGAGGTCCGAGGCCCAATATCAGGTGCGCCTCGAGCCATTCAGGCATATGGATCATTCCCTGTGCCCCCCCCCCCCACCCACCGTGCGCCAAGTATGAGCTTGCTCGAATATCCAGACCATTGAGTTTTGATCCTCAATGTTTGAATTTGTGAGAGTCTGGTGCCGTGGAACCATTTCCAGGCATGAATCAGCAGGAGGAGGAGGAAAAAGAAGTAAAAAAAATTAGTTACAAAAGTGCTTCTCATTGGTATCTTGCCTTTTTATTCCACGTTATTTGTCTTTCTGTTCATCACTCTACTTCCATATCTATCTGCCCATTGATCTCTTTTAAGTGCAATAAGATTTTCCAACAAAATAAATTAATTGAAAATGCTGTTATTAATGTTCAACCTGTGCATTGTTATAGATTGATAAAATTTGATGCATTTAAGTAAAGAATGGTGCTTAAACTGTTTAGTAATCTGTAAAGAACAATATAGTACACATAATATTAAATAGTAATGTCTTTTGCTGTTGGTAATGACAGATTGCTATAATTTTAATCCTATTATGTATAATATTCCATCTGATTTAGAGGCTTACCTGTGATTTTTTTTTGTGTTGCCATTATGAATGATTTGGTACACAACCCTGACTAAACCATTTACCTTAAAATAGTCTAAACTCCAGAAAAAAGGCCTTTGTGCCTGACACCTGGAAATAGTCCTGTAATGTTTGATAGCAAGGTAAAATACCAATAAGAATAAGTTATTAATTGGAAATTCCATATGGTTAGTGTGGTGTAATAATTAATACCAGATTAAATTTGTCACTCAATTTCTCTAATCATAAGTAAAGGTAATAGTAAGACAAGAATGGAAATATTTGTTACATTTTCTTTTAAAAGTTTCCATTTTTTCCTTTCTTTTCTTTTTTTTGATGTGACAGAAATGCTGCTGCTGGGCATTCAGGTTTTCATGAAACGTAATCCCTTCCCCGTGTATGACAATATTAATCAGACCTTTATTATAGTTTGAGTTTAATTGGATAAATTCCTGAATCACTTCCCAGTTTTGTAATGAAATTAGTGGTTTGTATTTTTTTGCTTTTGAACATCAGCAGCAAAACTTCCAGATGTGAAAACTTTTGGACTTCTGCTCAAAGCAGATCCAGGTGTTTGCTTCGAGGCAATATTCCTGACTATATTTTTTAATATGTCACCATGCTGCTTCCCCTTGTTATGTCGCAACTCATCAATAAAATGTCAGAAAGTTTCAATTTCAATTTATTTTGTATTTGTCCTAGGTGCAGCTGTGCTAAGTATTATTTTACAACATTTTCTCAGTGGATTGATAACAACATTGACATTTAGTATCATGATGCTGTGCACCCAGAAGGCTGAGGAGAGAATACAGGTAAAATTGCTGTATTTTTCTGACAGTCATTATTTTACCAACCTGATATAATATTTCAGTGTCAGTTAGGTTTTCCTGCATGTGAAATTTAGAGTAGGCGATTCTCATTACTCTTATAGTGCCATCTGGTCCTTGAGACATACTGTTTAGATCAAACTATTATTTTTATCATTCCAATTTTTTTCTGTCATAAACATCAATGCCAGTTTGTCCTGTGAGAAGAACGGGTTGTTAAAAATACAAGGCCATAATCCACTGGATTCGAATCTCAAATTATATATACATTCCAGCTGTCTATTATGCAAAAATGCAGCTCTTTTGGGGCGAGGAACAGGTTTAGAGGGTTGTTCAAGAGCTTTACCATCTGAGTTTGTACCTTTCCCACTGTCATCAAGTTTTGCTGTACAAATGGCCATCTTCTACAACCACGTCAAATGCAGTCACTTCCTTATGCTGCTGCTGTTATATTTAGTCTTTCCTTTCCCATATTTCTGTTTCAAGCATTTTTACTTTAATTTATAGTTTTTGACACAAATATTTTAAAATCCATGGGGGGAAAAATTAGCGCCCCCTGCGGCCGAAATTCACTGGTAGTGCCCCAAGAGGGAAGCAGGGTGCTACTGGAAGCGCCCCGCCTCCCTCTTGGGGTGCTGCGAGTGAATATTGCGGCGCTACGTGCTGCAGCGCCACGTTCTGCGGCACTGCAGGCCTTCCTCCCCTTCTTAAAGGGGAGGGGCCTTGCGCAGCGCAACCCGGGGCCCAGCTGGGCCACCAGGGATCGGAATGCCGGCAAAAGAGCCCTACACTCAAGAGAAGTGCCGGGCTCACGGAGCGCAGCCGGCACCCCGTGGGGGGGCTGCACAGGAGGACGGGGATGGCAACGGGGGCAGGTGCTGGCAACGGGGGCAGGTGCTGGCAGGCGGCCAGCAACAAAAATGGCCGCCCAGCACCTCCCCTTTAATTTGCGCTGCCCCGGCTGCAGGTAGGTCCCCCTGATCCCGTTGGACATAGCATCTGGTGGTAAGTCAGGGGGCACTACCGAAGATTGCGGCCGGGGCGCAAGTGGGGCGCTGCGCACGGCGATTATGTCATCGCCGGCGGCGCAGCGCCACAAGGCGCTAACGGTTACTGCCGCCGCTCACCTCCCGCTGAATTTCGCGGGAGGCATCGGCGGCGCCGCGCCCAGGCACTAGTTGCTTTGCGCCCCGTTAGCGCCCTCTTAGGGCGCCAACGGGAGGTGCAAAGCAACCGAATTTTTAGGCCTAGGGATGTATTTATATGTTCTGTGCATGCACAACTTGCTGCTGTATATGATTTTACAGGACTTATTGAGACAGAAATGCTGCCCCAAATAAATGCTGAGAATCACGATACTATCACAGTAATGCCAAATCTCACGATTTCACAGTGAAATAAAGTTTCACTCACTATCTCGCAATGGAATGCCTAAATCTCGCGATTTTTTTGTGTATATTTTTTCGCACATGCGCAAATTGACATTTATCCCTGTTATGTGGGTGAGGGATGAGGTTGAGAAATAAGGCAAACTTTGAAGAGGTGGAGCGGTGAAGCAATTCCAACTTGCCCTCTTTTCCTGAACATCGCGATGCCTATCTCCATGGGAAGGTGTTTTTGTTTTTTTTCCCAAAAAACTTACCTTTGGTTGACTGCTGCAGGGAGTGCATTGCGTGATAGTTGTGTTGGGCACCAGGTGAAGGGTGGTAATAACGGGTCAGATTTTAAAAAAGTTTTTTGTAAAGCATTTTCAGACGCAGTAATATCGTTTTTGTAAAGAGCTGTGACCTGTTGGAGATTAAATAAAGCCACTAATGAGGTTTATAAACCAAAAAATAGCAACTCATGATTTCTTACCAAATCTCATGATTTTTAGGAGTTTGTCTCATGATTTATGAGATGGTGGGGTTGGCATTACTGCTGTCAGTCTGTTTAATCACAAGGTTTTCTCATGAAAACAAATTTGCTTTTGAATGAGAAAAAAACTTATCCTTACCTTAAGATGATAGGAGGAATCAAATCCTTCATGGTTACTTAATTGTTCAAAATTTGGTACAGTGCTTGCTTTTCAGTGATATGATAGAACCATTCTTTTTTAAATTGAGAAACCAAGGTAAAGGGTCAAGGCTCATAGTGCAAAACAGTGCAATATTAAAGGGTTGAGGCACACGCATCACCCCTGTGCTCACTAACCTACATTAGCTCACGGTACACCAACGTCACAAATTTAAAATTCTCATCCTTGTTTTCAAATCCTTTCATGTTATCGCCCTTCCCTATCTCTGTAACCTCCTCCAGCTCTACAACCCTCTGAGAACTCCAAGTTCCTCCAATTCCGGCCTCCTGAACATCCCCTACTTCCTTCGCCCATCATTGGCGGCTGTGCCTTCAGCTGTCTAGGGCCTAAGCTCTGGAATTCCCTCCCTAAACCTCTCCGCCACTTCTCCCCTCTTTCCTCCTTTAAGATGCTCCTTAAAACCTACCTCCTTTACCAAGCTGTCCTATTGTCTCCTTCTTTGGCTCAGCGTCAATTTTATGTTTGATTACGCTCCTGTGAAGCGATAGCGAATAGGTGTGGTAGTAATATCAAGGTTTCTTTCAGCTGTGCTAGAAGATAGAGTTTCTTTAAAGATTTTCTGGGCCATTGAAGGATTCCACAGGGCAGGTTCAGGTATAGTCCTAGGATATGGCAGAGGTTTAAATGGCGACTTTATAACAATCTTTACAACTGATAACATAAGGCTGATGCTATTATTGACTGTTAAAGTAGATGTGGATATAGGCCTTGCTACAGTTAGTGATCTTAAAACAGTTTCAGCTGCTGGCCCTGATGGCATTCAGCCTAGGGTACTCAAAGAAATCAGAGCTGTTTTCTGTGAGTAACTTGCTCATATAGCTCACTGGTATTTGGGATTATGATGCGGACATGAGGACGGCCTCAATCGGGATATCGGGTTCATGTCACGCTACAGAACGTGACTTGACATCGTTGCCTGTCTTTCCAGCTTTTTAAAAAAACAAACACAAGAAACAAACCCAAATGGAGAGGATATGCAGCCAGCAGGTGTTTTGACACGTTGGACCCCCTGGGACACATCTTGTTGTCTTGGCTGTGCTCTTAGTGTGTCTTTGATGTAGGGAAAGATTGAATCTCTGCATTTTCTCTGTGTTTATATTCTGTGAATTCTGGTAGATTCTCTCACAGTAACTCTACCTGAAGAAGGGGCAGGATAGCTCCGAAAGCTTGTAATTTTAAATAAATCTGTTGGACTATAACCTGGTGTTGTGCGACTTCTCGTATTTGGATTAGAGAGAGAGGCCCATGTGGTGCCATATTTTAAAAGGGTAAAAGTCAGAACCAAGAAACTATAGGCTCATTTGCCTGATTTCGCTTATAGATAAGTTGCTATAAGGGATCACTAGAGATATACTGTATGACCAACTTGAAAGATAAGAGGTTCTTCGGGAATCTCAACATGGCTTCTGGAAAAAAAGGTCCTGTCTCACCAACATGGTTGAATTTTGTTGGAAGCCTGGTTAACATTGTGTACCTATAGTTTCAAAAAGCCTTTGACAAAATGTCACACAAAAGGCTACTAAATAAGGTTGAGTCTTGTGATGATGATGGGTGGATTTTGAATTAGATAAGTAACTGATTTGCATTTGTGTAGATAAAAGGTAGTTATTAATGATAGAGGCTCTGTGTGGGAGCGGTCCACTGATGGAGTCATTCAGGGCCATTGCTTTTTACGATCTATCGATCTGAAAGCATCAGAAGAGCTTTTAAGGTGATGGATAAGTTGACTAAAATCTGTCTACTGAACTCTGAAAGTGACAGATGTGAGTGCAACACCTTTATATGGAAGGTTGGGTTAACTCTCATATGGATCAGATAATCACAGGAAAATTTCTGAGTAGAAGGAAATTAAGAAATTGGTAAGAGAGACACAACACACTATTTATTTTATAAGCTTTATTTGCCATGCATCCTGTTGCTTATCAATGATTTTGAAAGATAACGGAAGCCCTCTGGAGCAGCTGCCACGTTTGTGGATCAGTTAAAAATTAGAATTTCTGGTCCCAAAATTCCTGGGGCTGGAAAAGGTATATGTAATGGAGGGTGCCCGGATTATGGTCCAGATCTAGACTGCATTTCAACCAAACCTTGATCTTCCACTGCCTTCCCTCCCCATGTTAAGGGGACATGTTGGATCTTAGTTCTCAGACCTTGAAAGGCCTCAACAAACTCATGCCATTGGAGGCCTAGCATTTCCCTTTAGAGCTTTCTAAAGGGCCCAAATTTTTATTAGGGTAAGGTAATTGATCTTGAAGGGGATTGATCACCTTCTGTGTTGGAGTCACCCCAATGCAAGCCAATGAGAGTGAACATTTTTTTTTTCTTTCTTCAGCCCATTTGGGCCATGGGAAGTCATGCAAGTGATTCCGTCCCCACGTGGTCTCAGGCCTTGAGCAAGGCTGGGCAGGGGACTTGCACCCGTGGAGCAGAGCCCAAGAATTTCCAGGCCTCTTTCCCACAGGTGTACACAATTGGCATTGACCTTTTTGTGACTGTGAACAAAAAACGGATAGGGTAATTCGTTGGCTTGAAAATACAATTAAGATTGCACACTTTCTCCCCCTCAACCCCCTCTCTATGCCCTTTCTCTCTGATCCCAGTCCATCTTTCTCTTTCACTTTATAAAATTTATAGAACAGAAAACAAAGGCTACAGCTTGTGTGTATTAAAAACATTGGGCCAGAAATTCGGCTCCCTGGCTTCCCGCGGGTGCAAGGATCGTGCGCGCACCTACCTACCGCACCTGCCGTTGACCTCTGGGCCCACGGGGACTTCAGCTCCTGGGCCTCCTGCAGCTGCCGGCGCGCAGTGCTTGTGTATCCCAGGGGCGTAGTTAGTGCGATGCGTCCCCTGGGATCACGTGGGCCATGGAGAGCCAATGGCAGCAGACCATCTTTCATTCATAGATTTGACAGGACCTGTCAAATCTATGAATTGAAATCGGCCCCAAAACAACACTTAAACTTCAAATAAATTAAAAAAAAACATCACATTTTTAAAATAACTATAAGTTAAATAAATTAACTACTTTAAACAAAAATTTAAATTTTTGAAAAAAATAAAATACTTTTTAACAGTGCTAAAAATAAACTTACCTTTCTTTAAAGTATCTAAAAAAGATAAACCTGTTGAAATTTTTTAAAATTGTAATTAATTAACCACTTACCTTGTTAAAAACGGGTCTTGTGCCTCCTTTTTAAAAGCGCAGCTTCTTCCATACTTACCTTCCCGGAGAAACCTGAAAAAAAAACGAAGTTCGCTGCGTGCGCGCAGCCTCTCCCGCGCACACGGTTCACCTCTGAACCCCTCCCTTCAGGGGAACGGAAGTTCCGGTTTCCCGCGCATGCAGGAAACTGGCACTTCAGGTGGCCTTACGGGTGAGTACACAGCGCGTACTCACCCGACAACAGCCGAATTTCTGGCCCAATGTTATTTTTTTCTCCCTCTCACAAGACACAAACACATCCTCTGCTTTGTAAAGCTTTTGAAATGTGACCTCTAATTTTGAAAAGCGTTTGAGCAGAAACTGCTAGAAGCTAAACAAAAAGTATTCCTCATCTTAGCTGACGGAATGGTACTTGTGCATCCGGGGAAATTAGATAAACTGCACATGTTCAGTCTGCGCAATCCAAATTCAGTTCACAGTGTCACAGCTCTGGGCAAAAATATCAAATCTAAACCCAAGCTTTTGTGAGATGCTGAGGCCTTCAAGTCAAAACTTTAATGAATGTATTAGTAAGGAGATTTGTATGTGAAGAGTGCCCTTCACCAGAGAGGTAATAGGGAAGCTCTACCACTTACTGCATGAGGACCTGCAGCTATCTGGTCGCACTGCTCGCTCTCTAGCTATGACCACGCTCAACCTTTATGGCACAGGGTCATTTCAAGCAGCAACAGGGTGGATCTCAATAAAATCAGCTAGGTTGCCATATGAGCATGCATTCATCGGGTGACTGATGCACTTTACAGGAGAGGAGAGCAGAGATCATCATAGCAAGTCAGCAGCTGATAAGGCCATCCACTTTACGGGATTGTAGACTTTCCCAAGGTTCAGGATGCAATACATGGTACCCAAATTGCTTTGTGAGCTTCTGCAGAAAACCCCCTCAACTACTTCAACAGGAAGGGCTTCCACTCCCTGAATGTACAGATTGTGTGTGACGACATGCAAGGGATCCCACATGTCAACGCAAGATACACTGGAGGTTGTTACAATACGTTCATCCTTCGAAATTCGGATTTCCCCGAACACTTCAGAGAAGAAAATCATTTCAACGGATGGCTTGTGGGTGATGAAGCCTAACCACTATTCCCATGGATAATGACACCACTAAGAGTGTCAGGTTGGGGATGCCTACTAGAGTGGCCTGCCTCTTGGGAGCAATGTGCCCCAAATTTCGCATGCAATAAGAACACCATCACCTTCAAGTTCTCCTCCAAGTCACACATCATCCTGACTTGCATATATATCACCGTTCCTTGATCATCACTGGGTCAAAATCCAGTACAGAACAGATTCTTGGGAAACATTACAAGTTACCACCTTCCAGTCAAAATTCTTCCCATTTAGCACATCCTTCTGCTATCTGTTATGGTGTGTTTAGTAGTGGAAACAACTTTTGAAGTCAGTAGTTAGGGGAAAAATATTGTCACTGCCTCCTGCACATTCTTTCCCTCCCATAGACTAATGCTTCCTGCAAGCCTGAAAGTTTATAAAATTGCTGTGCATTCACAAAATTAAAAATTACTGTTATGCACAAGTATTATGCTTATATGTGCTGTACACACAGATTCACTAAGAAACTGAAGTTTTTTTTTAACGCATTCCTCAGCTGGTGCACAGTAATTAGGGTGAGAGAATGGAAATTGTTGCACAGGCGTATAAATGTCACCCACAAGCCATCTGTTAAAATGATTTTCTTTCCTGAAGAGTTCAGGGGAAGACTAATTTTGAAGGATGAATGTATTGCTTTGATTTTAAAATTCTCATCCTTGTTTTCCGATCCCTCCGTGACCTCGCCCCTCCCTATCTCTGTAACCTCCTCCAGCCCGGCAACGCTGCGAGATCTCTGCACTCCTCCAATTCTGGCCTTTTGCGCATCTCCGGTTTTAATCGCTCCACCATTGGCGGCGGTGCCTTCAGCTGCCTAGGCCCTAAGCTCTGGAATTCCCTCCCTAAACCTCTCCGCCCCTTTACCTCTCTCTTCCTTTAAGAAGCTCCTTAAAACCTACCTCACCTATCCTAATATCTCCTCATGTGGCTTGGTGTCAAATTTTGTTTGATAATGCTCCTGTGAAGAGCCTTGGAATGTTTTACTACGTTAAAGGTGCTATATAAATGCACGTTGTTGTTGTAACAATTTCCAGCATATCTTGCATTGATATGTGACAGTGAGAGTGAGGGAACAGCTTGAGCATAAAAAGATTTGATGTGCTGAGTGAAAGAAATAGATTTTGGTTGGTTGACTACTGTTGTATGCTGTAAGTAGATGGTCCATATGATTCTTTAAAGTTAGATGCCAGAGGTAACAGACCATGAGTTACAGAATTAATCTGTTTCAGATTTTTGGCTCCCTCAAAAATAAACTTCACCGAAAAAGCTTTAAGAAGTCAATTCTTAAATTGGTCAAACTGCTTAAATCGGTGTGTCATAAAGGAAATCAAAGCATTTTTTAAATGTTGACTACAATTGGGTTTAAAAATGGCTGAAAGCCTTGATTATGTGCCTGTTAAACGTATTCATGCAAGCTTACATTCTCCTGTCTACTTTGAAATAAGAAGCAAGATGAAATGCACGGAGTATTGTTCTACAGAAGCCCTACCTTATGAAATTGAGAATTTTCCATTTTTCAAGTTGTTTTTCAATGAATGATGCGTATTGTTCTCACATAATCTCTTTTGGCTTTGGTGCCAGTTTATTCTCCTGGTAGTGTGAGCTTTTGCATCATGTAATGTATTTATTAATAAGACCCCAGCAGATTCGAATTCTTAGATAAAGTGCAATATGTGATTGCACATATCAGATAATATTGGTTATTGCTGGAGAAAGAAGCATTTATTCCTGGGGCATCTGCACTAGAATTTATTTGCATCTCATAGTTGTAAATTCCTGTTGACAGCCAAGGCCTTTTTCTTTTTACTGAGAGCAACTTATGGAAGCATTATGGATTTAAGTCTCCTCCCGCTCCCGTTCCCCTAATCTCTCAACCTTGACGTACGCAAAATACATGGACATGTTCTGAATGAATACTGTACATTCCTACTGCTTTGCACCTTATAGATAATTGAAATGTTATAACGCAAATGTTAGTAGGTAGAAATTACTGCTGGCATTCTTCTCTCTGCTGTTTGAATGAAGACATTAACCTGTTTATTTTAAATGCATTAATGCGTCTGTTAAAAAGCCGAACAGAGGAATTTGTTACGATTATATTGCTGACAGTAATTTCTACCCTAATATGTGTACATTTATGACAACGTAAATTTGTAACATCACAAATGTGTAGTGGGAAAATAGCTCCGTTTTCAATGAATATAATTGAGTGCAGTACAATGTTTGCTGAGAGTAACAGGCAATCATGTGCAAGGTCACAGAGTGAAAACTGACCTGCACCACAAGCATGATGCAGTAAATCCCAAATGAACACCAATTTGCCACGCTGAAAATGCATTGTATACTGATGTGGGGTTGATGTACCCTAATGCTTCACATTACAACTGAACCTGGAGTTGGTTCAGGTGGCTGGGAGGGTTCACAATGTACATTAGATTTAGATGTACAGTGCTGCAAAATTGGTCTCTGCAGCTCCACAGACTGCCGGCTGATGAAAACTGTCCTTGATTCAGTGTTATAAATGGATTAAGTGATGCATGGAATTTTCCCTCTGAATCCAAGACATAATTCAGCCCCACAAGTCTTTACCTGATAGAGATTGCAGTTTACAACTAACAGGATAATGACATATTCAGCAAAGAGATATTGCGGGGACGCGAGACTGATCCAACTCTAGCTGATCAGTGCAAGAAATGTTCTCATTTATATTCACCTGGGAGAGAACAAATTGATGCAAGTTTGCATGTTGAGTGTGATCGCCATCTGGATCAGTTAGTAATCTGCAGAGCTTGGACCAAGGTAAATCGTCAGGTTGGGTTATTGTGAGGATATGGCTGTGGCATTTTGAATTAGTTGTAACTTGTGGAGCATTGAGGCGGGGACGCTGGCTAAGAGAGCAGTCGAGAAGCCGAGTCTCGAGGTGATGAAGGTATGGACTAAGGTTGAAGTGGCAGTGGGAGAGAAGAAGGGATGGAGACAGGCAGTATTACTGGAAGAAAGCTGTCTTGGTAATGGAGTGGATTTTGGGAAAAAGTTCAGTTTGGGTCCAACAATATCCCAAGGTTCTGCACCTGCTGACTCAGCTTGAGTTGGCAGCTGTGGCAGTTGATGGAGTCGAGGCTAGCGGTGCTGTCAAGGACCAAAGAGGATGGATTTGACTTTACCAGCATTAACCAAGAGGAAATTTTGGTTCATCCAAGTCTTAATGTCAGACAGACAGTTGGAGAATGTGGCAGTATCCTTTGAATTGATGAAGGAGGTAAATCTGGATGTCATCAGTCTACATGTGGGAGCTGACTCAATGCTTCTGCATGATATTACCAAGGAGCAGCATGTGAATGAAGAAGTTGTGGGCACTTAGACTCCCTGAAGTGACTGGGCAGAAGGCAAAAGACAGTTGCAGGTAATGCAATGTCTGCATTGTGATAGACATGAGTGAAACCAGGAGAGAGTAGTGCCGCAGAGACTGCAGAAAAGAAATGTTGGAGAAGGATAGAGTGGTCAATGATGTGAAAGGTGGCAGAGAGGTAAAGGAGGATGAGGAGAAACCAAAATCCATGGTCATAGTTTAAAATGCAGCTGGTGGCCTCTGGTCTGATATTACTAGTGTGTTGTGAGAAGAACAATCTTGACCCTTTAATACATCAAAATAGAGATATTACATGGTGCAGTTAAAGGTTAAAAATTGTTACAATGGCGTTCCATAACCAGTACTGTTTCTGATAGCTAGCACAGACCCAGACTCAGTTGAAATCATGTTCATTGGCAAATGTGAGATGGTAGCAGGATATGAGCAGGCAAAATTTGCAAAACATTGAAATGAATGGTTGTTATTGTGAATTTGGTACAGCTCCATACCAGCCATGACACCACAACATAACATTTGTGACTTGGAACTTTGAAACATAATTGTCCATCTAGTCAACAGATTCAGGTGATATCATTATGTCATAAGTAATGTGAACTCACAAATTAGATTACACTTTTAAGATCACTCTTTGGTATCCTATTTTGATTCTCTAACATGTGGTTTTAATTTTACTCAGCTGGGTCACTTTCTGTACAGCAATGTACAATCATTTCTAGCTCACCACTTCTGCGGGCAGTAGCTATTAGGATTTAATAGTGCATGTTTCATTACGATATCACACTGACATTGCTACACAAATGCAAACTGTAGCTGGTATTTCTGTAAACTAAAATAGATGGTAATGGTGCTCATTAACCACATCATAACTATGTACAGTTCTGTGATTGTACCAATGTGAATATTGTGAGTATTTTCATTAGTAAAGAAAAAATATAGTGGAGTGCTTCAAACCAGTTGGGACCAAATCCAAATTTGTTTGGATTCAAGATTGATTGCTAAGAATTTGATGTACTCTATAGAATACCAAGGCTATGAGTAGAATTTTGACTGCAGATGTAAGTCAGTTCAAAATAGTTAAGGACCAGTGCAGAACTTGCCTGAAAGGTCAAGTGCTATTAGTTTTCAATTCTCCAGTATAAACTCATTTGCATAATTATTCACAGCACCAGGTGCAGACTGAAACAGGTCTAGGATGCGCACTAATGGTGGGAGGCAACAGTGCCATTTAAGTGAAATTTAAAGGGACAGGATCAGTTAAAGGGGAGTGTCACAATAGGAAGGATATAAATTCAGAAAACATTTATCTCAAAATGCATCTCAACCCATTAGACAAGGCTGAAGGGGCAGGGTTAAGAACTAACAGGCTAAAATTAAAGGAAAATTATGCAGACAATATGACAGAGCTGCTCAGCACCTGGTCATCCGTTTGATGACTTCTGAAGTCAAAGTGGTGCTGCACAAGCTGCTTATGAGGAGGATTGACCCCTGTGGCACTCCCCAGTACCTGTTTCATTATGTCTGGATGGGAGAGGTTTCATGGACCAGTCTCACAATCTCCTGAGAGGCAAAAATAAACCCATAGGCCAATTTAGGAAAAAAACGTGGAAATTTCTCTCTGAACTGCTGAAGGCAATCAAGTAGGCTCCAGGAGATTGCAGTGACTGATATCAATAACTACAGCTAACCCACCACCTGCCTTCTATAACTCAAGATGTCCTCCACTATTAAGAACTTATCCAGGTATCCTTTGAATGACTGCAGTGAATGCATACTCCTCGCATGTTCTGGCAATCTATTCCCGAGGTTGATGACACTGTGGGGGGGAGGGGGGGAAACTTCCTGGCATCTAACCAACTTCATGTTTTTGTATTTTCTGCTGATGGCCCTCTTATCCTTCCCTTCTGATCAAGCTCACATAACTAACCACACAGAATCTATCATCTATTTTAAAAACGTCACTCAGATTCCCTTGAAGTCTATGGGCTGGATTTTGCCAATGGGGAGCTTTTGGAGGCGGGACTCCCACTTGTCGGGTTTGAGTCCCGCCTCCATCAACTTCTGGCCAACCCACACTATTTTCCCTTGATTGACCTTGTTAAGCCCGCCCAGCGGGCTTAGCAGGCCAATTAAGGGAAAGCCGGTTACAGAGAACGTCAACATATGACGTTTCATCTGTCAAAAGTTTTTGACAGATGAATTGTCATCGTTTGACAGCTCTGTGAAGCTGTCAAACACTGACATTCTCTGTAGTTTGATGAGTTCTTGAATTCAAGACTCATCAAACATCTTTCTTTTGTAGAAATTAGATGGTTGCTGCATTGGAGAATGCAACGGCCATCTGTCATCTCTGCCGGTGAGATGCGAGCCTCTCCGCATACCCACCGTTTGAAGCCTGCAGGAAGAAACAAAGGCAAGTACACTTTTTCTAACACTTTGCACTTACCTCAGATACTCGCCTCTCCACACTTGCACCCATCACTCACCTCCACAGCACACTTTTGACCCCTCCGACCATCGCAGACCCACTACTCGCCCCGGTGACCCTGGCGGGGTTCGCAGCCTTCGGGAAGCCCGCACTTGTGTGGGCAAACTGGTGATAATCCTATTTTCTGCCTGTTAACTACCTGTTAGCAGGCAGTTAAGTGGCTGTAATCCCTTCCCGCCTCCAAGGAGACAGGACCCGGCGCAGGACGGCTACCTGCCTCCTGGCAAGATGGTATGGAGGCGGGTTGGGCCCCCGCCCCCAAATTCTGCCATTTTCCCGGCAGTCCCGCCTCCAAATCCGCCCCCCCAGGGCTGGCAAAATCCATCCCTATGTTTCTCCAATGAAAAGGTCCCAGTTCCCTGAGCTGATCTTGATAATTAAGAACCATAAGTCTAGATATCATTCTGGTTGGCCTTCTCCAGGGTTTTGGTATCCCAGCCATGTGAGAGTAGAGGAAACTGTACCTTGGGCAGCAAATACAGTATAGTGCCTCACATTGAATGAGCGCTTGGGACCCTGGACAATAGTGCGGGAAGAGGCAAATGATCAGGTGTTGCATCTGTTATGGTTTCTTGGAAAAATGCTAAGGGAAGGACAGCCAGAAGTGGTGGTATTGGAAGAGTGGACAAGGGCATCTGGAGCAAATTGTCCCTCTTAATCCATTATTTAGATGACTCCAATTATAAGCAACTAGAAATCAACAAGTTAATGAAAAAATGTTTAGGTTATTGCTAATGTATGTGTTAACTTGTTAGTTTCTAGCTGCCTGAATTGACATACTCTAGGCAATGGCTTAAGCATTTTGTTAATGTGTCACTATTGCATTATTAAAAATATGCCTGCCTATTGGACATTGGTGAGCTCCATTTACCCTAGCCACAGAGGGATCCGGACCTCTAGTTTGCTAGCTCCATGTGGCTCTAAGCTGGTACCATTCTCAAATTGATACATGAGCATAACAATGCCATAAATCTCATTCATATGTGACTGTACATCTCCCTGTCAAACAAACATCATAAGACATTGATTTATGAATGGATTACTTAAATTCATCAGTTGAATTGGTGGAGAATGGGGGTATTAGTCTGTGACTACACCTAACTGTGGCATTTCAAAAACTGGCCATTGGCAAGTCAGACATAGCATTAGGAAATATAGTTGTGATGTTATTTCAGAAATCACTTGACATTCATTAAAGAAAAGAAAGACTTGCATTTATATAGCGCCTTTCACGACCACTGGACATCTCAAAGCGCTTTACAGCCAATGAAGTACTTTTGAAGTGGAGTCACTGTTGTAATGTAGGAAACGCGGCAGCCAAAATTGCGCACAGCAAGGTCCCACAATGTGATAATGACCAGATAATCTGTTTTTGTTATGTTGGTTGAGGGATAACTATTGGCCAGGACACCGGGGATAACTCCCCTACTCTTCTTCGAAATAGGGATCTTTTACATCCACCTAAGAGAGCAGACAGGGCCTCAGTTTAACATCTCATCCGAAAGACGGCACCTCCGACAGTGCAGTGGTCCCTCAGCACTGCACTGGAGTGTCAGCCTAGCTTTATGTGCTCAAGTCCCTGGAGTGGGACTTGAACCCACGACCTTCTGACTCAGAGGCAAGTGTGCTACCAACTGAGCCACAGCTGACACATTATGGTGGATAGAGAACTTTATTTTGCTTATATTGCAGGATGAAATCCATTCATTGAAGCTAATAATGAACACTGTAAACTGGAAAGAATTTGCTTCTCAGTGAGCCCCTAAATAAGTTTGTTGCAACGTCCAATATCAGGAAAAGTGATCAGCTAAAACTCACTTTAGATTGTTAGTTACTATCCTTCTTATCATTGAGGTTTGTTATGCTTCTTCAGAACATATGACCTAGGCAGACTAAATTCTATTTTTATTTTACAAATTTCATTGAAGTAAGTGAAAGGATACTCAGTTATGCTTACAGAATACTAGGATTTCACTTCAGCTGAGAGTGCAGTGAGATATGTTACATGTTTGTGGAAACCGTAATCCTTTTTCCGAGTTGTGAAATAGCATAAAAGATTTTTTTTTAAATTCTGAGCCAGCTATTTGATGATTAAGGTGTGGAGGAAAAATTGCCTCAAGAAATTCAGCCTAATCTTTCAGCACATGGTAGCGAGCTACTGATATAGAAACCAAAGGCCCTTTGTGGCAGAATTCTTCTCTCTGAACCAGAAGCAGATAACATCTTGTTAGCATTAAGTATCCTTTTGTCACTTTTAGAGGTTTCTTTCTGTTCAATTATGGTCGGTGTTATGTATAACATTAAGCGGTGATTTGTCACACTGACATTTTCATTTAAATATCCTTATTCATTAATGTAACTAAAAATACTAATTGGACTTGCATCTCATCTTTATATTGTATAACAGTGCAGTAGTGTTAATGGGCTGCGGCTAATGTAGCTCTTCAAGTGCTGGACCCATGCTTCGAAAATAATGGGAATTCCTGTATATTTTTAATCAGATAAATACAGGGTTTTTTTCTAAATCAACTACTTTTGCAGTAAGTTGATGCTAATCAGTATACTTCACGTGCAAGCTTCTGCCAAGAAAATAAAAAGCTAACCTTAGTTATTTTTTGTTAACCACAGTTTTTGAAAAAGGTTATAGGATGAAAAATGGAAAAGGAGTAATTGCCCTCTTTTTTTGGGGGGGACGTCAACACCACCAATTAAAAAGGTGCTTGGGCATGATTTTCCTGCAGTCAATGTTATGAAACACATTGAAGAAAAAAAATCACAATTTATCCACAAGGCTTTGTAATTTCAGTTTAGGGCTTTGAAATTAATATTGGAATAGTTCAAAATGTTAAGAAAATTATGCTAAGTAGAATAAAAGTAAATTAAAATAAACAACTTGAAAATGCTCATGTAAGAGATGTTTAAATTGCTTCTATGTATTTAATTAAAAGCTTGACACAAGTGACAAGGTTCAACACTTTAATATTCTTAACCCATACATTTCAATCAAATATAACAATAGAACACAATTCCATATCTTAATAGTTTGAACTACTCCAATTAGTTATAGTAGGTTATACTTTTCTATTGTATATAAAATGTCAAGAATTGCAAATTCTGTTCTATTGTAAAGAAATAAAGAACAAACTTGCATTTATATAGCGCCTTTCATGCTCTTAAAGCATGTCACAAAGCATGTCACAGCCAATGAAGTACTTTTTGCAATGTAATCACTGTTGTAATCTAGGAATTTCAAATAAAGGATTTCAAATAAATCTGTTGGACTATAACCTGGTGTTGTGCGACTTCTCACTTTTGTCCACCCCAGTCCAACACCGGCATCTCCGCACCACGTAATCTAGGAAAACATGGCAACCAATTTGTGCACAGCAAGGTCCCACAAACAGCAGTGAGATAAACGACAAGCTAATCTGTTTTTAGTGCTGTTGGTTATGGGGTAAATGTTGGCCAGGACATCTGTACTTCAGTATATAAAATTAGTGGCAGCCTGTCCAACGGGGCATTTACAACTGAGAAACACTGCGAGCACAAATTTGAGAAACAGAACTGATGTCTCTTCAACACCCTGAAGCTGCAGTGAGCCTGCCTATTTGATGTTTTGCTACATACTGTTCTGCTGGTATTGTATAGAAAAGGAAATCAATAGGATCTGATGTAATTAATAATGTTTCCAAATACTTGATATGTACAAAGTGAAAGTTTGAAAATTTCAAAATGGGATGCCTTGGTTGTCTTACAAGTGATCCCAATAAACTGATAAAGGTAATAGTGTAAATAGTAAATTTGTGCTGTTAGTTTTAAAACGGCAATGACATGAACTTGTTTTGACTTCAATTTGTCTCAGTTAACTATTTATTTCATTCTCCAGTTATACAATATAGTTATACAATAAATACATTTTAAATGTGGTATTGCTTGTTCCATGGAGAAGAATTTTAATTTTGGAGAACAACCACTTACACAAAGAACACCCTCTAGACACCCCAAAGTGCTTTACAACCAATAAATTACTTTTGAAGTGTAGTCATTGATAAGTAGTGAATTTCCACACAGCATAATCCCACAAATAGATAAATGACCAATTAATCTGCTTTTAGTTGAGGGAGAAATGTTGGCCATCGCACTAAGACAACTCTCTGCTCTTCTGCTAATAGTGCAACAGGATTTTTTAAGTCTACCTGAGCAAGCATGGCCAGGCCTCAGTTTAACATTTCATTTGAAAGACAGCACTTTTCAACAATGCAGCACTCCCTCAGTATTACACTGAAGTAGCACCTACAATGAAGTGTTCAAGTCCATAGTAGGGCTTGAACCTACAACTTTCTGACTCTGAGGCAGGAATGCTACCAATTTTAAACAGATAAGCAATGTAGAAAGAGTGGAACAAGTTGACACTACAGATATAATTTTAATAAAAATATAAGAGTTGATTCCCCAATGTCATAAGTGTGGACTGTCACCTTGCACCCAGTGGGGAATCAGTTTGGTAGGTCTGGGATGCCACACTCTGAATTCAAACTGGCAGACAAATTTAAAAGGTTTTTTTTTTAGGTTGTGCTAACAGTGTGCACAGACTTCATTATAGCCCCCAAATTTATTTCAATCTATGTAAGTATTTCCCACAGCGAATTCTCCATCTCCATCTGGTCTACTCTTTCTGTGCTGCTCATCCATTTAAAATGGGTGTTGAGCAATTCCAAGTTGTTTGCTGCAGGACGTCAACTCTAAAAACTAGGACTGCCTGTTTTTTGGAAGGTTGGTTTGTGCTGTTGATTTGACTTGCCATACTGCTGTTTCTGCAGTATTGCTTGTTCAACAGTTTTCCTGCCATTTACTACAGATTTTCTACAATACAGAACTCCTTTTGCACAGATCTGTAGCCTAAGTATTGTTGCTGCCATCACCTGCCAACTTCAGCTTGAAGCAATCTGCTCTGCATGAGGCTTCCATCGGGCCTTGCCAATGGCTATCATGGATTTGGAGGAGCATAGGGATTTCAGGCAGAGGGAAGACAGATGCACTTGACGTGTCTGGTGCCCACTTAGGTTTGGCTCAGGAACCACACTTTCAGACTTTGGTTCACCTAGATGGCCATATCTGAGGAGATCTGCCTTTATGGTCTTTACTTCACAAAAGAGCCTGTGACAGAGTTATAGATCTTACTGGAGCTTGACTTGTAGTCAAGATCTCACACTTGGCCAGCCCTGCCCATTGCTGTGAGCGTACCACCGTATTGGACTTGAACACCATCAGAAACCTTTAAGCCACCACTGGTGACATTCTCCATATTAGTCAAACTTCGGTTCACCGACGCATCAAGAAGATCACAGAAGCCTTATTTGCCAACATTTTTGCCCCTGTCCCCATGGAAAAGAGACAACAGTACAAGAGGGTACAGCACTTTTACTAAATGGTAGGCTTCCCTAAAATACAGAGCCTTATTGATGGCACACATGTAGCCTAATGACCAGTCTGCATTCCACCTGATGTGAAGGGCGAAGTACAGAGAATGCATGTATCTGTGAGGAGCTTTAATGACTTGGTGACAAAACACGCAACAGTTCTGTGAAGCAAAGGAAGCCTTTCTCTTTGGCAGCCAAGATGTTGCACCTCAGCTTGACAGATATGGTAGCTGTGTAAGGGGTTTTGGCGTGCTTGTATCGCAGACGGTGCTGGTGCGAGGTTAGGCCTTCGTTGCCTAATACTATTGCTTGCTCTGGTCTCCGGCCAGCCTTGTTGCAATAAGCACCTGTGAGTGGTTCGACCCACTCGCCCTTACGGTTCTAACACTGGACTTAGGTGCGAGAGCAGTAATGCAGAGAAAAACTCAAATAGACCCGGTTGAATAGTACGAAATGGAAATCTTTATTGCATAGCGTCCAAAATCATGAAGTACATGTCATAGGCACAAATTAACGAGAGTACAAGTATACATACATTCATAAAGCTTGGTCTATGGTAATGAAGAACGCACGGCACATCGTAAAAAGGGGAACACATTATACTTTATCCTTAATAAAACCACCCTCCCCTATCAATACCTACACTACATCTAGATTTGTAGGATCGGGAAACATGCTCACCACTCGTGATACTTCGGAGAATTTTAAAGTGAGGCACTCGGCTCGTTTCGCTGCAGCGCCTGACTGTCACGTGTTTGGAGGGGTCTCTGTACCCCACTTGTTTATCTTCGCTGCTGCGGCAAGCAGGCTGGGCTCCCCGTTGTCATGAAGAACTCGACAGAACTCGGGCCCGGCTGTAGAACTCAAAGAAAAGTCTTCCTGTACCGACACCAGTTGTCGGTAGAATTCAAAGAAGAGTCTTTGACCGGTTCGTGCAATAACCTGTAGAGTTCAAGAAGTGGGTCTTATATTTTCGGGCGCGGTCGGGGTTTACTGATCGCGGCGGCACGTGGATTCTTCTTCTTTTCTTGTCATTTCGTCTTGTCTTGTTGGGCCTTCGGGTCCAGACACCGTTTACCGACTCTCGGGATGGTGCACCCGGTCACTTGCCTTCGTCGAGGCGGCTCGTTCCGATTGAGCTCCACCCAACATTCGAATAACCGTCCAGTGCGGCTAAAGTCCAGAGTCAACAGAGTCTAGAGAAACACAGAAGGCTGCTCGTCCAGCAGAGCGATACCTGAGGATCAGAATAGGAGAATAAGAGTTCAGCCCGAGTCAAGAGTCAGCAGAGATAAGAGAGCGATGGACATTTGTTCACTATAGTTATAGTGCTGTGTTCCTTATCTCCCGCCCAAATCTTAATGTTTGTCCTTTGTGAAATATTGGCGCTCAAAACTCCCAGCATGGGGCGATTCTTGTCTTTAACGGGTTTCGGTAGCACCTGAAACTGGCCAACTACCCGTTAATGTTTTCCTCATTGTTGAACCGGCTAGGAGCCTCCCTGGCTGGGTTTTGGGGGCCCCCGAATACTGGTTTAATCACCCGAGAATGGCGCTCTCATTGTAGAGCCGTGGGGGTATTTGTGTATTGATGTGTCTGGATGGGCCTTCGATTGCCCAGTACAATGGTCCTTACTTGTGCATGGAAAACGATTCCAGCACTCATATCTTTTGCTATTGTTACAAATGCAAACAGGTTGCATACTGTCTTTATCAGTGCTTATCGAGTATGATCCCGTCTTATATTGAAATGTTTATTCGAACGCCATCTTGTCTGCCCACTGTAATTCTGGAAGCTTCTGCCACGATGCGCGGCGGCCATTTTACAGGCTTCTGTGTCCTTTTTAATCATGACAGCATTTCGTTTAAATAAACTGATCAAACGAATCTGCTTCTCTCTCGTTATTTTGAATCGCGATAATTGCGAAACTTTACAGTCCCTCCTGTTGATGCGAATAACTCCGCTTATCGTATCAATTAAAAGTGGTGGTGAGCAAAAATTATCCCGATTCTCCACATCCAAACACTCCCTTAACTTAAACTATCTATGGTCTCCATGCCGTCCTCATTTCCCAGGGAAAATTACATTGTTTAAACTTGGACAAATCGTAGGCAGTATTGCCTTTAAACTTACATTGCGTATACGCCTTCCAGGTGCAAGAGGCCGATGCCTCTCGCACCACCTGTATATGCATATTTTATTATACAAGGAAAAAATAATCAGAACAGCCATTTAAAAAAAATACAAAGTTCCAAACTTAGTTACACATACTCATAACTAAATAACAATTACAAACACACACATGGCAAAATGGAGCGGCGTCATCCTGGCCGTTTACGCGGTACTTTCCTCGTTCACGCGCACGTAACGTTCTCTCCACTCCCCTGTGTTCTCCTGCTTTGTGAGGCGTTTGCCTCTCTTGCAGTGTACGACCAATAGGTACACTACAATAATAACTTGGCACACTACCAAAATGTGGGAGGCTATCCTGATCCATGAAGGAACTTCAATATTAGTGAACAGATCCCACCACGGTGGGATTACTATGTCCAAAATTTCTGTCCCTATTTCTACTGTTTTCTGTTCCAGGGTGTAAAAATGTTTTTGTGATACCGCGACGGCTTTCAAAAGCTTGGTGAGGTGTTCAGGGAGAGGGGGAATGATGTATCCGAAATGCGCGACGAATCGCTGCAAGTCTGTGAAATTCTCTTTTACTGTAAGGTGAACAGTGGATGGTTCAGGGATCGGGACAATTCGCTGTTGTGCCACTTGAACTTCAGCCCTGGGTTTAAAACAGAAACTGCTGTCACTCACCGGACACCGGCTGTGGTTTCCATGCTGGTAGTGTTGCGCTGCAGTGGTAACGCAATACGTTCCACCCCCTATGTATGCCACCTGTGGGGGCACATGATCTTGTGTCATTGCTTCCATGGTGCAATTCATGGGCTTCGCGCCAGCCGTTCTGAACCCGCATTGTGGTGTTAAAAAGGCATTCAAGTGCTGGGGACACAGGATGATGTGTGCTCCCCGGCCACGACAACCCGATAGGTCGGTACCTGTCATCGTTTGCTCCCAGCGGATGACGTAAGGTGGGACCGCTGCGTAGCGAATGTGGGCTCCCCCCTGAATGACACCAATGTTCTCCACCCGGTACACCGGGGCGGGCTTTGCCGTGTCGCCCAACACCGGCATATGTAGTACTATACCCATGATGGTATGATTTGACCGTCCGCAGTCCACGGGGACTGGGTATGCCTCTGAGGCTAGCCTGAGCTGGCACGGGCTTAATGCGTTCTGAAAAGGGTGGAGCGCCTGCAGGTGTTTGTTACTTATCCAGGACGGGACCAAACCTTGTTTTAAATCCTCCAAATTACTGCGGCCCTCGCCCAGTAACCACGCCCCGTATAGTACGCACACCTCGTTCTGCGCAGCTTGATCGGATGCATTCCGATCTTCCCTGATCAGGGCATTTACCGTTCTCGCATGCTTCTCCAGCTCTGCTATAATCTCCTTTAAGTGTAGTGTCATGGCCTGGTCCTCATGTAACTCAGACCCTACTACCTTGTTTTCGCTTGTGAGGATGCTTTTTAATTGTGTTTTTAAACCATTGATCTGGGTCTGCAGCTCCACGTTGTCTAGAGCGTTGACCACAGATGTTCCTGTATTAAAGGCAGTGAACATATCGTTCACAATACCCCTTCTTTGTCTCCCCACCTGACCCAAAACTTCGTGTGGTGTGGTGTACAAGCTTGTTTTGTCAATCTCTGCAAAATCAAACTCGTAGAATTGTCTGAACATGTTTGTCAACAGGACCTGGTACAATTGTTCCGTCTCTTTGGGGCACCACTCTGGTAACCGCACTTCGGTGAGATTTAGAATCACCGAAGCCACCGCGTAATGTACCCCTTGAAATAGTATCTGGTCTGTTGGGACCAGTACCAAACCATTCCCGGGCCCCTTAGTGGTTTTAGGGCACCCTTCCTCCTGAGCCAAAACCACCGGAATCGTGGGCGGAGCCTTGCGTGGGCGCGTGATGAGTTCAGTGGCGTTTACCGGGATCGGGGAGAATGGAGCTCCGCACCCCTTGGTGCTGACATCCCACCTCATCCCTTTTCCGTTATCCTGCCACTGGTGTACGAAAAATATGGATATACCCTTGGGGCAAACGTACTTCGATCCCCACATACAAACATATATTCCCTCATCCGGTTCCCACCATTTGTCCCAACAGACTTTCAATTGTCCGTTAGTCCCCGTAATTGTCCGATGGGTATTGTCACCCAATCGCTCCCACTCGACCGAGGAATTTCTCATAGTCTTGCTTAATTTCCGTAACCACCACCATCGGCTCAATGGGACCTTCCCATTGCATGTCAAACAAATCCTTTTGCCGACGGTGACGCTGATTCTGGGTGCAATGATCCTCACTCTGGGGCACAGTAAAGAAGTCTCTTTGTAGGCAAATCCGGATGCACTGGAGTATTCCGTTGAATTCGTTCCCAGCCATCCCGGCCACCTTCCCTTGTGGAAATAAGTGGCGGTCTCCTCAGCCTTTCGCTCCCCGGTCCCATCCGTCGCGATGGGGCCCGTGTCCCCGGAGCAGCCAAACACAACGACATCCTTGGTGAGGCCCCGATAGGCCAATCCATATCCGATCGTTGCGAGCACTATCAGAATCCTTTCCATCGTTCCTGGTTCCTGTGATCAGATAAAATGATGTAGCCAGCCTCCCAAGAGTCTCTGGCTTGTGTGAAGGGTGAGCGGGTCCCTTGACCTCGTCTCACGTATAACGACATGTATGCTGGATAGACTTTAACTATTCCTATCACTAACTCCCATCATTTTACCATTTACTGTTAAAATTAAACTGCAAACTTACCAAACTTACAAAACTTAAACTTAAACTTATAAACTTAACTGTACAGTGCCGCCCGTTCCCAGGGCGGCCTACCTAAATTCTGCGAAGGCTGCCACGAGCTTTTCCCAGTGGTGGGAGGGCACTGACCCCTTCCTTTGATCTGCCGCAGCCTGTCGCCGCTGCGCTGGGACTGGGATCTCCCTGGGCTGCCTTGACCTTGAACTTACGCCTGGGGGCGTACGGGGGACTTGACCACGACTTCCTGGGCTGGGGTGTCCGACTTGACCTACGGAGGGCTACTTTGGGCAAGATTTCAGGGCCGACGGACCAGGAACCAAGACTTCCACCGTCACGGCCTGTGGTCCTACCACAGCCGCTGGCTCCGTCTCCCCTGGCTCCGCCCCCCTGCACTCGGGATTTGCAGTTTCTGGCTCCACCCTACTTGGCCCAGTATGTGGTCCTCCACTCGCAATCCCTACCTCTCCCAAGGGCAAGACTTCCAGGGCCGACGGACCGGGTACCGAGACGTCCACCGTCACGGCCTGTGGTCCTACCACAGCCGCTGGCTCCGTCTCCCCTAGCTCCGCCCCCCTGGGCTCGGGATCTGCAGTTTCCGATTCCACCCTGTGTGGATCTCCACTCGCAGCCCCTATCTCCCCTGAGCTTGAGTCGAGGACGAAACTTTCGTCCTCCGACCCAGCACCTCTCCGATCGGGTCACTACCTTGGTCGAGCTCCTCGAGCTCTTCCTCATCTGAATCCCAACACCAAGAAAAGATCCTACACTTTTCTAGAATGTCCTCTCCCCTCAAGCAGGCTGCTTTACCGGTCTGTGTGCCCTGCGGTCCTACCCGGGGCTGCGAGTCCCCACTCGCAGTTTTGGCCCCTGTGATTGGCCCCTGTGCACCCGGCTTATACAGCTTGCACTGGTTTAAATCCTCATACTCCCTGCTCCTGGCTACCCTGTAGGCTGCTTTTATGTGTCTAAGCTGCCCTTCTAGCCCGTCTATTTTTCCCATTAAGCGGGCGTTCTCCTCCCGCAAGGCCTGCTCTTTTAACCTGGCTTCCTTACAGGAGACCCCCTCCTGTGCGTGTCTTTCAAGGGGACACAGGTAGGCAGGCTGCACCGGTTCCAGTCAGAAGCCTGGGTGGTATGGGGCTGTTGCTACCTCCCCGTGTGAGGTCATGAGAGACCGCATGGCTCCTAACATTGATTCTATTGCATCGGGATGGATAGGCACACCAGCTCCTTTCTCAGAGACAGGCGCTTGGGTTCGGACTGCGGGAGCTTTGTCCCTGGGGTCCTTCCAGGGGTTCCTACAGTTTTTACGCCAGTGACCTGTCTTCCCGCACCCGTAACAAACACCACTGGTTTGTGGGGCGCGATTTCCCTCCTGATGCCACTCCTTTTGAGCCGGGGCTGCGGGCCGTGCCTCATGCACCTTTCCCTTAAGGGGACGCGCTCCCGTGCTCCTAGTGTTCCGATACCCTATGGTGAGTCGATTTAGGACAGACTCCTCTGTTGTGGCGGGGTTAGTGGGATCAAACCACGCTTTGGCCTGCTCCCTGACGGCTGGCAAACTGTTGGCTACTAAACACCTGAGCCAATGAGTTAAACCGGCACCGTCCAGGTAGGTGCGCGCTGGCGCACCTGGGCAGCTACGCTGGTATACTGGCCACAGCCTGTCGGTGAAAACCTTCGGGGGTTCTCCCTCCATCTGTAGGGTTTGACTCAATCTGACGAACGGACCTTCGTCATCCGCCCCTAACACTTCTAGGACCTCGTCCCGTAACTCCTCATAGGTTTTATTTCCCTTCTTGCTCTCGTCTGAGAGACACTGAAGGATCGAGCTATCTAACGAGAACAGCAACATTTTGGTCTTTTCCACATCGTCGCAGCCATTAATTGCTGCGGTCTGTTCTACCTCCCTAAAGTGTACGGAAGGGTCGTCTGACTCGGACAGCTTCCGTACATGGCTAATCATTGCTCTCAGCTGGTGTGAGCTGTGAGGTAATATAAGCTGGTTCAGGACATCCCCGTCATCCCCATTGGCTGCATTCGGGCCTCTCTTGTGACCTCGGAGCGGACACATCGGTCCCGGGCTCGACTCTACCTCCGGGGATTGTCCTACCTCGGGGACCTCCTTCTCTATTTCCACCACTTCCTCCCTTACCCAGGTTGCCGAATAGCTGGGTGGCGCGGAGGGCGCAGTGGCAAATACCTCCTCTGCTTTGTCTGGTAGGGATTTTGGGAATTCCCTACCCACCTGTGGCTGGTTTTCTGACGGGCTGATGAGGCACACCAAGCCGTTTGCCTTATTCAGGGCCTCTCTTAGGTTCCCTATCTCCTTCTGGCAAACACTGTGGTCGGCTCCCTCATGCCTATCCTCGAGGGCCATCTTATATGCCGCCCTAACTCCCTTCAAGCTTTCTTCCTGGGCTTTTATCTGGTTAGCTAGGCGGGCACACCGTTCTCTAATCCTACCCTCGTTTAATTTCGCTTCCGTGACCTGACACTCTAGGTAATCAATTTTAGCCTCATGGTGGTTGGCTACTATCTGGCGTTCCTGATGTAACGCATTCAAGGATGCAATGAGTTTCTGTCCTCCCGTGATCTTTTCCTCCATCTCAACTTCCAAATCCCTGATCTGAGCTGCCTGTGCCACAATGACCTGGTCCGAAAGTTGGACTTGCTTCTTGTAGCACATCAGCCAGACCGCTTTCTCCACCGACTTCTTATGCTCTTTACTGCCTGTCCATTTGATGGCTGCGTCTAGCGGACGCTTATCCATCAGTAGGTCACTTATCCACCTTTTGGTTAAGTTAACCTTCCCAAACACATAGTCGGCTACCCTCTCATCCATCACATTTCGCCTATTCACACCAGGGTCTAAAACATTACTCTCTCGCTGCCAGTGTCCTGCCGCGGTCGCCATTTTCTGTAAGGGGTTTCGGCGTGCTTGTATCGCAGACGGTGCTGGTGCGAGGTTAGGCCTTCGTTGCCTAATACTATTGCTTGCTCTGGTCTCCGGCCAGCCTTGTTGCAATAAGCACCTGTGAGTGGTTCGACCCACTCGCCCTTACGGTTCTAACACTGGACTTAGGTGCGAGAGCAGTAATGCAGAGAAAAACTCAAATAGACCCGGTTGAATAGTACGAAATGGAAATCTTTATTGCATAGCGTCCAAAATCATGAAGTACATGTCATAGGCACAAATTAACGAGAGTACAAGTATACATACATTCATAAAGCTTGGTCTATGGTAATGAAGAACGCACGGCACATCGTAAAAAGGGGAACACATTATACTTTATCCTTAATAAAACCACCCTCCCCTATCAATACCTACACTACATCTAGATTTGTAGGATCGGGAAACATGCTCACCACTCGTGATACTTCGGAGAATTTTAAAGTGAGGCACTCGGCTCGTTTCGCTGCAGCGCCTGACTGTCACGTGTTTGGAGGGGTCTCTGTACCCCACTTGTTTATCTTCGCTGCTGCGGCAAGCAGGCTGGGCTCCCCGTTGTCATGAAGAACTCGACAGCACTCGGGCCCGGCTGTAGAACTCAAAGAAAAGTCTTCCTGTACCGACACCAGTTGTCGGTAGAATTCAAAGAAGAGTCTTTGACCGGTTCGTGCAATAACCTGTAGAGTTCAAGAAGTGGGTCTTATATTTTCGGGCGCGGTCGGGGTTTACTGACCGCGGCGGCATGTGGATTCTTCTTCTTTTCTTGTCAGTTCGTCTTGTCTTGTTGGGCCTTCGGGTCCAGACACCGTTTACCGACTCTCGGGATGGTGCACCCGGTCACTTGCCTTCGTCGAGGCGGCTCGTTCCGATTGAGCTCCACCCAACATTCGAATAACCGTCCAGTGCGACTAAAGTCCAGAGTCAACAGAGTCCAGAGAAACACAGAAGGCTGCTCATCCAGCAGAGCGATACCCGAGGATCAGAATAGGAGAATAAGAGTTCAGCCCGAGTCAAGAGTCAGCAGAGATAAGAGAGCGATGGACATTTGTTCACTATAGTTACAGTGCTGTGTTCCCTTATATCCCGCCCAAATCTTAATGTTTGTCCTTTGTGAAATATTGGCACTCAAAACTCCCAGCATGGGGCGATTCTTGTCTTTAACGGGTTTCGGTAGCACCTGAAACTGGCCAACTACCCGTTAATGTTTTCCTCATTGTTGAACCGGCTAGGAGCCTCCCTGGCTGGGTTTTGGGGGCCCCCGAATACTGGTTTAATCACCCGAGAATGGCTCTCTCATTGTAGAGCCGTGGGGGTATTTGTGTATTGATGTGTCTGGATGGGCCTTCGATTGCCCAGTACAATGGTCCTTACTTGTGCATGGAAAACGATTCCAGCACTCATATCTTTTGCTATTGTCACAAATGCAAACAGGTTGCATCCTGTCTTTATCAGTGCTTATCGAGTATGATCCCGTCTTATATTGAAATGTTTATTCGAACGCCATCTTGTCTGCCCACTGTAATTCTGGAAGCTTCTGCCACGATGCGCGGCGGCCATTTTACAGGCTTCTGTGTCCTTTTTAATCATGACAGCATTTCGTTTAAATAAACTGATCAAACAAATCTGCTTCTCTCTCGTTATTTTGAATCGCGATAATTGCGAAACTTTACAGCTGGGCAGAGAGGAGAGGGGGGAAGGAGATGTAAGGAGTGGGGCTAGTGATTTCCGAGCTGCATTGCTGATGTGGCACCATTCTCCTGGTTCAGTGCTTGGTGCATGCTTAGTACAGGTATTCCTTTCCTTTAAGTGAGCATGCTTTCTCAGTCCAGAGAACTTTCTCATTTTCTCCCATGACCTGCAGACATGGGAGATTGCATTAACATGGCTGGGCACCATGCCATGCTCCCCGCACATTGCATCAGGTGAGAGGGTTCCCCTCGACACCAAAACTTTCCACCTTCCTCTGCTGCACTTGCTCTAGACTTCATCTTAGCCACAATATGTGAGGCTGTATTCAAAATTAATCAGCAGTACTTTAAGTACAGCAACCCTTTTAAAAGCTACTGAACTTCTCATTTCCCATCCACTTGTTGCCATAGCACTCCCTGCATACCTGGACAAAAATGTGCAAGGAGCTCTATTAAAATTACTTCAATGAATTGACCACTTCCCTGAATTTGGAGGGGCTGGGAGACCATTCTAGATACCCGGGAGCACTGCTTATTCCCACAATGGGGGTATCGACCCTATAACTTAATATAGATCCAAAATATATAATCTACGTATTCAGTAGTATGTATCTTTTTTTAAATTAAAAAGGGAAAAAAAAGTTGAAATCAATGAATGAAATTTCATTTTTAATCAATATGCCTCTACTCAAGTAGAATCAATTTAATTTTTGTGTAAAATTATGATTGGACACCCAGATGTAGTCACTTTATTAGAAATAATGTTGATCCTTATTGAAAAGAGAGAGGCACTATTATATAGGATGCCAACTCTGTGCCAAAGAGTGTCGTCTTTGCAAAAGCCAGTGGTTGGCATGCAGAAAAGAACTCTTAATATAATGGACTATTTCATAGATGGGGCTGGAAAACTCCCATTATCTTACAAGGGAACAGGGTCCTGAGGTTCAGCAGCACTTAGGGTGTGATGCTGGGGTTTAGTAATACTGCTGTGAAGTCCTGGGCTTCAGTATGGGGGAAGGGAATCCTTTGCATTGGGGTTACAGCACTGGGTTCCTGTGGTGTGGCAGCCTTCTGTAGAAGGAAAACCTGGATCTTGCCAAGTTTTAGGGATTGATTGCAGGATTTGGCAACATCAAAGGAGGGTCTGGTTATCTAACAGGGTGGGGGAAGAATTTACAAAGAAGTTTATAGGAGATCTCCTCAGAGCAACTGAAGTAAGATTTTTTTTAATTGGTTCTTGGAAAATAAATAAATTGGCATTTCTATACGTTAACAGTTTATAAACAAAATGGCTGATTTATAAAGCATATATACATATACATTGTTTTTATATTAAAAATGGCCGTGTAAAACATTCAAAAATGCATGTTTTTTTTCCAAGTGGATGCTGGGGTGTGGAAGTTGGGGATGGGTACATATCGCCAGTGAAAGAATTCGGAAAATAATTAATTTGTGTTTCCCTTAGCAACTGCAGTTGTAAAAGCAATCTTTATGTAAATAATGATTTTTTTTAGATTTGGGAATTCCAAAACTAAACCGAGAATAGGTATTCTAATCAGGTTTTTTTCCTGTCAGTTTGTATCTCTTAGCTAGATTCTCTTTCTGAAAAAAAAAGTTGATAATAGCTTTCATATGAAACATGAGATATTAAGAATTTCTTAAATTCATCTTGTTTTCATATAACTTAGAAAAAACAAACTGAAATTGTTGTACATTGAGCAATGACATAATTCATCACTTGTAATGAGAAATAGGAGTACATTTTCTGTAAAAAAAAAAAAATTATTATTCATGCTTCTAAATATGAACAGAAAGCACAGCTGGCATGCTCACTCACTTACTCTATACTAAAGAAATTGTTTAAACTTCATTTTGCAGCTTGCTTCTGGCAAGTTGTGAATGGCCAATTTGATGTCTACCATGAAAATTTCTATAGTTTGCCTCAGATAAAAGTTATCAAGTTTTAATAGAAAAAACAAACTCCACTAAAGGAAAAGAGAACTTGCGGTTATATAGCACCTTTATGTCCTCAGGATGACCCAAAGCACTTTACAGCCAATTAATTATTTTTAAAGTGCTGTTGTTATGTAAAATCAGCTGCCAATTTGCGTACAGCAAGATCCCACAAACTGGTAATGTAACGGGAAAACTGTTGGCCAGGAGAACTCGCCTGCTCTTCAAATAGTACCGTGGGATTTTTTTTATTCACCTGAACAGGTAGACTGGGCCTCAGTTTATCAGATCATCTGAATTCTGACATTCCTTACACTGCAGCACTCTCAGTACTGCACTGAAGTGTCAGCTTAGATTATATTCCTGGATTGGGGCTTGAACCCACAGCCTCCTGACTAAGAGGTAAGAGTGACACTACTCAGCCAAGCTGGCACTATGCCACAAGGCTGGTGTTTGCATGTGATACTTTACAAGAATAAAGATGTTAATATTTATTCTCCAACTGATTTTCAAATAATTTGGACTAAGTTAAGGAACTCACAAATCTGTTGTACCACGAGGAAGTTGTATAGTGAGAGAACCACCATTTGTTTAGTTTACTGCTCTTATAATGAATTAACATAAGGTTTTTTTCTAATTTGTTGTCAGGTTGTAGGCCTAGACTGACAACTATGTCCTTCTCGGGTTGGTCAGCCTGATCCGTAGTGTTACCACCAAGCCACTCTTGGTGGCACACATTGAAGTTCTCCCAGGTGGAGTGCCCTTGCTTCCCCTAGTGGTTCTTCCAAGTGGTATTCAGCTCTACTGATGCATTAGTTGAGAGGGTGGTAATAGGTGGTAATCAGTAGGTGTATTTGGCTTTTTTTAACTGAAGCCATGAGATTTTGGATATGGACAGCGCTGGCAAGGTCTCAATTATTGTCCCTTCTAGTTGCCCTGAGAAGGTGGTAGTTGATGGAGGGCCTTTGAAACGCTGAGGTCCCTGTGATGAAGGCGCTCTTTATGGCCATGATTTTACTAACCTCCGCGGGTCCGTGGTGGGCGATGTCAGTGGTGGGCGATGTCGGTGGCAGGTCCCGACCCGCTGCTGTCTCCTTCCAGGCCCTGAAATAAATTTCCCGAGATTGGGCTTGGTAAGTCTGCCCTGTGCGTTTACTGGCCAATTAGAGGAAGCGGGTCTGATGACGTCATTTGATTGCGTGTCATCAGCCAGTTTCCTTAAAGGGACCATGTCCAAATTTATTTGACATTTGTGTTGTCGGTCAGTGTTCTACAGCATTGAGGTGCTGCAAACACTGACAAGCACTGCACAAAGGCACAGGGCTGCACCCAGACTCTCCCATGACTCCCTCCATATGCACAGCACACAGGGAGGTCCTTCCCATGGGCGGAAGAGACCTCCTTAGGAGATCAATACAGCCTGGTTGCACATTGCAGAGGAGGGCACAAGCGGGGATGTGGTCAGAGGACCTGGGTGCAGTGCCGCAAATGTTTCAATGAGCTCAGTAATCACGAAATGTTAGATCAAAGCCACACTCAACCTCATCCTGCTGTGCCTCTCATCACATCCCCATCACTCTGCCTTCCCTACCCTACTCCTGCACATCCTTACTCACACCAACTTACCTTGGACCTCCACCCATCCCTCTCTATCTATAGTGTCACATCTCCATCTCACTAACCACCCCTCACACTCACCCTCATCCTAGTGCAATCATACCAATTAACAACAAGGTTATCATAGAATCCTAGAATTTTACAGCACGGAAGGAGGCCATTCAGCCCATCGTGTCCCCACCAGTCGACAAAGAGCTATCCAGCCTAATCCCACCTACCAGCTCTTGGTCTGTAGCCTTGTAGGCCACGGCACCTCAAGTGCACATCCAAGTTCTTTTTGAATGTGGTGAGAGTTTCTGCCTCTACCACCCTTTCAGGCAGTGAGTTCCAGACCCCCACCACACTCTGGGTGAAAAAATTTCCCCTCAAATCCCCTCTAAACCTCCTACCATTTACTTTAAATCTATACCTCCTGGTTGTTGACCCCTCTGCCAAGGGAAACAGTTCCTTCCTATCCACTCTATCTAAGTCCCTCATAATTTTATACACCTCAATTAGGTCTCCCCTCAGCCTCCTCTGTTCCAAAGAAAACAACCCCAGCCTATCCAATCTTTCCTCATAGCTAAAATTCTCCAGTCCAGGCAACATCCTCGTAAATCTCCTCTGTACACTCTCTAGCGCAGTCACATCTTTCCTGTAATGTGGTGACCAGAACTGCACGCAGTACTCTAGCTGAGGCCTAACTAGTGTTTTATACAGTTCAAGCATAACCTCCCTGCTCTTATATTCTATGCCTCAGCTAATAAAGGTAAATATCCCGTATGCCTTCTTAACCACCTTATCTACTTGTCCTGCTACCTTCAGGGATCTGTGGACATGCACTCCAAGGTCCCTCCATTTCTCTGCACTTCTCAGTGTCCTACCATTTATTGTGTATTCCCTTGCCTTGTTAGCAGTCCCCAAATGCATTACCTCGCACTTGTCCGGATTGAATTCCATTTGCCACTGTTCTGCCCACCTGACCAGTCCATTGATATCTTCCTGCAGTCTACAGCTTTCTTCTTCATTATCCACCACACGGCCAATTTTTGTATCGTCTGCAAACTTCTTAATCATACCCCTTACATTCAAGTCTAAATCATTGATATATATCACAAAAAGCAAGGGACCTAGTACTGAGCCCTGCGGAACCCCACTGGAAACAGTCTTCCAGTCACAAAAACACCCATCGACCATAACCCTTTGCTTTCTACTTCTGAGCCAATTTTGGATCCAAAGTGGTAGGCACTTGGGTGTTTTATACAATGTTCATGTAAAGTTTCTGTGAATGTGTTGTCAAATATTGAAACCTTTTTTTTCAGCACTTTGCGTTCTTGGACAGATTTATGTGCATCTTTGGAAGTGGCTTAGTGAGTTGCAGTGAATGGTGTCCCCCGCAGTGGTGATGAGTGTGAAAGGAATGGCTTGGGCAATGTAGGGATGCTTTATGGTGTTGGTGTGGGGTGGTGCCAACCTGGCACATCATGTGGCAGCCAGGATGTGCAGCATCAAGTGAAGTAAATCTCTCCATGGTGAGGCCATCCCTGGCCTCCCGGGCTGCAATGTGGTCGGGTGCTGATCCCCTGTGTCTTGTGTAGCATCAGGTGATTGCGGAGAAGGTTGGTGTTGTTGTTGGTGCTGCTGGTGTGCCTGGTGCTGCTGGTGTTGAGGCTGATCGTGGTGGGATTATGAGGACCAAGGTGAGAGAGTTTCAAGGGCACCCATGCTGATGGAATAGATGGCAGGTGAAGTAGAGATAACAGAAGCAATCTGTCAATGGCGGGAGAGGTAATGAGGTCAGACTGGATGTAGACTTGTGTGAAGACTTACAGCATGGTGAATCTGTTGTGGAAATGCAGTGAGGAAGAGCTTGTGGCTGAGGGAAGATATCTCTGTAAGGTGGGAGCTTTGACATGACATTTGAAGCTGTCAACTCGTCAGCTGATTCAATGGCCACTGACCTCCCGCCTCAGCTTAACAGACGAGGTCTAGGCACAGTGGGAAACCAGTGAGCGACCTGTCAAATCCAAACGCTGGGAAAAAACCATTGATAAATGGCTGTTAACAAGCCACTAATGATTTTAATTGATCCCCCGTTGCTGCCTATCAGGTCTGCTCAGCACTGGCAGACCCGACATCGGGAAAGTCCAGTGTGCGCGTTTTGACAGTGGGTTTAAATCGGGTCCGCTGAACGCCGGCAAAATCGCGGCCCCAGTGTGAGCTTAATCAGTGAGTACTAGCAACCAGCATAACTGAGGAGGGCATCACAGACAAACCAGTCCTGTCCTCAGCTAACACCCACATATGTGCACTTTGCAGCAAGAGTTACTGGATAATGATCAGGAACAGGAATACTGATTCATTTATTTTTCCCCCTTCCCAACACAGTAGAACTCCCGCTAACACACTGTCTGAGACCAGCTAACTCAAAATGAACTAGGGATTGAACCTGGGGCCTATGCACTGCTCTTACCAGCTGAGTGATTGGGAAAGGAATGTCTAGATTTGTAATAAAAAAAGTAATAAGAATACAAGGAAACGTGGCACAACAAAAGATCGTTTAGTCCCAGCTTGCTATTTTTAACAGACTATGTACAATTCATATGGTAATGCCAGTTCATATAATTTTTTTAAATTACATTTATATGCTATGTTCCTACATATCACATTTAGGTGCATCACACAATAAATAACTTTTGAAGTGCAGTTATTGTTATGCAGGCAAAACATAAATCTACTGAGACAGATCAATAACGAAAGGCAAACACCAACAAGAAGATATTACTTGTTGACTTTCTAGCCAAGATACTCAAGAGATACCGGAGATACATGTCTAGTTTTTATAGTCAAGTTAATATTGATTATATTATGAGGCAGTACCACTAGGTGGAGATAAATATATGTAACCTATATTTAATTCATAAGTAAACAAATTGTTTATATCAATCACTTTTTTAGTTCATAAAGCACAGCTTCTTATTAAATAATAAATATCCTTTTACTTTTTTTTCTGTTCTAGCACCATTAAAAGAACTGGGACATTAAAATGGAGATCATTTTAATTCCATATAAACGCCTGCTAAAATAATTTTAAGGTTTCAGAAAAAATATTTGAGTACAGTCTTCTTTTAGGCAACTGATTTCTAAGAGGTGCCATTTACTTTAATGTTGGATTGACCTTAAGGCTAAATGGAATCTTTTGATGTTCTGATTGATTTTCTGACTTATTTATGATCCATGCTTTTCATCATCTTTTTATTTGTTGTATTTTGAAACCAGTAGCTATTAACAGGTGTACAGACTTACATGAAGTTATATCGAGACAAGGGGCCCAAAATTGTGTTTGGGCCCTGGGTGTTTCTTCGGCATGAATGCCAGACGTGCACCAGAAAATGGGGTGGACCCTAGTTACACCGGGACTCAACCCCTTGGAGAAGAGCCCTGTAAATTCTTCTTCTCACCCTCTCCCTGTTAAGAGGGTATGTCTGTGAGAGCTCCCAGGCTTCCCTGGGAAAATCCACCCAGTATGCCCTTTAAAGGCTTCAGGATGTTAGTCTCACTGAGGCTCCAGAAACGGCCTCGCAACGGGCTTCCACATTCAATCGAGCCCAGAGGGGATTGATTACCTAGAAGAAATCCCTTGATTGCTCTCTGAGGAGATAAGCTTTTAAAAAAAAAACTTACTACTGTCTTTTGTGCTTCCTGAGAATTCTCTCTGCTTCCGGAGCAGTGTTGCACTACTCCGACATTCTGGGCGTCCACCAGGGCATGATATGTCCTCCACAAGCATGCATGCGATCCTGCCCCTCCAATTTGGGTTAGATGCCTCTTCATTTGGGCCCACTTAAGGCCACACTTCCACTGGCCAAACGGGCTGATCTATCAACAAGATTAAATGTAAGAGATTTAGAACGAAGACACAGAGTTGTCAGGCTGTGGAATATTTTACATTCTTTTTCGGGTTGTGGACATCACTGGCAAGTCCAGCATTTATTGCCCATCAACCACATTTGGCGTGGGACTGGAGTCACATATAGGCCAGATGAAGTAAGGACATCAATGAACCAGTTGGGTTTTTACAACAATTGACTTCTTCATGTTTACTTTTACTGGTGCCAGCTGTTTAATTCCAGATTTTTAAAATTTAATTCAAATTCTCAAATTGCCATGGTGGGAGTCAAAGCATGTTCTCTGGATTATTAGTCCTGTAAATTGCACAGGTTGAGATGGATTTACATTTTTTAAATCTACCCTTCCATTATAGCAATCCTGCATCCCAGGAACAGAGTAATTCCTAGTCCTCAGTGTTGCTAGGGTGCAAATGATGGAGAATCTGTTGGACATATTTCCTATCCATTATAAGCCATTACAATACACCCACTAATATTTGGGTCTAAGTTTTGTATGTTCCCCCCCCAATCCCATATTTTCCACCAGAAAATCCCATAAATGGTGGAGCCAAGCAAGGAACCGGCAGGGGGACTCACAAAGAATTTCCCACTCTATTCTCCTGGAGTTAAGCTGGGGAGCTGGTGTAACTCAGGCAGAGATCCTGCCCTAGACATTTCAGTTACTGGGAAAAAAATGGCAGCTGAGATTTTTTCACAAAACTCTGAGTGATTTGATCCTCACATTTTTGCTGTCATAGTTTAATCATCACACTTTCGCTGTAATAGAAGGCTATTTCAGATGAATACGTGGCTAGAAGAATGGTGCAAGGGGGAGGGATTCAAATTCCTGGGACATTGGAACCAGTTCTGGGGGAGGTGGGACCAGTACAAACTGGACGGTTTGCACCTGGGCAGGACCGGGACCGATGTCCTTGGGGAAATGTTTACTAGTGCTGTTGGGGAGGGTTTAAACTAAAATGGCAGGGGGTTGAGAACCAGTGCAGGGAGACAGAGGAATGGAAAGCAAGGATAGAAGCACAAGACAGGAAGGAGAAAAGCAAAAGTGGAAGGCAGAGAAATCAAGGGTGTAAATCAAACATGGCCAAAGTAAACAATAATTCTAAATGGGCCAAGAGTGTTAAAAAAACAAGCCTGAAGGCTCTGGGGTAGAAATTAGGTCGCGCCCCATTTGGGGCGCAAATATCGTCCGGACGCAAATATTAGCGCCTGGCGCTAATTATCGGCACTGACAGGAAACTTCACTTTTACCGCCCCGGGAGGTGAGTGGAGCGCTAAAGCAGGCGCTGCACACCTCTCTTAAGGCGCAAAGGCCGAGCAGTGAGGCGCTAACTCGGAGCGCTGGCGAAGCTCATGTAATGTCAGTCAGCAATGGAACACACACACAATGGCACGGGCCAGTTCTTAAAGGGGATGGTTAATCTTGCTTTCCATCCACATCCTGTTCATTGCTGCCTTGAATCTCGGCCTGGAGAGACTTGCACATCAAATGTGCTGGAAAGAACAATGGAGCGTACCAGGCAAAGAGCTCAGAGTGCAGCTCCCACAGTCTCTGCTAAATCGATACAAGGAATGGCAAATCAAAATGAACCTGCAAAGTGCTGCTCAGTACCCAAAACTCCTTCACACAACGTTGAATCTCTCCAGAAGTATCTCCCTCTCTCTCTCAGAATGCGTAGTTCAAAAATGCCACCAACAATAAAAGACAGGAAGAGGTCCCCTTTAAATAGCGCCCCCCCCAGCCCCACAGCGATTGATAGCGTTCCAGTCTTCTGGTCGTTGGAAGCGCCAGGCGGTAAGGCAGGGGGCGCCACTCAATTTCCGCTACGGGGCGCCACAAGGGCGTTGCACCATGGAATGACGTCACAATCTGCGCGCGCAGGTGGTCGCAGCGGTAAGTTTTAGCGCCGCCGCACAATCTCAAGTTAAGTTCTCGAGCGGCGCAAACATCGCTGCGCCCGGGCGTTAGCGGCTTTGCGCCCCATTAGCGCCCTCTTAAGGCGCTAACAGGAGGCGCAACCAAGTGAATTTTTACCCCTCTGTGTCTTAATGCGAGGAGCATTCGTAATAAGGTGGATGAATTAGCTGTGCAAATAGATGTAAACGGATATGATATAATTGGGATTACGGAGACATAGCTCCAGGGTGACCAAGGCTGGGAATTCAACATCCAGGGGTATTCAATATTCAGGAAGGACAGGCAAAAAGGAAAAGGAGGTGGGGTAGCATTGCTGGTTAAAGAGGAGATTAACACAATAGTAAGGAAGGATATTAGCTCTGATGATGTGGAATCTGTATGGGTAGAGCTGAGAAATACCATGGGGCAGAAAACGTTAGTGGGAGTTGTATACAGACCCCAAACAGTAATGCTGAGGTTGGGGATGGCATTAAATGGGAAATTAGAGACGCGTGCAATAAGGGCACAGCAGTTATCATGGGTGACTTTAATCTACATATAGATTGGGCTAATCAAATTAGTAACAATACTGTGGAGGAGGAATTCCTAGAGGGAATACGGGATGGTTTCCTGGACCAATATGTTGAGGAACCAACTAGAGATCAGGCCATCTTAGACTGGGTATTATGTAATGAGAAAGGATTAATTAGCAATCTTGTTGTGCGAGGCCCCTTGGGGAGGAGCGATCATAATATGATAGAATTCTTCATTAAGATGGAGAGTGAAGTAGTTGACTCAGAGACTAGGGTCCTGAATTTAAATAAAGGAAACTACGATGGTATGAGGCGCAAGTTGGCTAGGATGGATTGGGGAACATTACATAAAGGGTTGACGGTGGATAGGCAATGGCAAACATTTAAAGATCGCATGGATGAACTACAGAATTTGTTCATCCCTGTTTGGCATAAAAATTAAACAAAAAAGGTGACTCAACCGTGGCTAACAAGGGAAATTAGGAATAGCATAAGATCCAAGGAGAGGACATATAAATTGGCCAGAAAAAGCAGCAAACCTGAGGATTGGGAGCAGTTTAGGATTCAGCAAAGGAGGATAAAGGGATTAATTAAGAGGGGGAAAATAGAATATGAGAGTAAGCTTGCAGGGAACATAAAAACTGAGTGTAAAAGCTTCTATAGCTATGTGAAGAGAAAAAGATTGGTGAAGTCAAGCGTAGGTCCCTTGCAGTCAGAATCAGGGGAATTTATAATGGGGAACAAAGAAATGGCAGACCATTTAAATACATACTTTGGTTCTGTCTTCACAAAGGAGGACATAAATAACCTCCCAGAGATGTCGGGGAACATAGGGTCTAATGAGAGGGAGGAACTGAATGAAATCAGTATTTGTAGGGAAATGGTGTTAAGGAAATTGATAGGATTGAAGGCCGATAAATCCCCAGGGCCTGATAATCTACATCCTAGGGTACTTAAGGAAGTGGCCCTAGAAATAGTAGGTGCATTACTGGTCATCTTCCAAAATTCTATAGACTCTGGAACAGTTCCCATGGATTGGAGGGTAGAAAATGTAACCCCACTATTTAAAAAAGGTGGTAGAGAGAAAACGGGGAACATCGGTAGTGGGAAAAATGCTAGAGTCCATTATAAAAGATGTAATAGCAGAGCACTTGGAAAACAGTGACAGGATCGGACAAAGTCAACATGGATTTACAAAAGGTAAATCATGCTTGACTAATCTACTGGAATTTTTGATGATGTAACTGGTAGAATAGATAAGGGAGAACCAGTGGATGTGGTGTATTTGGACGTTCAGAAGGCTTTCGATAAGGTCCCGCATAAGAGATTAGCATGCAAAGTTAAAGCACATGGGATTGGGGGTAAGGTACTGACTTGGATAGAAAACTGGTTGGCAGACAGGAAGCAAAGAGTTGGAATAAACGGGTCTTTTTCCGAGTGGCAGGCAGTGACTAGTGGGGTACCGCAGGGATCAGTGCTAGGACCCCAGTTATTCACAATATATATAAATGATCTAGATGAGGGAACTAAATGTAATATCTCCAAGTTTGCAGACGACAGAAAGCTGGGTGGGCGTGTGTGCTGTGAGGAGAATGCCGAAAAACGCCAGTATGATTTGGACAGGTTGGGTGATTGGACAGATGCATGGCAGATGCAGTATAATGTGGATAAATGCGAGGTTATCCACTTTGGTGGCAAAAACAGGAAGGCAGATTATTATCTGAACGGCAATAGATTGGGAAAAGGGGAAGTGCAACGAGACCTGGGTGTCCTTGTGCACCAGTCGCTGAAGGTAAGCATGCAGGTGCAGCAGGCGGTTAATAATGCAAATGGTATGTTGGCCTTCATAGCGAGAGGATTCGAGTACAGGAACAAGGATGTCTTCTTGCAGTTGTACAGGACCTTGGTGAGACCACACCTTGAGTATTGTGTGCAGTTTTGGTCGCCTTACCTGAGGAAGGATGTTCTTGCCGTGGAGGGAGTGCAGCGAAGATTCACCAGACTGATACCTGGGATGGCAGGAATGACGTATGAAGAGAGATTGGGACGATTGGGCTTGTATTCGCTAGAGTTTAGAAGAATGAGAGGGGATCTCATTGAAACTTATAAAATTCTAACAGGACTAGACAGACTAGATGCAGGAAGGATGTTCCCGACGGCGGGGGAGTCCAGAACCAGGGGTCACAGTCTAAAGATAAGGGGTAGGCCATTTAGGACTGAGATGAGGAGGAATTTCTTCACCCAGAGAGTGGTGAACCTGTGGAATTCTCTACCACACAAGACAGTTGAGTCCAATTCATTAAATATATTCAAGAAGGAGTTAGATATATTTCTTAAGGCTAAGGGGATCAAGGGATATGTGGAGAAAGCAGGGACAGGGTACTGAATTTGGATGATCAGCCATGATCTCATTGAATGGCGGAGCAGGCTCGAGGAGCCGAATGGCCTACTCCTGCTCCTATCATCTATGTTTCTATGGAACACTTTGTTGATTGGCTTAAAGTAAGACAGCAGCAAATCAGCACTGAAGAGCATGGGAATGAACAAATCATAAGAAAAGTTGGCCCTTGGGCCTACTTTTTTTTAATTAGTAGGTTCTCCGGACTGATCACTGAGGATTGGTTATTTTCATAAAACTGGAGTAATTTCTCACTGGCAGTTTTCTAGCCATTAATCAATGAAGTGTTAGGGTAAAAATGTTACAGAAAGATGGGATGACAAAAATGTGACAACAGGAAGGACTTTTAATATATTATAGATAGATACTTGTAAAGTACAGATTGTAAAATCATTGTTAATGCTTCTAACATACTGTACAGAATGTTTTTATAGCAGATGATGATGAAATGTTAATATTTTCCACATGTCCCATTCTTTTTTGCAGGCCACCCATTACACATTTCTGGCAAGTTTTGAAGTCTTGGGGAAACTCACTTTCAGTTCCATAGCTGGTATACTTGTGGATAGGAATGGTTTTCCTTTTAGTTTCTGCATATTTCTGCTGCTGTCATGCTTACCTGTTCTCCATGTTCTGAAGCCACCTGATGTGCTACCCGAGCAGAAAAAGCAATAAAATATGAGTGATCTGCAATGTGATAGAAACTATTGATAGCTCTGAATATTTTCCCCGGAGCAGTTTTAACTTGTGGTCTTATGGAAAGCACATTATTAATAAAAACAAATGGGGAGAATTCTAACCCACCCAGCACCAGTGGGAACAGAGTGGGCACACCGCTAAAAACTCGTGCTTGATTCCCACCCACCGTTATCTTAACTGGGCCCTTTTGTTTAGGTGACTGAGGTGCCCACCTGACTCGGACAGGAGCCTCATTAATTTATGAAAAGTGGGGTCCTATGATGTCATTAGGACCCATAGTGGCATTTTAAAGGCCTAGTAAGTGGGAAAGAAGGTGTGGTGCTCTAAGCTAAGTCAAAAACACTCCTTAGTGGGGCCAGGATGAGCAGGAGTTCTCCGGGCCCCAGAAGAAAAGTGTGGGCCTCTACTACCCCAGACTCGACCTCTTTTTCCACCCAATTCCCCCCTTCACCCGTGACTTAGCGTTGTGCTGGTGTGCGGCCTCAGGGCCCCGCAGTTTTAATCTGCCTAAAGCTGACCAGCTGCCTCTTTATACCCGGTGGAGCAGGCAGCTGGCCGCTGGGATGCAAATGAGGCCCAGGAGTTAAAATAGCCCAGGCTTCAAACTGATGATGCCGGCCGAATTCGATGCTTGTCCTGTTTCCCCCCTTCCCGCCTACTCAAAACCTCCTCCAGTTAACATCTGCCACCCCCTCCCCCCCCCACCACCCCCCACCAATGAGTCACTGACAAAGGGCAGCCTCACAAGTTCGAGATTTAGGTATTTTAAAAAATCTGAAAAATAAATGATAAATTAAGAAATATTAACTGCCAACTAATATTTATTTTTATCTGCATGAGTTCACAAGTTGTACTCATTATTCACCACTTGGTTTTGTTGCACAGACTATGTGGAAGGCGAGTTATGTAACCAAGGAAAACAGAGATTTATCTCTCCCTTTTAAATGTTCTTTATTTGGGGAGAGGTGGTTCTGTTGTTCAGTGCTCAGCTGTTTGAAAGTGCCTTGTTCTGGTTAACTGAAGAAACAACAGAAGTTCTGAAATCTGCCCAGAATTGAATATCAACCAGTGTTACAGAGCTCACTGGAGTGGTATCTTTAGCATCTGTCCACCATTAAGTGTAAAGAGTCCAGCAACACATGACTACCACCAAGCTCTCCTGAGAACATGCCAGTCTGGAAAAGATGGGCATACACAGGAAGATGCTTGAAGATATAATCAAAACATTTTGTAAAAGGCCAACTAGAATCTGATAACTCTGCTTCTGGCCTCTTCATTGTTTGTCTGAACTGGGCCAAAAGTGAAGCCAGATCGCATAGTCGAGTGCAACATTTTTTTTTAAATCACCTGTTTAAGGATAATGACATCACGCTATAGTTTGTTTTCCTCTTTAATCTATGAAACTGTTTTTTCGCTAAAGATTTAAAATCAACATATAATTCTTGTAAGCTTTGGGCTAGTGGTTGTGCAAGTGTATTGTTGCAGTTATTATAATATTTTTGGAAAACATTCTGGATATTACTGTTGGTGGGGGTTAGAGGATATGGGTGAACTGCATTGGTCCCAAAGTTAGCATGAGGATAAATAAAAGCCGACATTAAAATCCTATGTAACAACAGAAAATGTTTTACTTATATACCTTTGTCAGGACATCCCTGTTGTGTTAAATGTAAAGTTAATTGGCATTGTAACGATAATAAAAGTTATTATCCACATACCGCTGAAGCTAAGTAGTTGCTACCATTCTCTGTTGCGATTTGTCTGTTAACTGGTTTCATGCGATGTGTGGGTGTACAGATTGTGATTAAAAAAAAATCAAACGTGCATGTGTTACAATAAAACGTTATCACACAAATCTATCATTTGCATTTGCAATCAATGCAATGTTTGATTTTCAGTGCTTCATTACATAGAATGTATGTTGATTTCCCTGCTTCTATATTTCCCTACTGAGTATAACAATTTTTCTTTGCACTTCTGAACAAGACATTATCAATTCATAAGTGATAAAAAAAAATTCTCCTCATTCAGGAAGCATATTCTGTATCAGCAATTCCCCAACAAATATTCTCTGGTCTCTGGATATAAATGTTCTGCAGTCTATACTGACAGAGAATTTCCCGGTAATCAACTTCAGATTATTTCTCAATAAATCTGCAGTAATAACATGACAGACTAGTAATATCCATGAATGGATGTTGTCACATGTCAAGGACATGGAGTTCCCAGCCACCAGGAAGCCTGGATTAAAAGGTGAATGAATCACTCCCACTCCCACATACATCTGAAATGCTATATTATGGAAAATAAAATTGATACCAGAAAGTAATTTCAGGATGGAAATCTAATCGCTAAGAGTCAGATGACTGTTATAAACCACACTATCGTATTGGAAGGTAAACCCCAACATTTAAAAACAATTAGAACAGTGCTTTATTTCTCAGTCAATGACACGGTTAATTAAGATTGATCAAATTATGCTTTCATACTTAATGGAATAGGATACCTTATCATTTAAAATGATTTGCTTCAACACAAATGTAATTCTTCCACCAACCTTCCACAATCTGTTCTTCTGTGTCTGAACTCCTGTGTATCCCCTCCTTGAAGTGATAATTACTAGTCCTAGCCCTTTTCAGGCTACCCCAGATCAGGCGTATTCCCCAGACGTTCACCTTCAACTAAAGTTAGCGGTAGCCGAATCCTAGAGATGCCTAATTGGGTCTAAAGGTCAGACTACCTCTCCCTAAAGTAAAGAAACGACCTGAAGATTTTACCATCCTCCGGATAGCACTTTTAACAAGTTTAACTAGACTGTAACCTTCCAGATATTATGAGGGTCCGGAAAACCCCCCCAGAATTCTGCAACTCCTCACAAAAGAGTGTACAGAAATTGAGTTTGCGAGGTTGATACAAAATTACTCTGTGAGACAATTCTAAAAATATATAGATTTATTAAAGAACCGACATTCAGCTAACAGCTGTTGATTCAATCGCAACTTTAACAGTTCAAAATACAAATAGCTTACATTTCTTATCAGAGATCCTTATTCTCAAATCTTAACTTCGTTACATTTCCACACTTCTACTTATTCTTAATCCAGAATATCCACCAAAATCAAATACATTGATTACCCGAGACTCAAAGGGTTAAAGAACTTACAGAGCCTGCCTCTGAAGTTGAGAATCGCTTGCCTCGTTCCAGCGACTTCTGACTTTCTATCTGAAAAGCTCTATTTTTATACCTTTTTTTAGTGGTTTATTCTTTGAAGTTTTCTGCTGATGTAAGCTAATTATCTCTAGCCATACCTCTGTTGACTTCTTTCTATTCTTACTGTTAATTCAGCTGTTAGCTTGCAGAATCCTGTCTGCTGTATAGGTGTTTCAAAAACTTATCATATAAAATGGCTATTACAGATTTATCTCTTTGATGCCATTCTTTCGAAGGTCTTCAATTCAATTCTTAATATTGGCTTAACTGCTTGTATTACAGACTTCTCGTCTCCTTGTGTTCCAAGTTCAACACATAATGTGATTGCTTGGTACATCTATTGATGTAATATTTTCAAAGTCTTCTGTAGGTATCTTTTACAACATGTAAATTAAAAACACTTCATCTAGGGTGTTCTTTGCATTTATTAGCTACTTCAATTGGTTGTATATATAATTGTGTTTCCTGTTTCATTTGATGTTACTTTTACAAAGGCACATGGTTTTTTAATGTTCTGTGTTTCTGTTTGACGTGTTTGTTTTTAACACTTTAAACTGGGTATAGCTATTGTGTTGGTTCCAAACTGCAGACTCCTTGGAACCTACAACCCCCTGTTTCAATGAGGCCATTGTCTCAGTGTCAATAACCATTTCCCATTTCAAAAGCTTATGTGGTGTTTACAGCTTTGTGTTAACACTTCATCTTATCTCAGAAGCCTGTATTTCTGTTTATGGCTTGTGTCGTTGAGGCTTTTAGATTTTTAACCCCAGTTTGTCATATTTTAATAAAGTCTGAATTCTGTTCATAGGATGGTGTATTTTTCTGAAATATGGCTATTCCATTACATCCTTGCTCCACTCCAGCTTTCTTTCCCTCACTGGATTCTCGCCTTAAAACCCTCCACATTTCCCCACCTTCAAATGCCTCCTTTGTCAGGCCCCCTACCCTCCCACTTCCTGCTTGGTTCCAAGCACTTTGGAATGTGTCCATTTGCTACTTATGTGTTAACTTTATTGGCTGGAAAATAGGGGGTGGTGGAGTGTGCTGAAATTCCTGAAAAGCTAAATTCAGCGCTCCCAAATTCAATGCTCCCAGCAGGAAACTGCACAAAAGGAGAACAAGCTGGAGACAGCACTACAACACTGGGGGCCAGCAGAGTTAGTATGCAATCTCACCCTCCAGCGAGATGGCACCTGTGTAATGCTATTCCCTGCCCCATCTCCTACACACTTGAGGTTGGTGATTCACCACATGAAGACCTCTCCCCTAGCCTAGCCTAGCCTCTAAAGTAGAGGTGGTACACTCTGAGCTGGTACTTGCTAGCGTCAGATCGAGTGACGGTGCATCTTCAGGAAGGCTCGCCTCATCTTCCTAAAATATCAAAGGTATCTCCACATTTTCAGCAGCTGAAATGAAGGAGATGGACATGGGTTAGCATTTAGTATGAAGGCAAAGCAGAGGAAGAAGTGGCTGCTAAAAGCAGCTGCAGTTTATCATGCAGAGTGTGTAGGGTGAAATAGAAGTAGGAAGGGGAAAAGAGGATAAGATGTGAAGAAACACTGCGCGACATCTCCAGCATTGCTAGTCACCATGAACATGACTCTCCCCCTGCTCGTGATGGCCAGCATGTTTTTATCCATAGGGGAGAAGATGTGCAGGCGGGCTTGACCTCTGGTGGCAGTTGCCTGGCACAGGCTGTGCGCGACCTTCTGCAAAAAGGAGGTGTAATAGTGACAGTCTTGTGAGGTGTTTAGAGAAAGAGCCTATGCTGGTGAAATAGAATGCAGTGTGTAAGATGTGAGGTGTGGGAAAGTGAGGGTTGTAACAGTGGTGAGTGTGGAGGAGAAGGAGGTGGAATTAAGTGTGGTGCAGTGATTGTAGGAGTGTGAAGGGAAGTGGGAGAGGGCAGTATTGGGAGCAATGTACCCTCTAATTTTGTTTTGGCCTGCGCGGCCCCTTTAACAGGCTGCACCATCCATTAAAAATTCCGCACATGCGCATATTGTCTATTTAGAAGCTGGCTCACTGGATGCGTAGGGACCTCCAGAGCGCTGCACGGCCTCGCAGCTTAAAGGGAACATTGATTGGGAGTGTCGTGAGTAATTAGGCTGGAGGTGGTGGAGGTGTGAGCTGAAAGTAATAGAGCAGTATTCTTACCTTGACAGCTCTGGTCAGGTCATTGAACTGCTTTTGACATTGCAGCCATGCCCTGGCATTAGCCTCCTCTGTAACCTCTTCCAACTGGTGGTGGAGGTATTGCTTGGAAGGCGTTTTGCCCCCTGGAGGAACAGAACCTCCCTCCTTCTGCCACCACCTGGACCAGGGCTGCAATGTAGCATCAGAGAACTTGGGTGCCCTGTCTGGACATCATTCAGTTGTCTTCCATCTGGAAAGTTTTTCTGCTGTCTGCAGCCAGAGGTCACCTTGCCTCTAAGAGGTGCCAGTTTCTTTTAAGTGGCATCAGAGACACCCGATTTCCTGACCCTCAAACTGGCGTGCATCCAATGAATACCATGGCTAGTGCTGAATCATTTTAATGAGATCTCAGCACAGATTTAAGGTGCCTCATGAAATCACGTGAACAGATGCATACCCAGCCTCCTGAGCTTTTTTGGGTGTAATTGAATTTCTAAGCCATTGAATTTAGCCTAAAAGGTGCTTCCAGGAATGCTGAAATAAAAACTTGGGGCTAAAAGTTTGGGGGTTTAGCGCCACCTGTTACTGCCAAATTCGAGGGGGAAAATGGCGGCCGCCACACTTCCGCCCACTGCCAGTGGGTCCTGCAGCGGCCGCCACTTTCGGCTGGGCGGAGGCGCTGGCAACTTCTGCACTTGTGAAAATTATGTAGATTATGCAGATCGTGACGTCACTGAGTGTGTAACGTTCACTTGATGCCCAATCTGCCATTTTCAACTTTGCTGCTCCACTTACCTTAAGTGTGAGCAGCTGAGCTAACATTGACAAGCAGGAAGGAGGCTCCAGTAGTGTTATTTAAAGGGATAATCAGCAACTACTTGCAGCTGACATGTTTGTTCAGTTTGACTGGCTCTGTGGAACTTTCTGCAACTCCAGCAGCTTTATAAACTTCTTTCAAGGTTCTAAGGTAACAGGAAGTGCTGTTGCAAGTGGAGACTGTCTTCATTCTTATTTAAAGGCTTCTGCTCACAACACTTGCTCACAGTCATAGGGGCTCCACTGGCAGTCCCCCTCACGCTCGAGTATCTTTGGGTCTGCTGCATGCTTCACAACTTGACCATCGTGAGGGCGCAGCACCTTGCCACCATGGATTGTGGGACCACTTCAGGAGGAGGAGGAGGGAAAAGAGGAGGAGGATAGAGGAGAATGAGCAAGAGGAAGAGGACAAGGAGATAGGTAGCAGGCAGGCAGCCAATCCGCCTTCCGGACGGGCTGTCTGTGAACGCCTCATCAGACTCCAATTCCAATGAATGAAACCCCAGATCCCTGTTGCGTACCAAATCTTCATCATACCATCCCTCTATCACGGAATATCACAGTGTCGTCCTGGGCACAAAGCTGAAATGAGATCCACCACAAAAGATTCCAAACAAAATTATTAAATTTATCAACAATCAATTTACACATATGTTATCAACTAATCACCCTTTTGCAATCTCTTAGTGCCTGTCTTCAGTGTGCCCTTTCCTACTCCAGTGCTCCTACAAAGTGCTCCCCCAGTGGCTGCAGCATGGCTGGTGGAAGGCTGCTGACTTTCAGTGCAGGAGACTGCAGGTCGACCTCGATCAGTTCTGGACCTAGAAGGCCTGGCTGTAGACTGAACCACCTCACAGTCTGGGCTGTGACAGGCAGCGGCAAAGGCAATGGCGGCGTGACAGTGGTGGGAACAGGAATGCTGTCATCCTGAGAGAGGACAGCAGTGTCCTGCTCCACTGACCCACTGCCACTCCCCCGGGGAGGCACCTCAGCATTCCTAGCAATCTGTTGGAGCACAGATTGCTGGGCTGCTGCGATGCCCTGCAAGCCCTCATCGACAGTGGTAAACCCAACCACGATGGCAGCAGTCTGAGTTTGGGTGGCAGCAAGCTGAGATTGCATGAGAACAGTCTGATCTTGCATGGCAGCAAGCTGAGACTGCAGGAGAGTGGTCTGCGCTTCCATTGCAGCACTAAGACATTGGGTCACTTCCACCTGTGCTGCAATGGCAGCCGTGACATCGCCCATCACACACAGCATCATGTCTGGCTCGACACAGTCTCTCTGGGAGTTGTCCATCATTTCCAGCCTGGAAATCCTGGGCTCAAACTCTGTGCAAAGCCCCGGCCAATGTTGGAGCTGGACTCCTCCAAGCTCCTTGACACTGCCAAGAGGCTCTCTGGCAGGCTTGCCATTGCACCTAGCAATTCGGTGTGCAGGCCCATCACCCTTCTTCTGAAGGCTGCTCCCATCGAGGTCCTCATCAGAGTTGCGTGCAGCAGAACTCGTGCGCGAACTCACTCTCCAGGGAGCTGGCCTCCGAGTTATCCTTTCCGCCTGGCCTTGCTGCAGTCCACTCGTGCCCGATGCCTCACTCTGTGCAGATCCCGCTTCTACACTACCCTCTAAATTACACGCAGTGCCAGTTTCTGAGCTGGTGTCTGCGAGTGACAGATGCAGTGACGCTGTGTCTTCTTCTCCCCCCTCAGTCTCCTCCATCGCCTCGGGGACAGGCTGGGCTGGTGCTTGGTCTTGATTATCTGAAAGCAGAAAGTCATAAGAGTCGAGTTATGGTGAGGGGAGGGGGGCGGGAAGCAAGATATCCATGCATACAGCATCAGCAACTTGAAAGTGAGAAGAGATTGTGGGATGAGGGAGAGCTGGGATGTGAGAAGAAGGATTAGGAATGAGCATATCGTTGTTGTCTCCAAGGGCTTCAACCTCGCCGGTTGCCACGGCCTCCATGACTTACCGCCCAACGATGTCAAGCACTCACTCCTCCAGTTGGCTGAGGTCCTGCATGGCAACTTGCACCCCCCCCCCCTCCTGTCTACTGCTGCTCCCGACAATTATGCGCCACCTTGGCCTGCAAGGGAAAGGGAAGTGTATGAGTGAGTGTGGTGCAATGTGTTAGGTTGAATTTAAACTGGATTGACAATGAGGTGCTGTTGCATCAATGCACCTCTCCTTTAAGTACTGAATAAAGCCTGTGCCAAACATGACTGGGAATTAGACTGGATCCGATATTGGCCCACCTGCTGAGTGGTAAGCCAATGAGCAGCGGTTTTAGAGCTGCGATCAGCATTATTATTATGTTAATGAGGACAGAGCACAAATTTTGCCTGCTACCTAAACCATTTTGACCAATATTGTTGAGCCATGGCACCACCTGTTTTTTTGGCCATATCCAATTTTTAGCCCCTGGTCCTTTGTCTTTTACAATCAAGTATAGAGTTAATAAGTTGCCAATGCTGAATTCATAAGTTTGAATTATCATTTTCACATCTGAGATTCAAATAATGGCCTAGTTATGTTGCTGGTTTCATGTTACATTTATGCGTAAGGTGCAGTATAATTAGGGAATGAAGTTCTTATCTGTCAGTGTATTGAAATCTGGCAGGTATTGGGTGACTACCTGCAGAAGATAGTTTTGCACCACTTCTTTGCTTTGCTGGAAACCCATTATAATTGAGAAGCAAGCTTTTAAAGTTAGGAACATAGAACATAGGAACATAAGAAATAGGAGCAGGAGTAGTCCATTCAGCCCTTCACGCCTGCTCCGCCATTCAATAAGATCATTGCTGATCTTCTACCTCATCTCCACTTTCCTGCACTATCCCCATATCCCTTGGTTCCTTTAGTATCCAAAAATCTATTGATCTCTGTCTTGAATATACTCAATGACTGAGCATCCACAGCTCTCTGGGGTAGAGAATTTTAATGATTCACAACCCTTTAAGTGAAGAAATTTCTCCTTATTATGGACCTAAATGGTTGACCCCTTATTCTGACACTGTGACCCATAGTTCTAGACTCCCCAGCCAGGGGAAACATCCTCTCAGCATCTACCTGGGCAAACCCTGTAAGAATTTTATATGTTTCAATGAGACCACATCTCATTCTTCTAAACTCTAGGGAATATAGGCCTAATCTACTCAATCTCTCCTCATAGGACAATCCCCCATCACAAGAATCAGTCTAGTGAACCTTTGTTGCACTTCCTCTAAGACAAGTATATCCTTCCTTAAGTAAGGAGACCAAAACTGTACACAGTACTCCAGGTGTGGTCCCACCAAGGTCCTATATAATTGCAGTAAGACTTAATCTTATACTCCAATCCTTTTGTAATAAAAGCTAACATACCATTTGCTTTTCTAATTGCTTGCTGTACCTGTATGTTAACTTTCTGTGATTCGTGTACAAGGACACCCAGGTCCCTCTGAATACCAATATTTCACAATCTCTCACGATTTAAAATATATTCTGCTTTTCTATTTTTCCTAACAAAGTGGATAACTTCACATTTCTCCACATTATATTCCATCTGCTATGTTCTTGCCCACTCACTTAACCTGTCTTTGTCCCTTTGCAGCATCATTGCGTCCTCCTCACAAAATACTTTCCCACCCAGCTTTGTATCGTCAGTAAACTTGGATACATTGCAATCAGGAGCAGGAGTAGGACATTGAACCCCTCAAGCCTGTTCCGCCTGATCTGTACCTTAACTCTATCTACCCGCCTTGGTTCTGTAACCTTTAATACCCTTGCCAAACAAAAATCTATCAATCTTAATTTTGACATTTTCAATTGACCTAGCCTCAACAGCGTTTTAGGGGAGAGTGTTCCAGATTTCCACTGACCTTTGTGTGAAGAAGTGCTTCCTGACATTACCCCTGAATGGCCGAGCTCTAATTTTAAGGTTATGCCCCCTTATTCTGGACTCCCCCACCAGAGGAAATAGTTTCTCTCTATTTCCCCTATCAATTCTTTTGATCATCTTAAATACCTCAAGTAGATCACCTCTTAATCTTCTGTACTCAAGGGAATACAGGCTTAGTCTGTGAAACCTGTCTTTATAATTTAACCCCTTTAGCCCCGGTATCATTCTGGTGAATCTGCACTACAACCCTTCCAAAGCCAATATATCCTTCCTAAGGTGCAGTGCCCAGAACTGAACACTGTGCTCTAAATGGAGTGTAACCAGAGCTTTATAGGCCAATATGCAATTAATTGATATACACAGTGATCAGAAGTGGCCGCAGAACTGAACCCTGTGGGACCCCTTTACCCACTTTCAACCACTTTGAAAAATTGCCCTTGGCTCCTACTTTCTGTTTTATCCCTACTAACCAAATTTTGCTATCCTCCCATTAATTCCATACCCCTTAATCTGCTCTGGTAATCTCCCATGTGGTACTTTGTTGAAGGCTTTCCTAAAGTCCCCTTTCTCAGCCCCACTTTGTTCATCAATAAATGTGCTTTGACTGAAACCTCTTGAGCTAGAGAGAAATCTGGCCCATGATTTATAGTTGAATCGCTATACTCTGCACGCTATCTTCTGCCATGAGGAATGGCATGAAAAGTTTTTTTTAAGTAATAATTTATCTTTTATAATGCAGGAGATGCCACTGGAGACTAAAACCTAACCCGCCATACTGTTACAACCAGATAATTTTCTTGGAAAACATTTTTCGTTAGACTCTTTTAACTATTTAGGCCTCGCAATTCGACCATGAAGTGCCCGTTTTTTGGGTGCTAAATGGTCTACTAGGCACCCAATATGGTGGGCAGGAAGTGTACGTGTATTTCCTGCCGGAAGTGCATGGCCCTCCATATTAGGTAAGGCAGATAAAATCATAGAATCACAGAAATTTACGGCACAGAAGGAGACCATTCGGCCCATCGTGTCTGTGCCGGCTGAAAAAGAGCGATCCAGCCTAATCCCACTTTCTAGCTCTTGGTCCGTAGCCTGGTACTTTACGGCACTTTAAGTGTACATCCAAGTACTTTTTAAATGCAGGGCCCATTTTAGATTTTTGAACGTCCCAGCGCTTCATTCGTCACATGCTGAACTCGGACAGCACAACGTGGTGCTAACCAGGGAGGAGCAGGAGTGGGCCACAATCGCCCACCGCTATCGACCCGAGCCACCGCTACCGGCCTGATCGCCCACCGCTATCGACCCGAGCCACCGCTACCGGCCTGATCGCCCACCGCTATCGACCCGAGCCACCGCTACCGGCCTGATCGCCCACCGCTATCGACCCGAGCCACGCTACCGGCCTGATCGCCCACCGCTATCGACCCGAGCCACCGCTACCGGCCTGATCGCCCACCGCTATCGACCCGAGCCACCGCTACTGGCCTGATCGCCCACCGCTATCGACCCGAGCCACCGCTACCGGCCTGATCGCCCACCGCTATCGACCCGAGCCACCGCTACTGGCCTGATCGCCCACCGCTACCTCCCCCTGAGCCACAGCTACCTCCCCCTGAGCCACAGCTACCTCCCCCTGAGCCACCACTACCAGCCCGATCACCAACCCCCAGCCACCGCTACCGGCCTGATCGCCCATGTCCATCTCCCCCTGAGCCACTGCTAACTCCCCCTGAGCCACAGCTACCTCCCCCTGGATCCACAGCTACCTCCCCTGAGCCACAGCTACCTCCCCCTGAGCCACAGCTACCCTCCCTGACCCCTGAGCCACCACTACCTTCCCCTGAGCCACCACTACCTCCCTCCTGAGCCACAGCTACCTCCCCCTGAGCCACAGCTACCTCCCCCTGAGCCACAGCTACCTCCCCCTGAGCCACCACTACCTCCCCCTGAGCCACAGCTACCTCCCCCTGAGCCACAGCTACCTCCCCCTGAGCCACAGCTACCTCCCCCTGAGCCACAGCTACCTCCCCCTGAGCCACAGCTACCGGCCTGATCGCCCACCGCTACTGACCATTGGCCACCGCTACCAGCCCGATTGCCCACCGCTACTGACCCGATTGCCTACTGCTACCTTCTCCCCGGCCACTGATTGCCCCCATCCCGGCCACCAATCACCCCGGCTTGAGGCCCCTTCTGCGCTGACCTGAGGACTAACACAATCTTTAATCATGATTCGCCACCAGCTCGGCGGCTCCATGGAAATGAGGCCTGAGTCCCAATATCGGGTGCTCCTCGGGCCTCAACATTCAGGTGCAGGGATCATACTCCGCACCCCATCCCCCCTTCCCTGCCCCGCTCTCCCCATGTGCCCAAAAATGGGTGCGCACGAATTTCTAGGCATAATTTTGCAAATGGGCCATAATGCAATAAATCAAAAATATTGACTGTTTTGACTGTTAATAATATCACCGATAGCTAGTTTCCAGGAAGTTGTATTGACAGGAACCTTTAAATAAAAATGAAATAATCTGAGTACAAAGAATAAAATGCTTATTTGATACATTGCTGATAAGGTGCCAGTAACATCAGGAACATTGGCTAATTCCCAAGCTAGATTAATTTCTGCACTGTTTCCGTCCATGGAACTGAGATGCTATTAATGTAGACACACACACCCATATGTACACACAATAAATTACAATAGCAGAATAATAGCCCTTTTTTGAAAGCTTGCTCCAAGTTACTGTGTCAGCATTCGTTCAGTGGTAGCACTCTCACCTCTGAGTCAGAAGGTTGTGGGTTTAGACCCACTCCAGAACATAAGCATATAATCTAGGCTGATGCTTCAGTGCAGTACTAGGGAATAATGCACTGTCGGAGATGCCGATTTTTGGATGAGATCTTAAACAAAAGCCTCGTCTGTTTGCTAGGTGGACATAAAAGATCCCAGAGCACTATTCAAAGAAGAGCGGGAGAATTTTCCTGGTGTCCTGGACAACATTTATCCCTCAACCAACATCACTGGGAAAAAAGATTAACTAGTCGCTCGTCTTGTTGCTCTCCATGGGATCTTTCTCTGCACCAATATGGCTGCCATATTTGCATACAAAACAACAGCGAATGCACTTCAAAAGTAATTCATTGGCTGTAAAGTGCTTTGGGATGTCCTAAGGACATGAAATGTGCTATATAAATACAAATTCTTTTTTACTAATTTTTACCCATTTTTCTCAGTAAACATCATGATTAATTGTGCTGGTTTCAGTCAATCAAATATTTTCATCCTATTGACATCTGAAACTGTAAATTATTTTTAACAAGGTAGGATGAAAAGTGGGTAAAGATAACAAGTAACATGTTGTGAGCAAAAGTTAGCTTTCCCGCCCCCCCAACTTTCTCCTCTTCTTTCCTCAAAATGGTGAGCTAGTCTAAGGTCTCATCCCACAGGCTCCAGAAGCCCTTTGTTACCTCACCTGAATGGCTGTTGTTCATGTGTGAGCCTAGACAATGACTGTGAGTGGGAAGTTATAGCACGAGGGGCATCAAAACCAAGCTCAATCCTGCACTCGATCAACACCCGCAAACATATACACTTCAGAGCAGGGGCCACAGAATACGATTCAGGAGCAGGATCCTGCAGATTTATCCCCTCCATAGCCCAGGGGCACGGAGGCCAACAATCTTACTCAAAGCACCCACGTTAAGAGCTGCTAGCTCAACAAAAAACAGGGTTGAACTTGACGTCTTCCTGGTTTACATGGCTCACTACCACACTGGGGAGTGAAAATGTGGCATTTAAAAAAAAATGTGTGCTTTCTTCAAATAAATTTGTAAATTTCTAACAAACATCTATGAAGATCCAAAGAATGTATACATTGTAACAGATTAACCTCATCCTGACCATTTCATTGGCTATGTAAATCTTAATCAGATAATTAATTAGGTGACTAACCACATTTTCAGATCCTTGGCACCAAATCAAGTTGTCATGGACAATCAAAATGGCAAACATTATTTTTGCTTCCTGTTTACTTCATATTCAACACCTGGTTAGAATTGAAGCCTGCAAGTGATTAATATGTAACTGTCTCCATATCAGAAAGTGGATAATCTGTTAATCCTGTATATGTGTGAATGTAATTGAAGAATCATCTCTTAACGTAGTAAACTGCATTAGAGTTTTCTTTCCTATTGATCTGTAGAGATTTGTGTAACAGTAATTAAATTACAAAATGCTGAAAATCAGTTGTTAATGTTCCAGGAAAAATATTACTGTACAAGATCTGGGATGAGGGAAGCTACACATATTTTTACCTTTCTACCATCTACAAGGCACAAGTAAGGAGTGTGATGGAATACTCTCCACTTGCCTGGATGAGTGCAGCTCCAACAACACTCAAGAAGCTCAACACCATCCAGTTCTGACAAAGGGTCATCGACCTGAAACGTTAACTCTGTTTCTCTCTCCACAGATGCTGCCTGACCTGCTGAGTATTTCCAGCATTTTCCTTTTTTATTCCAGGACAAAGCAGCGCACTTGATTGGCACCCCCTCTACCACCTTAAACATTCACTCCCTCCACCACCGGCATACCGTGACCGCAGTGTGTACCATCTACAAGATGCACTACAGCAACTCGCCAAGGCTTCTTCGGCAGCACCTCCCAAACCCGCGACCTCTTCCACCTAGAAGGACAAGGGCAGCAGGCGCATGGGAACACCACCACCTCCAAGTTCCCCTCCAAGTCACACACCATCCTGACTTAGAAGTATATCGCCGATCCTTCATCGTCGCTGGGTCAAAATCCTGGAACTCCCTACCTAACAGCACTGTGGGACCTTCACCACACGGACTGCAGCGGTTCAAGAAGGTGGCTCACCACCACCTTCGCAAGGGCAATTAGGGATGGGCAATAAATGCTGGCCTTGCAGCGACGCCCACATCCCATAAACGAATTAAAAAAAATACATTCTCATTTGGTTTAAACAATTTTGATACAAATCTTGCATAACTAATGAATTTCTCATATCAATTGAAGTTAGGTTTTTGTTTTCTGTGTATAGATTACCAGATGGCAAAGTGTATTAGAATACAATTTTTTGCTTGTGAAGTGTGGTGCAAATGCATTCAGATTAACAATATGACTGTCTCCTCTCTTCCCCCCTCTCCCCTCCTCTCTGATTGCTGCTAAGGTCTTTTTTAGGTAGCATTAGCTAATGAATCTAAATCTCAGGCATAAATCCACAGCACAAAACAGCCCTTCAGTTTGACACCATTGGACACAAATTTTTCTCTTTTACTCAGGGAGGTACAAAGAAAGGGTTAAAACATCTTGTTATGGGAGATTTGCTGTGCATGTGAACATCTCATAACTGATTTGAAAGTTAAAAAAACTGTTTACATTTCCCAGCATTTTAATGCTCTCGTACTTTAATGAAACTATGGCAGACTACTAGATTGCAACATCTGCAGTGTTATTTAGTGACAGCCTTATTCTGGTATTGAAAATGGAGAGGGGTAACAAATCCAGGGCTTTGGCAACAGTAATTATCCAGTAGAAATTGCTGTTATGAATGCTGAATTTATTTTGCAGCTTGCAGCATAAGCAAATTATGTCATGTATGCAAATACTATTTTTTTACTAATATAATAATACAGTCTAAAGAAGATGGCCTTCTTCTGAGAGAAAGAACAAATAAGATTTATGGTTAACTCATTAATTTTCATTTCAATCAAGACCTTTTTTAGGTTATACATTTAAATCTATATATATTTTTAAGATAGGGACAAGCAGGTTTAGATTTGCCTTTTCTATGGTATCCCAAAACAGAATAATCTTTGGAACTATATTTTTCAAGTTTTCTGCTTGTGTAAAGTTTAATTGCGCAGGCTGTCTATTTGTGTATTTGATTCCTGATCATTTATTGCATAAACATATCCTCTCTGTTTACTCATGTAGGGGGTGGTGTTTTTGTGTCAGCTTTACCTCTGACTTCTAAGCGGTTCGAATCGCTCCCACTCCCTTGGTTCTAGACCTTGGACTTATTTGGGGGTTGTGATACAAAAGGTGCAGCAGACAACTGAGTTTGATGAAAGAACTTCAATCTTTATTAAAAGGTAAGACACAAATAATAACACTCTTATCACTCTAAAGGTGGGGAACACTTCGGTACAAGCGAGGGAAATGACAGTAGAACAATACTTCACCTCTCCCAACCCCACTTTACTAGATAATGCTCACCAATCCTTTGACAATTGGGCTAAATCGCGGTTTTGGGGTTCGCTGTTTATGGCGGTTAGTGCCTGCCGTACCCCGTACGCAGTAGAGGACTTCACCTGGGTCTCTGGTCAGTCTTCGCGAGTCCGCTGATGCGGTAGGATGTCGTTATGGATTTATCTGGTGAGTACCCAATTTCTTTAGTTGAGCATTAGGGCTTAGAGTCTTTGGGGAAAATCTTACCCAGGGGTAAGTCAGGAGTAGTTTGTAGTGTGGAAACTTGGCGATTTTTCGGGTTTTCTTCCTTGGAGTTGGTCTTTGTTGGTCGCGGTGGCCTGCGATTACCCGGTCAGTTGGGGGTAATGCGCGGTTGTTGGTTTTGTGAGGCCTTTGGTTTCCGCGATGGCTTTTAGGCCTTGTTTAGTGTGTCGGTCGACCTCGTGGAGCCGTCAGTGACTTATTGCTCCGGGTGACTGTGTTGGGGCCGTTGTTGGAGGTCTGTCGAGGTGGTGTCTTCGCAAGCTGGACTCAGGTGTGTCTGAGTGGTGAGTGATGCCGACTCGCTTCCAGCTTGGGCCTTCTTCTTCTTGGTCTCTCTTCCTTCTGATGACCACCGGTTGCGACTGACTGCTCGGCCCAATGACTTTGAACTGTAGTGTTTCTCTCTCTTCTTTCTGTGTGTGCTTGGAGGGCCTTCAATTATACAGAATTGAAGTGGCCTTATCTACCCGCCAAATCTACTCGGTTCATTGTCTAGTTTTGACGGGCTCGTAATTCGGTAACGATTTACTAGCACGTTAACTGGGTTTTAACAGGCCTTCAATCTGACCCATTGAATATGACCTTATCTACCCGCCAAATCTGTTCAGTTCATTGTCTGAATTTGGCGGGCCTGCTACCAGTAACTGCTCTGTAAGTGTCAAATGGGTTTTGGGATGGTTTGCATCCTGTCGATCTTCTTGGCTGATTGCTGGTGATTGGTTTCGTGTTTTGGGTTCCTAGGCTGATCTATAGCCTATTCCTGGGTGCTCTGTATTATGCATGTTTCCTGATGGGCCCTGTAATCGGTTTGATGGGACCTGTTGTTTTGGGTGGGACTGTCTTCTCCTAGGGTCTATTGTCAAAATGTTAATGCTTGCTGGGGCTTTGAGTGAGGTCATCCCGGTTCCCCAGACATTGCAATTAACTGCAATACCCAAAACTGCTTTTACAGAGATTGACCTCACCTCTTGTTCCTTTACAGGCCCAGACATAGTTTTAAAACGCCAAAACTTGGTTTTTGGTCTTACAGTCTCTTAGGTTAGGCCCAAATACAATATTATCACTCTGAGGTAGTTCCAAAGTCCTTTTTCCTTAGGTTTTGGGGATCTGTAAATTTTGGAAACCTTACACTCATCAAAATGAGGAACATCCATATAAGAAAACAACACTTTTTCCATTTAATTACCTGTGGATTGACTTTTCTATTATTTTAAAGGATTGCCTCAGTGTGAGCACTCTTGCCTCTGAGTCAGGCTAGAAATTTGTTATAGCCAAAAAATGAGCAGTGTTTAGACTAAAAATGGTTAATTAGCACCAGTTGAAAATCGTCTAGGCTGCACGCAAAATTCACCCTCACTCCTCATTAAAATGATTGCAGTCATAATTCTCGTCTAAAAACCCAAGCTCATTGGTGTTGCACTGAAAAGATGGACCAATATCAGGTGTAGTCTAAATGCAAGTAATGATTGCCACTGGCTTTTTGCACTACTTAAAGGGGAGGTTCATTGATGCTGCAGCACCTCACTCTCAGCGTTGTTGGGTGTGCAGCTGCCTCAACAACCATTAGATGGACGAGGAGAAGGAGCACTTATTTACAAATCTTGATGGCAGATCGCCGCCCCAGGGAGAGAGCCCAGAGGTTTTCGGATGAAGCTTTGGAGGCATTGGTTTTAGCGGTAGAGAGAAGCCTACCAACTGGCAGGAGGCCCTCGCCACAAGTCTGCCAGACTATGTGGAGGGAGGTGGCACACCACGTCATGGGCAGCACTATGGTCCACAGTGCAGGAAGAAGTTTAACGAGCTCACACGGGTGGTCAGGTGAGTGAAGGCTTCAACAAATGCTATATACCACCATCTGTACCGCAAGCTTCACACACTGCTCAATGCACCACACCACCAGCACTCACCCACCAACAATCTCTATGTAGCAACGCTCACACCCACATCTCACACCTTGCACACAATGAGAATTATTCAACTATGGCAGGCACAAGGGTCATTAGTTATTGGAATTCATGTCATATGTGTGATATGTTTATAGATAAATTTATTAAGTGTGTTTGGAATATTTTGCGGTCTCTCTCATTTCACCTTTTTGCCCAGGAGGACGCTGTGATATGCCATGAGACGAGGATTGTATGATGGGGATGTGGTTAGCTACGGAGATCTGGGGTTTCATTCATGTGAATCAAGTCTGATCATGTGAATCAGGTCATGGACAGCCCGTCCAGAAGGCCAATTGTCTTGCTGCCTCCGCCCTCCCTCCTGTTCGTCCTCCTCGTCCTCCTCCTGAGGTATTCCCGCAATCCCACAGCCCCTATGACTGTGAGGAAGTGTTGTGAACAGAAGCTTTTGACAAATAATGAGTGACTTCTGCACTTGAATCAACACTCCCTGTCACCAAAAAAACTTGAAATAACTAAAGACAGCTGTTTCAGTTGCAGGGAGTAGCAAACAGGCACTGAAACTGCAGAACCATGTTAGTTGCAGCTGATTGGGGATGGTGCCTTTAAATATCACTGCTGCAGGCTTTTGGATGAGATGTTAAACCAAGGCCTGTCTGCCCGCTTAGATTGATGCAAAAGATCCTATGATACTATTCAAAGAAGAGTAGGTGAGTTCTTCGGGTGTCCTGGCCGACACATATCCCTCAACCAACATCAATAAAACAGATTAGTCATTGCTGTTTGCGGGACCTTGCTGTGTGCAAATTGGCTGCTGTATTTCCTATATCACAACAGTGACTACATTTCAAAAGTACTTAATTGGCTGTGAAACACTTTGAAACATCTTGAGGACATGAAAGTTGCTATGTAAATGCAACTTCTTTCTTTCTAAATATCTCCAATCCACATCTCATATAAGACTCAGTCATGTTGACTTGATTTCAGCACCGAGTGAAATATGATCACATTAATTATGCTACGTTGTAACATTTTTACATTCACATTACATTTTTTCTATTCATTCAGGGGATGTGGGCGTCACTGGCAAAGCCAGCATTTATTGCCCGTTCCTAATTGCACTTGAAAAAGTTGTGGTGAGCCGCCTTCTTGAACCGCTGCAGTCTGTGTGGTGAAGGTACCTCCCATGGTGCTGTTAGGGAGGGAGTTCCAGGATTTTGACACAATGATGATGAAGGAATGCCGATATATTTGCAAGTCAGGATGGTATGTGACTTGGAGGAGAACTTGGAGCTGGTGGTGTTCCCATATGCCTGTTGCCATTGTCCTTCCAGGTGGTAGAGGTCATGGGTTTGGGAGGTGCTGTCGAAGAAGCCTTGATGAGTTGCTGCAGTGCTTCTTGTAGATGGTACACACTGCAGACAGAGTGCACCGGAAGTGGAGGGAGTGAATGTTTAAGGTGATGGAAGGGGTGCCAATCAAGCGGGCTGCTTTGTCCTGGATGGTGCCAAGCTTCTTGAGTGTTCTTGGAGCTGGACTCATCCAGGCAAGTGGAAAGTATTCCATCACACTCCTGACTCCTGGAGATGGTCATTGTCTGGCAATTGTGTGGTGCGAATGTTACTTGCCACTTATCAGCCCAAGCTTGAATGTTGTCCAGGTCTTGCTGCATGTGCTGCTTCATTATCTGAGGAGTTGCGAATGGAACTGAACACTGTGCAATCATCAGCGAACATCCCACTTCTGGCCTTATGATGGAGGGAAGGTCATTGATGAAGCAACTGAAGATGGTTGGGCCTAGGACACTGCCGAGGAACTCCTGCAGCAATGTCCTGGGGCTGAGATGCTTGGCCTCCAACAACCACAACCATCTTCCTTTGTGCTAGGTATGACTCCAGCCAGTGGAGAGTTTTCCCCTGATTCCCACTGACTTCATTTTTACTCGGGCTCCTTGATTTCCTTCACACTCAGTCAAATGCTGCCTTGATGTCAAGGGCAGTCACTTTCACCTCACCTCTAGAATTTAACTCTTTTGTCCATGTTTGGACCGAAGCTGTAATGATCTAGAGCTGAGTGGTTCTAGTGAAACTCAAACTGAGCATCAGTGAGCAGGTTATTGGTGAGTAAGTGCCGCTTGATAGCACTGTCAATGACATCTTGCATCACTTTGCTGATGATTGAGAGTAGACTGATGGGGCGGTAATTGGCCAGATTGGATATGTCCTGCTTTTTGTGGACAGGACATACCTGGGCAATTTTCCACTTTGTCGGGGAGATGCCAGTGTTGTAGCTGTACTGGAACTGTATTAGAGGCACGGCTAGTTCTGGAGCACAAGCCTTCAGCACTACAGCCGGGATGTAGTCGGGGCCCATAGCCTTTGCTGTATGCAGTGTGCTCAGCCATTTCTTGATATCACGTGGAGTAAATTGAATTGGCTGAAGACTGGCTTTTGTGATAGTGGGGACTTTAGGAGGAAGCCAAGTTGGATCATCCACTTGGCACGTTTGGCTGAAGATGGTTGCAAATGTTTCAGCCTTGTTTTTTGCACTCACTTGCTGGGCTCCACCATCTTTGAGGATGGGGTTGTTCATGGAGCCTCCTCCGATTAGTTGTTTAATTGTCCACCACTATTCATGACTAGACGTGGCACGACTGCAGAGCTTTGATCTGATCCATTGGTTGTATGTTCGCTTAGCTCTGTCTATAGCATGCTGCTTCTGCTGTTTAGCATGCATGTAGTCCTGTGTTGTAGCTTCACTAGGTTGACACCTCATTTTTAGGTAAACCTGGTGCTGCTCCTGGCATGCTCTTCTACACTCCTCATTGAACCAGGGTTGGTCCCCTGGCTTGATGGTAATGGTAGAGTGAGGAATATGCTGGGCCATGAGGTTACAAATTGTGGTGGAATACAATTCTGCTGCTGCTGATGGCCCACAGCACCTCATGGCTGCCCAGTTTTAAGCTGCTAGATCTGTTCTGAATCTATCTCATTTAGCACAGTGGTAGTGCCACACAACACGATGGAGGGTGTCCTCAGTGTGAAGATGGGACTTCATCTCCACAAGGACTGTGTGGTGGTCACTGCTACCAATACTGTCATGGACAGATGCATCTGCGACAGCTAGATTGGTGAGGTCGAGGTCAAGTAGGTTTTTCCCTCAAGTTGGTTCTCTCACAATCTGCCGCAGGCCCAGTCTGGCAGCTATGTCCTTCAGAACTCGGCCAACTTGGTCAGTAGTGGTGCTACCGAGCCACTCTTGGTGATGGACATTGAAGTCTCCCACCCAGAGTACATTCTGTGCCCTTGCTACCCTCAGTGCTTCTTCCAAGTGGTGTTCAACATGAAGGAGTACTGATTCATCAGCTGAGGGAGGGCAGTAGGTGGTAATCAGCAGGAGATTTTCTTGCCCATGTTTGATCTGATGCCATGAGTTAATGTTGAGGACTCCAGGGCCACTCTCTTCTGACTGTATACTACTGTGCCACCACTCTGGTGGGTCTGTCCTGCCAGTGGGACAGGACATACCCAGGGATGGTGATGGAGGATTCTGGGACGTTCGCTGAAAGGCATGATTCTGTCATTATGACTGTGTCAGGCTGTTGCTTGACTAGTCTGTGGGACAGCTCTCCCAATTTTGGCACAAATCCCCAGATGTTAGTGAGGAGGACTTTGCAGGGTCGACTGGGCTGGGTGTGCCTTTGTCATGTCCGAATCTGATGCCTAGGTCGCATCAATCTCTTCTTTCTTCCAGGTCATCACGCAGAGGCAGCACCTCCCAAACCCGCGACCTCTACCGCCTCAAAGAAAAAGGCAGCAGGTGCATGGGAACACCATTACCTCCAAATTCCCCTCCAAGTCACACACCAAGTCGCCGTTCCTTCATCGTCGCTGTTTCAATATCTTGGAACTCCCTCCCTAACAGCACTGTGGGGTACATTCACCACAAGGACTGCAGCGATTCAAGAAGGCGGCTCACCACCACCTTCTCAAGGGCAATTAGGGATGGGCAATAAATGCTGGCCTTCCCACGAACAAATATTTTTTTAAAAAGGCCTTTCGCATGACATTTCCTCAGAGGAGCTGATTCCTTCTGAGGGTGCACCGTCACAGGACACATGTTTACCAGGCACCTGCGCAGATACGAGGACTTCGGTGGGTCCTGTTATACAGTGAAAGTGGATTTTACTACTGTGGTCACTGTCGCAACAAAGATTATTTAGTCCTGCAATAATAACTTCCGCTTGATTCTGACCTGAGTGGTTTCAAACAACAAGCTTTAATATATATTGACTAATGACAGTATTGTTCTTATACAACTATCTACAGTATTACATTAAATGACAAGCAAGTAAATGACAAGCAAGTAATGCAACCTGGTTCCTAGAATTCGAACTGATCAGTTCTGACTCTCTGGGTTGCCTGTGTGGCTGTGGATCTCCAACATTCCTGAGAAATCTAACTTTCAAAGGGGGAAAGTTTTATCTTTATAATATTTGGCTGCCTTAGGCTGCACATACACATCTTCTGTTCTTATCTTCTAGTCATAAATTATCCCATCATTCTAGCTCTGCTTTAGCTGACTATGGGTTGGTGGTGGCCTCATTCTCTTATCTCAGTTGGAGACACAATCTGTACCTCTCAGGAATGTGTAAGATTATGTTATCAAAGTACTCGTTATTTAGGCCAGCAAATGCTACAAGAGAGCAGTTTCCCATGTTGGGTATGTGGATCTTCTAGCAACCAGCTTTCCTATCTCGGTAAGGGTCACCTCTTGACCTGGGAGTTACAGCTAAAGGGAAATTCAGCATTCTCTGTCTGTACGCTTCCTTTGTGCACAAGCACCAAGAACAAGATTCCCCAACCCCTTCCTCCACATTGCTCTCTGACTAAAATGTTAATGCAAAGCCCACTGGGATACTTGACCATTAAACCACTTTAAAATATTCTAGCAGACAATTAGTTGGTATCTCACCTGGTGAGTCACAGTTCACAAGTGATCATGAGCAGAGAGTGGTGGTAGGGACAGCTGTGGAGAGTCCACGCGGAGGGCGCACTCCTCTCCAAGCTCTGCTCAGCTGGACATAAATGCTGAAATTCGGGGGCCATCAACCAAAAGGAGAATCATGAGGGTCAGCAGAAAATGTGCGAGGTACTGGCAGTCGTGCCAGACACACTATCCATAATAGAGAGGATGGAGAAGACCAGCTCAAGCATTTGTGAATTGATGTCACAGCCCATTGTGAGGAAGTCTTCCATGAATATACTGTCCTCCTCCATGGAACTTCAATTGCGCTAATCTAACCAGTCCCTGCAGGCCATGACCATGGCTGTGCAAACATTTTTGCCACCTTAAATAGCAGGATAGATACATTAACTGTGACCTTACAAGGCGTCATTGATCTGCTCCAAGCTGCTCTCCTGCAGAGAGGTTGGAGTGATTTGCCGCTGGCCCAGGAGAGGGATGATGGCGAAAGGAGTTGTGGAAGTGGGAACTCCACTCAAAGCGCTCCCACATCTTACCCAATGCCACCACCGCCCCCCCGACACACCCACCGCCACCCTACAACCAGTCTTCCTCTCCTGCTGGCCCAGTCAGTCTGCCCCTACACATGTGCAGGTGGAGCAATTTTTGGCAGGGCTTTCACAGGCTCCAACACCCAGAGGTCATTGGCCGTGAGCATCTCAGAAGTCAGAGCAAGGAACAGAGCAGCCCGCCTCTTCCTCTGCTGAAACCACAGGGGTTGCACCATGTAGGAGTTGTAGGGAAAGGAAAGGAAAAGCTTTGTAGTTCCCCAAGGGCATGCACATCGGTGTTTATGAAAATTTCAAATCACTGCCAAAATCTCATGAAAGGACCCTCATTTAAATATTATAATCACTGACCCGCCTCGCCAGATTGGGCTACTCGGACGCACCCAAGCCTGCCGTGGTTAAACCGGAAATAGATGCGTTTGCGGCGGGTTGGGGTTGGGTTTCATACTTTAAACAATTTAACCCCGCCCGACCCTCTCTTGCCCATCGTGGTGATGTTAGCATTTCCCCTTAAGTTTCTATCTGCACTGCTACAGTTTTTCTTCTTTGCCTGATTTTTTCAAACAAGCTTCTTGAAACATATTATCAAACAGCTTCTGAAAATTGATACACACTGCATTTACTGCATTCCTCTATCTATCCAAGCAGTCACTTCTTGAAAGAAATCTTAATTTGTCAAACATAACCAGTCCTTAACACATACGTGTTAGCTGTCTTTGATTAATCCATGCATTTCTAAATGCTCGCTAATTTTATATAAAATTATGGATTCTAAAGCTTGTCCATAACTGATTTTAGATTAACTGGTTTATAGTTTCCTGTTTTATCCTTCTCTCTCTTGAACAAGGGTGTTACATTGGCTACTCTCCAGTCTTACCACATCATTTACATATTTTATGAGGACTGAAAAATTGTAGCCAGAGGCTTTGCTATCTATCCTCTGACTAATTTTGTTTTACAAGTTGTTGTTATGATCTGGAATGCACTGCCTGAAAAAGTGGAAGCAGATTCAATAGTAACTTTCAAAAGGGAATTGGATATATACTTGAAAAGGAATAAAAATGCAGGTCAATGGTAGAAAAGCAGGTGAGTGGGACTAATTGGACAGCTCTTTCAAAGAGCTGGTACAGACATGATGGACTGAATGGCTTCCTTCTGTGCTGTCAGGCTCTATGGCCTAGATTCTAATTTTGGGTGAATGTCATAAGGGTTTGGTGACTTATTTATCTTGAGTACTGCTGCGTCGGGCGAGGGGTTAAAATCTTGAAATTTGACCTCCACCCCACCACTTTTCCAGCCGATGTAATATTAACAGCGGCGATTCAGGCCCTGAACGAAGCTCCCGCTAAAAGCAGGCGGGATCCTACTTAGGATGCAGAAGTCACGCCTAATGACATCATCGGTGCCATGGTGTAATATTAATCCTAAGGCAGGGGAAGCCCCGAGCTATCAGCAGCAGAACCACGGTGAAAGGAGCCGACTGGCCAGAAGAGGCCGAGGTAAGTTAAAAAAATTTCCATTGCTTTAAACTCCTTGCGGGCCAGGAGGAGCAGAAGTGCTTCCTCCAGGCCCCTCAAGGAGACATTGAGCCTTCCCAGCCCTGGCCATCCACAATCACGAGGGAATTTCCCCCCCCCCGCCACCCATTTTCGATCGTGAGGGATCCTATTTCCAGTAATTGTCAGGAACCGTTCCCACGGGTCCCCGGCTACAGCCTCCTGCTGCCAAATACCTGCTCCCAGCCGCCTGCCAGGTAGCGAATCTCAACGAGTATCAGGCGGGACTCTGGAAAGTTTTTATTTAAATGAGGCCCTTCCATTAAGATTGGCAGAGCCTCCATGTCCCCAGACTCTCCGGGTGTGCCGCCCGCTATTGGGCTCACGACCATCCCACCGTCAAAATCGAGGCCAAAATGTTTAATATCTCGGTTATACCTTGATCTGCTACGATTAGACTCCATTTTTCATCCCTACCCTCTCTTTGACTACTCTTTTACTTTTTATGTGTTTAGAGAAGCCTTTACTATTTCATTTTGTATTCTTTGCTAGCATTTTATACACCATGTTCATCTCCCCAGTATACTTTCTATATTCTTCATGATTTTTTTGTCTCTGGCTCTGGCTGCTTCGTGGCAAACCAATGTTGCAGCAGAGACCAGAAGTAGGCGTGAGGCCCCTTATTTACATATGCAAATGCCTGCTTCAGGTATGGGTAAAGGACGCCGCTTGTTTGTCTTTACCAAATATGGCGGGTGACGCACTTCCGGTTGGAAGTGTGTGCAAACTTCCTGCCCGCTATTTTGGGGTCTTAGGAGGCCACATAGCTGCTGCAAAACGTGTGCAACGGTGCCCAGTATTACCCCCTTAAACTCCTGATTGTGATGTTGAAAATATAACATATCGAGCCTCATTAAAACACAGTTCTTAGGAGCTATGGGGGAGAAATTCACTTTAGCCAGTAAAGTTGCCGGTGTCACTGGCAATTGAAGTTAACGGCCACTGAAAATGGCCACAATGCTAACAGAGTAAAATTAGTCTGGGGGGAACGGAGATTATTGGCGCAGTGCTTACCTGCCGTGCAATTCTGTGCAACGCCGTCCTGGTGGCGTTACTGGAGGCATCCGACTCAAAGTTCCTGTGCAGGAGCGGCGTTGGAGCTTCCCGCAGCCTCTGGAAGCGAGGCTGTGGCGCTCGCAAGGAATTGTGGGCAATGAAGAGGTCTGAGAATTAAATTGCACGCTGAAGCAATACAAATTAAAATGAAGTGAAACAATGCAGTTTTCAGCTCCTTCTGCCTTTAAAAAATATTTAACATTAAAAAGAAGTCCAGAATGTGAGTATTCAGCTCTTAAAGCTGAATTCCCTTCCTAAACTCAAAAAATGGGAAAAATGCCTCAGCACTAACACAAATGGCTCAGCAAGCCAGGGAAGGTGTACCCAGGGTCTCGCACGCAGCACTCCATCTTTGTGCAGGAGGTCAACACTGCAAGACAGGTCCTCTACCCACAGGGGCCAGGACGTCCTCCAGAAAGAATGATGTGGGAGTACATCACCGAGGCCATCACTGACAACAATGTCGCCCTGACCACCTGGCTCCAGTGCCCAAAGAAGTTTCATGACCTCAGACCACTGGTCAGGGTCAGTGAATGCATCTTCAAAAGCCGTCTCCTACCAACTGCACCACTAGCCTCACACACTGCTCAATGCATGACCCCTACCTGCAATCACTCACCTACCAACAATATGCATCAATCACGAGGCACATCTCCCATTCCTAGCCTCACCTCAACTCCTTGGAGGAGACGGTGCAGGCCATTCTTGGCAGAGGCATGGCTGAGCCCTTGGCCAGTGGCGGGGCTGAAAGGATACAAGATGCTGGTATCCTCATACATTATCCTCCTGCTCACACGCACTTTATGCTTTCCTGCCCTCCCGTCACCACAACTCCACCCTTGTGCCTTCCTCATTTCACACACCCAAGAAATGCAGCCTGCCCAGTCAGTGGGTGACCAATAAGAGGGAGAGGAGAGTGAAGAAGAACAAGAAGAAGATGATTGATTTGTCACTCCCAGCCACCAGCTCCTCAAGGTCAACCAGCAAGGACATTTGTAGTGTCCCCCACTGAAATTCAGCAGCCTTCCACCAGCCATGCTGCAGACACTGGGGTAGCACTGTGTGACATCAGTGGGATAGCCAAAGGCACACACAAGACAGTCACTAAGAGAATGCATACGGGTGATGAGTTGATTTTTTGATGTCACACTGAATGGATAGACGTATATAGGTGGATTGGAAAGTTTGCTTTGTGGTGGCTTTTATTTCAGCATTGTGGCAAAGAGGACTTGTGATGGTCAGTAACAGAGGGAAGGTAAGGTGTGGGACAAATGTTGAAAGGGGAATTGGGGTTGTGGTCACTGGATGATTCCATCCCGGATATCCTGGCCACAAAGGGGCTGTCTGGGTTGCATCCTTCCTTCTGCTTCCTCCTCTTCGGCTTCCTCCTCTTCTGTGTCTTCCTCTTCCTTCTGCAAGCGGATGCTGTAAATGTGAAATGACAGCATAAAACGCTGGAAATACTCAGCTGGTCAGACAGCATCATGACCCAAAACGTGAACTCTGTTTTTCTCTCCACGGATGTTGCGTGACCTGCTGAGTATTTGCAGCATGTTTTGTCTTCTCAAAGGCCTTCATTTACCATCTGAGCCCTTGCAAGCATTCAGCAGCACTCCCTACACACTTAAAAAACTTAACATCTATTGCAGCAAGCCACCACTTCAATAAAATCCAAAAAACCCAGTCCAAAACCTTAAATCCAAACTTACCTGAAGAGGTGTGTGTCCGTTTATGAGGTGCAGACATCACCACTGTCAGCCTGCTTGCATGCCAGGTTAACCTGGCATGCTTAGGACCCAGCGCTGAGGGTCGAAGTTCACGCTTGTGACGTTAAGTTGACATTGCATGCCGATTTATGTCACAACGCTACCATTTTGTTCGGGGTTGCGCTGCCAGTTACCGGCAGCGCAAAGGTAAGGATGAAAATGACAGCTGCCGCGGGACCCACCAACAGCGGGCGAAAGAGTGGCGGCGGCTGTTTATTTTTGTTCGTTTTTATTGGATGTGGGCGTCGCTGGCAAGGCCAGAATTTATTGCCCATCCCTAATTGCCCTTGAGAAGGTGGTGGTGAGCCGCCTTCTTGAACCGCTGCAGTCCGTGTGGTGAAGGTATTCCCACAGTGCTGTTAGGTAGGGAGTTCCAGGATTTTGACCCAGCGACGATGAAGGATAGGCGATATACTTCTAAGTCAGGATGATGTGTGACTTGGAGGGGAACTTGGAGGTGGTGGTGTTCCCATGCGTCTGCTGCTATTGTCCTTCTAGGTGGAAGAGGTCGCGGGTTTGGGAGGTGCTGCTGAAGAAGCCTTGGCGAGTTGCTGCAGTGCATCTTGTAGATGGTACACACTACAGCCACAGTACGCCGGTGGTGGAGGGAGTGAATATTTAAGGTGCTGAGGGGTGCCAATCAAGCGGGCTGCTTTGTCCTGGATGGTGTCGAGCTTCTTGAGTGTTGTTGGAGCTGCACTCATCCAGGCAAGTGGAGAGTATTCCATCACACTCCTTACTTGTGCCTTGTAGATGGTAGAAAGGCTTTGGGGAGTCAGGACGTGAGACACTTGCTGCAGAATATCTAGCCTCTGACCTGCTCTTGTTGCCACAGTATTTATGTGGCTGGTCCAGTTAAGTTTCTGGTCAATGGTGACCCCCAGGATGTTGATGGTGGGGGATTTGGTGATGGTAATGCCATTGAATGTCAAGGGGTGGTGTTTGGATTCTCGCTTGTTGGAGATCGTCGTTGCCTGGCACTTGTGTGGCGCGAATGTTACCTGCCACTTATCAGCCCAAGCCTGAACGTCGTCCAGGTCTTGCTGCATGCGAGCATGGACTGCTTCATTATCTGTGGAGTTGTGAATGGCACTGAACACTGTGCAGTCATCAGCAAACATCCCCGTTTCTGACCTTATGTTGGAGGGAAGGTCATTGATGAAGCAGCTGAAGATGGTTGGGTCTAGGACACTGCCCTAAGGAACTCCTGCAGCGATGTCCTGGGGCTGTGATGATTGACCTTCAATCACCACAACCATCTTCCTTTGTGCTAGGTATGACTCCAGCCAGTGGAACGTTTCCCCCCCCAGTTCCCATTGACTTCAGTTTTACTTGGGCTCCTTCATGCCACACTCGGTCAAATGCTGCCTTGATGTCAAGGGCAGTCACTCTCACCTCACCTCTGGAATTCAGCTCCTTTGTCCATGTTTGGATCAAGGCTGTAATGAGGTCGGCAGCCGAGTGGTCCTGGCGGAACCCAAACTGGGCATCAGTGAGCAGGTTATTGGTGTTGTAGCCCCATTTAATGGCACTATGGAGTGGCACTAAGGCCATGAATTTCTAGCCCTAAGTATTTTGTTAACATTAACAAGTTGTATGTTTCACTAAATGTCATATAACACAACAGTGTAACTTGTAAGGTGGAAGCGAAGGCCCAGCAGCATTATAAATCAGAGCCTATAGTAAAACCTTTAGCAAAGAAGCAATTTTCTTTTAAATGTTGTAATTATTTTTGCCTTGTTCTTCAGTCTGCCTGACTGTACACCTTGGCTGTGAAGCTGGCAGGTAGGGATCTTCTCACAGACCTACCAATGTTCCTTTTGAGAAGCTGTTACTAGGGATGCGTTATCTTCCAGAATGTACTACTCTGCCTGATTTTCCATCATGTCTTGGAATGAGAACTGAGAACAGCATCAAACTGTTGCTATATCACATGCCTAGTCTGAGACCGGCAGTTGTAGAGTGCAAAGAGCAGCTGGCAATACTGGAGTATACTGTAGGCTGTCTACCCCAGGAGAGAGCTCTATCAACGTATGTCTACCCCAGGATAGAGCTCTATCAACATATGTCTATTCCAGGATAGAGCTCCATCAATGTATGTCTATCCCAGGAGAGAGCTCTATCAACATATGTCTACCCCAGGAGAGAGCTCTATCAACATATGTCTATCCCAGGAGAGAGCTCTATCAACGTATGTCTACCCCAGGAGAGAGCTCTATCAATGTATGTCTACCCCAGGATAGAGCTCTATCAATGTATGTCTACCCCAGGAGAGAGCTCTATCAATGTATGTCTATCCCAGGAGAGAGCTCTATCAATGTATGTCTACCCCAGGAGAGAGCTCTATCAACGTATGTCTACCCCAGGCTAGAGCTCTATCAATGTATGTCTACCCCAGGAGAGAGCTCTATCAACGTATGTCTACCCCAGGAGAGAGCTCTATCAATGTATGTCTACCCCAAGAGAGAGCTCTATCAATGTATGTCTACCCCAGGAGAGAGCTCTATCAACATATGTCTATTCCAGGATAGAGCTCCATCAATGTATGTCTATCCCAGGAGAGAGCTCTATCAACATGTGTCTATCCCAGGAGAGATCTCTGTCAACGTATGTCTACCCCAGGAGAGAGCTCTATCAATGTATGTCTACCCCAGGAGAGAGCTCTATCAATGTATGTCTACCCCAGGAGAGAGCTCTATCAACATATGTCTACCCCAGGAGAGAGCTCTATCAACATATGTCTACCCCAGGAGAGAGCTCTATCAACATATGTCTACCCCAGGAGAGAGCTCTATCAACATATGTCTACCCCAGGAGAGAGCTCTATCAACATATGTCTATCCCAGGAGAGAGCTCTATCAACATATGTCTATCCCAGGAGAGAGCTCTATCAACATATGCCTACCCCAGGAGAGAGCTCAATCAATGTATGCCTACCCCAGGAGAGAGCTCTATCAACGTATGTCTACCCCAGGAGAGAGCTCTATCAACATATGTCTACCCCAGGAGAGAGCTCTATCAACATATGTCTACCCCAGGAGAGAGCTCTATCAACATATGTCTACCCCAGGAGAGAGCTCTATCAATGTATGTCTACCCCAGGAGAGAGCTCTATCAACGTATGTCTACCCCAGGAGAGAGCTCTATCAACGTATGTCTACCCCAGGAGAGAGCTCTATCAACATATGTCTACCCCAGGAGAGAGCTCTATCAACGTATGTCTGCCTACCTTCATGTGCAGAATTCTGCTTTCCTGTATTAAATATCATAAAGCTAGGAGACAGAAGACAGCAAGACCCAATACCAAACTTATAAAATGCCCAGAATGGTTGAGCACTTATTGGCTTAGAAATTCGGGTGTTTAATGTTACCCGTTACCGCCATAATCAGGCGAAAAAATGTCGGCTGCCACTCTTCCGCCAGCTGGTGGCGGATCCCACGGTGGCCGGCATTTTGCAATGGCCGGCAGTGCTGCTGATCGAAGCGATTGCTGAAGGGATTGAAATTAAGCAGATCGTGAGTTTTGTGACGTCAGTGAGTGTGCAACATTCACTTGATGCCCGCTCTGCGACATTGGATTTTGCCGCTGCACTTACCGGCATGCCTTAATGACAGGCAGAGCAAGCGTTCAGAACCAGGAAGGAGGCTCCAGCAACGGTATTTAAAGGGACCATCAGCAATCATTTGCACCTGACATGTTTCTGCAGTTTGACCGGCTCTGTGCTACGTTCTGCAACTCCACCAGCTTTATTAACTTCTTTAAGGTTCTAAGGTAACAGGGAGTGTTGTTGCAAGTGCAGAATGCCTTCATTGTTTTTAAAGGCTTCTGCTCACTGCCATGGGGGCTGGACTGGCAGTCGACCTCGCGCTCCAGGATCTTCGGCAGAGGGAGCGAAGGCAGCGAGGAAGACGGCAAGATGCGTGCAGAGGGAGGAGGAGGAGGGCTATGAGGGCTCTCAACAGGAGGCCTTACCCATCTAGGGTCTTCAGAGACCACTTAAGCGAGGAGCAGTGTATTAGGAGGTTCTGCTTCACCAAGGAGGTGGTCACAGAACTCTGCCACCTCCTGCAACCAGACCTGCAGCCCGAGAGCAGGGTGACCACAGCCATCCCAGTGGCAGTCAATGTCACCGTGGCCCTCAATTTCTTCGCCAGTGGATCCTTCCAGTCTGCAGCAGGAGACATATCTAACATTTCACAGTTTGCCGTCCATCACTGAATCCAAGTGGTCACTGAGGCTCTCTACACCAAGAGAAGGGATTACATTGTCTTCTCTCTGAGCAGTGAAGCAGGACGAGCGAGCATGCGGCTTTGCCAGGATAGCGTGCTTCCCCATGGTGCAGGGCGCCATCGACTGCACACACGTGGCTTTGCGGGTGCTGCATAACAATCCTGAGATCTTGCATAACCGCAAAGGCTACCAGTCACTTAATGTGCAGGTGGTGTGCGACCATGCCCAGCGATTCCTCAAAGTCAATGTCCGCTATCCTGGCAGCAGCCATGATGCCTTCATCCTGCGTCAGTCCGGGGTTCCGGCAATCTTCCAGCCATCACTTCAAGCTTGAGGGTAGCTGCTCAGAGACAAGGGCTATCCTCTCCCCACCTGGCTCATGACTCCCCTCCGCAACACCAAACCTCGTGCCCAGCACTCGTATAATGAGAGCCAAGCTGCCACCAGGAACATCATCGAGCAGACCATCGGGGTGCTCCAGCAATGGTTCCACTGCTTTGACCGTTTGGGAGGAGCTTTCCAGTACTCGGTGGAGTAGGTGTCCCATTTTGTGGTGGTCTTCTGCATGCTTCACAACTTGGCCATCATGAGGGCCCAGCCCTTGCCACCAGGGATTGCGGGACCACCTCAGGAGGAGGACGAGGGAGAGTAGGACGAGGAGGACGAGGAACAACAGGAAGCGGAGGGAGGCAGGCAGCCATTTGTCCTTCTGGATGGGCTGTCTGAACAGACTCCGATTCCAATGAATGAAACCCCAGATCCCTTTTACTCACCACATCCCCATCGTACCATCCCTGTCTCACAGAATATTAAAGCGTCCTCCTGGGCACAAAGCTGAAATGAGAGACACCACAAATGATTACAAACAAAATTAACAAATTTATCCAAAATCAGTGAACACATATTTACAGGAAAAATATTAACTAATCACCCATGTGCAATCCCTTAGTGCCTGTTGTGCATGTGTCTTTTCCTACTCTAGTGCTCCTACGAAGTGCTCCCTCAGTGGCTGCAGCATGGCTGGTGGAAGGCTGCTGAGTTTCCGTGCGGGAGACTGTAGGTGGCCTTGCAGGACGACCTCAAGCAGCTCTGGGTCTAGACTGCACCACCTCGCATGGGCAGCAGCAGTCTGGGCTGGCTGGCTGACAAACAGCGACAAGGGCAATGGCGGAGTAGCTGAGGTGGGAACAGGAATACTGTCCCCTTGAGAGAGGACAGCAGGGTCCTGCTCCACTGACCAACTGCCACTCCCCCAGGGCAGTGCCTCAGCATTCCTAGCAATCTTTTGGAGCACAGATTGCTGGCCTGCTGCGACACCCTGCAAGCCCCGGTCGACGCTCATAAACCCAGCCATGATGGCAGCAGTCAGAGCTGGGTGGCTTCAAGCTGAGACTGCATGACAACGGTCTGAGCTTGGGTGGCATTACGCTGAGAGCAGTCTGAGTTTTGATGGCACCAAGCAGAGACTGCATGAGAGCAGCCTGAGGTTCCGCTGCAGCACTAAGACGTTGGGTCGCTTCCACCTGTGCTGCAATGGAAGCTGCAACATTGCCCATCAGGTGCACCATCACGTCTGGGTCAACACGGTCTCTTTGGGAGTGCACCATCATTTCCAGGCTGGAAATCCTGGGCTCCATGCTCTGCGCAGAGCTTCGTGCAATGTTGGAGGCGGACTCCTCCACGTTCCTTGACATTGCCGAGATGCTCTCTGGCAAGCTTGCCATTGCACCCATCAATTTTGTGCATGGCCATTACTCTTCTTTTGAAGGCCGCCCCATCGAGGACCTCATTCTGAGTTGTGTGCAGCAGAACTCGCGCACGAACTCGCACTCTGGGGTGCTGGCCCCCAAGCTACCCTTTCCCCCTGGCCTTGCTGCAGCCCACTCATGCCCGGTTCCTCACCCTGTGCAGATCCCGCTACTACACTAGCCTCTAAAATACATGTAGTGCCAGTTTCTGAGCTGGTGACTGCGAGTGACAGATGAAGTGACGCGGTGTCTTCTTCCCCCACTTCTTCTCCCCCCTCGCTCTCTTCCATGACCTTGGGGACAGGCTGCTCAGGTGTTTGTTGCTTATCTAAAAGCAGAAAGGCACAAGAGTCAGGTTATGGTGGGGGGAGGAGGGGAGCCAGATATGCATACATACAGCATGAGTAGCTTGAAAGTGAGAAAAGATTGTGGGATGAGGGGGAAGGGGGATGTGAGAAGAAGGATTAGAAATGAACATACAGTTGTTGTCCCCAAGGGGTTCAACCTTGCCGGTTGCCACGGCCTCTACCATGACGCCCAAATATCTGGAGAACTTGCTCCTCGAGCTGGCTGAAGTCCTACGTTTCAGCATGGCCCCTGCCTGTCTACTGCTGCTCCCTCCGATTATGTGCCAGCTTGGCCTGCAAGAGAAAGAGAAGTGTGTGAGTGAGTGTGGTGCAATGTGTTTGGGTGATGTGATTGCCATAGTTGATTAGCTGTCAGTGTGTGCAAGGTGTGAGATGTGGGTGTGAGTGTTGCAGCAGTGGTAAGGTTGTGAGGGTGAAGTGAAGCCATGATTGGGAGGTGTGAATGGTGATAGGTAGAGATTGTTAGTTGGAGAGTGATGGGGATATGATGCATTGGCCAGTGTGTGAGGCTTTTGGTGCAGATGGTGGTATGTGGCATTTGCTGAAGCCTTCACTCACCTTGACCACCTGTGTGAGGTCATTAAACTTCTTCCTGCACTGGATGGCAGACCGTGGCACCACAGTACTTGCCGTAACATGGTCCACTATCTCCTGCCACATGGTACGGGACATATACGGCGAGGGCTTCCTGCCACTTTGGGGGTAGAGTACAGCCCGTCTCCTCTCCATGGCCACTACGAATGCCTCCAGAGCTTCATCGGAGAACCTCCTGGCTCTCTCCCTGGTACAACAATCTGTCATTTCTATCAATCCAGGGCTTGGGCTTGGGCTGGGCTTGGGCTTGGGCTTGGGCTTGGGCTTGGGCTTGGGCTTGGGCTTGGGCTTGGGCTTGGGCTTGGGCTTGGGCTTGGGCTTGGGCTTGGGCTTGGGCTTGGGCTTGGGCTTGGGCTTGGGCTTGGGCTTGGGCTTGGGCTTGGGCTTGGGCTTGGGCTTGTTGGGGCAGCTGCAGATTCAACGGCCTGACAATAAGGTGCTGTAGCATCAAAGCACCTCCCCTTTTAAGTAGTGGAAAAAGCCTGTGCCACACATGACTGTGAATTAGACTGGACCTGATAGTGGTCCACCTGTTGAGCATTAAGTCAATGAGTAGCAGTTTTATTGCTGAAACCATGACTATAATCATGTTAATGAAGAGTGAGCACGAATTTTGCGTGCTACCTCGACCATTTTCAGGTGGGGCAGCTTAACATCATTTGGCCTTAACACTGCCCGTTTCGTGGCTATATCCAATTTCTAGGTCATTAAGTCCACTTTCATTTTGGACTGGAGTTATACTCAACTTGGTGCCTAGCCCGAATGATGTGTGTGGGCCACCTAAAGAAGGTCTTACATTGCTTGACTTCAGCGTACATGGGAGTTTGACCAAGGCTGGGAATTTCCTGTCATGTAAATGGGGTTTTAGCCGCACTTCTGACAAAGTTACAGCAGCGGAGCAAAAATAGCTCCAAGGAAATTTCCAGCCTAGACTTGATTCTTGAGTCATACTTTCCCTTTCATGTTGTTGTGCACCTGAAACCACTTCACATTACTGCAAGTGACAGCATAGCTGTAGTCTGAGCAATTGTAGATGAAAATGTAAGCCTTCAATTGTACCTCTCAGAAGAAACTTCAGCCCTGATTATTCCTCGCTCCCCTCCACTCGGGAGCTAGTCAGAAAGACATGCCTTAAACCTTCCTGTATTTCCAGATTCAGGGCAACACCTAATGTGCCCCAATATCAGGCCTGCAGAAGCAGTAATGGCTGCTGGCTGTTGAGTCGTGTGACTGCTGTCCATAAACAACAACTAGAAGGCCTCTAGCCCCAAAGTACTAATTGTGGGCTCCAACAGATTGCACCAAGGCCCAGCTTAGATCTTCAGAGCTGAAATGGGTTGAGCACAAGGTCTAATGCCTGCTTCCAATGGGTACTCACCACCATGTTCCTGGGCAAAATAAGGTTGCAAGTTCATGGGCTCAGCCTCCTGCTCCTTTAGGGCAAACCTCAGAAATCCTGGGGCAACACAAATGGGGTAGAGATCTGGTGTAACGGGTCTCTGTCCTTTTTTCCTTTCCTTTACACCTGGCAACTGACCATTGCCTGGGTGCGAGGGAGAGTAAAATCTCCCCTTTGCCTACCAATTGTTTATATCCCCCATTGTACTGAACAATGAAAAGTTGTTGAGCTGATTTCAAATCAGATTTGCAACATTCAGAAAATGCTTTGTAGATACAAATTTAAACCCATTGTTGGTTTGTAAATGTTAATCTGTAGTTACATTCCCCACTAAGTACTGTAGTTTTGCTGTAATCCACAAATGCTGATTTCTAGTGCAAAATACTGTTTGCATTAACAAATTTTGTAACTAATGCAGAAACTGAAAGTACAAATACAAAACAAATGGAAGAAATTGCTATTGAAACAGGTGCATGTTTATTCCTTATTTATGAGACAGATAGTGTTCTGACTCTAAGCCTTAATATGAGGGTGGGACATTTGTTCTAGGAATTTGATCCATATATATATTAAGTAATACATTCTTGCAACAGCTGCATTTGTAATAAGCCACAATGTCATCATTGTTAACAAGCATTAACAGAAGTGCTCTAGAAGGAGAAGTTATGCTTTTTGTGCCAATACAAACATAACAGGTAGATGGTACTATAACAAATACTTTGGATGACATCTTGGACACTTTCATTCTTTCATTGAAAATAATCCAGTCACCATTCCCTAACACCAGTTCTAGTGACATTGAATTTAATATTTAATTTGATCCCAGCTGTTAAATTTATTTTACACTTGGAAGGCTGCTCATGTTTCTGGGAATTAAGTTGAAGAATAACAAGTGTTTATAAACATATTTAATATAATCTGATGAAGGTAGTTCTCACTGTATGATACCATTCTATTCCTAGATGTTTAACATGCATTGAGGTTTAGCAACAGGAATCTCACTATGATCTATAGGGTGACAATAGGAAGAAAGATGGAAGCTCAGAAAAACTACTGATAAGACCATCTCACTGAGGTAATCTAATATAATTTGCCTAAATTCAACTTGGGTCAACGTCTAGCCATACAAAGCTAAAATTCAAAAGAATGTGAATGTTAAATTCTATCACGCATTGTGGGAACAAATTATATTATTTCTGAAATTATAATCATTGTTAATGAAAATTTCAGGGGTACAACTGGTTTATAAAGGTGTCCAAGTGGAATTCACATTTACTGAAAACTGGTTCATTTCAATATCTCGTGCAAGCAAAATCCTCTATCAGCTGAACCCTGTGCTGGATGTATTGTGGGGGAAATACAACTTCGGCTCGAAATTACTGTTGGTAATATTAGCAGACCAACATTTAGTTTATTCACATGACATTTCTTTGCATTTTAGCAGATATTAACTCATTTAAAACAACCGCTTTCATGAAAATAGCACAAGGAATGTCATCTAAATGTGTTTAAAGTGCATCCACTAATATTGCCAACAGTAATTTCTAGGTTACTGTGATTTTCTTTTACTCGAGGGATTTGTTTCTCCTTCTTGTAGTACATTTTAGATATAATCATGCAACTTATTTCCTGTAGCTATATTATATAACTTTGCAAAGAAATCTATTTCCAAGTCAGAATCTGTGGAAACTACAGTTCCAATTTTGCAAGGCTCTATGGGCAGCATAGAGACTTGCTGAGAGTGAACTCAGGTCAGCAGATTGGGCCCAGAAGCCAAACATTGAATGTATTTCTTATAGTTTGTTGAGCAACAGAACTTTTGGAAGGACCATAGAAGCTTATGATGCAGAAGGAGGCCATTCAGCCTATCACATCTATGCTAGCTCCTTGCTAGAGCAATTCAAAACTAATCCCACAGCCCTGCACGCTTCCCACAGCCCTGAGACTTTCTCTGTTTCAAATGTTTATCTATTCTTCCCTTAGAAGATGTAATGGTCTCTGTCTCTGTCTGTGGAAAACCATTCCATGCTCCAACAACTCTCTGTGTAAAGAAATGTGTCCTATTCTCTTTCCTCACTGTCTCAGTGACAATTTTAAATTGATTACCCCTCGTCATGGACTCTCCAACCAGAGGAAATAGGCTTTCTCTAATCACCCGATCAAAATCTTTCAGAATTTCAAAAACCTGCATTAAATCCCACCTTAATCCTCTCTGTGCCATTGGGAATAGTCACAGTTTCTCAAGTGTCCCATCATAATTATGGTTTCTGAAATGAGCAATCCTGGTGTATCTATGTTGTGCAATCTCTATAGCTTTAATGTCCTTTCTTGAACAGGGTACCTAGAACTATCTAACTGTGGCTTAACAATTGCCATGTACAAATTTACTGTAACCTCTTTGCTCTTGTGCTCTATGCTCCTAGTTAAATAAAATTCTAAAATGCTATTGCGGCGCCTCCGTAACTTCAGCAGAAGTGTGGGGTTAACCCTGTATCCACTGCACTTCCGGCAAAGTTAAAGCGGCAGAGCAGAAGAAGCTCCGTGGAAATTCCAAGCCTTTGGGCGTGAAATTCGGTATGTTAGCGCCTCCCGTTAGCGCCTGGCGAGGGTGCTAATGGGGCGCTAAGGGGTTAGCGCCCGGGTGCGGCGAATGCAGCGATGCCCACGAACTTCAGTGCTAGTTTAGCGCGGGCGCTAACTCTTAGCGCCTGGGCCTCTAGCGCCTCACAGATCATGATGCCATAAAGTGCATAGTGCCCCGTTATCACTCCGGATGGAAAATTGACTCTCGCCCCCTGCTTTATTGCCTCACGCCGACAACGCCAGCAAGCGGGGGCATAGTGACCTCGGCTGGCCGCGTCGGGAGCGATAATTAAAGTGAATGCTTTTCAGCCAGCGCAACATTTATTATTTGCACCAGTCTGGTGCTTGCTCAAAGTTTTTAATGTTTCATTGGTGCAAGATGTCCAAGCCCTCCACTTTGTGAGAGTGTTTGGGGCTGTAATGGCAGTCGCCCAGGTCGCCTTGCAAAACAGAACTGACGACAACTAGCTTGTGCAGTATTATTGGCCCTTCCCTTTAAGCGAGGGAAGCAGCCTCTGTGATGAAAGAGTTCCGTTTACAATGCGCTCTAAATTGTTTAGCGCTCTGCCGCTACCGCCCCGCTCTCGGACTTTAGCGCCCTAAGAGAAGTGGTTAGCACTTGATTTAGCTTTCCACTTCCCTCTTGGAGTGCTAAAACTGAATTTCACGGGAGGTGAGAATGATTAGCGCCTGCCGCTAATTTTTCCACTTTGAAAGTTCTAGCGCCCCAAGCGAGGCTATACCGAATTTCTCCCCCACGCCTAGAAATTCAATAAGGTCCAAAATCGGGTGCGGGCAGCACGAAGCGCTATGCGCCCACGCCTGTTCAAAGTGGTGCAGGCAACACACAAAATACATGCTGCCTGTTGATTATAATGATTGCAATGCAGATCTCAGTGCTAAACGCACTCTGATTGGCTTAGCGTTGAACAGTGGGGTCAATATCGGGTGCAGTCTACTGGCCAATAAAGTTTGGCCTAGGCTCTCTGCATTACTTAAAGGGGAGGTGCTTTGTTGTAGAAATACCTCATTGTCAGTATGGAGAGAGCCATGGCCCAACAGTCAAGAGAAAGGGCAAGGAGATTTTCAGATTCGGCTCTGGAGACTTGGTCTTGGGGGTTCAAAAACACCATCAGGTCCCCTACCCACAGGAGGCCTTCAAGACAAAGCAGCAGATGGTGGTGGGAGGAGATCACTGAAGTCATCAGTGCGACGAGTGTTATCCCCAGGACCTGGATCCAGTGCCACAAAAAGTTTAATGTCTTCACACGAGTGGTCAAAGTGAATGAATGCATCATCAAATGTCATATCCCACCATCTGCACCACAAGCCTCACACACTGTTCAATGCACCACAACCCCATCATTCACCTACTGACAATCTCTAGCAATCACCACTCATACCTCACAATCATAGCATCACTTCACCCTCACACACTTACCACTGCTGCACGACTCACACCCACTTCTCAGACCTTGCACACACTGCCAGCTATTAATCATGGCAGGCACATCACCCAAACACATTGCACCACACTCACTGACACACTTCCCTTTCTCTTGCAGGCAAAGGTCGCTCATACCCGCCGGGAGCAGCAGCAGATGGGTGGAGGGGAAGCCTATCTGCAGAACAGGATGGGGCTGGAGGAAGCAGTGCTGGAGATCATTGGAGGGGCAGTCACAGAGTCCGTGGTGAGCGGGGAAGTTGAAAGCATTGCTGATGATGACGGTATGTTCATACCTAATCCTTCTTCTCACATCCCACTTCCCCCTCATCCCACAATCTCTTCTCACTTACAAGCTGCTGATGGTAGTGTAGCGGTTACATTACTGGACTAGTAATCCAGAGGTCTGGACTAATGATCCAGAAACATGAGTTCAAATCTGACCACGGCAACTGGGGAATTTAAATTCAGTTAATTAAATAAATCTGGAATAAAAAGCTAGTATCTGTAATGGTGACCATGAAACTACCAGATTGTTGGAAAAACCCATCTGGTTCACTAATCCCCTTTAGGGAAGGAAATCTACCATTGTTGTCTGGTATATATGTGACTCCAGACCCACAGCAATGTGGTTGACTCTTAACTACCCTCTGAAATGGCCTAGCAAGCCACTCAGTTGTACGAGTGTGGAACGGGGCTTGCAGGGTCTCACAGCAGTGCAGCAATCTGTGCTCCAACAGATGGCTAGGAATACTGAGGTGCCACCCTGGGGCAGTGGCAGTGGCTCCTTGGAGCAAGAATCTGGTGCATTGGCTGTATGTCCTGTGATGGTGCACCCTCAGAAGGAATGAGATCCTCTGCGGAATCGTCTTCATGCATCCCAGCGACTCTTGCTCTATATCTGAAGGCCCTTGAAGGCAAAAGACAAGGATATGAATTAGTTCTGGCAAAGTAACAATCTTGACAATCACCATACTCAGGCTTCTCATAGTTCAGACATTGATGAAATAGGAAGATAGAAACAGGAGTAGGCCATTCAGCACCTCAAGCCTGTTCCATCATTCAATGAGATCATGGCTGATCTGTATCTTAACTCCATCCACCTACCTTGGCTCCAAATCCTGATATACCCTTGACCAGCGAAAATCTATCGATCTCAGATTTAAAATTATTAATTGAGCTAGCATCTATTGCTTTTTCTGGGAGAGAGTTCCACACTTCTACCACCCTTTGCGTGAAGAAGTGTTTCCTAACTTCTCTCCTGAATGGCCTGGTTCTGATTTTAAGGATATGTCACCTTGTCCTAAACTCCCCAACTAGCGGAAAAGGTTTCTCTCTGCCCTATCAATTCCTTTCAAAATCCTAAAAGCCTCAATCAAATCACCTCTTAACCTTCTATATTCCAGGGAATAGAAGCCTAGTTTATGTAATCTCGCCTCATAATCTAACCCTTGGAGCCCTGGTAACATTCTGGTGAATCTATGCTGAACTCCTTCCAAGGTCAATATATCCTTTCTAAGGTGCAGTGCCCAGAACTGTACACAGTACTCCAGGGCTTTGTAAACCAAGGCTTTGTATAGCTATAGTAAAACTTCCTTCCCTTTATATTCTAGCCCTCTAGTTATAAAGGCCAACATTCCATTAGCCTTTTTGATTATTTTTTGTATCTGACGACTACATTTTGGTGATATGTGTGCATGGACCCCTAAATCTCTTTGGACCTCCACTGTTCCTAGCTTTTCAACATTGAAATAATACTCGGATCTTTCCTTTTTTGGTCCAAAATGGATGACCTCACACTTACCTGCACTGAAATCCATCTGCTACAGTTTTGCCCACTCACTTAATCTATCAATGTCTCTTTGTAATTTTATGCTCCCATCTACACTACTTACTGTACCATCAATCTTTGCGTCATCAGCGAACTTGGATATATGACTCTCCATTGTGTTATCTAATTCATTAATAAATATAGTGAATAGTTGAGGCCCCAGCACAGATCCTTGTGGGACACCACTAGTCACTTCCTTCCAATTCGAGTACATGACCATTATTCCTACTCTCTGTCTTCTATCACTTAACCAATCTACAGATCAATAATTTGCCTTCAATTCCATGAGCTTTAATTTTAGCTTACAGTCTATTATGTGAAACCTTATCAAATGCCTTCTGGAAGTCCATATAAATGACATCCATAGACATTCCCCTGTAAACTACTTTTGTTACTTCCTTAAAATATTCAGTTATGTTCATTAGACATGCCAACAACAACATCAACAACTTGCATTTATATAGCGCCTTTAACATAGTAAAACGTCCTAAGGCGGTTCACAGGCATATTACCAAACAAAATTTGACACCAAGCCGCATAAGGAGATATTAGGACAGATGACCAAAAGCTTGGTCAAAGAGGTAGGGTTTAAGGAGCATCTTAAAGGAGGAAAGAGAGAGGTAGAGAGGCAGAGAAGTTTAGGAAGGGAATTCCAGAGCTTAGGGCCTCGGCTGCTGAAGGCATGGCCGCCAGTGGTGGAGCGATTAAAATTGGGGATGCGCAAGAAGCCAGAATTGGAGGAGTGCAGATATCTCGGAGATTTGTAGGGCTGGAGGAGGTTGCAGAGATAGGGAGGAGTGAGGTCTTGGAGGGATTTGAAAACAAGGATGAGAATTTTAAAATTGAGGCTTGATGCTGATACTCAATTTCAGCAGTACAAAAGTATTCTCTGTTATCTCCATACCCTCCACCTCCCAAATTAAATCTTATGGGGGAAAAATTCAGTCGCGCCCCATTTGGGGCGCAAATATCGTCCGGGCGCAAAGATTAGCGCCTGCCGCTAATTATCGCCACTGACTGGAAACTTCACTTTTAACGCCCCAGGAGGTGATTGGAGCGCTAAATCAGGCGCTGCACACCTGTCTTAAGGCGCAAAGGCCGAGGAGTGAGGTGCTAACTCAGAGCGCTGGCGAAGCTCATGTAATGTCAGTCAGCAATGGAACACACACACAATGGCACGGGTCAGTTCTTAAAGGGGATGGTTGATCTTGCTTTCCATCCACATCCTGCTCATTGCAGCCTTGAATCTCGGCCTGGAGAGACCTGCACATCAAATGTGCTGGAAAGAACAATGGAGAGTACCAGGCAAAGAGCTCAGAGTGCAGCCCCCACAGTCTCTTCTAAATCGATACAAGGAATGGCAAATCAAAATGAACCTGCAAAGTGCTGCTCAGTACCCAAAACTCCTTCACACAACGTTGAATCTCTCCAAAAGTCTCTCTCACTCTCTCTCAGAATGCGTAGTTCAAAAATGGCACCAACAATAAAAGGCAGGAAGCGGTCACCTTTAAATAGCGCTCCCCCTTTCCCTTCATGACAGAAGAACGCTCCTATCAACCTGTCGTTGCTAGCGTCAGGCGGTAAGGCAGGGGGCGCCACTCAATATCCACTCCGGGGCGATACCGGGGCGTTGCACACTCGTCTGACGTCACGATCTGCCGGCGCAGGAGATCGTGGCGGTAGTGTTTAGCGCCGCCGCAAAATGTCTAGTTAATTTCGCGAGCGGCGCAAACTTCGCCGCGCCCGGGCGCTAGCTGCTTTGCGCCCCATTAGCGCCCTCTTAAGGCGCTAACGGGAGGCGCAACCAACTGAATTTTTCCCCCTATGAATCTAATCTTTTATTTTGAGTGACAACTGATAAATAGAGTAAGAATTGTTGAGAAGATATTTGGATGCCTCAGAAGTATTGTTGATCAATTGTTGATAATTTTAGAATATCCTTTGATTTCATTTTGACAAGATAGAAGTTACAAACTGACTCATACAGTACCAACAGACATTAAATGGCTAGTATAGACACTTATCTTTAATGATAAGAAATTCAATCTCTACAGTGTTATTCCTACTGTGCAACTGAATCAATGGTTGCATTTATATTGCTTTGAGAATTTTAGACATACTAGTGGATTAAAATAACTTCTATGGGCTAAAAACTCGATAGCCCCCAAAAACGGGCGTGGGAATCGCGATGCGTGATTAACCCACTCCCATTCAAAGTAATGCAGGCAGCACGCAAAGTTAGTGCTGCCTGCTAATTTAAATGATAATGGCATGCAGCTCGACATTAAACGTGCTGCTGAGTGGCTGCACGCTTAGCAGGGAGCCCAAGTTCATGCGAGGCTAGCACCAATTAAAGCTAGCCTGCACTTCTTAAAAGGGAGGTGCTGTTTGATGAGGCCAGGTGCTGGAAGTCATTCCAGAAGGCAGTTTCAACTGGGAAACATTCAGCAATGGCACAACAGGCAAGTGAGAGTGGTCAAGGTCAGTGACTACATCTTCAAATGCCATATCCCACCAACTGCACCACTAGCCTCACATACTGCTCAATTCACCACACTTCCATTACTCACCTACCAACAATCTCTATCAATCACGAATCATACCTCACATCATATGCTCTATTCACCCTCACACACTTACCACTGCTGCAAGCCTCAAACCCACATCTCACAGCTTGCACACACTGCCAGCTATTCTACCATGACGGCCACATCAGCCAAACACATTGAACCACACTCACTGACACACTTTCCTCTCTCTTGCAGGCCAAGTTGGCACACAACCGTAGGCAGTGGCAGCTAACCAGAGTGGGACAGGTCCGCCTCCATATCCTGACCCCGCTCGAGGAGACGGTGCTCGGCATAATTGGAGAGGCTGTGACTGAGACGGTGGCCAGTGGCGGCGCTGAAACCATTGAAGATGATGGTATGCTCATGCCTAATCCTCATTCTCACATTCCACATCCCCGTCATCCCACAATCTCTTGTGACTTACAAGCTCCTGATGGTGTAAGCATGCACCTCTTGCTTTCCCACCCTCCCCTTCCCTCACTACAACCCTACCCTTGTGCGTTACTCATTTCAGACACCCAAGAAATCCAACCTCGCTAGGCAGTGGTGGAAGAGGAAGAGGAAGAGGAAAGTGATGATGAAGAAGAAACGGCAGCAGACGGGTGGAGGGGAAGCCCGTCGCAGCCCCCAGCTCAGACACTGGCACTGCGCAGACTTTAGAGGGTAGCTTAGAGGTAGGATCCGCACGTGGTGATTCACAGCGCACGAATGGGCTGCAGCTAGGGCAGGGGGAAAGGGTAGTGCAGATGCCAGCTCCCCAGAGGGCAAGTTCGCACACGTGTTCTGCTGCACAGAACTCAGATGAGGACTTCAATGGGGCGGCACTAAGAACAAAGCTGATGGGTATACACAAAAAAATGCTTGGTGCATTGGCAGGCCTGACAGAAAGCCTGAATGCAATGTCAAGGAGCATGGAGGGGTCCAGCTCCAACCTTGCACAGGGCTTTGCGCAGAGCTTACAGCCCATCCTTTCCAGCATGGAAGGAATGGGCAGATCCATTAGCGCACTTGTGGACCCAACCACCATGCCGCATCTGATGGCCGATGTCTCAGCTTCCATTGCAGCACAAGCAGAAGCCACCCAACGTCTGAGTGCTGCAATGGAAATTCAGGCTGAATTCATGCAAGCTCAGACTGCTGCCATCATGGTTGCGGTTAGCAGTGTTGAAAGGAACTTGCAGGGTGTCATAGCAGTCCAGCAATCTGTCCTCCAACAGATTACTAGGACTGTTGCGGCGCCGCCCTGGGAGAGTGGCAGTGGCTCCATGGAGCACGAACCTGCTGTCCTCTATCAGGATGACAGCATTTGTCCTCCCACCACTGCCACTCTGCCAGTCCCCTTGCTGTTGCCTGTCAGCCAGCCAGGTCAGACTGCTGCCACCCATGCCAGGGTGGTACAGTCTGAAGCCGGGCCTGCTAGGCTCAGAGCTGCTTGAGGTCGTCCTCCAAGGCCACCTGCAGTCTCCCCCTCTGAAAGTCAGCAGCCTTCCACCAGCTATTCTGCAGCCACTGGGGTAGCACTGTGTAGGAGCACTAGCACAGGCAAAGGCACACAGAAGGCAGGCACTAAGGGAATGCACAAGGGTGTTTAGGTGACTTTTGAATAAAATACTGTAATGGTTTGATTCATAAAATTGGTTTGGAATGTTTGTTTTGTGGTGGCTTTTCTTGTAGTATGTTGACCAAGAGAATGCTTTGTTGGTCAGTAACAGAGGGAAGGTAAGGTGTGGGATTATTGGTGAATGGGGAATTGGGTTGCGTTCACTGGAACTGCAGTTGATCACAGACAGCCTGGGCAGAAAGGGTCTATCTGGGTTGCCACCTCCTTTCCTCCTCCTCCTCTTCCTCCTCCTGCTCTTCCTCTTCAGCTGGTCGCCATCTGCCTGTGCTCTCATGATGATGAGGTTGTGGAGTATGCAGCAGACCACAATGAATCCTGAGATGCATTCTGGTGAGTACTGCAGGGCTCCTCCAGAGCGGTCCAGACAGCGGAAGCGTTGTTTAAGGATGCCAATGGTCTGCTTTATCAGATTCCACATGGCAGCATAGCTTTCATTGTATGCATGCTGCCCATGCGTGCGTGGGTTGTGTAGCGGAGTCATGAGCCAGGTGGTCAGTGGATAGCCCTTGTCGCCCAGTAGCCACCCTTTGGTTTATCGTGGTGGTTGAAATGCAGATGGGACAGCAGACTGCCGCAGAATGAAGGCACCAGGACTGGTACCAGGATACCGAGCATTGCCCTGCATGATGCGTTGAGTAAGGTTGCACACCAGCTGGACATTGAGGGAATGGAATCCCTTCCAGTTGCGGTATATCTCCAAATTGAGATGCGGCGCCCACAACGTGACGTGTGTCCATTCAATGGCACCCTGCTCTATGGGGAAGCCTGCTATCTGGGTGAAGCCGTGTGCTTGCTCCGACTGCTTTTCTCTGGCAAGAGAGAATGAAATGTTTTCATATCTCCTTGCATACTGAGCCTCACTCACCTCCCTTATACAGGAGTCGATGTTACAGATGTCACCTGCTCCAGCCTGGAAGGAGCCCGTCGTGAAAAAGAAAAGAAAGACATGCATTTATATAGCGCCTTTCACGACCACCAGACGTCCCAAAGCGCTTTCCAGCCAAAGAGGTACTTTTTGAAGTGGCGTCACTGTTGTATTGTAGGAAATGTGGCAGCCAATTTGTGCAGAGCAAGCTCCCAGAAACAGCAATGTGATAATGAGCAGATAATCTGTTTTAGAGATGATTGATTGAGGAATAAATATTGGCCAGGACATCAGGGATAATTCCCCTGCTCTTCTTCGAAATAATGCCGTGGGATCGCTTACATCCACCTGAGAGGGCAGACGGGCCTCGGTTTAACGTCTCATCCGAAAGACGGCACCTCCGACAGTGCAGCACTCCCTCAGCACTACACTGGAGTGTCAGCTTAGATTTATGTGCTACAAGTCCCTGGAGTGAGACTTAAACCCACAACCTTCTGACTCAGTGACAAGGGTGCTGCCAACTGAGCCACAGCTGACACTGTGAAAAAGTTCAAGGCCACGGTCACCTTTACAGCCTCTGGCAATGCCGTCCTCGCCCTGGACTGAGGCTACAGGTCTGCCTGCAGCAGGTGGCAGATTTCAGTGAGCAGCTCTTTAGTGAAGCAGAGACCTCACATGCACTGTTCCTCGCTGAGGTTGAGGTAGGAGAATTGCTCCCTAAAGATCCTGGGTGGATCTGGCCGACTGCTGAGAGCTCTTTTCCCCCTCCGCCTCCTGCCTCTTCTAGCAGCTTGTCCTGCTCTGTGTCGCCTCTGCTCATTCTCGCTTTTCTGCTGCAGGCCAAGGTGCATGTTCAGCTGCGCGAGGTTGAGAGAAGGCGTTAGCTCCAGCGTTGAGGTCGAAAGGCGGCGCTGGCGTCAAATCAGCGTTACACGCTGATTGATGTCACGATCTGCGTACTCTGCATACTTACGCCGCACGCTCCCAAGTGCTGCCGCTAATGCCCTCACTAAAATGGTGTACGGCACGGCCTGCAGCAGAAGTGCGCGCATGCTGCTCAGACACCATTTTCGACCCAAAAGAAAACCATAGCACCCAGACAATGGGCGCTACGCAACTGAATTTTTAGCCCGATATCTTTATTCAGCATGGCTGATGGCAGATAGACTAATATTACAAACCTCCTGCCCCCTCCCCAAAATTCTGCCAAATATAAAAATATAACACTACTACTACCATTGCCAAGACTAGCATTTTAGATAGATTTAGAAGATTACAGCGACATGTTTTTATTCAATTGCAGTTCTTGGCATTCTGTGGTGAAGGTCGTACAATTGGATGCTGGACCTCATGAGCCCACTCTGACTGCACTCGATTTTACTAGATGGTTTGGCCATACCCGGACCTCCTTTACATATTTAAATCATGCTGAATTTTACAAGTTTGGGTAAGGTTTCCAACAATCCTGGAAACAAAAAGTGAGTGCAAAGGTGGAAGCTGCCTGAGTAGAGGCAGCAAATAGAGTGAATGCAGTCCCCCATGCCCATAGCCCTTGGAAGAAAATAAGGAAGAGTTTTTCTGATATCAGAAGGAGTACCCAGTTTAAGTGCACTCACCTATGTAGGTATTATTACCATTGGAGCACATGTATAATTTCTCATGATACATTTATACAAACTCTGGAAACAGCAATCTTTAGTTATTGCAGAAATAAAACAGTTTTGCCATGTCAAAAATGCACCAGCCTTTTCAGGCTGAGGAACAGCCCTTAAAGATCTATGTCTCAGTCAACTGCACTGCATGTGTAGGGTGGCAATTAAAATGAGAAGAGGGGCTAACATCACAAAATTTGACAAGACCAAACCTCCGTGCTGCCAGGTGTGCCATGGTTGGGCATACCACTATTTTTGCTCACATTGCAATTTCAGGACTGTAGAGGCCATAACCAAGTACCAAGCTCTAATTCTTATTTAACGTATCAAGAACATTTTGTTAAGAAGATTTTACAGTAAATAATCAATATGTTGACTTACTATGTTTAAACTGCTACTTCATAATTGCAGCTTTTTACACCAACTTATAATATCCTGATTAAGAGCAAAATGTCAACACCTTCCCTGTGTAAGGCATGATCAGGATCAGTGGTAACATAACCTCAAGATGCCAGGATGACAGACTGTGTGCAATTTTTAAGGAAATTCACATGCCATTGTGACCGTATTGTCTAGCAATAAGAACTCCATTTTTTTTAAAAACATAAACATAAGGACACAATAACGCACAGAGATGTTAATTGAGCCACAACACTTATAAGAAGCATCAAGTTAACTTGCTTCTTATTCGGTCACTCCAGCTGTATAATGATTCATTTTTTAATTGGTATATACTGAGATGATTGACAGATATATCTGAATAGCAGACTGGCATTAACTGTGGGTACATGCTGATTGAAACCACATAGATAATTGTCAGACACTCACTGGCATTTTACTTTAACAGTCAGGCATTTTTGAGAGAAGCAGAAGCCATTTCAATGTGTTTGATTATTAAGAGCATGGCTGGAGCTGTTTTAAAACCGTGATTACCAACTGGGCGCTGAGTAAAAATGGTAAGTGCAGCTTTTTTATTAATATTTTGTAATAGGTAAATTCCACTGAAATTTTCGGTGGAATATGTCAAATACGCACACCTCCTGTTTTCCAGTTACCTTGTCTGTGATACAAAATTTTATTTTCTGAAGTTTGAGCTTATGGATAACAAAATGTATATGACAAACCATAGTATTCACAAGTCCTCTGCTGCTCATTATATTGCAGCAGTCCATACTCCCCAGGCTTTTGATGTCATTTTTGAAAAGGTTTGGAAGCAGGGTTCTCTGACAATACTTCAGGATATTGTGTACTTAGGGAATCTGATTAATAATAGACATGTTCCATTCATATTAATTGTCATCTCAATGGAAAGTTTTGGGATAAGCTCAGTGCCTGTCAGTTGTATCAATATTGTTGTCACTTTATATCCAAAGTCAAGTTTCTGATTGTTCCCTCCAACTTTAAGATATCCAAACTGGAGATGTTTGTGTGATTGACAGCTGCATATAGTTAGTTAAAATATTTGAGCAATGAACAGCAGAGTTTTTAAGCTCTGAAGTCTTTTCTATTTTGTTATTGACAGTAACAAATGTCACATGGTGTCAGAATTTGAAGTAGCTCCTGTGTATCTAGTCACAATGTTTAAAAAGAGAGTCACAGAGGGGTAAAAGAACATTTGGGCAAGGTTTTTTGTTAAATGGAGTAAAATGGGATCTTAGACACTATTGCCTCAAATCCACTTCCAAAAATATTGCACCCGAATTATCTTCCATAAAGGATGCCAGTCCCCAGCAGAAGTCCAATCTGCTTAATGTAAATGGAGTCAAGGGGGTGTGGCTAACCCCTCCAACCTTTTTACCCAACTTTCACTTCAAACCCACCTCAAATAAGGAAGGTATCCCTGAGGTGGACACACATTGAGGAGGCCATTTGAAGGCTGGTGTTATTTTGTTTGCATATCGATCTCTTCAATACTTTCTTCAGTCAGAATTTCTTCTGCTCGTTTTACTCAGCTTTGCTCAGTTTTGCATTGAGCATGTGGATTTCCCATTGGAAATTCCTCTAATCTTTTGCTATGAAGAGGAGGAGGTGAGAACATGGAAGAGGATAGATTGGTGGCACTTACAGTCAAGCGTCATACATGCACATACCTACACAACAGGATCTATGGACCAAGAAGATCTTACGTAGACTTTTCGAACTGTTAATGCCTCGGAAGGCTATGCTCTCCTTCCGCCCCAAGGATATTGGGGAAATAAGTCAGCTACTGGCTGAAGATCTGTAGCCCACTTCCAGCCAGAGAACCGCATTGTGTGTACCAGTCAAGGTCACTGCTGCTTTGAGTTTGTTTGTGCCTAGAACCTTGCATGCAGCATCTGGTGATCTTTGCCACATTAATCACGCAGCTACTCACCATCGCATCAAGAAAGTCACTTATGCTCTATTCAGGAAGAATTCAGAATTCATATCCTTTCCAATGGAAGCAGACAAACAAGAAGAAGAGAGCTATCTAGATATACAGACTGGCAGTGTTTCCAGAGGTGCAGGGCAAAATTGAAGGGACTTATGTGTCAATCAATACCCCATATGGCAACTCTTTGATTTTATGAATAGGAAAGGCTTTCATTCTATTAATGTCTAGTGCGCAATGCCAATCTCCTTATCCTGCCCCTCAATGCCAGATATCTGGGAAGCTGCCATGACGTTTCATCATGCAACCATCCACCATATCAGCCCTCATATCTTGGAGCCCCATATCCAGATGTTGATTGGTGAGCAGGGGGTTTATCCCCTATAGTCATGGACAATGACTCCAGTAAGGCCTCAACATACATAGGGGTTCAACAACAACAACAATTTGCATTTATATAGCACCTTTAATATAGTAAAAACATCCCAAGGCAATTCACAGGAGCGTTATCAGGCAAAATTTGACACCGAGCCACATAAGGATATATTAGGGCAAATGACCAAAAGCTTGGTCAAAGAGGTAGGTTTTAAGGAGCATCTTAAAAGAGGAAAGAGAGGTAGAGAGGCGGAGAGGTTTAGGGAGGGAATTTGAGAGCTTAGGGCCTTGGCAGCTGAAGGCATGGCCGCCAATGGTGGAGCAATTAAAATCGGGGATGCACAAGAGGCCAGAATTGGAGGAGCGCAGATATCTCGGGGGGTTGTGGGGCTGGAGGAGCCACCTTTTGACACACAAGCGAGTTCACACCGGGGAGAGGCCATTCACCTGTTCCATCTGTGGGAATGGATTCACTTGTTCACCCAACTGCACTACGCACCAGTGAGTTCACACTGGGGAGAGGCCGTTCGCCTGCTCCGTGTGTGGAAAGAGTTTCACTCGTTCATCCACCCTGCTGAGACACCAATTCACTCACACTGGGGAGAGGCCGTTCATCTGCTCCGTGTGTGGGAAGAGATTCACTCAGTCATCCACCCTGCTAAGACACCAGCAAGTTCACTCTGATAAGAGGTGATCTCACTGAAACATATAGAATACTGAGGAGGATTGGCAGGGTAGATACTGAGAGGTTGTTTCCCCTGGCTGGAGAGTCTAGAACTAGGGGGCATAGTTTCAGGATAAGGGGTCGCCCATTTAAGACTGAGATTAGGAGGAATTTCTTCTCTTCGAGGGATGTGAATATTTGTAATTCTCTACCCCAAAGGGCTGTGGATGCTGAGTCATTGAGTATATTCAAGGCTGAGACTGATAGATTTTTGGACTCTAGGGGAATCAAGAGATATGGGGATTGGGCGGGAAAGTGGAGTTGAGGTCGAAGATCAGCCATGATCTAATTGAGTGGCGGAGCAGGCCCGAAGAGCCGTATGGCCTACTCCTGCTCCTAGTTCTTATGTTCTTATGGAGGGTTGTGGGGCTGGAGGAGGTTACAGAGATAGGGAGGGGTGAGGCCATGGAGGGATTTGAAAACAAGGATGAGAATTTTAAAATTGATGTTTTGCTTAACCGCAAGCCAATGTAGGTCAGTGCGCACAGGGGTGATGGGTGAACTGGATTTGGTGTGAGTTAGGATATGGGCAGCAGAGTTTTGGATGAATGAGGAGAGGCAACATAAACTAAAGGGTACAATTCTAAAGAGGGTACAGGAACAGAGAGACCTGGGGGTATATGTGTACAAATTGTTGAAGGTGGCAGGGCAGGTTGAGAAAGCGGTTAAAAAATCATACGGGATCCTGGGCTTTTTAAATAGAGGCATAGAGTACAAAAGTAAGGAAGTTATGATGAACCTTTATAAAACACTGGTTCGGCCTCAACTGGTGTATTGTGTCCAATTCTGGGCACCGTACTTTAGGAAGGATGTGAAGGCCTTAGAGAGGGTGCAGAAAAGGTTTACAAGAATGGTTCCAGGGATGAGGGACTTCAGTTACAGTGGATAGACTGGAGAAGCTGGGGTTGTTTTTCTTAGAGCAAAGAAGGTTGAGAGGAGATTTGATAGAGGTGTTCAAAATCATGAGGGGTCTAGACAGAGTAGATAGAGAGAAACTGTTCCCAATGGTGGAGGGTCAAGAACCAGAGGACACAAATTTAAGGTGATTGGCAGAAGAACCAAAGGCGACATGAGGAAAAACTTTTTTACTCAGCGAGTGGTTATGATTTGGAATGCACTGCCTGAAAGGGTGGTGGAGGCAGATTCAATCGTGGCTTTCAAAAGGGAATTGGATAAGTACCTGAAGAAAAAAAAATTGCAGGGCTACGGGGAAAGGGCAGGGGAGTGGGACTAACTGAAGTGCTCTTGCAGCGAGCCGGTATGGGCTCAACAGGCCGAATGGCCTCCTTCTGTGCTGTAACCATTCTATGATTCTATGAGCTTAAGGGCTGGATTTTGTCAGCCCCGCGGAGGTGGGTATGGAGGCGGGACTGCCGGTAAAGTTGCAGAATTTGGAGGCGGGTGGCAAACCCGCCCCCAACCCACCTCCGTGCCCTCTTGCCAGGAGGCGGGATGCCGTCCTGCCCTGGGCCCCATCCCCTCGAGGCGGGAAAGGGATTAAAGCCTATTAACTGCCTGTTAACAGGTAGTTAACAGGCAGAAAATAGGATTATCCCCATTTTTCCTTCCCAAGTGCAGGCTTCCCGACCTCGGGGAACTCCACCAGGGTGTAGGAGACGAGTAGGAGGTCTGCAGGGGTCGGAGGGGTCTGAAAGTGCGATGTAGAGGTGAGTGATGGGTGCAAGTGTGGAGTGGTAAGTATGTAAGGTGAGTGTTAAGTGTTATAAAATGTTCACTTACCTTTGTTTCTGCCTACAGCCTTCAGCCGCTGTGGTCCCGGAGTCCCGACATCTCCATTGTAGATTTCACAGACTGGCTGTTGGATCCTCCGAACCAACAGCCAGGTGATTTCAGCAAAGTTGAAAGGTTTGATGTGTCCTGAACACAAGCACTCATCAAACTACACAGAATGTCAGTGTTTGACAGCTTCACAGAGCTGTCAAACGATGACATTTCTTCTTTCAAAAATTCTTGACAGATGACACGTCATACGTTGATGTGCTCTGTCACTGACTTCCCCCTAATTGGCCTGCTGAGCCTGCTGGGCGGGCTTAACAAGGTTAATCAGGGGAAAATCCTGCTGGTTGGCCAGAAGCTGATGGAGGCGGGATTGAAAGCCGGCAAGCAGCAGTCCCACCTCCAAAAGCTTCCCAATGAGAAAATCCAGCCCTAAGTTTCTGGAGGGTGTAAGATGGGAGGCCAGCCAGGAGTGTGTTGGAATAGTCAAGTCTAGAGGTAACAAAGATATAATGAGGTCCAAGCTACTACAAGAAATATCATAGAGTAAACTATAGTAATTCTAAATTCCCATTTTAGGTGCCTGGATAAATCTGGTAGAGTCCTGCAATATATCCCAGCAAGAGTCTCTAGAATCACTGTAGCCTGCTGTATTCTGCATAATATTGCTATGAAGAAAGGCTTGCTGCTTTTGGAAGCTGAAGACAATAGTGATGAAGGGAAGGTGGGAGGACCTTCCTCCCCATAATATGAGACAGATGCACAAGAAGGAGAGAACATGGGACAGTACAGCCAATAGCCAGAGAAAGAAGGGTGCAACTGATAGCCCAATGATTTCAATAAATAAGAAGTCACTGAACTTCACATCTGCCTGTTGTCCACCCACACCCTCACTGTCAAAGACTTTGGCCAAATTCCTTTATAAGACAGAAGCCTACTTTTCCCCTGCCATCATTCCAACCCCACAAAAGTGAAAGTTAAATGAAGGAAAGGGGGGTGGGAGGATTCAGGAAAGAGTAAATTTAAAAGTAGCAAGAGAAATGTCAAGGCTCTAGAGCAGATTAGAGTTTTGGGTAAAAATAAGCAGAGTGGGTCAGGAAGGGACAGAGAGAGTAACAAAGGTAATAAGGCATCAGTGACTAAGGTGACATCAGGGAAAAAATAGAAATAAGTCAAAGCTAAAGGCACTATATCTGAATGCGTGAAGCATTCGCAACAAAATAGATGAATTAATAGCGCAGATAGACATTAATAGGTTTGATCCAATAGCCATTACAGAGACGTGGTTGCAATGTGGCCAAGGTTGGGAACTAAATATCCCAGGATACTTAACTTTTAGAAGAGATAGACAAAATGGAAAAGGAGGAGGGGTAGCCCTAATATTAAAGGATGGGGTAAAGACAGTAGAGAGAAAGGATCTTAGCTCCAAAAATCAAGAAGTAGAATCAGTTTGGGTGGAGCTAAGAAACAGCATGGGGCAGAAAATATTGGTGGGAGTTGTTTATAGGCCCCCAAACAGTAGTTGTAATATAGGGCAGAGAATAAATCAGGAAATTAGAGGCGCATGTAACAAGGGTAATACAGTAATCATGGGGGACTTTAATCTACATATAAACTGGGCAAACCAAATTTGCAGTAATACTGTGGAGGACAAATTCATGGAATGTATGCAAGATAGTTTTCTAGATCAGTATGTTGAGGAACCAACTAGGGAACGGGTCATTTTAGATCTAGTATTGTCCAACGAGAAAGGGTTAATTAATAACCTTGTAGTAAAGGGGCCTTTAGGGAAGAGTGACCATAATATGATAGAATTTTATATTGAGTTTGAAAGTGATTAAGTTAAAACCGAAACTAGGGTCTTAAATCTAAACAAAGCAAACTACGTAGGTATGAGGGGCGAGTTGGCTAAGGTAGATTGGGAAACTACATTAAAAGGTATGATGGTAGACAAGCAATGGCTAGCATTTAAAGAATTAATACATAATTTACAACAAGTATACATTCCTTTAAGGCACAAAAACCCCACAGGAAATATGGTCCAACCGTGGCTAACAAGAGAAGTTAAAGATAGTATTAGATCAAAGGAAGAGGCTTATAATGTTGCCAAAAAGAGTAGTAAGCCTGAGGATTGGGAGGATTTTAGAATTCAGCAAAGGAGGACCAAGAAATCGATAAAGAAAGGGAAAATAGAATATGAAAGTAAACTAGCAAGAGACATAAAAACAGACTGTAAAAACTTCTATAAGTATGTAAAAAGGAAAAGATTAGCAAAAGTAAATATGGGTCCCTTACAGGCTGAGACAGGAGAAATTATAATGGGGAATAAGGAAATGGCAGAGAAATTAAACAAATACTTTGGGCTCGATTTTGTCATTGGGGTGGGCTGGGGTCATGTCATCCGCTTTTCGTGTTAGCCACCCGACTCCAATTGGATGTGAGATTTTCCCCTAATTGGGCAATTGAGTTCCAGCATGTGGGAACCCCTGACCCAATTAGTTTTTTCAGTCTGAAAGTCGCCTCTGATGATGTCATCATTGCTGCTGCATTTAAGGTCTGCAAAGACTGGGAAGCTTTTGGCCTTTGCTATGAGAGGGACCTGGAGGCAAAATGAGCAGCAGGAGACCTAAGTCTGCTCCCAGATTTTTTTTACCACCACGACCACTACTCCAGGCTCCAAACTTCCACAACAATGGTTATGCCTGCTAAAAGTTCTCCCGGAATGATAATTGATCAAATCTCCTTCTTAATGGTGGACCTGCAGCTGATAGTCAGCAATCCAAGTGTGCTACCGTCAGGTTTCACCGTCGTGTTTCAGAGGAGGCGTGCATCACGTCAGAAAAGTCTTAAAATCAGAAAGGCCTCTCAAAATGGGATTATAGAGGCAATTAAGTGGTTGTTAAGGGCCTTAAGGGCCTATCCCGCCTCTTGGAGGCGGGACGGAGACGGGATCAGAAACCACGCATTTGGGAAAATTGCTCGGAGGCGGGATGGAGGCGCAGTTGGGCCCGCCCGCCATTGTTTTGCAATTTTAACACCCCACACGCCTCCATTCCCGCCTCCTTGGGCCTGGCAAAATCGAGCCCTTTGTGTCTGTCTTCATGGAAGAAGATGCAAAAACCTTCCTGGAAGTAATGGAGAACCAAAGGTCTAGCGAGAATGAAGAACTGAAAGAAATTAGTATTAGTAAAAAATAGTACTGGAGAAATTAATAGGACTGAAAGCCGATAAATCCCCTGGACCTGATGGCTGACATCCTAGGGTTTTGAAAGAGGTAGCTATAGAGATAGTGGATGCATTTGTTGTCATTTTCCGAAATTCCATAGATTCTAGAATGGTACACGCAGATTGGAAGGTAGCAAATATAACCCCATTATTTAAGAAAGGAGGGAGAGAGAAAACGGGGAACTACAGACCAGTTAGCCTGACATCAGTTGTAGGTAAAATGCTATAATCTATTATTAAGGAAATGGTAACAGGGCACTTAGAAAATAATAATAGGATTGGGCAGAGTCAACACGGATTTATGAAAGGGAAATCATGTTTGACAAATCTGTTAGAGTTTTTTGAGGTTGTAAATAGCAGAATAGATAATGGGGAACCAGTGGATGTGGTGTATTTGGATTTTCAGAAGGCATTCGATAAGGTGCCACACAAGAGGTTATTATACAAAATTAGGGCTCATGGGATTGGGGTAATATACTGGCATGGATTGAGGATTGGTTAACGGACAGAGAACAGAGAGTAGGAATAAGCCGGTCATTTTCGGGTCGGCAGGCTGTAACTCGTGGGGTACCGCAAGGATCAGTGCTTGGGCCTCAGCTATTCACAATCTATATCAATGATTTAGATGAGGGGACCAAATGTAATATATCCAAGTTTGCTGATGATACAAATCTGGGTGGGAATGTAAGTTGTGAGGAGGATGCAAGGAGGCTTCAAGGGGAGATAGACAAGCTAAGTGAGTGGGCAAGACATGGCAAATGGAATATAATGTGGAGAAATGTGAAGCTTTCCACTTTGGTAGGAAAAATAGAAAAGCAGAGTATTTTTTAAATGGTGAGAGATTGGGAAATGTTGATGTTCAGAGGGACCTGGGTGTCCTTGTACACAAATCACTGAAAGGTAACATGCAGGTACAGCAAGCAATTAGGAAAGCAAATGGTATGTTGGCCTTTATTACACGAGGATTTGAGTATAAGAGTAAAGACGTCTTACTGCAATTATATAGGGCCCTGGTGAGAGCACACCGGGCGTATTGTTTACAGTTTTGCTCTCCTTACCTAAGGAAGGATATACTTGCCATAGAGGGAGTGCAACAATGGTTCACCAGACTGATTCCTGGGATGGGGGGATTATCCTATGAGGAGAGATTGAGTAGACTAGGCCTATATTCTCTAGAGTTCAGAAGAATGAGAGGTGATCTCATTGAAACATACAAAATTCTTACAGGGCTTGACAAGTTAGATTCAGGGAGGATGTTTCCATTGGCTGGGGAGTCTAGAACCAGGGGTTTCAGAATAATGGGTCAGCCATTTAGGACTGAGGTGAGGAGAGATTTCTTCACTCAGAGGGTGGTGAATCTTTGGAATTCACTACCCCAGAGGGCTGTGGAGGCTCAGTCGTTGAGTATATTCAAGACAGAGATCGATAGATTTTTGGATATTAAGGGAATCAAGGGATATGTGGATAGTGCAGGAAAGTGGAGTTGAGGTAGAAGATCAGCCATGATCTTATTGAATGGTGGAGCAGGCTCGAGGGGCCAAATGGCCTACTCCTGCTCCTATTTCTTATGTTCTTATGTTATGTTAAAGCATATGCAGAAATGAACATGAAGTCATGTTTATTCCATAGAACAACATATTCACCAAAAATTCCAATCACTCTATCTACAGCTAAATCTTAACACGTGTCTACCCTTTGTGCCATCTAACCTACTTGCTTACGCTCCTAATCAATTGCTCTTATGAAGTGCTCCCTGAGTGAGATGAGATTGAGCAGTGGGTGGCTGGGATGGTCACCCTAGAGCCTTAGAGGCTTGAGATGACTGTAGTCTCAAGGAAACAGCTGTCCCAGAGGAACCAGTTTCCAAATACCTTTCTCCAGCAGTGCAAGCTCCTTCATATGTCTTAGGCATCAGGCTGAATGCCACTCTCTGGAGAGACAGTGACAGTAGCATCAGGCCAACTGGTTGTGGGTGGATACTGAGCATCCTGGTCTGACGCAATATTGCGCAGCCCAGCCTAACTCTGGGGAGTGTGTGTGTGACCTGGAGTGGCTGTGGCTAAGGCTAGTTTTGTGGAACCCAGAAAAGCACTCCTGCTTCTCCCAGCCCTGCAAAAATAAACACGGACATACCTGTGGGCTCCTCTTCAGCTGGACTGCCAGTTGATACTGGATGGTGCATGCGAGGTGCATGCTCCACCCAATACTGTCCTAAAATGGCAAACAGAGTCCTATGTATGTCATACAACCTCTATTTGTATTTTAAATAGATCTACAACTGCCCAAAAGTAGGCCTGAGGGATAGATTGCCACGGATCAGTTTCTGCTGGGCGGGCAGCGTCAGAATCTACCCCAAAGTTTACGATAGGCAAGGAGCTGTGCTCAGCCTCTGTGAATGGTAAAGAATGTGTATTGGCAACAATGACTTGTCTTACCTAGTCCACCCTTGTGGGGTCATCAAACCACTTCCTGCACTGTGTGGCAGTTCTTAAGAACATAACAAATAGGAGCATGTGTAGTCCACCCAGCCCTTCGAGCCTGCTCAGCCATTCAATAAGATCATGGCTGATCTTCTACTTCAACTCTACCTTCCCGCCCTATCCCCATATCCCTTGATGCCCTTGTGGTGGATATCATATAGAAGAAGCCACTTTTGGTGAAATTACAACAGCTTTCTAAAAGTTTCCCACAACAGCAATTATTTTGACTTTGTGCTCTTAATGTAAATACTGGACACTTAAATTTGAGTGTGGAATAGGAATCCCTCTCTTCTTGTGTTATCAAGAGGAGCAGGATGAAGAAATAGAAGATGCTAGATAGGAGGAAGTTAGACGGCATTTGTTTCCAACATGCCAATACCCACTCCACAGGGTTTACAGACCTCGAAGGCTGCGCTTCCCTCAGAGATTATTGGAGAGTTAAGCTAGCTGCTGGCTGGAGACCTGCATCCCACTTCAATGAGGAGCACAACATTATCTGTAGCAATAAAAAAGATCACTGCCTTGATTTCACTGCCACCACTGATCATTCCAGGTAGCCTTAGGTGTATTTTGTCACATTAGTCAGACAGCAGCTCAGTGCTGTATAAAGTAGATCACTACTGATGTTCTATTCAAGCTGTCCTCACTGTTCATTATGTTCTAAAAGGAAGTTGAAAACAAAGTGAGTCAGCAGTCCAATTCTATAGATTGAGCTCCCACAGGTGCAGTGAGCAATTGATGGAACACATGTGGCCTTGAAAGCCCCATATGACCAGCCTCTCAATTTCATTATTAGGAAAGGGTTTTTTTTTTATTTTTCATAAGCATTTAGCTAATATGTGATGACAATCACCACCAGGAGTTTGTCATGAATTTTTATTATGCGCCAATCTACCATACCTGTCCTGATAACTCAAAACCACACATCAGGATGTTGATTATGGATATCCCCTGCAGTCATGGACAATCACTCCAGTACAGCATTTACCAGCTAGTGGGGGAGCAACACATATAATAAGGTCCATGGGAGTAGAATAAATGTGATAGAGCAGATAATTAGCATTCTGAACCCTTGTTTTTGGTGCCTGGACAAATCTGGTGGAGCATTGCAGTACAGCACAGCAAGAGTATCCAGTATTATTGTAGCTTGCTGTGTGCTGGATAATGTCGTTACTACTTCCTGAAGCTGAGGAGGATGACCATGAAGAAGCTAACCTGCTTATTCAAGTTCCTATTCGCCTATTTCAACAGGTGCTTCCTGAGTGATATGAGGTTGAGAGGTGAATGGCTGAAAAGGTTCCGCTGAGGCCTAAAGCAATGAGATGACTCTCATCTCAGTGAAGCTGCTGGTCCTGCTTCTGGTAACCTTTTTCTTGCAATGTCAAGGGGTGCCAGGCCTAGGTCTAAAGCTCCCTCAGATGCTGTCATTGGAGGAAGCCTTAAGCAAGTAGACTCATTGTTACTCATGAAAGCCAGCAACATCATCTACTCCTCTCACTGGTGCAGGGCACAGGCAGAGATGTGCTACTGGTCGGAGCGAGAACAGAGAGAATAGTCTCAATTAAGTCTTTGAAGCCCTGTGGAAGTGTTGTGTTAAAGCTGACCCTCTACACATCTACTGAAGCAGTGGTAGCTGCCAGTCTGGAAGCCACCAATGTAATTAACGCTTCCTCCTGGTGCGTTGTTGCCGCAGAAATCTCCTGGGCTTCCACGTTCCCCAGGGTGTTCTGCATAGCACAAGAAACTTTCTGCATTGTGTTGCAGCTATGAGTAGTGGACTTCTCCCACTTCACCATCATCTCAACTATATGTGTGAAAAAAATCTCCTGATTCTCTAACTATTTCCTGCTGAGTGGGCTTCCCTGGGCTGGCGATGGAATATACAAGATGTCATGTCATTGTAACATTGTTTCCATAGTCAAGTGCAGGAAGTTCCCTAACTCTTCCCTCTGACCCGAGAGATGCTTGTATGATTGACAACTGCATACAGTTTATTAAGATGTCTGAGCAGTGAAGATGACGTATAGTTAAGCACTGAAGTCTGCTAGTTTAGCTCTGAAGTCTGCTAGTTTCTTCCTGAATGACCTTAATAACAAATGTTGCAGCAGTAATAATTCAATATTTACTTAGGAGGAGAGTATGTGCTATATCAACATATTTGCAATATGATTTTTAGGGGTAGAAATTGGTTAGTGCCTGACTAATGACATGAAACAGGTGATGTGACTGAAGAGTGCGTCCAAAGAGAATGCCATAAGGATCTCTCAAAATTGGTCCTGGGGCATCATCATAATAATCGCAGCGAGCTGCCGGGGTCTTCCCAGCTTTAGAGGCAGCTCGCTGCCAGTTCGGACCAATTGGAGCCGCCTACCTTGCTGGTAGTGGTCATCAGGCAAGTCCTGGGAAGGGCAGTTGATGAGAATTGGAGGGTGGCGATTGTGGGCCAGCAGTATTAATGTGGAGGCAGAAGGAACCCTCCTGAAAAATGCATACCAGTTTCTAACCCTTAACCTTTAGTGCCCATTTTTCACACTTACATTTCATATCATTCAAAAGACAACTAATGTCAGATACAAATTGGTGTTGCTGTATTATGCTGACAAAGAATGAGTCACGGCTGTATCTGTAAGATTCTGCCTTTCAGCAGCAAGGGAGAAAGCAATATTTCAGGGAAATAAAGAACATTTTACCTGACTTGAATTTCAATGTGGTGCTGTGAGGTGAAAGGGACAGTGGGTGGCTTCAAACACTCTTTGACTGAACCTGAATATCACCACTGCTTATGGCATTAGACAAATTGAAGTAAAAGTTAGGTGTTTGACTGTGTGATGGAGTTTATTGACTATTCAGAGAACGTACGTTCTATAATCTCACTGACAAAGGCTTACTTATACATTTAACATATATTTTATCCTCTGACACATAGAACTGTGCTGCTCTGATAGGAAGCAAAGGATCACTGTCTCAGCCTTGCTGAACTAAAATGAGTAGAGAGATAAAGGATATAACAAATTCAATGAAAGACAGTTCATTTTCTTCAACTTATTCACCTATCAAGGTTTTACGACTTCTGCCCTTCAAAATGCCGATGTCCTGCAATTTTTATTTGAATAGAATTGTCATTCTAAAATCTGTTCCGTATTTGATGAAACAGTCTTTAGGAAGAAATGTCACTATAAAATAACAACTGTGTTTATATAAAAGTACAATATACTGCCTTACATTTTGAAGGTGCCGACCGTATTATAAAAAACATATTTAGCACTATTTAATGAACTGCATGTAAAGTTAAATTCAAGACTGATTGCTACGAGTTTGGGTCTACTGCAGATACCATTTCAGGGTCAGTTGTGTCAATCACTGCCATAAGCGATCTTAATTTCTTACTTTTATTAGAAACCAAAACAGAAAGTGCTAGAAATAATTAACAGGCAGGGCTCTATCTGTGGAGAGAGCAGGGGAAATAATGTTTTGGGTACAGACACTTTGTCAAAAGGAAGAGTCTGCAGCTGAAAAGTTAATTCCTGTTCTCACTGACCTGTTGAGCCTTACAAGAATTTTCTGTTTTTGTTTCAAATTTTCAGCATCTGCAGTTTTTACTTTTATGGAAGTTGACTCTTACTGCCCTATAGCTACTTGTACAATAGCATAACCTGAGATGTAACATTGGGCCGGATATTCCGATCCCTACGGGTGTGTACACGCTGTGTACCCAGCCGTAGGGACATCGGAAATGCCGGTTTCAGGCATGCACTGCGCATGCGCTGGAAACCGGCATTTCTGATCTGTCAAGAAAGCTCTTGACAGATCCTCCGGCTGCCCTGGAGAAGGGCCTCTACGGGCGGATAGTTCCGCTTTTTGGAGACCCTCCGCCCGCAGAAAACCCTTACAATTCTTGCGCCTGGTAAAAGCAGGTGTAAGGCCTGCTTTTACCAGGATAAGAGTTGAAAAAAAGTAAAAAAAAAGTTTCCACTGATTTATCATTTAAAAATACTTTAAAAAAAGGTAAGTTTATTTTTAGCCCCGTAAAAAACTTTAATTATTTTTTTCAAAAATTTAAAGTTTTGCTTAAAATAGTTAATTTATTGTACTTTCAAGTCATTTTAAAAATGTGATTTAAAAAAAAATTTATTTAAAGTTTTACTATGTTTTTTCATTGATCTCCATTCATATATTTGACAGGTCTTCCTGTCAAATGTATGAAGGGAGATTCCCTTCTTTGATTAGCTCCCCATGGCCCACGTGATCCCAGGGACGATGCAAACTACCTGCACCTCTGGGATACGTGGGCCCTGCGCACCGGCAGTTTGGAGAGGCCCAGCACCGGAATTGTGCGCGTCCCGGGAGCCCTCAGGTTAGGGCGCAGATTTTTCCAGATCGCAGCCCTCCGCCCACGGGAGGCCTGCGATCGGAATATCAGGGCCAATAGCTTCCCCTTGCGATGTGGACCAGATACCTTTGTCTTTTGCATGTGTTTGTTTAATCTTTCTGAGGCGGGCAAATTACCACTAGCAGAGGCAAGGCTGGGTTCGAGTCAAAGCGGCTTTATTCCAAAGTAAGGTGAATTGTCAAGAACAATAGGTATGATAAATGTCGCTTAGTTTAATCAGTACAACTAGAGAATAATCCCTCTACATCTTGTTCTACAGCCCAGGGCAGAACCAGCCTCCATGTAGTAGCCTGTCTTGTGCAGCCTTTTGCGCAGGGAGGGTTGGAAATTAGACTGGAACCCAGGTGCGTTAGGTCGCAGCCTAAAATTGCTTGGCATGTCGGAGAGAAGCCTCTGCCTGCCAAAGAAAAGCCACCAGTATGGGGGGCAGGGGGCCGAGAGTCAGGGATGTGAGTGGAGACTCAGTACAACAGGCGTTTGCACATTTTTAGCCCTCAGAGGGACATGGCATAGGGTTGAGGCAAAAACATGCCATGCCGACCACTGGCAGAAGTGGAGTTCCAGAACTTCGGAGTTCCAGAACTTCGGAGTTCCAGGCTGGGATCGTGGACCCCTGAAGAAAAGGACAGTTTTTTTTTAATCCTTCTACGAATGGAAACTACAACTGTTTTCATAGATTCCTTCAAGACCTCCTTACCTCAGGCCTTTCATAACAGGATTTGGACTATTCAAATCTGCAGTTTTGTTCTCACACAGACTATTAGCCCAACTGAGCCCATGCCCAACATAAATAGGCTGCAAGGAGCAGTTGTAGATATCTCCATTTCTCACAATAGTGACAATGCCACTGTATCAAACCAGCCCCCTCCAATGTCACCACAGGATGGAGCACAAGCGACATCACACCAGAAGCAATGACATCAGCATCACCAGTGCCATGGGATCTTTAATATCCAACTGAGAATGTAGACGGGGCTTCGGTTTAACATCACATCCAAAAGACAGCACCTCTGAGTGTAGCACGCCCTCAATACTTTTATTTTATGAGGAGCAGGGGGCCGGGAGCGTGAGTGTGGTGTCAGCCTAGATTTTGTGCTCAAATCTTTGGAGTGGGGCTTGACCCGACAACCTTCTGACTCAGAGGCAAGAGTGCTACCACTGAGCCACGGCTGATACTGGAAACAGTGGTTGATAATTTCCTTCTGAATCTCACATGGCAACGGGTTGTCTTGTGCCCTCTCTTCACTCTTCTGTATACCCTTATCATGAGGAGAGGTTTGAAGGCCTTCATCTTTATCTGTAGATTGTAGGTTTAAGCCTTTCCTAACTGTAAAATTATGCCACTATAATTCTTAAAACCCTTGCTGGGCTGTCCTGTAGGGCTCCTCTGGCCAACCAGGAAACGGAACTTCAGAATACTGACGGTCTGTTCAATAATGATGCAGGTAGCATTCAAGGCTTCATTGAATGAGTTGTTGCTCTCAGTCTCCAGATGACACAGTGGTAACATGAGCCATGGTTGAAGAGATTAACCTTGGTCTCCAAGCAACCGCCCTGAGATACAGTTCTGGCTGAACAATGCAAGTATCATTGATTGTTGGGAAACAAAAGATTCATGGTTGCTTTCAGGGTAGCATAAATTCACATGCAGAATTTGTGGCTGGCATTACTCATGAGCTGCACATTCAAAGAATGAAAACCTTTCCTCTTGATAAACTTTAGAGTGTCTTCATTCGGGGCATTTAATGTTACATGGGTATCATCAATGACATCCTGTACTTGGGAGAATCCAGCCACTCAATAAAATTCCAGTGCTCAATTTCTCTGCATTGGTGGGTCTTTGGGGAGGCATGGTGCTTTCTAGGGGCAGGAACTTGGCGTAATCACAGGAATACAGGCGGCTACTGAGCCACGCCTCTCCGCCTTCATCTACATGTGTTGGGGTATGCTCAGGCTAGGCAAATCTGGGCTAAAACGCAGTCATCGAAGGGAAAGCAGAATGGTCATTTGTTTGGGGTGAGGTATAAGCAGAAGGCATTCCCAGATCACTTTCCTTGCCAGATCAGATCTACACAACCCAAAGCCAGGTGGCTTTGTCCAGGGAAATCCAGGCCAGTCTGTGCAAGGAATGGATTTGATGGGTTATTTGGTTGCATGCTTTCACTGTTGTAAAACAGAGGATTGTTTCTAATGATTTTGTTAAATGCTGATACACTTACTATAATATTGTATATTCTTGGTCAGAACTGTTAGGACACAAATAATGTGCATTTTAATTTGCATATAGGCTTGTCCAACCCAAGCACTGCCATAAAAATTCCATCTCCACCACTTTTTACAAGCATGTCTTGCACTCTTGATTGCTAATTACACTTTGCTTCCCTGTGTCATTCACAAAACATTTTCTACGTGCCACTGAATACAACTGGTGCTGAAGTTGAACTAGAAGGTACTGATCTTTGAGGTAAAAACAGAAAATGCTGGAAATACTCAGCAGGTCAGGTAGCATTTGTAGAGAGTAACAGAGTGAACATTTCAGGCTGATGACCTTTCGTCAGAACTGGAAGAAGTTAGAGATGTAATAGGTTTTAAGCAAGTACAGAGGCAGGGAAAGGGGGGAGGGGAGTGAAGAACAAAAGGGAAGGTCTTTGATAGGGTGGAAGGCAGGAGAGATTAAATGACAAAAGGGATGATGGTGCAAGGCAAAAGGGGACGGTAATGGGACAAGTAAAGAAACAAAGGATGGGTCCAGAGAAGGTGTAAATGGGAATAGCAGAATCATTACCAACAGCTGCTGTCCGAAAAAATGGGGGCAATGATTATGATCTGAAATTGTTGAAATCAATGTTAAGTCCAGAAGGCTGTAAAGTGCCTAATCGAAAGATGAGGTGCTGTTCCTCGAGCTTACATTGAGCTTCATTGGAACAGTGTAGGAGGCCAAGGACAGAGAGGTCAGAGTTGGAATGGGGCGGAGAATTAAAATGATAGGCGACCGGAACTGCTTTCATACTGATATCATCAGCTTCACTCACTCTTTGTATGCAGACCTCTCTGATCCATAGCCAACCCTCTGGGGTAATTTTGACTTTGGGCAATAGTGGAAAATGGGCAATATCGGATCAGCTGCCCATTATACATCGCTCCTGATTTTCATTTCCATTGAAGTGAACTTCCACTGAAGTTGTAGTTTTTAAACTTTCTTTTCACTGTCTTAATAGACCAGCACGTATCACAATCCTATAGGTTATTCTAATCTCCCTAATCAGTTATAATAGAAGCTGACAGTAAAAAAAAAAATCAGAAAAGGGATCAAAATAACACTTCTAATTTTAAAATTATAGTTGTATTTTTGTATGGGGACTTATTACTGTGCTTATTAGTGGCCAAGGGCAGTGTTTTAATTGACATTTAAACCCCCAATGGTCACAGAGATACAAGCAGCAATTAGAAATATGAACAGTGGCAGACCCATTCTGATTGACTTTAATATTGAATTCATTGTCCTTAAAAGATCAACCCAAGAGCCCCAAGAACTGGGTTGCAAATGTCTCAGCCAGTTTATAACCTTGAGATAATTACAATTTGCCATGAGTCATATTTAGTTTGACCAAATCCAATTGAACTTGAGATACCAGCATTTTTGCGTGTGAAAGCTATTAAGAGTGACAAACAAATGTAGTCCTTTGACTGCTGAACAACACCAGACCAATAAAAAGATTTGAGGGGTCCAAAACTCTGGCCCTTCTGGAGCACGCCTGCCACAGGCCTGGTAGGAGTATGGCAGTAGGGTCAGAAATCAGCCAGGTCCTAGCCTTTCCCACCATTTTCCACAGGGCCTTGCTTTGATGGAGTCTCTGCATACCACATACAAGATCACCTATGTCAGAGGGGACATGGCCAGGGGAGGGGACACCAAGAACGGACTTCCATTATTCCCAGCCTGGGATTTCACCGGTGGGCCAGTACATCTAGTGAAAGCGAGTGTACCAGCATATGTGGGGCTCACCACCACCCCCACCCCCCCAAACTTGAGTTGTGACCTGTACCCCACCCCCCACCCCAAAAAGGGTTAAAATGTTTTTAAAGCATTTATCAGTCCCCTTATAAAAGGGGCTGAAGAGCAACTTCCATTGTGTTTCCACGGGGCCCCAGAATCCCCCTATGAAGCGGTAACCTTCCACCAGAGTTACCAGCCTCTCCTTACTGGCAGGAACCTGGAATTCTCCCAGTGCTGGATCTACATTTCAGGAATACGTTAAGCACAGCAGAGGAGAGAATGAAAAACTAGCAGATTAACATGATGCACCTGCAATGATGATCCTTGTCAAACAGCTGAATTAGCTATTTAGCTTATATAAATGTTGATAAGATTGATATGTGAGCTATGGTATTTTTAATTTTCTGTGGATAATTTCCAATTAAAGGGCAGCACAGTGGAGTGCCACACTGGAATAGGTTACAAAAAATAGGAACAAACAATTGGGTCAACTCAAACTTCAAGCACAGACTTGTCTTCAACGGTTTCAGCATTTAGGACTAGAAGTCTAAGGCCGCAAAATTCGGCTCCATAGCGCTCGTTGTTCGGGTGCTACAGGTGTCGTTTTGGTTCCAAAATGGCGTCAGCAGCATGCACGCGCACTTTTGGTGCGGGCTGTGTCGGACGCCATCTTGGGTAGGGCGTTAGCACAGGGAGCATGTGCCGGCAAGTATGCAGTGTAGGCAGATCGTGATGTCAATCAGTGTGCAACGCTGATTTGACACTAGTGCTGCCATTTTGGAGCTCAACTCTCCAGCTAACACCCTCTCTTAAGCTTGCACAGCTGAACACACATTCAGCAGCAGGAAGGACCACCCTCACCCCCACAGCACTATTTAAAGGGATCATCAACTACTTGCAGGTGATGCTGAGTTTGTAGAAGTGTTTGGTGGTTTGTACAGTTATTTCAAGTTGCTTAAGTCTACAGGGAGTGGTGTGGCAGGTGCTGAAGGACTTTATTCTGACTTCAAAGATTCTGCACAGAACACTTGCTCCAAGACATGGGTGCAGTAGTAGGCATTCCATGTGGCTTACAACATGACAGGAAGAATGAGCAGAGGCGACACCGAGCAGGACAAGCTGCTGGCAAAGGGAGGAGGAAGGGGGGAGAAGGACTCTCAGCAGAAGGCCATATCCGCCCAGGGCCTTCAGGGAGTAATACCCCTACCTGAACCTCAGTGAGGAACAGTGTATCAGACGTCTGAGTTTCACCAAGGACGTCCTCACTGAAATCTGCCATCTGCTGCAGCCACAACTGCAACCTCAGAGCAGGGCGAGGACTGCATTGCCAGTGGCTGTGAAGGTCACGGTGACCATGAACGTTTATACATTGGGCTCCTTCCAGGTTGGAGCAGGAGATATTTGCAAGATCTCCCAGTTTGCCGTCCACTGTTGCATAAGAGAGGTAATGAGGCTCTGTATTTCAAGAGATCTAAATACATTTCCTTCTCTCTAGCCAGAAAACAGCAGGTGGATTGCAGGCTTCCCCATGGTGCAGTGTGCCATTGACTGCACCCATGTCACTTTGCAGGTGCCGCATGTCAACTTTGAGATGTACTGCAACTGAAAGGGATTCCACTCCCCCAATATCCAGCTGGTGTGCGACCATACTCAGTGAATCATGCAGATGAATATCTGCTATCTCGGCAGCAGTCATGATGCCTTCATTCTGCGACAGTCCGCTGTCCCATCTGCATTTGAGCTACCACAACAAACCAGAGGGTGGTTACTGGAAGACATGGGCTATTGGTTAACAACATGGCTCATGACTCCAGTGCACAACCCACGCACATGCAGGCACCATTCATACAACCAAAGTCATGCTGCCACACAGAATATCATCGAGTAGACCATTAGCGTGCTGCAGCAACGCTTCCGCTGCCTTGACTGCACTGGAGTAGCCCTGCAGTACTTGGCAGAGAGGGTGTCGAGATTTGTGGTGGTCTGCTGCATTCTGCACAACCTTGCCATTAGGAGGGCACAGCCTTTGCCACAAGCCATACGGCAACCAGCTGAGGATGAGGAGAAGGAAGAGGAGAAGGAAAAGGAGGAGGAGGAGGAGGAAGGGAGGAGGCAACCCAGACAGCCCCTTTCTGGCTGGCCTGTCCATGACCGACTCAACCAGCTGCAATACCAGTAAACGCAACCCCAATTCCACATTCACCAACAGTCCCACACCTTACCATCCCTCTGCCATTGGCCATCACAGCATCCTCTTGGCCACAATGCAAAAATAAAAGCCAACACAAAGTAAACATTTCAAACCAAATTTATAAAGTCATGCCATATTGCATACAATCGTAAACAAATCACCCTTGTGCATTCCTTTAGTGCCTGTCTTCCGTGTGCCTTTGCCTGTCCTAGTGCTCCTATGCGGTGCTACCCCAGTGGCTACAGCATGGCTGGTGGAAGGCTGCCGACTTTCAGTGGAGCAGACTGCAGATGGTCTTGGAGGATGAACTCGAACAGCTCTGTGCCTAGAAAGCCCCGCTTTGGACTGCACCATCTCAGCATGGGCGGCAGCAGTCTAGGTTGGCTGGCTGACAGGCCAGCAAGGGCACTGGTAGAGTGGCAGTGGTGGGAGGACAAATGCTGTCATTCTTAGAGAGGACAGCGAGTTTGTGCTCCACAGAGGCACTGTCACACCCTCAGAGTGATGCTTCAGCAATCCTAGTAATCTGTTGGAGGACAGATTGCTGGACTGCTGTGACACCCTGCAAGCCCCTTTGAATACTGGTAATCACAGCCATGATGGCAGCAGTCTGAGCTTGCATGACAGAAGTCTGAGCTTCCACTGCAGCACCTAGACGTTGGATGGCTTCTGCTTGTGCTGTAATGGAAGCTGAGGCATCGGCCATCAGATACTGCATCATGGTTGGGTCCACAAGTATGCTAATGGAGTTGGCCACCACTTCCATGCTGGAAAGGATGGGCTCCAAGCTCTGTGCAAATCCCTGTGCTAAGTTGGTGCCAGACTCCTCCATGCTCCTTGACATTGCACGCCGGCTTTCTGACAGGCCTGCCAATGCACCATACATTTCTTTGCACATATCATCAGCCTTCTTCTGTAGCCTTCCCTATAAAAGTAAAGCAAGAGGTGTATGCTTACACCATCTGCAGCTTGTAAATCAGAAGAGATTGTGGGATGCGAGGAAAGGGGGATGTGAGAAGGAGGATTAGGTATGAGGTATCATCATCTTTGATTGTTTCAGCCATCAACGCTGGCCATGAGCTCAGCGATGGCCGCTCCAATGATGGCGACCATCGTCTCCTCCATCGGAGTAAGGTCATGCAGCCGTGCCTGTCCCCACCGCTCAACTCCTGCTGCCGTTGATTATGCGCCAACTTGTCCTGCAAGAGAGAGGGAAGTGTGTCAGTGAGTGTGGTGCAATATGTTTGGGTGATGTGGCTGTCATGCTTGAATAACTGGAAGTGTGTGCAAGGTGTGAGATGTGGGTGTGAGGCTTGCAGTAGTGCTAAGTGTGTGAGGCTGATGTGAAGCTATGAATGTGAGGTATGAGTCCTGTTTGATAGATATTTTTGGTAAGTGGTGCATTGAGCAGTGTGTGAGGCTAGTGGTGCAGATGGTGGGATATGGCATTTGTAGATGAATTTACTGACCTTGACCACTCGTGTGAGGTCATTGAACTTTTTACGGCACTGCATCCAGGTCCTTGGGGCTTAATTTCTGGCCACTTGATTCTCCTTTCTTCAAAAGGCAACTGGATATTCACACTTACTTCACCAAAAATGCAGGCTTCTGAACCAACAAGTGGTTTTATCTACACAAGTCATATACAGCTCTGCAGCTACTGTCTGCATCTCTCCTAATTTCATTAGAACAAATAACCAATCATCAATAATGAATGTAGGCAACCTTTGACAATGGCAGCACTGTTTATCTCTCCACCTGACCTATCCGTGATAATGGAACCAAATGTTTCATACCCAACCTCCATTAACATGTGAAAACACCTATATTTCAGGGGACACCATCTGATGCATATTAATTGACCTTTGTCTGCAATCATGTAACATGTATTTTCTGTGCACTGCTCACATACAACCAAATTAACACCATTAGTGCTATTTCTCGTGATGAGACTGAACAAGTTAAAAAATGCAACACAGACAAAAAGTACATTTTTAATCATAGGCTGCTTAGATGGATTCTAAAGAGCTGTTTCATCTACACTGAGGAATATAGATTAAAACAACTGTCATTTTGCTTGGTGCCCTTTAACATTACTGTTTGGACTTTGGCCTTTGAAGACCCACAGTCTTGCCATCAAAACTAGAAGTCTAGTTTCTAGTCACCAATATACTTTTGTCATCAAGTGATGTAAGAATCACTTTAGTGATCTTGTTATTTTAGCATGTGACCATCCATGTGCAAAAGCATTGACCTAAACATTATCAACAAATCTGCAAGATTTCACAAAAGGCAAGATTTATCATTATTTCAACTCTATGGCAAATAGCAGACCTAATTGTTATTCAAATCTGTTCAAGGTATGCCACCTTATACAGAGAAAGAATTGATGGATACTAATTATTATTACATCCTCTTCCTGCCATAATAGTTTCTTCACAAGATGATTAGTCTCTTAAGTATTTTATCAGAAATGGGCATGCTTAACCTTGATGAAATGTATTTATAAAACAATATTTTTTTCATAATCAGAAAGTAAAAGAATTCTAATTTTCAGGGCGATTTTGGGTGTTAGTGATTAAAATTGACAGCTTGTATTAACAATAATATCCACATTTTGAGGGAGTAAAATACTAAAGTATTTAATTCTATCCTAGGTCATTTGAAAGAAAGATGAGAAAGTAAAAGTCGCTCCTGGAGATAATTTTATCTCAGCTGAACATATAGAATGAAAATGAAGCACAATTCTGAATTATTTCATACGATGAAGTCAAAGGAATATGATTTTATCTGTAAACATACTGAGAATTCACATTGGCTATCTCCAATAGTTATACCCTGCATCACAGAGCAAAATCTATCAGTTAAAGAAAGATATGCAAGGGACGGAATAAAAAAACAACAACAGGATGAATGGAGATCCTGGTCAGGCACATTTCTCCAGCTCAGTGGGAGGGAAGATGATTCCATGAATCAGTACGCTCTCATTGAGTCCATTATAAATATCCTGAACCCTATTTCTGTTGTTTCTTTTCTATATTATAACCCATACAGACTAGAGAGAGAGAGAGAGAGAGAGAGAGAGACTCTAGCCGGAATTTTCCCGCTGCCGAGCGTGTGGGTTGGCAGTAAAAATCGCTGAAATTGCCAGTGCGTCAGGAACCCGCCATCATCCCGCCGACTTCCACATTCAACTCAGGTGGGTTTGGAGGTGCTCCATGGACCCGATCGGGAGAGGCGGGTGACCTCATTCAAATAAATAAATGCTTGTTGAGACCGTTAAGAGGGTTTTTAACAGCAGCTTTTGGCTTTAACTTCTTGAGCACGGGATTCACGCACCTCGGGAACCTTGCATGTGAAGGGGAGGCAGAAGCTCAGTGACCATTGTGCGAGTCCATTAATTGACAGCTGGGAAAAACACAAATACTCCCACATTACACCTGATTACTTGGCTAAAGGAAAGGCTCTTGCTGACTCCAGTTTGTGCAGAGATTTAGCTGTCAGCAGTTTGCAGGTCATTTCTGCAACCTCGGAAGCCACTCTCACCACATTGCTAGTAACTATCACAACATTGGGGGTTTGCCCCTCTGATCTCCACTTTACCTGCCATCTATTACATCAGCATGGGTGCCACTTATGCTGTCTCACCTTGGATCTCAGAATTGGACCAAGTTGAGCCCCAGCACCAACAACACCAGCAACACCAGCAGCACAGCCACAACAGCAGCCTTCTCCTCTACGACCTGATGTTCCACAGGAGAGAGGGGGTCACCACAGGGCTGCAGCGGCCAGAGGCAATCCCCCCAACACACGGTATACAGGCAGAGGATGAGCTTCCTGGACATGACTGAACTGCAGTGTTTCAGGAGGCTCAGGCTATAGCGCCAGGTTGTCGCAGACATTTGTAGCTTGTTGGAACAAGACCTGCTGCCTAGAGGATCTGGTGGACATGCCTTAACAGTGGTTGTTAAAATCACCACCGCCCTCAACTTCTTCGCCTCAGGCTCCTTCCATGGATCTGCAGCAGACATTTGTGGGATCTTGCAGTCGGCCACCCACAGATGCAGCACCCAGGTGACCGATGCCATGTTTGACAAGTCAGCCAATTATGTCAACTTTGCTACTGATGAAGCCAGTGTTACTGAGCGGGCTTGTGGCTTTGTGGCTCTGGCTGGCTTCCCACAGGTGCAGGGCATCATCGACTGTACACCTGGCCATCAAGGCACCCCCTCATCACCCAGGAGTGTTTGTGAACCTAAGGGCTTCCAGTCCCTCAATGTGCAGCTCATCTACAACCATAAAAAGATCATCATGCATGTGTGCGCCAGATTCCATGGCAGCTGTCATGACTCTTTTGTACTGCGCCAGTCCACCCTCCCTTAGCTCATCGCACCTCCAAACAGACTTAACGGCTGGCTGCTTGGAGTCAAGAAGTATCCAGTGAAGACATGGTTGATGACATTGTTGAGGAGGCCGAGGAGCGTTATAATGAGAGCCATATGTCCACCAGATGTGTCATAGAGCAAGCAATAGGCATGCTGGAGATGCGCCTCAGATGCCTTGACAGATCTGGAGGAGCCCTTCAGTATGCAGCAGCCAGGGTCTCCAGAATCATCATAATTTACTGCGCGCTGCACAACATAGCACAGCAGCGAGGATTGGAGCTGCAGGAGGATCCAGGCGCAGAGTGCACCAGCATCTTCAGAGGGGGAGGAGGAAGAGGAGGAGGAGGTGGTAGAAGATGAGGAGGAGGAGTAGGAGGAGGAACCTGAGGTGGAGATGGCACCAGCAGTGATGCACATTGCTGCCCGGGAGGCCCGGGATGGCCTCATCATGGCTAGATTTACTTAACTTGCTTCACTGCACCCATATGGTTGCCACATGCTGTACTAAGTTCCACCCACCCTCCCGCCAACAACACCATAAAGCATCCCTACAATGACCAAGCCATGCCCGTCACCCAAACCCCCATTGCTGGAGGTTAAGTAATTTCTCACCATTCACTCCAAGTAACAAAGCCACTTCCAAGGCAAGAATGGACAAGACCAGAAAGTGGTGCAAAGAAATAGGTTTATCTGTGTCATAAAAATAACTGAAACTTAACACTAACATTTGTTCATACACCCATGTGCACACCCTTGTGCATCTACTTTTGTGTCTTTTTTCTTTTCCGAGTGCTTCTACGAGGTGCATCCCCTGTGGCTTCAGGAGAGGTAGAGGCAGTCTGCTCACTTCCCTGCTGCGACTGGTTAGACACTTTTGGCGGATGTCCTCTGGGTTTTGGAGCCTGAGGGCCACACTAAAGACTGCTCCTCCTGCAGCTGTGCAGGGGCAGACTCGGCTATCGGGATCCAAGCAAGCATGTGGGGCTCTGACTGAGGGGGAGGCAACGAGGGAGAAGTGGGATCGCTTTGAGAAGAGCCCCCACTTCCATGTCCCCTCTCACTATCATCCCTCTCATGCACTACCCGCACTTCCTTGCTAGCAAGGAGCTGGACAGCACCTTGCTGTACAGCAGTGGGGCGATGAAGGCCTCCTAGAGATGAGTTCTATGAGCGTCTGCCATCTGTTGTTCACAACAAGCATGTGCTCACGTGACTAGTGCATTTGCTGCTCCATGCAGGTGGCCATTCTTTCCATGGAACAGCACATCGTCACTATCGCCTGCGACATGGTGGTGCTCATGGTCGAGATGAACTCCTCCATTCTCTGCACATTTGCAGACACCGTGGCTGCAAAAGCTGCCAGAGCCTCATGCAATTGTTGCTTCCCCTCCAGGATCACCCTCTTTCTCGATGGCCCCCGAGGCTCAGTGTCTGCATGCAGCTCAGCAGAGCTTGGAGCATCCTGCGCCCTCCGGCGAGGAGTCTCCACTGATGTCCCTGTCAATACCATCTGCTCTTGTTCACCTGTGAAGTGTGAGACACCAGGTAACAACACTCTCGCACAAGACCCACCGAGGTGTGCGTATCTGTGCTGGTGCTGGGTGCACTTGGGTCTGCTGACGGTGCACCCTCAGAGGCTGGAGCCTCCTCTATGGTGTCATCTTCCTCCTCCGGCTGGACAGTGGGGTGGGGCACTTGATGCACCTGTGGGAGAGTAAAGAGATGATTTAGAAGTGTTATATTAAGAATGGGTAACATTACCATTATGCACATGATGAAAATTCACTAGCTGCTGACATCAGTCACCATATGAGTGACTGCTGCATGAGATGTAATTCTGTCACCTGGTTACTGGGATGTTCTCATCTCTCCATCTCTCATCACCAGCAGCTCTGTAACTCGAGATATCTCCAGGGCCTCCTCCTCTGCTGGAGTTAATTGAGTGAATATTGAAGGACCACCTCCGGTTCTCTGCCTCTCCCTATTGTTATAGGAACGTAGGAACATAGGAACATGAGTAGGCCATTCAGCCCCTTGAGCCTGTTCCGCCATTCGATGAGGTAATGGCTGATCTGTGATCTAACTCCATATACCCGCCTTTGGCCCATATTCCTTATACCTTTGGTTAACAAAAAGCTATCAATCTCTGATTTAAAATTAACAATTGATCTAGCATCAATTGCCGTTTGCGGAAGAGAGTTCCAAACTTCTACCACCCTTTGTGTGTAGAAGTGTTTCCTAATTTCACTCCTGAAAGGTCTGGCTCTAATTTTTAGACTATGCCTCCTAGTCCTAGAATTCCCCAACCAGCGGAAATAGCTTCTCTCTATCGACCCTATCTGTTCCCCTTAATATCTTGAAAACTTCGATCAGATCACCCCTTAACCTTCTAAATTCTAGGGAATACAACCTTAATTTGTGTAATCTCTCCTCGTAACTTAACCCTTGAAGTCCGGGTATCATTCTGATAAACCTACGCTGCACTCCCTCTATGGCCAATATATCCTTCCTAAGGTGTGCTGCCCAGAACTGCTCACAGTACTCCGGGAGTGGTCTAACCAGGGCTTTGTATAGCAGCAGCATAACTTCTGCCCCCTTGTACTCCAGTCCTCTAGATATATTCCATTAGCCTTTTTGATTATTGTCTGTACCTGTTCATGACATTTTAATGATCTATGTACCTGAACCCCCAAGTCTCTTTGGACCTAAAATGGATAGAACAGGGTACTTTCTAAATGGTAAAAAGCTAAAAACAGTGGATGACCTCACATTTGCTTACATTGAAATCCATTTGCCACAGTTTTGGCTATTCACTTAATCTATCAATATCCCTTTGTAATTTTATCCTTTCATCTACACTGCCTATAATGCCGCCTATCTTTGTGTCATCGGCAAATTTGGATATATGACTTTCTATGTCATCATCTAAGTTGTTAATAAATATTGTGATTAATTGAGGCCCCAACACAGATCCCTGTGGGACACCACTAGTCACATCCTGCCAATTTGATTACCTATCCATTATCCCTACTCTCTGTCTCCTGCCACTCAGCCAATTTCCTAACCAGGTCAATAGTTTGCCCTCAACTCTGTAGGCTTCTACCTTAGATAACAGTCTCTTATGTGAGGCTTTATCAAATGCCTTCTGGAAGTCCATATAACTAACATCCATAGACATTCCCCTGTCCACTCCTTTAGTCACCTCTTCAAAAAATTCAATCAGGTTTGTCAGGCATGACCTACCTTTCACAAATCCATGCTGGCTCTCTCTGATCAACTGAAAATTTGAGGTGTTTAGTCACCCTATCCTTAAATATAGTAATTTCCCCACAGCAGATGTTAGGCTAACTGGGCTATAATTCCCTGATTTCCCTCTCACCCCATTCTCAGCTCTCTTCTTCTGCAAGGAGGGAAAGAAGAGAACTTTGAGTGAGAGGGATGGAATGAGTGTAAGGAATGGATTGGTTACATCTGTAGAGGGTGACTATGAGGGAGTGGCATGACATTGCCAAATGGCCTCCTTCTGTGGTGTTACTTGCTATGATTGCATTAGGATGAGGGTGAGTGTGAGGGTGATTAGTCAGATGGGGATGTGAGTATGTACATAGAGAGAGAGGGATGGGTGGACCTGGAAGATATGTTGGTATGAGGAATGATGTGCAGGAGTAGGCTTGGGAAGGCAGAGTGATGGGGATGTGGTGACAGGCACATCAGATGAAGGTGAGTGTGGCATTGCACTCACCTTTCCTGACCTCATGAGATCACTGAATAGTTTGCAACACTGGATCCATGTCCTCCTGACAACATCTCTGTTGCTGACTTCCTCTGCGATCTCCAACCATGCTCTTTTGGTATCTTTGGGTGGTCTTTTGCACCTATCAGCAGGGAATAGGACCTCCCTGCATGCTCTCACTGCCTTCACCAGATCATCGAGGGATGCATCGCTACATCTTGGTGCGGCCTTCTGCCTCTGTGTATCCATGAGCGACACTTTTATCAGCTTTGTAACAATAGTCAGACTGCTGGAAATTACCTTATACACTCCTTCATCAACCTTCAAATGAGATGTGTGCAAGGCTGCTTTAAATATTGGTGCTGGAAACGAGTCATTGATGATGTCATCAGGCCCGCTCCATTTAATTGGGCTGGGAAATGTGCATGACTGGATTAATTGGGGCTATTAAGTAAAAGTCACACTGAACAACACGCTGTTCACAACATCGCGTTCCCAACCCGCATGCACAAAACCCAACTCCAAGGTAAAGATTCCGGCCTCTGTTTCAGGACCTTTGAAATCCAATAGTTAGGGTAGGGAGATTTGTCCTAGTTATTTTCTTAAGAGCGCATCGTATCATTCTACTCCCTGGGTCCCAATTTCCTTTTGAACTTCCATCAGAGTTATGAAATATAAATCAGCGCTATTGTACAAAATCCCTATTTGTTTGCTACTCTTTTAATCATAATCAGAGAACATAACTGTGAAGCTACCTCAAAATGCAACCTATGAGGGGTATGGGGTTAAGTTACTGCACTAACAATCCAGAGAACACAAGTTCAATTCCCACTATGCTAGTTTGAGAATTTGAATTCAGTTTTTTTTAATCTAGAAATAAAAACTAATATTAATAAAAGTGACCATGAAGTTGTCAGATTGTCAAAAAAAACAACTGGTTCACTAATGTCCTTTAGGGAAGGAAACCTGCTATCCTTACCCGGTCTGGCCTATATGTGAATTCAGTCCCACACCAATGTGGTTTACTCTTAACTGCCTTCTGAAGTAGCTTAGCAAGCCACTCAGTTGTATCAAACCACTACAACGAATAACCACTCAGCTGTGACCTAGGCATTGAACCAGGACATGATGAAAGCACACCCAACCCTAGCGACCCTGTGAAGTACATATGCTGATGATCCTTCATTGTTGCTGGGTCAAAATCCTAGAGCTCCCTACCTAACAGCTTTGTGGGAACATCCTCACGGACTGCAGCGGTTCAAGAAGGAAGTCCATCATTACCTTTCCAGGGGAACTAGGGAAGAGCAATTTATGCTGGCTTTGCCAGCAATGTCCACATCTCCTGAAAGAGCAAAAAAAAAAATTAGAAACAACAGGACTCTCACTGTATAGTTAACCATAGCATGTGTTTTGGCTTGTTACAAAACATTGAAAGAGTTGACTGTATATTAATTCAAAACATCCAGTTAATTTTTTTCTTAATTTACATTTATTCTGTTCTTTATTTCAGTATTTATTTTATGTTCTTTTTCTTTAACTTTTATCTTCTGAAGGAGTTGCTACCATTTTTCCACAGGGCAAAGGTCAGGAAAAAGTGGGGTGGGGGGGGGTGGGAAAGAGACCCATAACACTGGGTCTCCAACCCCTTTATGTTGCCCTAGGATTTCCAGAGCTTCCCTGGGGAGGGCGGAGCTGAACCTGCAACTGAAATAAGTACAGGCCAACAATGTCATGATAATGAGGCAGGATGGGGCATTCCTGGCTGTCCACTTCTTTTACCATTCCTTGGGGCGGTGACATGTAGTAGGTTGGAGAACACAAGTTAAACCTTATTTCTAATAACTTACTCTGTAGGTCTTCAGGCCTGAGATGCCTGCAGCTGTATTTAAATTTTCTTTGTTTGCTGGTGCTAGGCCCAGCCAGGGTATGGGCCTTCACTGGGTTGCCGGCAGGCAATGTTACTTGCCCAAGGCAGGAAATACTACTTTTCCTAGGCCTGAACAGGTGCAGGGCACTAAAGGTGCACTGTTCCTGTCTAGTACCAGAGCAGTTTCTATAATCTATCCATAATTTTCTTTTTTTTTGACTTGTTTTTCCTTAGGTGCTCACACCTGTCAGAATTCTTGAAGTATGATCAACAAATAATCGGAGCTGCTGGGATTATGGGAATATTATACCATGGAACTCAACCAGACATAGATGGATAACATAGGCTTTAATATTAGAGAGAAATTCTGGAATTTTGCTTGACTGCTTTTGGAGACGAGGAGAATTTTGGCAGGATCTTTTCTCAGGAGATTAAACAAATTGGGTTAAGTCCATGATTGGGCAAGAAAGGACCATGCTTTGGGCTGAAAGGGCTTTTCTCATTTTTCTCTCTTAAGTCATGTCAAGGGCAATGTGTTTTCCCATTTTTCTTGATCAGCATTTTCTACAGAGTTGTGAAATCTCAGTCAGTCATTTTAGTATGAAGGCAGTCACATAATAACAAGGAACAGCCTGAAACACCTGTAACAAGACATCGGTCTCACAAAATTGTACCTGCTAGTTATTGGAAACACATAAAAACATGGGTGGAAATCATACAGTGTAGTATTACGAATGAATATATATTAATGCATCAGTATAAATTCCTTTGTCTGCTATTAAATCATTTAACAAAATAATTTCATGCAAATGCATTAATACATTCAATGCTGAAATTACACAACATGATTTCAATTTATTTGTACTGGGGTAATTTTCCATAGCCCACTGCATGCACAAAGAAACCTAACTAATGAGTTTAACTGTTTTCTCAAATTAGAAACTTGTCATTCCATTGAGCTTAAACATTTGATTTACAAGTAATTATGATGAGTAAGGTGTGAATTGACGGATATAATTTGCTAAAGGCAATGCATAATATGTTTCTGTCTACATGTATCTAACCGTGTTTTGTAGAAGCAAATTGTTGGGAGACTCATTAGATACAGATACTAATAACATGAGGTACTCAGCAGGTACAGGAACCAACAGAGATATTTAAAAAAAGTAAAGAAACACTGAATTATTGAGGTGTAGTGGCTACACATTTTCCAAATATTTTTTGGTATTACTGTTGAAAAGGTAATGCACCATGATAAAGACATACATTTTTAATTTCGTTACTAATTTTTCTTCTCTTCTTCTCCCGTATTTGCATTTTTCTGCCAGCACAAGAGTTAAAGATCATAAACATTTAACTCATCAACTATGCAAGATTACACTTGTTCATTTTTGCAGAAGTTTCCAGTTCCTGCATGATTCCAATACCACACTTCCAAGAACATCACTCTGAATCTTGCATATTTTGAAATGATTGACTGAAAGAAGTGCATTTTGAACAATAATCAATGTTGATCAGTTATGGGATAGGACTGGGTATTATATTAGGAAACTATTCTTTTACCATTAGGCCTGGGTTCAAATCCTACCCAGAACAATGGGATAAACAATTCTTCTATTGGGTTGGCTATAAAGCTCCAATGTCTTATGTGCTTGGGAATTTCTAATAGGTAAGTGACCACAGCAAAAACTGCCCCTAGTTTGGTATTAAACTGGGTGCTTTACTCAGTAAGGCTACAGTGTGGATAATGTTGGAAATAGAAATATTCACAATTTTTTTTCAGTTTTTTAACTTGATTGTAGAAAGTCATGTTAAAAGAAAAAAAGACTTGCATTTATAGAGCACTTTTCAATTGATTGCATACATGTATAAAATAGAATACAAATATATTAATGAGGTGCAAAAAGGAATATAAAAAATTTACAAGAGATATCAAAACTAACAGCAAAAGATATTAAGAAAAAAAGAGTGGTAAAGAAGAATGTGGACTCAATAATGACAGATGCATTCAAGACTATAATGGACAATAAGGAAATGCTAGAATTGTTAAATGAAGACTTTACATCTGTTTTCACAGTGGAGAAAGAGGACAAAACATCAGTGCTACATAGAAACCTAAAAATAAGTCAAGGATGGAACTTGGGGACTTAATATAAAAAAGATAATGGAGAAAATAATGGGACTTAAGGTAGCCAAATCTCCAGGACCTGATCGTTTATACCCCAGGGTATTAAAAAAAGTAGGTGAGGAAATTGCAAATGCATTAGTAAGAATTTTTCAAAGATTTTCTAGATTCAGGAATTGTGCCTATAGATTGGAAAATTGCAAATGTCACTCCATTATTTATGAAGGGAGGGAGGGAGAAACTAGGGCCAGAATTTTCCGAGGGGTCAGCAGGCAGGATTGGTGGCAGGTTGGGTGGGAAATTTGATTTTTTTTTTGACAGTGGTTCGGGACCCCGCTGTCAAGCCGTTGCAATGCGCCTTTCCCAATGGCGTGTGTGTGATCTCCGATCTGACCCGATCCACAGAGTCGGGCGACCCAATTAAACTAATTATTGGGTTGTTGACAGACCCTTCATAATGCTTTTAACCTTTCCTTTTAACTGTCACTGCTCGCCCACAGGGTCCATGCTACTCGGGGACCACGTCTGTGAATCTGAGGTGGGAGTTGAATGGCTATTGCTGCAGCTGATTACTTGACAGTTTCAAATATGCAGTAAAAACTCTGACCTGACAGATCATCACTTTCCTCAGCCACAAGCTGTTTATCAGTCCATTTCCAGCACAGATTCTGCAGGCTTTCCACTTTCCATCCACTCTCACCTCATTGGAAGAACTTTCTTACCATTAACAGAATGCTTCTGTCATCTCTACTTCACCTGCCATAAATTCCATCAACATGGGTGCCCTTTATACTGTCTCAACTTGGACCTCAGAATCTGACCACGATCAGCCCCAATACCAGCAGCACTAACAACACCACCAATCTTCCCACAATCACCTGATGCTGCACAGGACAGAGGGCATCAGCACCTGAGCACATTGCTGCCTGGGAGGCCAGGGATAGCCTCACCATGGCCAGATTTACTTCACTTGATGCTGTACACCCTGGCTGCCACATAATGCACCAGGTTGGCACCACCCCACACCAACACCATAAAGCATTCCTACAATGCCCAAGCCATTCCTTTCACACTCATCACCATTGTTGGGGGTACCGTTGAGTCTCACCATTCACTGCAACTCACTAAGCCACTTCCAAAGGTGCACACAAATCTGTCCAAGAACGGAAAGTGTTGAAAATAAAGGTTTCAATGTTTAACAGCACATTAACAGAAACTTTACATGAACATTGGATGAAACACCCAAGAGGCTACCCTTGTGTGTTGTCAGTTGGTATGATTGCACTAGGATGAGGGTGAGTGTGAAGGGTGGCTAGTGAGTTGGTGATGTGATAATGTAGATAGATAGAGAGAGATGGGTGGAAGTGCAAGGTAAGTTGGTGTGAGTAAGGATGTGCAGGAGTAGGGTAGGGAAGGCAGAGTGATGGGGGTGTGATGAGTGGCACAGCAGGATGAAGGTGAATGTGGCTTTGTACTAATGTTTCGTGACCTAATAAGATCATTGAAAGGTTTGTGCCACTGCACCCAGGTCCTCCTGACGACATCCCTGCTTGTGACCTCCTGTGAAATGTGCATCCAGGCTGTTTTGGTCTCCTGGGGAGGTCTCTTCCGCCCATGGGAAGGGAAGAGGACCTTGCTGCGTGCTCGGACTCCCTCCATAAGCATATGGAGGGAGTCATGGGAGAGCCTGGGTGCAGCCCTCTGCCTCTGTGCAACGATTGTCAGTATTTGCAGCACTTCAATGCTGTAGAATACTGACAGCACAAATGTCAAAACAATGTTGGCCATGGTCCTTTTAAGGAAATTAGCTGATGACGAGTCATGAATGACATCACCAGACCCGCTTCCTCTAATTGGCTTGGGAAATGCACTGGGCGGGCTTAACAAGCCCAATCAACATAAATTCATTTTCCAGAGCAGGATGGAGCCAGCAGCGAGGCCACGACCTGGCCCCGACATCGCCCGCCCTAGACCCGCCGAGGTGAGGAAAATCCAGCACTAGGTAACTACCAACTTGTCAATTTAACATCAGTTGTGGGAAGTTATAGGAATCTATCATCAGGGATAGAATGACTGAGCACTTGGACAAATATAAGCTGATCAAAGAGAGTCAGCATGGACTTATGTAGGGTAGGTCATGTCTGATTACTCTAGTTGAATTTTTTTTTAAAAGGTCACTGGCATGGGGGATGGAGGAATATTGTCTATATGGATCTTAAGAAGGCATTTGATAAGGTTCCACACAAGAGATTAACAAAAATGAAAGCGCACATTGGAGATAACCTTGGGACATGGGTTTGTAATTGGTTGGGAGGTAGAAGACAGAGATTGGGAATAACAATAAATGTTCTCTAATTGGTGTGATGTGAAAGATGGGATGTGACAAGTGGTGTTCCCCAGGGATCTGTACTGGGGTCTCAGCATTTCACCATATATATCAATGACTTGGATGAAGGAATAGAGTTGTATATCCAAGTTTGCAAATGACACTAAGTTAGGATACATGGCAAGTTGTGTAATGGGAGCAGAAAGCTACAAAGGGACATAGACAGATTAGGTGAGTGTGCAATACTATGACAGATGGAGTTCATTGTGAGGAATTATGAGATTATCCATTTTGGATCTCAGAAAGACAGCAGAATATGTTCTTAATGGTGAGAGACTAGGAGCTGTGGAGGAGCAAATGGATGTAGGTGTCCATGTAGATAAATAACTGAAAGCTAGCCCACAGTTATAAAATGTAATCACAAAGCCTAATGGAATGCTACCCTTTATCTCAAGGAGTTTGGACTGCAAAAGTGAGGAAGTCAGAACCCATCTGGAGTATTGTGTTCAGTTTTGGGCAGCAAACCTCAAGAAAGATGTACTGACCTTGGATGGGGTACAGTGCAGATTCTAATAGAATGGCAAAACAGGCTGATGGCCTACTCCTGTCCCTATGTTCCTTTGTAAATTACTGTAACGTGGGCCTCTGTGTTCACTTGACTAAGGAAGATATCTTTATTGCATGACACTAAATTGGGGAGATGTGGAAATAGGAGGAAAAAATTAAAAAGGTATATCAAGATTACATTTGAAATATTAAAGAGCATTAGGGGTTCACTAATGTCTTTTAGCGAAGGAAATCTTCCATCCTTACCTGGTATGGCCTGTGTGTGATTCCAGACCAAAAGAAATGTGGTTGACTCTTAACTACCCTCCGAAATGGCATAGCAAGCCACTCAGTTGTACCAAACCGCTACAAAAAACAATAAAAAATAAAACCAGACAAACCACCTCATCCTTACCAATCTACCTGTCGCAGATGCATCTGTCCATGACACTATTGGTCGCAGTGACCACCGCACAGACCTCGTGGAGATGAAGTTCCGTCTTCACACTGAGGACACCATCCATCGTGTTGTGTGGCACTACCACCATGCTAAATGGAATAGATTCAGAACAGATCTAGCAGCTCAAATACTGGGCATCCATGAGGAGTGTGTGGGCCATCAGCAGCAGCAGAATTGTATTCCACCACAATCTGTAACCACATGGCCCAGCATATCCCTCACTCTACCATTACCATCAAGCCAGGGGACCAACCCTGGTTCAATAAGGAGTATAGAAGAGCATTCCACGAGCAGCACCAGGCATACCTAAAAATGAGGTGCCAACCTGGGAAAACTGCAACACAGGACTACGTGCTTGCTAAACAGTAGAAGCAGCATGCTATAGACAGCTAAGCAATCCCACAAAAAATGGATCAGATCAAAGCTCTGCAGTCCTGCCACATCCGGTCGTGAATGTTGGTGGATAATTAAACAACTAACGGGAGGAGGAGGCTCCATGAACAGCCCCATCTTCAATAATAGCGGAGCCCAGCATGCGAATGCAAAATACAAGGCTGAAGCGTTTGCAACCATCTTCAGCCAGAAGTGCCGAGTGGATGATCCATCTCAGCCTGCTCCTGAGGTCCCCAAAATCACAGAAGCCAGTCTTCAGCCAATTCGATTCACTCCACGTGATATAAAGAAATGGCTGAGTGCAATGGATACAGCAAAGGCTATGGGCCCCAACAACATCCCGGCTGTCGTGCTGAAGACTTGTACTCTAAAACTAGCCGCGCCTCTAGCCAAGCTGTTCCAGTACAGCTACCACACTGACATCTACCCGACAATGTGGAAAACTGCCCAGGTATGTCCTGTCCACAAAAAGCAGGACAAATCCAAACTGGCCAAATACTGCCCCAACAGTCTACTCTCAATCATCAGCAAAGTGATGGAAAGTGTCGTCGAAGTGCTATCAAGTGGCACTTACTCACCAATAACCTGTTCACCGATGCTCAGTTTGGGTTCCGCCAGGACCACTTGGCTCCAGACCTCATTACAGCCTTGACCCAAACATGAACAAAAGAGCTGAATTCCAGAGGTGAGGTGAGAGTGACTGCCCTTAACACCAAGACAGCATTTGACCGTGTGGCATCAAAGAGCCCTAGTAAAACTGAAGTCAATGGGAATCAGGGGAAAAACTCTCCAGTGGCTGGATTCATACCTAGCACAAAGGAAGATGGTTGTGGTTGCTGGAGGCCAATCATCTCAGCCCCAGGACATTGCTGCAGGAGTTTCTCAGGGCAGTGTCCTCGGCCCAACCAGCTTCAGCTGCTTCATCAATGACCTTCCCTCCAACATAAGGTCAGAAGTGGGGATGTTTGCTGATTATTAATATGGGAAATGATAATCAGACCATGACAGGAAGGGATAGAGAGTACAAATCTAAGAGTAAATCAACAGATGAGGCTAAAGGTTACAAAAATAATAAAATGACAAAATTAATGGCTCTGCATCTGAATGCACGCAGCATTCGAAACATAACAGATAAACTGATAGCGCAAATAGAAATAAATAAGTACGATCTGATAGCCATTACAGAAACATGGCTGCAGGATGACATAGATTAGGACCTGAATATTGAAGGGTACATGACATTTAGGAAGGACAGGAAGCTAGGAAAAGGTGGAGGGGTGGCTCTGTTAATTAATGATGGCATTAGCACAACAGAGAGAGATGAACCAAGTCAGGAAACCAGGATGTAGAAGCGGTTTGGGTAGAGATGAGAAATGATAAAGGCAAGAAGTCATTTGTGGGAGTGGTCTACAGGCCCCCTAACAGTAACCACACGGTAGGATGAAGTATAAAGGAAGAAATAATGGGAGCTTGTCAGAAAGGTACGGCAATAATCATGGGGGATTTTAATCTACATATAGACTGGAAAAATCAGATGGGCAAAGGTAGCCTAGATGAGGAGTTCATAGAATGTTTTCGGGATAGTTTCTTAGAACAGCACGTTCTGCAGCCAACCAGAGAGCAGGCTATACTAGACCTGGTATTGTGCAACGAGATAGGATTAACTAATGACCTCATAGTGAAGGCGCCCCTAGATAGCAGCGATCATAATATGATTGAATTTTACATTCAGTTTGAGGGAGAGAAGAGTGGGTCCAAGACTAGTATTTTAAACTTAAATAAGGACAATTATGAGAGCATGAAAGCAGAGCTAGCTAAAGTGAACTGGCAAATTAGGTTAAGGGATAGGTCAATAGAGTTGCAATGGCAGACATTTAAGGGGATATTTCAGAATACACAGAATATATACATTCCAACACGAAAGAAAAATTCCAAGGGGAGGACCCACCATCCGTGGTTAACTAAAAAAGTTAAAGATAGTATCAAACTTAAAGAAAAAGCATATAATTGCGCAAAGATGGGTGGCAGGTCAGAAGATTGGATAGAATATAAAAAACAGCAAAGAATGACTAAAAGATTAATAAGGAGAGAAAAATTAGAGTATGAGAGAAAGCTAGCTAGAAATATAAAAACAGATAGTAAGAGTTTCTATAGATATTTAGAAAAGAGTTAACAAAGTGAACATTGGTCCTATAGAAAGTGAGTCTGGGGAATTAATAATGGAAAATAAGGAAATGGCAGTTGAATTGAATAGGTATTTTGCATCGGTCTTCGCTATAGAGAATACAAGTAACATCCCAGAAATAGCTGTAAATCAGGAAATGGAAGGGAGGGAGGAACTCAAAGAAAATTACAATCACCAGGGAAGTGGTACTGAGCAAATTGTTGGAGCTGCGGGCTGACAAGTCCCCGGGTCCTGATGGACTTCATCCTAGGGTCTTAAAAGAAGTGGCTAGTGAGATAGTTGATGCATTGGTTTTACTTTTCCAAAATTCCCTAGATTCGGGGAAGGTTCCATTAGATTGGAAAATTGCGAATGTAACTCCTTTATTCAAAAAGGGAGGGAGACAGAAAGCAGGAAACTACAGGCCAGTTAGCTTAACATCTGTCATAGGGAAGATGTTAGAAGCTATTATTAAAGACGTTATAGCAGGGCACGTAGAAAAGTTTAAGGTAATCAGGCAGAGTCAACCATGGTTTTGTGCAAGGGAAATCATGTTTAACCAATTTATTGGAGTTCTTTGAGGAAGTAACATGTGCTGTGGATAAAGGGGAACTGGTGGATGTACTGTACCTAGATTTCCAGAAGGCATTTGATAAGGTGCCACATCAAAGGTTATTGCAGAAAATAAAAGCTCATGGTGTAGGGGGTATCATATTGGCATGGATAGAAGATTGGCTAGCTAACAGGAAACAGAGAGTAGGCATAAGTGGGTCATTTTCTGGTTTGCAAGATGTAATGAGTGGTGTGCCACAGGGATCAGTGCTGGGGCCTCAACTTTTTACAATTTATATAAATGACTTGAATGAAGGGACCGAAGGTATGGTTGCTAAATTTGCTGATGACACAAAGATAGGTAGGAAAGTAAATTGTGAAGAGGACATAAGAGGCTACAAAGGGATATAGATAGGTTAAGTGAGTGGGCAAAGATCTGGCAAATGGAGTATAATCTGGGAAAATTTGAAATTGTCCATTTTGGCAGGAAGAATAAAAAAGAAGCATATTATCTAAATGGTGAGAGATTGCAGAGCTCTGAGATGCAGAGGGATCTGGGTGTCCTAGTGCATAAATCGCAAAAGGTTACTATGCAGGTACAGCAAGTAATTAGGAAAGCTAATAGAGTGTCATCGTTTATTGTGAGGGGAATTGAATACAAAAGTAGGGAGGTTATGCTTCAGTTATACAGGGCATTGGTGAGACCACATCTGGAGTACTGTGTACAGTATTGGTCTCCTTATTTAAGGAAGGGTGTAAATGCATTGGAAGCAGTTCAGAGAAGGTTTACTAGACTAATACCTGGAATGGGCGGGTTGTCTTATAAGGAAAGGTTGGACAGGCTAGGCTTCTATCCGCTGGAGTTTAGAAGAGTAAGAGGTGACTTGATTGAAACATATAAGATCCTGAGGGGTCTTGACAGGGTGAATGTGGAGAGGATGTTTCCTCTTGTGGGAGAATCTAGAACTAGGGGTCACTGTTTAAAAATAAGGGGTCACCCATTTGAGACAGAGATGAGGAGAAATTTTTTCTCACAGAGGGTCGTGAGTATTTGGAACTCTCTTCCTCAGAGGGCGGGGGAAGCAGAGTCTTTGAATATTTTTAATGCAGAGGTAGATAGATTCTTGATAAGCAAGGAGGTGAAAGGTTATCAGGGGTAGACGGGAATGTGGAGTAATCAGATCAACCATGACCTTATTGAATGGCGGAGCAGGCTCGAGGGGCCGAGTGGCCTACTCCTGCTCCTAATTCATATGTTCGTATGATTGCACAGTTCCATTCGCAACTCCTTAGATAATGAAGCAGTCCATGCCCGCATGCAACAAGACCTAGATGACATTCAGGCTTGGGCTGATACGTGGCAAGTAACATTCGCACCACACAAGTGCCAGGCAATGACTATCTCCAGCAAGAGAGAGTCTAACCACCGCCTGTTGGCATACAACAGTATTACCATCACCGTATCTCCCACCATCAACATCGTGAGGGTCACCATTGACCAGAAACTTAACTGGACCAGCCACATAAATACTGTGGCAACAAGAACAGGTCAGATGCCAGGTATTCGGCGGTGAGTGTCTCACCTCCTGACTCCCCAAATCCTTTCCACCATCTACAAATCACAAGTCGGGAATGTGATGGAATACTCTCCACTTGCCTGGATGAGTGCAGCTCCAACAGCACTCAAGAAGCTCAACACCATCCAGGACAAAGTAGCCCACTTGATTGGCACCCCATCCACCACCTTAAACATTCACTCCCTCCACCACCGACACAACGTGGCTGCAATATGTATCTTCACCACACGGACTGCAGTGGTTCAAGAAGGCAGCTCTCGACCACCTTCTCAAGGAGAATTAGGGATGGGGAATAAATGCTGGACTTACCAGCGATACCCACATCCCAGGAATGAATAAACAAAATATTGGAGGATAACTTCCTCTGTGCACAATGTTGATCAAATTCACGAACCTGTTTATATAATGTATTGAGGAATTTCCCCGATTTCATTCAATTACTCAAGGAGCCTCATCATTACGACAATTTTAAAAATCACAAAGGACAGTTTTAACAACAACAACTACTTGCATTTATATAGAGCCTTTAACATATTAAAATGTCCCAAGATGCTACACAGGAGTATTATCAAACAAAATTTGACCGAGCCACAGAAGGAGATATTAGACAGATGACCAAAAGCTTGGTCAAAGAGGTAGGTTTTAAAAGAGGAGAGTGGGGTAAAGAGGCGGATATGCTTAGGGAGGGAATTGCAGCGTTTAGGGCCTCAACAGCTGAAAGCACGGCCACCATTGGTGGAATGATTAAAATAAGTGATGTGCAAGAGACCTAAATTGGAGGAGCGCAGATATCTCAGAGTGTTGTAGGGCTGGAGGAGATTACAGAGATAGGATGGGGCGAGACCATGGAGGGATTTGAAAACAAGGATGAGAATTTTAAAATTGAGGCCTTGCTTAACTGGGAGCCAACATAGGTCAACGATTAAGGAGTTCACAATGCTACAAAGAATTATGATGGAACTTTAAAATCTTTTAAGAAGGAAAAGGCTTGTATTTGCATAGTGCCTTTCATGACCTCAGGATCTCCCAAAGTGCTTTACAGCCAATAAAGTACTTTTGAATTGTAGTCACTGTTGTAATGTTGAGAAACATGGATTGAGGATTAACAGACTGAAAACAGAGAGTGGGAATAAATAGGTAATTTTCAGAATGGCAGGGTGTAACTAGTGGAGAGTCACAAGGATCAGTGCTTGGGCCTATTTACAATCTACATCAATGACTTAGGTGAGGGGACTGAATGTAATGTATCCAAGTTTGCTGACGATACAAAGTTAGGTGGGAAAGTAAGCTGTGAGGAGGCTGTAAAGGGATATAGACCAGTTAAGTGATTGGGCAAGAAGGTGGTAGATGGAGTATAATGTCGGGAAGTGTGAAATTATCGACTTTGGTAGGAAGAATGGAAAATCAGAATATTTTTTTAAAAGGTGAGAACATAAGAACATAAGAAACAGGAGCAGGAGTAGGCCATTTGGCTCTCGAGCCTGCTCCGCCACTTAATGAGAACATGGCTGATCTGATCTTGGGCTCAGCTCCATTTCCCTGCCCGTTCCCCATAACCTATCACTCCCTTATTGTTCAAAAATCTGTCTATCTCCACCTTAAATATATTCAATGACCCAGCCTCCACAGCTCTTTGGGGCAGAGAATTCCATAGATTTACGACCCTCAGAGAAGAAATTCCTCCTTATCTCAGTTTTAAATGGGCGACCCCTTATTCTGAAACTATGCCCCCTAGTTCTAGATTCCCCCATGAGGGGAAACATCTTCTCACAAGTGAGGGACTAGTAAATGTTATTATTCAAAGGGATTTGGGGGTCCTTGTACATGAATCACAGTAACTTAGCATGCAGGTACAACAAGCAATTAGGAAGGCAAATGGTATGTTAGCCTTTATTGCAAGGGGATTGGAATATAAGAGTAAGGAAGTCTTGCTGCAATTATATAAGGCTTTGGTGAGACCACACCTGGAGTACTGTGTACAGTTTTGCTCCTCACCTAAGTAAGGATATACTTGCCTTAGAGGGGGTGCAACACAGGTTCATTTGATTGATTCCTGGGATGGGAGGGCTGTCTATGAGGAGAGATTGAGTAGATTGGGCTTATATTCTCTGGAGTTTAGAAGAATGAGAGGTGATCTCATTGAAACGTATAAAATTCTGAGAGGGCTTGACAGGGTAGATGCTGAAAAACTGTTTCCCGTGGCTGGAGTGTCTAGAATTAGGGGTCATAGTCTCAGGATAAGGGATTGGCCATTTAGGACTGAGATGAGGAGAAATTTGTTCACTCAAAGGGTTGTGAATAAATGGCATTCTCTACTCCAGAGGGCTGTGGATGCTCAGTCGATGAGTATATTCAAGCCAGAGATTGATAGATTTTTGGGCACTAAGACAATCAAAGGATATGGGGAATAGGGCGGGAAAGTGAAGTTGATGTTGAAGTTCAGCCATGATCTTACTAAATGGTGGAGCACGCTCGATGGGTCATATGGCCTACTCCTGCCCCTATTTCTTATGTTCTTATGTAAACACGGCAGCCAAATTGCCCACAGAAAGGTCCCACAAACACAGTGAGACAATGACCAGATAATCTGTTTTAGTAATGTTGGTTGAGGGATAAATATTAGCCAAGACACCAGGAGAATTCTCCTGCTCTTCTTTGAATAGGGCCATGGGAACTTTTACGTCCACCTGAGAGGGCAGCGGGGTCTCCATTTAACATCTCATCCGAAAGACGGCACCTCCAACAGTGCGGCACTCCCTCAGTACTGCACAATTCTCACTGGGCCATTGAGCAGCATTGAACTGAGAATCATAGAATTAATAATTGAATAATATGTGGAAGTTAGCAATCTTGACCGGGGCAGATAGTTAAATAAAATGTGGGAATAAAAACTAGATAAAAAAGAATAATATTGTGGCGGATCGCCACCTAAAACGGGCATAATCCACTCTTCCGTCAGTAGCGCCGCAGTTTCCAAGGTTTGGACAATGCTGCAGAACCCACCAGAGGAAGTATGCACATCTCAGAAGAGCGCTCCTTAAAAAATTTACGGCCTCGGCATATCAGCGAAACTGCCACCTCCTCGACCTTCCAGGCCTCGGTGATGCCTCACCGTCAGACCTCCTCTCTCACATGCTCTCCCTCACCGACGAGAGCCCACCCGGATCCCTCTTCCGCATGCTGTTCATCCGTCAGCTCCCTCTCAGCATCCGCCCAGCGATCGTGGCGTCCGGCCTCACGAACCTGGAAGCCCTGGCCGATGAGGCCGACAAGCTGCTGTCCGCTCACTCCAGCCGCGACGTCACTCCGGACCTGGCAGCCAATGCCTGGGCGCGCCCCTCACCATCCAGCACACGGCCACAAGGGCCTGTCACCACGCCCACGGGGCCTTCACGCCCCACTAACCCGGGCCACTGTTACTACCACGCACGGTTCGGCGCCAGGGCACAACGGTGCACACCTCCCTGCTCTTTCAAGTCCGCCCCCGTTCCTGCTCCTGCGATGGCCGTGGGCCACGTGGGCTCCCTGCTGTTCGTCACGGATGACAAAACCGGCCGCTGGTTCCTGTGCGACACTGGGGCTCAGCACAGCATCATCCCGGCCTCCTCCCTCGACATCCAAAAGGGCGAACGAGGACCGGCGCTGGCTGCTGCTAACGGCTCGGAAATCCGGACGTATGGCACCCGGACAGTCACCCTCGACATCGCTGGTCACCGCTACCGATGGGAGTTCATCACTGCCAAGGTGCTCTCCCCCCTCATCGGCGCAGATTTCCTGTGTGCCCACGGCTTACTGGTAGACATCCCTTGTCACCGCCTCATGGACATGAACACCATGTCCCCCATCCTGGGCGCCATGGCCCCCCGTCAACCCGCCGACATGGCGTCACAGTGCCACGCCTGGGCCACGGATGACTACTCGGCATTCCTGGCCGAATTCCCGGCCCTTACCAAACCGACCTTCTCCGCGGAGGCCGCCAAACATGGGGTGGAACACTTCATCCCCACCACAGGCCCCCCAGTGTACGCCCACGCCCGCAGGCTGGGCCCGGCCAAACTGGAGATCGCGCGGACCGAGTTTGCCACCATGGAACAGCTCGGCATCATCCGCCGCTCCAACAGTCCCTGGGCCTCCCCACTCCACATCGCCCCCAAACCAGGCGGAGGTTGGCGCCCCTGCGGGGATTACCGCCACCTCAATGACGCCACCACCCCTGATCGGTACCCCGTGCCGCACATTCAGGACTTCTCGGCTAGACTGGCCGGCCGCTCAGTCTTTTCCAAGGTCAACCTGGTGCGTGGCTACCACCAAGTCCCCGTCCACCCTGCGGACGTCCCCAAGACGGCCGTAATCACCCCCTTCGGCCTGTTCGAGTTCCTGCGGATGCCCTTCGGCCTCAAAAACGTGGCCCAGGCATTCCAACGGCTCATGGACTCGGTCCTTCGGGACCTGAAGTTCCTGTTCGTCTACCTGGACGACATCCTGGTAGCCAGTTCCTCCAAGCAGGAACACCTCGAACACCTTTGCATCCTGTTCGGGCGCCTCAGCGACCACGGGCTCATCCTCAGCCCAGCCAAATGCCAGTTCGGCCTGGACAAGATCGACTTCCTCGGCCACCACATCACCCATGCTGGGGCCATTCCCCTGCCCACCAAGGTGCAGGCCGTCCAACAATTTCCCCGCCCCACCACCATCAAAGGCCTCCAGGAGTTCCTCGGGATGGTGAATTTCTATAACCGCTTCATCCCCAAAGCGGCGTCCCTCACGAGGCTCCTGTATGAAGCCCTCCGGGGCAGGAGCGGCAAGATGGCGGTCGAATGGACGGCAGACGCGTCCGCCGCCTTTAATTCCACCAAGACCGCGCTCGCCAACACCACCCTGCTCGCGCACCCACGGCCCAATGCCAGGGTAGCGCTCACCACGGACGCCTCCGACCACGCGGTCGGCGCCATGTATGAGCAGTGGGTCGACGGCGCCTGGCAACCACTTGCCTTCTTCAGCCGCCAACTACGCGCCCCGGACGTCAAGTACAGCACCTTCGACCGCGAGCTCCTCGCACTGTTCCTGGCGGTCCGCCATTTCCGGTTTTTGCTTGAGGGCCACCCCTTCACTGCGTTTGTCGACCACAAGCCCCTGACATTCGCAATGGCAAAGACAACCGACCCCTGGTCCGCCAGGCAGCAGCGCCAGCTCGCGGCAGTGTCAGAGTTCACCACGGACATCCAACACGTCTCCGGCCGAGACAATGTGGTAGCCGACTGCCTCTCCCGCCCCGCCATCCACGCCGCACACCTAGCAGTCGACTACGCTCAACTCGCAGCAGACCAGAGCACCGACCCGGATCTGCTCTCCGCACCCACCAACCTACCAGGGCTACGCCTGGCCGACGTCGCCTGTGGCCCGACCGCAGTCACGGTCAAGTGCGACATATCCCTATGTCAACCTCGGCCCGTCGTCCCAGCGTCCTGGCGCCGCCGGGTATTCGACATTCTCCACAACCTCTCCCACCCCGGCGCCAGCGCATCCATCAAATTGGTAGCCAACTGCTTTGTCTGGCGCGGCCCTCGCAAGGATGTGCATACTTGGGCCAACTCCTGCCTAGCCTGCCAACGGGCCAAGGTACAGCAACACATGAAAGCACCCCTCGATGAGTTTACCGTCCCCTCGCGGAGATTCGACCACATCCACGTGGACATCGTCGGGCCCCTGCCGCCGTCGCAAGGCCACACGCACTTGCTGACCATCGTTGACCGCACCACACGCTGGCCTGAGGCAATTCCACTGACCTCTACCACCACCGCCGACATCGCCAGAGCCTTCGTCAGCACCTGGGTCGCACGGTTCGGCATCCCCTATGACATGACGTCGGACAGAGGTCCGCAATTTACCTCTGAACTCTGGACCGCCGTCGCACGCAATCTCGGGGTGACCATTCACCGCACCACAGCGTACCACCCCCAAGCCTGGACCGACCGACTTCCGTGGGTCCTCCTCGGCCTGCGCACCGCGGTTAAAGAAGACCTCCACGCATCGGCAGCAGAGCTCGTGTACGGTCAGCCGCTGCGCGTACCCGGCGAGTTCCTGCCCACCGCCACGACACCCTGGTCAGCCAACCAGCAACGCCACGACTTCGACTCACCGGCGCTGCAGTTCGCCCCGGTGCCCATTGCCTGACACGGCGAATCCACCTCACACGTCCCACTATGCCTGCACCAGGCACGGTTTGTTTTCGTCCGGCACGATGCCCACCGCGGACCCCTTCAACCCCCGTACGACGGGCCCTACAAGGTGCTACAGGCTGGGGACAAATTTTTCACCCTGCAAGTGGGCGACAGGACCGAAAAAGTGTCGGTGGTCCGACTCAAGCCAACACACTCGGAGCCCGGTGAGCAGGTCCCTGTAGCTCGTCCACCTCCACGCGGCCGACCTGCCCTCAAGCCGGTTCACCTGGCTGCTCCACGCCCGGCCGTTCCACGTCCACCGGCGTCCTACAAGAGCCGCTCCGGCCGGCCCATCAGACCGCCGCACCATCTCGTCCACACCTCCTAAGCGGATTCTGGGGGGAGCTGTGTGGCGGATCGCCACCTAAAACGGGCATAATCCACTCTTCCGTCTGTGGACAAATTTCCAGCCCCTTCCCCTTTAAGGCACATTACCTTTAAGGCAGAAGGGGGCGGGGCCTCAGGGTTTACCCAGAGAATTCTGGGAGTTTTGAGCAGAGAATTCTGGGAGCAGCTTGCTCTCAGCCATTTTGTGTAGCATGCAGTGAATAAAAGTTTCTGGTTTTCCACATATGGATTCAGCCTCCATTCGTGTTTCGCGGCAGCCTCAACATTATTGTTTTATTTAATGTAATGTAGAGCTCAGAGTTAAATAAAAATATAAAAACACACAAACTGATCATAACAGATTCACAAATGTCAGTTTTTTTATGATTCATAGTTTCATATTCTAACATGTGGGCAATTTATGTTCTTACCATTCCATTTGCATTTACAAACAGGGGAGTAGTGGGACCACAATAGCACATTTAGTTGAAATGCCTACTTAATGCCGAAGCCTAGACTGTTCCAAGTTTTGTGCGGACCTCGATCCTGCCAGAAACAGGTAGAAGCCTCAGCAATATATGGTAATCGTGCTCAAATGACATAGTTATGACCCCCAGCGCCAGATTACTGACAGTTCCTGCTCCTGCCCTCCAAACGTGGGAGGAAGAATTTGGGAGGCAAGAATTTTGAACATTGATTGAAGAAATCTTTAGCTGCAGTCAAGGAAAGCTGGAAGCAGATTTGGCACTCATTTTTACTGCAGTTGCTTGTAGATTTTGAGCCGTAAAAAGGCTTTCATATTGAATCACCTTGCTGCAAAATGTTTGCACAATAGATTTTTAACATGACATTCCAGGGAAGCTGCTGTTCAGGTGATTCAAAGCTACTGTTGTATTGATTTTAGAAATCCAATCATTATGATCAGCTCCAGCTTAATTTTTCCCTTCTAATTGCCATCATGTTATTCTCCCTTAGATGGTTTATGTCATACAACAAGGAGTTACAATATTGTTTGAAGAATAACCTTTAAATGAAAAATTTAAAGTTATAACATCAAATTTTACACATCTTTGTAAAATGCTAACATTATCAATAATTCATAAAATGCTATTGAATTTTGAAGCTGCTGAATATTTAGGATCCTAAAGGCCTAAATTCAGTTACTTCTTTATAGTCCTGAGTTCTAATAATCTAGGTAAACAATGAAGTGCTTCCAGAATGTAATTGTTAATGATAATTGTGTTTCTTTATATTTGTGTACCTACACCAATGCCTGTATATATGATTAAGTACCACTGAGTGCTTGCTGTAGGCCAAACTATATGAAGCCTAGCATAGACAGCCTAGGGCTGTGCAGACTAGCCAAGGAACAATAATGAAAGCTGGCAGTTTTGAATTAGAAATCACTAAGGATATGATCTGACAGTTACACAATAAAGTCATTCAACTTTTTTCAATCCTTAAAGTATCGGCCTGATTTTCCTTTTGAGGATTCTGAATAGTTTCACAGCATTAAAATGTCTTTGTATAATTTTTAGCTGCCAATTTTAGTTTTGTGATTATTCTTAATACAGTTCTCTTCTCTTTCGCACCATGAGGAAAATCCATTTAAAAGGCAAATAGCTATGTTTTGAAGATGGCAGCACTATTTATATAATTTACTGAATATGGGGTGGAGTAATGTTGAGACAGAAATTATCAGGCATATTAGTCTGTGGCATGAATGTCTTGTAACATAGAAAGACTTTTCATTTTGTGATGCTGAAAAATTCTGTATCCTGTGTCTATTAATGGAATAGATATAGGGGGCTAAATTTGGTTGATTTGTGCCTCCCGTGAGCACCACGCGGTGCTGCGCCGCCGATGACGTCATTGCCGTGCGCAGCGCCCCGGCTTTAATATTGGGTGGCGCCCCCCAACTTAATGCCGCCTACCTGCGACTGGGGCGGCGCTAGTTAAAGGGGAGGTGGTGGGCGGCCATTTTTGTTGCTGGCCGCCTGCCATTGAGTGCCGGGCTCTTTTGCCGGCACACCCGATCCCTGGTGGCCCAGCTGGGCACCGGGATGTGCTGCACCAAGCCCTTTCACTTTAATAAGGGGAGGAAGGCCTTCAGTACCGTGGCGCGATGTGCCACAGCGCTCGCAGTGCGCTTCCAGTAGCGCCCCTCCTCCTTCTCGGGGCGTGACCTGGGAAAATCGGCTGCGGGGTGCTAACCTTTTCGGGTTTAGCGCCCCGGCGAAGGAAGTGCCCCGAAGGGGTCGCTACCCAATTTTTACCCTATAATCTCTAACTTAGTACTTGCAACCAATGTACCATAAACTCATTTCTTTCTTTGCTGCCACCTTTGTCTACTTTAAAAAAAAAAACTTTTTGCTTGCTCTTGATTTCATTTTCACTTTCTATCTTCTATTTTCTAGCACTCGCTCACCGACGAAAATTTTCATTATTATTTTGCTTATTCATTGCTCTTCAATGTGCCAATTCCACTCAGTATTAATCACTACCAAATATTATGACATCAATATAAATATAAACAAAAATATCAGTTATCATCTATTATATATTAAAAATGTGAGTGGTCTCAGAATTCAGAGCTTCTGCGTCTATAGGTGGCACTATAAATGTAACTTTACGTGACAAATTGAGGACAATGGGGTAGCTCATAATGTTATGTGACATGCCCAAACAGTACCCTCAATTATTCCCAATTACTTCTTTCTTAAAAGTGTCATGATTGTAGTTTCCCAAGAGCCACTAAATCCATCAGGCAGTATTCAAAAACATGCACCATCTGAATTTGATAGCCATTAATTCAGAGTGAAATTAAAGTTGGCAAATAGAAATGCATCTCAGAGGGTATCTGTGAATGTTACAAAGCTGGCCTCACAAATGAGAGGTAATGAAAGCAGGAAAAATATCCACTGAAAATGCAACTGTGGCTCACTTGCAAACATAAATGAAGACAGAAGACCGTCCAATATATCAAACAAATGGAAGCAACCATCAAGCAACTTTCAAGCTGGAGGAAGCATCATGGAGAAGCGTCCCTGAGCAGATATGGAGCTATAGTAAATAGTCATCATGGATAAGTGCTGCCATGTGACTCTTGACCTGGATAAAGTGATCATCGTGGAAGAGCACCATCATGCACCTTTGAAACTGCAGGAATTGATTAGTGTGGGGAGGCACAACAGCAAGGAAACAGCAACTGGTAAGATATAAAGGTACAAAGGAACACTTGAATTCTGTTGCCCAATCACTACCACAACCTTCACAAATTACATCCAAACATCCCAAGCTCATTTGAGATCAATCCCCCAGAAGCAGAATAGAACCTCCTATGAATCTATTAAATAAAATTTTAATGAGGCTGGCAGCCTCTGTTTTACAGTGGGCGGCCAGGTTTCCCAGGCCTCGGGAAACCTGGCAACTCAAGGGAGGTGAGGACAGCTTTGCAAGCATAACTTAACCTGACAATTGATTAGAATGGTGCAAGACCCAACGGCATGTAACAGTCCAACACATAGGAATTCCAAGCTTTCAGGTAAAATTCGTAGTATCGAGAATTGCAAATTATCCAAGCGAGAAGGAGGAATCTGTTGCTTAGCTGATGTGTCGGACATCTGAGCAAGGTGTCCTCCTGAGCAAGGTGGCATCTCCCAAGGCCTTGCCTCCTCTCCTGCTAAGTGAGATTTGGGCCTCCCCTCCTCTCCCCTGCTGAGAAACCTTCCCAGACTAGAGCTCAGCCCTGAACCATCCCTCCAGCTGAGCAAGGTTTTGGCCACAACCCCTCCTGAACAAGATTTTGACTCCCTCTCCCACCATTGGACAAGATTTCAACCCCCTTCCATCCACTTGCTGCATTTCCCATTGCAACCCACATGTTGGCTGCCATTCCCTCTCGCCTCCACCTCCCCAAAATGGCTTCAGCTCACTGACAGACCATCTCGCTTCAATTCCTTTTTTACAGTAACCCCTCCTGACTGCATGTCCCATCCACAGAAACCCCCCACCCATGGCTGGCTGTTCTATGCCTCAATACCCTTAAGGGCTAATCTGAATTGCCCTCCCTCACTCTCTTCCCCTCTCTTTTCTTCTCCCCATACCCCTCATTTCCTCTCCTACTCCAGTTCTCCCTCCTCTCCCGCCCCTCCCCACTCTCCCATGCTTCCTTTGCCCCACTCCTACTCCATATCTCCCATTTGCCTCTGCCTCTACCCCATACCCCTCCTCAGAAGGTGATTGGTTGGTTTTGTACTTAGCTTTTGTCTGAAGAAATCCAAGAATTGAGTGTTATATTTCCCTTATTCCATATGGCCTGAAAAAAAACCCTCAACTATAAGTAAATAACTAGATTAACCTAGTTGTGTAACTGGATTAATCATTAATTGACTATCAATTATGTTTGACTAAGAAACAAACTTCACGAGGGAGCATACAGGATCCTTGACTTTATAAAGAAAAGCAAGGAAATTATACTAAATCTTTATAAATCACTAGTTAGGCCCAATTCTGGGCACCACACTGTGGACTTCAGTTATGTGGAGAGACTAGAGAAGCTAGAGCTGCTCTCTTTAGAGTAGAGAAGGTTAAGGGGAGATTTAATAGAGGTATTCAAAATCATGAAGGTTTTGATAGAATAAATAAGGATAAACGGTTTCCAGTGGCAGAAGGGTTGGTAAGCAGCAGGCACAGAATTAAGGTAATTGGCAAAAGAACCAGAGGCGAGATGGAGACGACAATCTTTTACGCAACGAGTTATGATCTGAAATGCACTGCTTGAATGGGTGGTGGAAGCAGATTCAATAATAACTTTCAAAAAGGATTTGGATAAATACTTGAAGGGAAAAAAATTGCAGGGCTATGGGCAAAGAGCAGAGGAATGGGACTAATCGGATAGCTCTTTCAAAGAGCTGGCACAGGCACGATGGGCTGAATGGCTTCCTGTGCTGTATCATTCTATGATTCTATAATTCTATGAATTGCTCTAGTTGTTACTTGTAGTGGGATCATAAATGTGTTTATGAAGGTTTGTTTTGATCATTATTTCCAGTAAAATCATAGATATTTTCATTTTGAATCTATGTATAACTTCTAGAAATAACGATCAGAGGAAGAATCCCCTATGTAGTGAAGTGATGAGATGAAAAATTATATACTTTAAACTGAACACTTATAAATGTGGCTGCCATTTGTGAAGCTGTCCTAACTTCTTAACATAGAAGGTTAATGGTACTAACAGTGCTAGTTATAGTAATATCATCTTATTAATTATACCTGATAACATTTTACTGATCTCTTATATTGTCATTATTATAGCACATCTACTTTTGTTACTGCATTGACAGGTGATAATTTCAATTTACAGTTTCTAGCGATTTGTTGAAGGGTATTATGTGATTAGGAAATTTCTCCTATAAGTAATATCTTGATTAACAAGCAATTTGTTTATTGATCTTAAGATATCTCACAGGTTAATCATATTTAATTGCCACTGTTGTGCACCTTAACCAAAGTATTATTTAAATTGTAAACATACAAATTTTCAAAATTCTATTCTTAAGTGGCACAGTTACTATAGCAATGCTTGTCACAACATATAAGTGGACAGTATGAATGTATTACATTTATTTTGACATCTCCCAGGAGAAAATAATTGGACAAATCCTTCCTATTACTGGGATAGATACATTGGTCATGTGCTTGACAGCTTAGTGCATGTTATAGTGTCTTCTGCATGTAAAGTAACGCAACAAAGGGGATGTTTAAAAAAGTAGTAGATCAGGGCAGACTGTTTTAAAGAAACCTCTATCCAACATAACTAACTATGCACTGACAAGTACATAAAACTATAAATACATAGTACTGAGATAAATCTGAATAAAATAAAAACCTTGAAGTGAACCAGAAGACAACATCAATGCAAAAGTTCAAACAATGTCATAACCCATGAGTGAAGTGTAAGTAGTTTATAAAGTCATCTGAATCTCCCTAAATAGTGTTAAGATCTTGCAACACCTAACTCAAATCAAGTAAATTATGCACAGGAACGGGAGTGGGCCATTCAGCTCCTCTACCCTGTTCCACCATTCAATTAGATCAGGGCTGACCTGTACCTCAAATCCATTTACCCGCTTTTGATCCATATCCTTCGATACCCTTACCTAATAAAAATCTGTCGATCTCAGTCTGGAAATGTTTTTAATTGACCCAGCATTCACAAGATTTTAGGGAAAGGAATTCCAGATTTCCATTGCCCTTCATGTGAAAAAGTGCTTCCTGATTACACTCCTAAAATTCCTTGTTCTAATTTTAAGATTGTGTCTCCTTGTTCTGGATACCCCACCAGAGGAAATTGCTTCTCGGTATCTACCCTATTCCATAATTTTTATCATATTAAACAGCTCAATTAGATCACCCCTCAACTTTCTAAACTCAGTGGAATACAAGCCAAATTTATGCAACCTGTCCTCATAATTTAACCCATTAAGTCTAGTATTATTCTGGTGAAACTGCACTGCACCCCCTCCAAGGCCAAAATATCCTTCCTGAGGTGCGATGCCCAAAACTGAACACAATACTCCAGATGGGGTCTGACCAAGGCTCTGTATAATGGAAGCATAACTTAATCCCCTTTGTATTCTAGCACCCGTGTGATAAAGGCCAACCTTCCATTTCCTTTTTGATTACTTTTTGCACCTGTGCACTAGCTTTTAGTGATTTGTGCTCCTGGACACCTATCTTCCTCCACAGTTCCTAGTCTCTCGCTATTTAGAAATATTCTGATTTGTCTTTCTTAGATCCAAAGTAGATGAAACACTTCCTCACATTGAACTCTATCTGCCATAGTTTTGCCCACCTAATCTGTCATGTTCCTTTGTATCTTCATGTTCCCATCTACACAACTTTCTGTACCATCTAACTTAGTGCCATCTGCAAACTTGGATATACAACTTCTATTCCTTCATCCAAGTCATTGATATATATTCTAAAAAGCTGAGGACCCAGTAGAGGAACTTGGGGAACATCCCACCAATTAGAGTATAATTACTTTGGGGGGAAAATTGGGTGTCACCCCTTTTGGGGCGCTAACGTCGTCACCAGCGCCCCGAAAAAATTAGCGCCCCTCCACCTGAAATTCAGTTGCAGCGCCGCAAGCAGGAGGTGGAGTGCTACTGGAAGCGCTCCACCTCCTTCCTGGGGCGCTACCAGTGAATATCGCGATGCTACGTGCAACAACGCCACGCACGTCGGCACGTAGCGCCGCATCATTGGAGGCCTCCTCCCCTGTGTAAAGGTGAGGGGCCTAGCACTGCATGCACCAGGGCCCTGCTGGACCACTGGGGAGCAGTGTGCTGTGAAAACAGCCCAACACTCAAGAGGAGTACCGGGCTGAGCGATCACGGCCGGCACCCCGAGGAAAAAAGGGGAAGGGACAGGTGCTGGCAGTTGGCCCCAAAAAAAATGGCCGCCAGACACCTGCCCTTTAAATTGCGCCGGTGCCGCTGCAAAAACACCCCCCTGACCCTGTCGGCCATATCGTCCGGCGATAGGTCAGGGGGCGCAAGTGAAGTTTGCAGCCGGGGTGCGAGCGGGGCGCTGTGCACGGTGATGATGTCATCGCCGGTGGCACAAGGCGCTACCAGCTACCGCCGCCACTAACCTTCCGCTGAATTTCACGGGAGGAGTTAACGGCGACGCACCCGGGGATTTGCGCCCCGTTATCACCCCCTGGGCGCAACCCAATTTTTCCCCCTTTATCCCTACTCAGTCTCCTACTTCCCAACTAATTACCAACCTATGTCACAAGTTATCTCCAATTCCGTAAACTTTTATTTTTGCTAATAATCTGTTATGCGGAACCTTATCAAATGCCTTCTGGAAGTCCATATAAACAATTACTATAGATATTCCCCTGTCCACCATGTCAGTGACCTTCTGAAAAAATTCAACTAGATTAGTGAGACATGACCTACCCTATACAAATCCAAGCTGACTTTCTTTGATCAGCTCATACTTGAATAAGTACTTAGTTCCTCTGTCCCATATGATATATTCCAGTAACATCCCACAACTGATGTTAAACTGACAAATCTGTACTTCCTTGGTTTCTCCCTTCTTCCTTTCTTAAATAATAGCATGACTTTGCATTTTTCCGATCCAAAGGCACAATTCCCGAATCTAGTGAGCTTTGGAAATTTATCATAATGTGTCCCTAGGGTGGAAACCATCAGGTTATGAAGATTTGTCTATCTTAAGCCCTATTTTCACAAAAGAGAGGGACGATGCAGACATTGCTATCGGGGGGGGTGGGGGGGGGGGGGGAGGAGGAGTGTGAAATATTAGATGAAATAAACATAGTGAGAGAGGAAGTATTAAGGGGCTTGGCATCTTTGAAAGTGGATAAATCCCCAGGCCCGGATAAAATGTATCCCAGGTTGTTAAGAGAAGTAAGAGAGTAAATAGCAGAGGCCCTGACCATCATTTTCCAATCCTTACTGGCTGCAGGTGTGGTGCCAGAGAACTGGAGGACTGCTAACGTGGTACCGTTGTTTAACAAGGGAGAAAGGGATAGACTGACTAATTACAGGCCAGTCAGCCTAACCTCGGTGGTGGGAAAATTATTGGAAAAAATTCTGAGGGATAGGATAAATCTTCATTTAGAAAGACACGGATTAATCAGGGACAGTCAGCATGGATTTGTTAATTGAGGTGTATAAAAGTCGTGTCTGACCAACTTGATTACATTTTTTGAGGAGGTAACAAGGAGGGTTGATGAGGGTAATGAGTTTGATGTAGTCTATATGGATTTTAGCAAGGCTTTTGATAAGGTTCCACATGGCAGACTGGTCACGAAAGTAAAAGCCCATGGGATCCAAGGCAAAGTGGCAAGTTGGATCCAAAATTGGCTCAGAGGCAGGAAACAAAGGGTAATGGTCGAAGGGTGTTTTTGTGACTGGAAGGCTGTTTCCAGTGGGGTTCCGCAGGGCTCAGTACTGGGTCCTTTGCTTTTTGTGGTATATATTAATGATTTGGACTTGAATGTAGGAACTATGATTAAGAAGTTTGCAGATGATACAAAAATTGGCCGTGTAGTTAATAATAAAGAAGATAGCTGCAGACTGCAGGAAGATATCAATGGACTGGTCAGGTGGGCAGAACAGTGGCAAATGGAATTCAATCTGGAGAAGTGTGAGGTAATGCATTTGGGGAGGGCTAACAAGGCAAGGGAATACACTATAAATGGTAGGACACTGAGAAGTGCAGAAGATCAGAGGGACCTTGGAGTGCATGTCCACAGATCCCTGAAGGTAGCAGGACAGGTAGATAAGGTGGTTAAGAAGGCATACGTGATAGTTGCCTTTATTAGCCGAGGCATAGAATATAAGAGCTGGGAGGTTATGCTTGAACTATATAACACACTAGTTAGGCCGCAGCTAGAATACTGCGTGCAGTTCTGGTCACCACATTACAGGAAGGATGTGATTGCACTAGAGGGGGTGCAGGGGAGATTTACGAGGATGTTGCTTGCTGGGAATTTTAGCTATGAGCAAAGATTGGATAGGCTGGGGTTGTTTTCTTTGGAACACAGAAGACTGAGGGGAGACTTAATTGAGGTGTATAAAATTATGAGGGGCTAGATAGAGTGGATAGGGAGGACCTATTTCCCTTAGCAGAAGGGTCAATAACCAGGGGGCATAGATTTAAAGTAATTGGTCAGAAGTTTAGAGGGAATTTGAGGAGAAATGTTTTCACCCAAAGGGTGGTGGGGGTCTGGAACTCACTGCCTGAAAGGGTGGTAGAGGCAGAGACCCTCATCACATTTAAAATGTACTTGGATATGCACTTGAAGTGCTGTAACCTACAAGGCTATGGACCAAGTGGTGGAAAGTGGGATTAGGGTGGATAGCTCTTTGTCGGCCAGTATGGACAAGATGGGCCGAATGGCCTCCTCTGTGCTGTAAATTTCTATGATTATATTATTTTCTCCATTACTATTTTAAATCCAATAAGTCCTTCCCTTTGACTTACTTTTAGGATTACCTTATACCACTGGTATTTTGTCTTATTCTTCTACGGTGAAAAAGGATTCAAAATAGTAATTTAACAAGTCTGCCATTTTCTTATTATCGATTATAGTATCACCTGCATCCATCTTGGGCCCACATTCCCCCTTACCACTCACTTTCTTTTAATATATTTATAAAAAAAACTTTTACTATTAGCTTTGATATCCCTTGAAAGTTTTTTTTTCCATAATTCCCCTTTTGTACCTCTTAATACTTTCTTTGTAACCCTTTGTAGATTTTTATAGCTCACTCAGTCTGCTTGATTTCTGCTTTTCCTTGCAATTGTGTCAGCCTTTTCTTTTCGCTGGATACTGTACCTTACTTCCTTTGTTAGCCATGTTTGCTTAACTGCACGAGTGGAGCTTTTGCCTTTTAGGGATATATACTAGTTTTGTATTGTGCCAAAAACTTTTCTGAATACTTTCTACTGTTTGATTGTAGCCACTAACAGCTCAGCCCAGTTTACTGTGGCCAATTTATTTCTTATCCCTTCGAAGTTTGCCATGCTTAAATTTAAAAGCTTGGATTGTGACTCTTGCTTCTCCCTCTCAAAACGTGGTGGCCGGTGTAATCAAAAATTGAAAAAGAGTTCTTTACCGACATGCGGCTCAACAAGCTGGCTCGAAGGGCTTCGGCAATTTTCAAACTCATGAGAGCTCATGCTGTTATGAAGCCCAAGTTTGCTAGTACCACCTCAGATACTGGGACTATGCGATCTTTAGAGGCAAGTTTAGTAGAGGGGTCTGCACTGGGTGATGCACCGGGGACGAGCGGGCTGCAGCAAGGCCAGGGGGAAAGGATAGCTTGGGAGACAGCTTCCCGGAGGGCGAGATCGCGTGCGAGTTCTGCTGCACAGGATGCAGATGGGGAGGCATTCACAAGGGTGATGGGCATGCACAGAGATCATAGGTGCAATGGCAAGGGTGCCAGAGAGCCTGTCGGCAATGGTAAGAAGTGTGGAGGAGTCCGCCTCCAACATTGTACAAAGCTCTGCGCACACCATAGAGCCCATCCTTGGCAGTCTGCAAAGGATGGTGGACTCCCTGAGAAACCGTGGGGACCCAGACCTCATGTCGCGTGTCATGGACAATGTGGCAGCATCCATTGCAGCACAGGTGGAAGCCACACAATGTCTTAGTGCTGTAATGCAGTCAATGGTTGTTGCCATCGAGTCTCAGACTGCTCTCATGCAGTCTCAGCTGGATGCCACGCAAGCTCTGACTGCTGCCATCGTCGCTGGGTCCACCACAGTCCAGCGGGGATCTCACAGTGTCGCAGCAGGCCAGCAATCTGTGCTCCAGCAGATTGGTAGGGATACTGAGGTGCTGCCCCGGGGGAGTGGCGGTGTGTCAGTTGAGCAGGAACCTGCTGTCCTCTCTCAGGATGACAGCATTCCTGCTCCCACCACTGCCACTCCGCCATTGCCCTTGGCGCTGCCTGTCATCCAGCCAGCCCAGACTGCCGTCGCCCAGCCTGAGGTGGTTTACAGCCAGGCCTTCCAGGCTCAGAGCTGGTCGAGGGCATCCTGCGAGGCCGTCTCTGGCACCGACACTCAGCAGGCTTCCACCAGCCCTGCTGCAGCCACTGGGGACAGACTACGTAGGAGCAGTAGGTTAGGAAAAGGCTCTGTAAAGAGGGGAAGTAAGGGTTTGCACAAGGGTGATTAGTTAATATTGTTGTTGTATATATGTGCTTATTGAATGTTGATAAATTTAATAATGGAATGTGGCTGATTTTGTGGTGTGTCTCATTTCAGCTTTGTGCTGTGAAATGGCAAGCAAAATGGATGGAATAATGGGGATGTGGTCAGCAACCAGGATGTAGGGTAGAATTTATTGGCACCGCAGTCTGATGAGGCGGTCACGGACCGCCCTGCCAGAAGGCCGATTGAGTGGCTGCCTCCTTCCTCTCTGCTGTTCCTTCTCCTCCTGAGGTGGTGCCGCTATGCCTGGTGGCAATGGCTGGGCCCTCATGCTGGACAAGTTGTGCAGCATACAGCACACCATGACAAAAAGGGACACCCGCTCAGCCGAGTACTGGAGGGCTCCTCTCGAGCGGTCAAGGCAGAGGAACCGTTGCTTGAACACCCCGATGGTCTGCTCGATGATGTTCCTGGTGGTGGCATGGCTCTCATTGCATGAGTGCTGAGCAGCAGTGTTGGGGTTGCGGAGGGGAGTCATGAGCCAGGTGAAGAGCGGATAGCCCTCTCTCCAACCAGCCAGCTGAGAGCTTGATGTGGTGGCTGGAAGAGTGTTGGCACACCAGTCTGGTGCAGGATGAAGGCATCGTGGCTGCTGCCTGGATAGCGGGCATTGACGGTGAGGATTCACTGTCTGTGGTCGCACACCAACTGCACATTAAGTGAGTGGTATCCTTTGCGGTTATGGAATAGCTCAGGATTGTTATGGGTGCCTACAAAGCCACATGGGTGCAGTCAATGGTGCCCTGCACCATGGGGAAGCCCACCATCCTGGCAAAGCCACATGCATGCTCGTGCTGCTTTGCTCTGGTTATGGGGAAGGAAATGAAGTCCCTTCTCCTTCTGTAGAGAGCCGCTGTGACCACCCGGATGCAACAATGGACGGCGAACTGCGAAATGTTAGATATGTCTCCTACTGCAGACTGGAAGGATCCGCTGGCGTAGAAATTGAGGGCGACGGTGACCTTGACGGCCACTGAGAGCCACGGTGGTCCTGATCTGAGGCTCGAGGTCTGGCTGCAGGAGGTGGCAGAGCTCTGTGACCACCTCCTTGTTGAAGCGGAGCCTTCTAAGACACTGCTCCTCAGTTAAATTTATGTAGGAGAAGTGCCAAATTTCTCCCCCATAGAATCTCTTGTCTTCAAAATATGCAACTGAAGGCGGCAGGGCTGCACTTTCCGACTGCCTCACATAGTTGTCAACATTGTGACCAGCTGATTGAAGCGGCCCGAAGTCTCCATCAGCTGTTTGCACTGTTAACTGTTAACAGCTACTGGAGGCAGTGGAGACTTTGGGCAGCTTCAATCAGCTGATATATTTAAGGTGAGATCAGGTCAACCTTTGCTGCAATGTCTTGGTCCCCAAGGATTGGAAGGTAGCAAACATAACCCCGCTATTTAAGAAAGAAGGAAGTGAAAAAACGGTGAACTATAGGCCAGTTAGCCTGACATCAGTAGTAGGCAAATTGCTAGAATCTATTATTAGGGGCATGGTAACAGGATATTTAGCAAATCGTAATATGATTAGGCAGAGTCAACATGGTTTTATGAAAGGGAAATCATGTTTGACAAATCTGTTAGAGTTTTATGAAGATGTAACTAGTAGGATGGCTAAGGGGGAACCAGTGGATGTAGTGTATTTGGTTTTTCAAAAAGCATTCGATAAAGGTGCCACACAAGAGGTTATTACACAAAATTAGGACTCATGGGATTTGGGGTAATATATTAGCATGGATTGAGGATTGGTTAATGGACAGAAAACAGAGAGCAGGAATAAACGGGACTTTTTCGCGTTGGCAGGCTGTAACTAGTGGGGTACCGCATGGATCAGTGCTTGGGCCTCAGCTATTTACAATCTATATTAATGACTTAGATGAAGGGACTGGATGTAACATATCCAAGTTTGCTGATGATACAAAGTTAGGTGGGAAAGTAAGTTGTGAGGAGGATGTAAAGAGGCTGCAGAGAGATATAGACAGGTTGACTGAGTGGGCAAGAACATGGCAAATAGAATACAATGTGGGGAAGTGTGAAGTTATCCACTTTGGTAGGAAAAACAAAAAAGCAGAATATGTTTTTGACTGGTGAGAGACTGGGAAATATTTGCATTCAGAGGGTCCTGGGTGCCCTTGTACATGAATCACAGAAAGTTAACATGCAGGTACAGCAAGTAATTAGGAAAGCAAATGGTATGTTAGCTTTTGTTACAAAGGGATTAGAGTATAAGAAGCCTTACTACAATTATACAGGGCATTGGTGAGGCCATACCTGGAGTACTATGTACAGTTCTGGTCTCCTTACCGAAGGAAAGACGTACTTGCCTTAGAGGGAGTGCAATGAATGTTCACTGGACTAGTTCCTGGGATGAGGGGATTGCCCTATGAGGAGAGATTGAGTAGACTAGGCCTATATTCCCTAGAGTTTAGAAGAATGAGAGGTGATCTAATTGAAACATATAAAAGTCTTAAGGGACTTGACAAGGTTAATGCTGAGAAAATGTTTCCCCTGGCTGGGGAATCTAGAGCACAGAGTTACAATCTCAGAATAAGGGGTCGGCCATTTAGGACTAAGATGAGGAGAAATTTCTTCACTCAGAGGGTGGTGAATCTTTGGAATTCTCTACCCCAGAGAGCTGTGAATGCTCAGTCAATGAGTATATTCAAGACAGAGGTCGATACATTTTTGGGAACTAAGGGAATTAAGGGATATGGGGATAAGGTGGAGTTGAGGTAGAAGATCAGCCATGATATTGTTGAATGGCGGAGCAGGCTCAAAGGGCCAAATGGCCTACTCCAGCTCCTATTTTTTATCTTATGGTTCTATTTATGTCTCTGTGGACCAGTTTAGGCAGTTCCTACTTCCATGCCTCCACGAGGTTCCCCCCTACCCTGCTGACTGTTAGTCACATGCTCCTCTTCCTGTATCTCTCTATGTGGCATGACTGTGTTCAGGAGTAAACGATCCAGATATTTCTCCCTCTCCCTCATGTATACAATTTCATTTGTGGAATTTTAATTGATACCAATCTCACAGCTGAAAATCTCTTGGGTCAGTCATAATTATAGAACCGCTACATACAGGAATGACCTCACCCACAACAAAACAGTGCCATGTAACAGGACAAGGAAGTAAATCAATTTTTCAAATCGCATTCCAGAGAGATTCTGGATGTTTTATGTACCAACAACAGAACTTTGCTCAAGTATTCTGTCCAAGTGCAGTTGTAGCCAAGTTAGTGAAAGCAAAGGTATTTACAACTTTAATCGTGTTAATTAAAGTTTGTGTCCGAGACATAGTAGCACAATGTTGGTTGGATTGTATGGAAGAATAGGCCATTAGCTCACACCTGTGATTTTCTACACAGCGACTTCCCATGACTTTCCAGCAGAGGTCACTGGATAACAATCAGAAGTGAATAACTTGACTGATTTCCCATTCTCTAGCCCAGGGAGAGCAAGGAAAATTGTCCCCCCCCCCACCCACAACCACCACCCCAGTTAAGATCATTAACTCAGAACAGACTAAGGATCAGACCTGGGACTTTATTAATCTGTTGGCTTGGTAACATGCCAAGCAGTTCACTTACCCACATATTTTCAAATCCATTATTTCATGTGCTTGTATCAAGCTAAGGGCCCAGTGGGAAAGATAGGAAACAGATTTTTTTTTTTCCAGTCAGAGATGACAGATATTCCCAAGTTTGATAAAACATAAGTCATCCTACAGTTTCTTATTTTTAGCTGCTGGTAAATAAAGCAGAAACCCAAATATTAAAAAATAAACTTGAAATCACCTTTTTTAGAATGAAACCTACAATGAGTTAAGATCCTTTCCTAAACTGACTAACAACCTGCTGATCTTATAATGCATGTAATGTTGTAAAGGATCCAGAAACTCATTCCCAGCTGAGATAACATTCACTCCAGGCTCCATATATTGCAGGCTCACGTTCCATGGCTTCAAGCCTAACCATGGCATTAATCCACTATCGTGTGCAATTCTCTGGGGACGCCATGGGCTAGAATGACTATTGAGACTGAAGGTGGGAAATTAGATTTGGAAAAATCAATCACACAACAGGTGATCCTGCTTGCATCATCATAACACTATACCAAAATGGAAAATGATGATGAGGAGGAATTTGACAAGGAGAGATAGTGTTGCAGACCAAGGTAATCCAGCCAAGTGCTGAAATGAACTGTTCAGATGAGCACAGAAGACACTATCTTCACTTAGTGCTCAGACAGCGAGGATTATACTTCATTTGAATTCTAATATTCTGGCTATTATCACCATTGTTTTGGAAGCCTTTTTGTAATTAGGATCCAGCAGCACTTGATTGTGTTTTAAAAAAAAAAGTTCCTAGCAATCCCATATGCAGGCAATGGCATCAGCAATATTAAAAACACAAATCTCCGTTTTATACCGTTAAAACCAACTCATTCTGCTCTAAAGAACCACAAGCTACTTTACTTATCAATGAATTAAAGAAAAGCAAAGTATGGAACATTTCAAAAATTTGGATGCCACGTTAATATTCTCTATCATTCTAGTGTTAGTATATCTGCTGCCAAACATATATGAGGAAACTCCTATATAAATATTTAATAACAGCTGCTCATGTGGCATAAAATACCTGTTAGAAGAAAGCCACTTTGCTTTAAATAGGTCGTCTTATTTTTCAGGTACAATGTACTACGGTGGCTTGTGGACATCTTTTTCATCCTGGAGTATACCCAGTTTATTATCCATCACCAACCTGTACTCATAAAGCAAAAAATCTCATCATGTCAATAGCGTTTTCTTAAAGCGTAGGAGTAAAACTTATATCTTTCCATAGTATTCTGATGGTTAGGATTTTTCCCAGTGAAATAGTATTCATATTTTTTCTTACATGGAACCATAAAAAAACATGGAAAAATAAAAGGCCATTCAGCCAAACTCTGCAAAATCTATCACAGTTACATTATAACTGACCCAAAGAGGAAAAAGTTACAGTTTGGAAGAGAAAAATAGGCTGAAAAAATAATGGTGTATAAATGGAGCATGCCATTATTAATGTGTAAATTGTTCAGCAACATGTGGTGAGGAAGCAATACCCCATGTATTGGGAATCGGCATAAGTTTTTTTATTCATTCCTGGAATGTGGACGTCGCTGGCAAGGCCAGCATTTATTGCCCATCCCAAATTTCTCTCGAGAAGGTGGTGGTGAGCCGCCTTCTTGAACCACTGCAGTCCATATGGTGAAGGTACTCCCACAGTGCTGTTAGGGAGGGAGTTCCAGATTTTGACCCAGCGACGATGAAGGAACAGCGATATACTTCTAAGACAGGATGGTGTGTGACTTGGAGGGGAACTTGGAGGTGGTGGTGTTCCCATGAGCCTGCTGCCCTTGTCCTTCTAGGTGGTAGAGGTCGCAGGTTTGGGAAGTGCTTTGAAAGAAGCCTTGGCGAGTTGCTGCAGTGCATTTTGCAAATGGTACACACTGCAGCCAAGGTGGTGGAGGGAGTGAATGTTTAAACTGGTGGATGTGGTGCCAATCAAGCGGGCTGCTTGTCCTGAATGGTGTTGAGCTTCTTGAGTGTTGTTGGAGTGCACTCATCCAGGCAAGTGGAGAGTATTCCATCACATTCCTTACTTGTGCCTTATAGATGGTGAAAGGCTTTGGGGAATCAGGAGGTGAGACACTCGCCACAGAATACCTAGCCTCTGACCTGCTCTTGTAGCCACAGTATTTATATGTCTGGTCCAGTTAAGTTTTTGGTCAATGGTGACCCCCCAGGATGTTGATAGTGGGGGATTTGGCGATGGTAATGCCGTTGAATGTGAAGGGGCGGTGGTTAAACTCTCACTTGTTGGAGATATTCATTACCAGCCACTTAAGTGGCAAGTAACATTTGCGCCACACATCAGCCAAAGCCTGAATGTTGTCCAGGTCTTGCAACATGCGGGCATGGACTGCTTCATTATCTGAGGAGTTGCGAATGGAACTGAACACTGTACAATCATCAGCGAACATCCCCACTGCTGATCTTATGATGGAGGGAAGGTCATTGATGAAGCAGTTGAAGATGGTTGGGCCAAGACACTGCCCTGAGGAACTCTTGCAGCAATGTCCTGAGGCTGTGATGATTGACCTCCAACAACCACAACCATCTTCCTTTGTGCTAGGTAGGACTCCAGCCAGTGGAGAGTTTTCCCCCCAATTCCCATTGACTTCAATTTTACTGGGGCTCCTTAATGCCACACTCGGTCAAATGCTGCCTTGCTGTCAAGGGCAGTCACTCTCACGTCACCTCTGGAATTCAGCTCTTTTGTCCATGTTTGGGCCAAGGCTGCAATGAGGTCTGGAGCCGAGTGGTCCTGGCGGAACCCAAACTGAGCATCGGTGAGCAGGTTATTAGTGAGTAAGTGCCGCTTGATAGCACTGTCGATGACACCTTCCATCACTTTGCTGATGATTGAGAGTAGACTGATGGGGCAGTAATTGGTCGGATTGGATTTGTCCTGCTTTTTGTGGACAGGACATACCTGGGCGGCTTTCCACATTGTTGGGTAGATGCCAGTGTTGTAGCTGTCCTGGAACAGCTCAGCTAGAGGTACGGCAAGTTCTGGAGCACATGCCTTCAGCACGATAGCCGGGATGTTGTCGGGACCCATAGCCTTTGCTGTATCCAGTGAGCTCAGCCGTTTCTTGATATCATGTGGAGTGAATAGAATTGGCTAAAGACTGGCTTCTGTGATGGTGGGGACCTCAGGAGGATGCCGAGATGAATCGTCCACTCGACACTTCTGGCTGAAGATGATTGCAAACGCTTCAGTCTTGTCTTTTGCACTCGCATGCTGGGCTCTGCCATCATTGAGGATGAGGATATTCATGGAGCCTCCACCTCCTGTTAGTTATTTAATTGTCCACCACCATTCACGACTGAATGCAGCAGGACTGCAGAGCTTTGGTCGTTGCCATTGGTTGTGGGATTGCTTAGCTCTGTCTATAGCAACTTGCTGGACAATTTGCACCGCTCTGCCGTTAGCTTCACGAAAACGGCATCTCACCCTTACCCTCGCAGTGAATTTCACGAAGTTGTTGCATTTCCACATTAATTGCCCATTAAACTCGCCGCAGAAACTGAAGTCTAGTAATTAATAGCATAAGTACCCTTTTCACTATGTGATAATTGTTAATGACTGCCAATCAAACGCTTTGGCTCAGAAAGTATCAATCAACATTATGTAGTCTCAGTCCTTCAGAGAGTGAATTGTTGTTGGAGATTTAAAAAAGTCAAATTATACATTTAAAACTTTTTTATTTTACTTTTTCTTTCTGACTTTCTTTCTCTCAATCCAATCTTTCTTTCCCTCCCTTTATTTCTCTTTCTGTACCTGATTTGACATGGAATTCACCCACTCTAATCCACCCTTCTTCTCAGTCCTTCCTCTATTTAATTCTCGATCTTTAAATCCCACTGGTTAAGGAGATTCACTATTTGTCCCGTTATTCACCAAGGCCGCAGAGGCCCCATTTCTCTCGCTGTGCCATTTTCAGCAACATACAGGACAAAAGATGTTTGTGCTGAAGGATGCAGGAAAAGGTCCAACTAACTGGGCATGCTACAAGATGCCCCGGTCCAGCAAATTCTGGCCCAATGTTTAGCAAAGATGAATATTTTCATCCCCATTCCATTCAACTGGACACGAATTTATAAATTAATAAAAAGGAATAAATTTAAAAGATAAACCCCACCCTCACAATTTATTATAAGCTGGTTTATCAAACATTGTAACACAAATAACATGCAGTTGGTGACTAACTTGTTTAATAGGAAACACCTATATCACATCTATATACAGTAACTGCAAGTTTGAATTCAAAAAAGGGCCAGGATCCATGCGTATTGTCGATGGTTTTGACTTCCTCAGAGGTTTTACTCAGCTACTTGATGGGTATTCAGTTCTCACTGGGACTTCAACCTTTATTATTTTGATCAGGAAGTATGGGGAATTTCTGTGTAGCTGGAATTATCTAGGAATGCTCACACAGTGGGCAATTACCAGTGAAAACAAACAATGTGTGTGTTATATGACAGGTATATTTTTTAAATAATTTGTTCATCTTTGGTATTGTGTGGTGCACTATTGAAAATTCTTGTACATAAATAATTTTGAATGGAGAACAGTTGGTAAAGGATTAATAAAATACAATGGCCTCAACAGAAATTAATAAATGATCAAAGAATAGGATTCCGATGCATTAAGTAACCTTGTGTTCACTTCAATCACACAGAAAAAGATTTTGACCTAGAAATTGGAACCTTTAGCGCTGGCCATTAAGGCCGGTTTTGAAGAAAAATGGTGGCCGTCTCGCTTCCGCCCACTTCCAGCACGGAACACGGCAGCTGCTATATTGGGCAGGTCGGCAGAGCTGTCATTGCCTGCGCTCATTGCAAGTATTTTAATTACCAGAAACGTGACGTCAATTAGCGTTGAACACCGAATTGATGTACACTCAGCGATTTTGGACGTCGCCGCTCCTCTTACTGCCCTCTCCAAAAGCACGCCCGTGCGTGCAGCCATTGACAGCACGTAGAGCCAGGAGAAAGCGGCAGAGAGCTATAAACTTACCTAGAGTAGTATAGTAAACATTCTGCACAATTCATATTTACCGTGCTACTTTTAAATAAGTTACACCCAAATAGCTGACTTTAATTGTCTTTCAGTTTATTGCAAAAATTCTTTAATATGATCCAGATCGAGCTGGCTTCTTTTTCATTGTTGCTTAATTTAATTTACTTTTTGATCTTTTCATCAAGATCCAGTTTACATTAAGAAAATGCTGATGAACCTGCTAAACAAAGAAATATTAAGATTTATAGAGAGTTTTTTTGTTCTTATTGAAGATCTTAACTTCTGAATGAGCCCATATTTCAAAGATGGGAAATAGCAATTTGTATTGTCTGGGGAATTGGGAGGAGGTGGGGCGGAGGGGTGTAACTGTCAATAAGGTGACAGCCGAGAACGCTGCACCGATCCTTTAGACCCGACCTTCGGCCTCCTGCTGATGTTATTGCCGGAAAGAGGGCGTTGCACGGGAGCTTCTGCACTGCGCTCATTTAAATCAGCAGACAGCACCAAAATATCAAAAGCCCGTTTTCGGGCTTAATCGAATTTCATTTGATTCAAGCATTAAATATTTCTTAATTGCTTGTTTCTTATTGCTCAACTTATTAACTACAGTCAGCTCACTGTAAATTTTCACCAACAGATGGGTACATTTTAGCAGTATAATCAATGATGTATCAAGTCCATCATTTTGCAAAGTTTCTATTTTGTTTTGTTCTTTGAATTCAACTATTTAATTAATGATAAAATTGTGATTATGCAAATATTTGCTTATAGAAATTTTGATTCCAACATAACAGTTCTTCACAAATTCAATAAATCAATTCTAACAAATTCTACTTCCAGTTATTTGACAATTTTAGTTTGGTAAATAAGAATACTTTTTCAACTGTTTTTCAAAAAATGTTTGTACTTCCTAATAGCAAATACTTATGTATATATTTCTACTTCAAGTGCATTGCCGAAGAAGCTAGTAAACTGCCCTACTATTAGTCAGTATAAGTGGTGCCAATTGGGTGGTGCCAATTGGAAAATACATCCTATTGTTTTGAAGAGAAAGGAAGGAAGGAAGGGAGGAAGGAAAAAAGGGAGACTTGCATTTATATGAAGAGCTGATTTTAACTCCCCGCACTTGACGAGAATGGGAGTATGGGGAGTTAAATTAGAGGCAGCGTCCTACCCTTTGGCTTGGCATCACACTCACAGACGGGCGAAAGCCTCATTAAAAGGCAGAGGTCGGGGTCTGATGATGTAATTCAAACCCCGATGCCATTTTAACGCGCAGTCGCACGTTCAGAGCCTGGTGGCGGCCTCACTAGGAACACCAGGCATCAAGGAGCAGCAGGCCCAAAAAAGAGCTGAGAAGGTGAATGATTTAAATTTTTTGTGGGCAAGGAAATTCCGCTCCTGCCCCGGGCTTCCCTCCTCCTCCCCGACCGCTAGCACTAAGCCCTTCCAACCTTCCTTCCTAACCACTTACCTGTGTGTCGGGGACCGTTCCTTTGGGTCCCTGGTGACATCCTTCTGCTGCCTAACATCCCATTCCCATCTGGTGCTCACCCTGCCGGCCCCACGCTGACCATCTTGCCTCAGGTTAAAATTGGGGCTTGAGGCTTTATCATGTCTCTCTAGCACGTCCAAAAGTACATCACAAAACAATGAATTACATTGAAATGGAGTGACTGTTGCTATGTAGGCAAAGTTATGCCTAAGTAAATCTTTGTTAGCTTTAATAATGTCCTGTCAAGCTATAAATGGTCTTCCATTACGACAATAATATTACATTATTTTGTAATTTCAGTACAGGACAATTGCAAGTACAGAGCCATGATACTCCACTATTATTTCCACCATCACTTTCAAAACATTCTTTCTGCTTACCCTCCTCTCCTCTTAGGAAGCTGATGACCCTTGCAGGGCCATGAGTCTAATGGTGGTGGCAGCTATCCAGCACCTCACTGAAGTGGGTCTTCTTCATATTTGAAATTTCACTAAATATCTCCATCGAATTCCATTGAACCCTAGACATGATCTTAATCATATATACTGCAATATACTTCAGATATATAAGGGGCAATTTTAATACTGCTATCTGGTGGAAACCACTCAGGAGACTCAGCTGCCAACGACCCACTCCCTTCTTGCAATCTTCCATTTTAACCTGCTCCTCCAAGCAGGCGGGAGGGACACCCGCTGGAAACCTTCTTTAAATATGCAAATCAGGATCTGATGATGTCATCGGGGCCTGACTGCTATTTTAACCAGTGGCCTGAGCAGAGAAGCCACTGTGGCTTTCCCGCTAGGTGAACCTAGAGAGAGGAAGAGGAGTCAGGGACAGAAGAGGCCAAAGCAGGCAAGGTTTTAAATCTTTATTTGACATTGCTTGTCGGGCCAGGAAGAACAGGAGTGCTCTTCCGGGCCCCACGAGGAACATTTAGGCCTCCCCTGCTCCCCATATATGTTGTATATATGGACTTTCAAAAGGCATTTGATAAAGTACCTCATAACAGACTTAATCATTAAATAGAAGCAGATGGGGTTAAAGGGACAGTAGTAACCTCTCCTTAGAACAGTGAAGGCTAAGAGGAGGTTTGATAGAGGTGTTTAAGATCATGAAGGGTTTAGATAGAGTAAATAAAGAGAAACTGTTTCCAATGGTTGAAGGATCGATGACCAGAGGGCACAGATTTAAGGTGATTAGCAAAAGAATCAGAGGCGACCTGAGTAAACCTTTTTTATGCAATGAGTGGTTAGGATTTTGAATGCACTGCCTGATAGGGTGGTGGATACAGATTCAATAGTAGCCTTAATACTGGATAAATACTTGAAGGAGAAAAGATTGTAGGAATATGGGGGGAGTGGGACTCACTCGATTGCTCTTCAAAAGATCCAGCGCAGATCTTGATTGGCCGAATGGCCTCATTCTGTGCTGTACTATTCTATGATTCTATTCTATGCCCTGTGCTCCTCCCGTTGCCAATCACGAGACCCTCCCTGTGACTTATCAGAGTGTCGCAGACCAATTCTTTGCTCCCTGGCAGCGGCCTCCTGCCATCCAACTTTTCACTTCTGCTCGCAGGCCAGCTGTCATTTCCTGCCAGTTTTGGGCGGGCAACTGATCACCCAGGCTTCACACTTTGCCATCAGGACAGTTTGCTGCCCACCTTGGCCCCCGCCCGCCCAATTCCTGACTTGACTATCACTACGACGACATCCCAAGACACATCGGTACCTCTTCATTGGAAGCATAATCTGCAACCCTGCAGGCCCTGAGAAACAGGCTTGACCAAGCCCTGCATGCCGGACTTCAAGCTGTGTCAGCACAGTAGGAGCCAGCAGTACAATGTGGGTGCCATCTATAGTTCCCTGAATTCTGGAGAATCCAGTTACCTGATAGAACTGAATAGCTCTGTATTGCTATTGCCTACTAGTTATCCCATTCTCCAGCTCTCCTAAAGACGATATTGATGATCTGGTGCATGCAGGATTGGCTAGCTCCCTAGCTAATGTTGCACAAGTCTCCGCTTGTAGCTTGGAATGTGCCTGCGACATAAATATTATGATCTGTACTGACTTTGACAGACCTGTTTTTTACTTATCATTGCGTAGCAGGTGGCTGCATAATTTATACCCATTGTGGGGGTCGATAGAGGGTTAGCCTCATCGTCCTTTTATGCTGCTTCATCTCCTTTGCTCTTTCTGTCCTCCTCCACCATCAAGTTAGCAAAAAGTGGAATTCCCTAAATGGAAACCTATTCTGCTTAATAACATCCCTTATTATGGGTGGGGGTTGAAAATGTGCTAATGACCAGAGAGTCCTTCACTCTGGCAGGTGAATTGCAGTTCCTCAGCTCCCCAAATCAACAACAAATTCTGAGATATGTAGGCACACCCAAGAAATGGGCAAAAGTTGTTCAGGCAGAGAGTACTTTAACATGGATCACTTACACTGACTGGGTCTGCTCATGACTTGGCTATGCCTCATTTATCTGTGTGCAAGTTACATTGACATCAATTCTGTGCAATGGGGGAGGAATTGATGGGAATTCATCGCATTTGCACATGTGTGCCAGTGAAGGGACATGCAGTTAATACACAGGGCACACAACACAGAAAGCTGTTTACAGACAGGCAACAATAAGCTTATACACACTTGGCACAAACCAGAGATAAGTCTTTTTCATCACCGCTCCTAATGTAAGATACCATCATGCTCTGCTAAAGTCACGTTACGTGTGAAGAGCCTGAAGCAAAAGAACTTCACAGGGGCAGTCAACTTCACTGCCACTGGCAATGCAGTGCCTGCCCTGCTGTTTGGCTGCAGGTCCTCCTGTAGCAAGTTACACAATACAGTGATAGCCTCCCAAGTGAATCTGAGTTTGCAAAGGCACTGCTGCTTTATAAAGTCTGAAACCTTTATTCGAGCAAGAGAGTCAATTGCCAGGTTGCATCCTCAAGAACCTGATTATCCTTCTCCGAGTAACACAAATACAATGGGAGCCCAAAAGGAACACACATTGTGTAAGGGCAGTGGTAGCTGGTGCAAATTCAGCCCCCAATGATTCTTCATGAATCCTCTGCTCTCATAAAATGGCGTATTGCTGCCTTACACTTTGGAATACAATGCTGCTGTGGTATTCACTTAAATTCTATACTACACAATGTGGCTGGCTGGCCCTTTAAATGGCTTCCTTTCCTATTTCCCAACACCAAGTGTATATGAGTGCTGCTTGCAACCAAGCCTGGTCTAACACAAGGCAAGCCATACCCGTGACATAATAGAAGTAAATACAACCAACATGCAAATTAACTGGTTTTATTTACTGTGTTTGGAGCATTTTTTGATGGAATGTTTTGTTTAAATCAGCAACTTTTGGCAGCTGCTTTCTATTGACTGCAATGAATTACTACGCTGTAAATCTCTTAAAGTAATCTTTTAGAGAGCAATTCAGATAATTGCACCATTATGAGCTCACTTAACAGTAGCTGGGCAGATTGGAACTTCTAAATGCCACAGCACTTGCAAACTTCATATTAATGATTCTTAAGATTCATATGATGGTTCATTACAAGGTGATGTACAACATTACTCTGAAGCAGAGTTGTCCTACACCATTGCAATCAGTATTGTGCCTCTTAAACCTTTCCTCAATGTATAATCTTTCACTTTTATAAGATCTGGATTTTGAATATTTCCTGAATAATCCTGAATAGTAAAAAAATGTTATTCTTTGAAAACAATGAACTCCCCTGTAATCTTTTTGCTAACCCCCCAAAAACATACATGAAAGAAGCTGAATAACAAATAAACTGACTGCAAATCTTGAATTTTAAATGAATCTTATGAAAGTCAGATAATTCTGGCACTGATAATCACAACATTGGAACTGTAAAGCTTTTACCTCTTCCTTGTCTTCTAGACAGAAAAGAAATCTTAAGGTGACCATCTGTAAATAGGTTAGTAAGGAAGCTCAAAAGAAACAAAGCTCCATGAATCAGTCAGAAATCATTTTCTTTAGGGCTGAAATTCCTGGTGCCCCACTCCGCTGACAGAAGTGAGACTTCTGGCCGCTGACTGTGAAAGATTTTGACCAGATCACAGGAACGCCATCATTTTAATACTTGGAGTGGACAGCCCATGCTAGCTGGTGGAAAATCGAAGCGGCTCCATGTTGACTGGGGGAGCCGGAGGTCCTTATCGGGGTAAGAGAGCATAAAAAGTACTCTCCCCCCGCCGAAAGGAAACACTGGCCTGCAATCCGAGGCAATCGACCCATTCTGGGATTGATTACTTTAGCTTTGGGGCCTTTGGAAGGCGGTTTAAACAGAGTGCTCTGAGTTGAGTGAGTCAGGGAGTCTTAACTGTTTGCTAAAATCAAACTTTTGTTTGTTTCACATTTACTGTTACTGTTTAAAATCTAAATTTCCCAGCTTTAAGCAGGGTTATAAAGGGATATAAAAGACACCTGGCCGGCGAACTGGCAAGAGCTGGAGGCCAAAGTCACCGCTCGCCTAGGGCGCTGGACAGGAATGCTCCGAGTGTTGTCCTACAGGGGTCGAGCGCTGGTCATAAACCAGCTGGTGGCCGCCATGTTGTGGTACCGGTTGGTCACTTTGATTCCTCCCCCTGTGTTTGTCACCAAGATACAGAAGAAGCTCATCAACTTCTTCTAGGACAAAAGGAAGCACTGGGTCTCTGCCGCGGTTCTGTGTCTCCCGCTTAGGGTGGGCGGTCAGGCGCTGGTGTGCCTTCGCACCCAGGCGTCGACTTTCCATCTTCAGACGCTGCAGAGATACCTTTACGTCAAGAATCCTCCCAGATGGTGTGCGCTGGCGACATATTTCTTCCGCCAGATGCACGGCCTCAATTATGACACGCAGCTCCTGTTTGTGGAATTGGGCCGCACACGTGCCTACCTGTGGGAGCTGCCTGTCTTCTACCAGGAACTGCTATGGGTCTGGAACCAAGTCGCCTCCGGGTGGAGTTCTCCCCCATCAGGAGTGGCGGCTCTCCTTCGGGAGCCGCTGCTCAGGAATCCGCACCTCCACGTCCGACGGATCGGGTGGCTGGCGGAGGGCAGGGCTGTGCCTGACAAGGTGACCAGAGTTGGGGACCTGCTCGATGGCGGAGGAGCGGGCTGGATGGCGCCGGAGGAGTTGTCGCGACACCTCTCCTGGGTCGACGTCTGGCGTGCGGCCAAAGCCATCGAGTCGCTGAAAGTGACACTGGGCCCCGACTCCACTAGGTGTATCGAGGAGGCTCAAGCACGTGGGGCAAACCCGTCTGAACTGACCCCCGTTCGGACGGAATTCCTCATCGGCACGCGGCCCCGAAACCCCTCTCGGGAACCGGCGCCTCACAACTTGAGCCGTCTCGGGGAAATGCCCTCCGTGCCCTTTAGTTCTGCACGGAGGGGTTTCCTGTACGGGCTGCTCCTGCACACTCTCCACTTTGCCATCTTCGCCTGCCGTCCGGACACGCCTTGGCGTGCCATCTTGCCGTCCGGCGGAGGCGGAGATCCCCAATGGAGGGCTCTCTATGCGGGAGTCCTCCCCTTTTCTATTGGGGACTTGGCCTGGAGGGTGTTGCACGGAGCAGTCCCGTGCAATCAGCTTTTAAGTCGGTTCACGGACTCCCAGGCCGCCTGTCTTTTTTGCGGCCTGGAGGAGTCCGTGTTCCATGTGTATATAGAGTGCCGGAGGTTGCAGCCCCTGTTCTATTATTTAAAGGGGCTGCTCCTCGATTTTTGGTTGCACTTCAGTCCCACGCGCCTGATTTACGGTCACCCGGTGCAGAGGGGAGCGGGCAGGTTGGGGGACCTCCTCGTAGGACTGCTCCTGGGCCTGGCCAAAGTGGCCATTAACAGGTCCAGGCAGAGGGCGGTCGAGGGGGTCGTTCGGCCCAATTGCCTGCCTCTCTTCCGCGGCTATGTTCGTGCCCGGGTGGCTCTGGAGATGGAGCACACGGTGTCCGCCGGCACACTTGAAGCCTTCCGAGACCGGTGGGCGCCGCAGGGACTGGAGTGCATCGTCTCCCTGGACAATGTAATTTTAATTTAATGTGATAAGTTTTATTTGAAGTTCTGTTAATTTACAGTAGTTTTATGTTTACTCAAAAGAGTACAAGACCTACAATTCAGAGCAGCTGAAGGCAGTTAATTAGGGAAACTAGATTAAACTGGTTCTCCTGTAGCAAGGCTCAGCAACTCCTTTGTTTCAGGGCCTATAAAAACAGGCCTTGCAGTGCGATTTTGCACTGAGTGCGGTTTAAACAGAGTGCTGCAGGTTGGGTGAGTCAGAGAGTTATGTGAGGAGTGGAAGGAGGAGCTCCCTTGCTTCACCTTTGTTGGAGAGACACAGGCTGTGAGATTCTCAGCTCAGCGAATGAGTGCGGTTTCCACAGAGTGCTGAGAGTTGGGTGGAGGAGCAGAAGGAGCCAGCCCGAGCCACGAAGGGCAGAGTGGAGACCCTTTCCACCTCCACCACGCCTGTTGCTATGACTGCTACTGCTACTACTGCTGAGGTGCCAGAGGGGAGAGAGGAGAGAGGAGAGGAGACCAGGGAAGGAAAAAACAAGAAGGAAGCCTTTCCATCACTGCCTCCCCAACTGGTCTCCATTACGAGAGAGAAGAGAAACAAGACTAACATCTGCTTGGAAGGAGGGAGAGCGAGGCATCGAGAAAAACATCTACAGGTGGGTGTTAAAAGGGCACTCTGCAAAAGACTTTGGGCTGGATTTTCATTGACCCGTGGAGGCAGGTTTGGAGGCGTGTGGGGGGTTAAAATTGCAAAAACTGGCAGGCGGGCACAAGTCCGCCTCCACGCAATTTTCATTAAATCGTGTCTGCTGGTCCCGACTCCGTCCTGCCTTTAAGAGGTGGGATAGGCTGTTAAGGCCCTTAACAAGCACTAAATTGGCTCTATAATGCCATTTTGAAAGGCCTTTGTGATTTTAACCCTTGTTCTACGTGAAGCACGCCTGTTCTGAACCACGAATGTGAAACCTGGCGGGAGCACATTTCAAAAGCTGACTATCAGCTGCAGGTCCACTATTACAACAGAGAAGTAGTAGTAGTAGGAGAAGACCTAGGTCTGCTGCTCTCACAGAAAAGGTCTCTCTCTCTCTCTCTCGCTGTTCATTTTGCATCCAGGTCCTCTCACAGCAAAGGCCAGGCAGTGTTTGAAGACCTTCAATGCAGCAGCAATGAGGCGACTTTCAGACTGAAAACACTAATTGGTTCATGGGTTCCCACATGCTGGAACTCAATTGCCGAATTAGGTGAAAATTGCATCAATCTCCCACATTCAATTGCAGTCAGGTGGCTAACACGAAAAGTGGATGACATGACCCCAACCCGCCCCAGTATCAAAATCCAGCTGTTTGTATTTTAGGTGGCGGGAGGAAAGAAGGAGAAGACCGGAACAGCAAGGGGTGAGTGTGTGTGGCTCTTGCTAACAACTAGGCCACACACACCATTAACAAGCACCCCTTGCCTATTGCTTGACCTGGGACAGCCAGAGCTGCCCAGGCGAAGTCATCAACTAATCACCCAATCTACAACATCATTAAGACCTGGTAGTGGACTGAGCCTGGGCATCTCCAGCTTTTTTTTTCCCCCAGGTGAAGACATCTTCTCCCCCCACCAGAAGAAGAAGAAGATCCACAAAGTCTGTAGTTAACATCGGAGAGTGCACCCCCTGTAAGCACCCACCCACCCACTATCCTGAGTGGCGAACCAGCCCCTGCGGCCTCCTTCTTTCCCACCCCCTCTCTCTCTCTCTCTCTCTTTCATTTTCTCTCTCTAACGAGGCACCTCAATCCTTTATCTATTAATTACCCCTTTGAGCAGAGGGGAGAAGGCCCCTCTCCCAATTCCAATCATCAAAGGGAGAGGTGTGCCTTCATTTTTAAAACAACCCCCTCTGCTCAGGGAAGAGACAAAAAACAACTACCTAGGCCATTTCAACCATCACCTGGCCTGTGACTTGGGGTGAGTGTAGCCCTTTATAACACCTCATTATGGTGAGCACATCATCGCCGGCGATGGGGCCAGCAAGGTCGTACGCAGGTGTGGCAGCCACGGCCACAGCCAGTCCCGCTGCTTCTGCTGCCCCGTTGCCTTTCAGGTTACTGACAAAAAAGCTAGGGGTGAAGAGCTACACTCACCCCAACATTACCATAGAGGCTTGGGTTAAAGCCATGGCTGGGGTAGTTGGCCCCTCAGCCATCATAGCGGCCTCTAAAATGTACGGCAAGGCTGTGTTCTTCCTGGGGTCGGAGCGGGCAGTGTCCCTGGCCGTCACGAAGGGGCTCACCGTGGGCAGGACCTTCCTGCCGGTGGATCCGCTTGAGGCCACCGCGCAGCGAATTGTCCTTTCAAACGTCCCGCCCTTTGTTCCGGGTGAGCTCCTCCTCCCCCACCTACGTCAACTGGGGGAGGTGAGGTCGGGAATTAATCCGATCCCGCTCGGCTGCAGGGAGGCCAGCTTCCGGTACGTCTTCTCTTTCCGGCGCCAGCTGTTTATCCAGCTGGTGCGGGAGGAGGACACAGAAGGCGCGTTTGTCGTCCAACACGAGGGGACCGCCTACCGCGTCTTCTGGACGTCGGACGGTGTGTGGTGCCACGCCTGCAAGGAGGTGGGGCACATAAGAAAGAACTGCCCCGCCTCCAAGGCCACCAAAACATCTGAGGCGGCCAAGGCTGGCGCCGCCGCCGCCGCTCCTCCCCCCGTTTCTGTCCTCGCGTCCGCGACACCTGATGCACGGTCGACGCCGGAGGTCAACGCCATCACGGCCTCCGGCGGGGAGGAGGGGGAGCGTCGGATCGGAAGGAAGGCGCGGAGGAAAAGTAAACACCTTCAGGCGGGTCCCCTTGACATACAGGATGAGCTACCCGGGCTTACGCCCCCGTACCTTGAGCAGGAGGCGGCGGTGCTCGAGAGTGCGGGGGGCCTCGTGCCTGGGCCTGCAGCCGCAACCGCCGGGGCAGCAAAATCAAGACCTGCGGCCGGGCCCGGGCCCGAGAGACCTGAGCAAACCGTTCGACAGGAGGCAGCGGAGGTGGAGGCCTCGGTACACATGGAGGTCTCCTAACCTCCGTGTCCCTTCACACTGAAAAGGAGGCGCGACGCCCTGGAGGAGGAGGACCGCGAGGAACAGGGTCCCCCCTCGCAAGGGTGCGGAGGGGGGCCCTGAGCCGCCATCACTTCCTGACCCGGCGCCTCTGGAGGAGCCCAGGGAGGACTCCTCTGCCGCCGAGCCTGGGGGTGGGATCGGGGCAGAGGTAGGGCCAGCTGATGGCGAACCCCGGAGGAGGACGGGGACCCGGCGGAGGACACTGAGGATGACATGGACTCCGTCGCCAGCGAGGTAGCGGATACCCTCGTGCCCCCCTCCGGGTCCCCCCTCATCCCCGTTATGGAACTCCGGGACTTTGTGGCCATGGGCCAGGGTCGCCAGGATATAATCCAGCTGGCCATTGATAAATGGTCGGATCTGGTGCTGCTCGTTTGCTCCGTCCGCGCCGCCGTCAAAACCATGGGCGTGGACGGGGGCGTGGGCCCGGCCGAGCGGCGTCGGATCCGGAAGTTCCTCACTGGGCTGAGAAGGGAGTGGCGGTCGACTAGCGGCCGCGCTCCCTCCTCCCGTTAGGGTTAGGTAGAGGTTGCACTATGCTCTTGTCATGAAGATAACCATAGCCAGCCTCAACATCAACAGCAGCAGGGAGGCGCGCCGTAGATTTAATAGCTTCTCAGTCCTTCGGGAAGGGAGGCATGCGGTGTGCTTCCTGCAAAAAACTCACACCATTCCGGGAGACGAGGCCACGTGGCTCCTGGAGTGGCGAGGAGGGGTCAACATGAGTCACCTCTCCAACATTTCCGGCGGGATGGCTATCTTGCTGGCCCCGCATTTACAGCCGGAGATCTTGGGGGTCAAGGAGCACATGCCGGGACGCTTGCTCCAGGTCACTGTTGGCCTGGGGGGCGTGCCCCTCCATTTAGTGAATGTGTACGCCCCCCCAGGCCGGTGCGCAGCAAGTGCGCTTCTTCGAAGAAGTGTCCGCTCTTCTGGGCTCCATCAACGTTGGCGAGTGCGTCATCCTCGGGGGGGGATTTCAATTGTACCCTCGAGGCAAGGGAACGTTCGGGTCCTCCGCGAAGCCTGGCGGCGATGGTGAAGTTGCGGGACCTGGTCGGGTCCCTCGACTTGGTGGATGTCTGGTGGAATCTCCATCCCGACTCCAGCGCCTTCACTTGGGTGGGGTCTGGAGGAGGAAGGTCCAGAATCGACCGCCTTTACATTTCCCGGACGTACGTCTCCTGCGTTCCGACGGCTTCCATGCGGCCGGTGCCGTGCACGGACCACCACCTGGTGTGGGCGGAGCTTGCTCCGTTGCACACGCCGGGGGGGTCCGCGTACTGGCATTTTAACAACCTGCTGCTGGAGGACGAGCGGGTCCGAGATTCGTTTCGTCGGTTCTGGGCCGACTGGAGATGGAAGCAGAGGGGCTTCCCCTCCTTGAGGCTATGGTGGGACGTGGGCAAGGCTCACTTCCGTCTCTTCTGTCAGGAGTACGCGAGGGGGTCGACCGAGAGGCCCGGGTCGGGCGGTTGGAGAGGGAGTTGCTCGACCTGGAGTCCCGTCTCGGTCAAGTCGTCGAGGACCCAGCCCTGCGGAAGGTGTACGAAGAGAAGAAGGGCACGCTGAAGGATCTGCAGCTCGTTGGGTCCCGAGGCGCGTTCGTGAGGTCGCGGATCCAGTTCCTCTGGGAACTGGACCGCGGCTCCCCCTTCTTCTACTCGCTGGAAAAAATACGAGGGGTCCGTAAGCAGCTCTTGGGGCTGCTGGCCGACGACGGATCTCTGGTCTCGGATCCGGAGGGGATCAGCGCAGAGACACAGGCCTATTACGGGGCTCTGTTCTCTCCGGAGCCGTCCAGCGAGGATGCGCGCAGAGTTTTGTGGGAGGACCTGCCGAAGGTCGGTCCTGAGGGCGCCGAAGAATTGGACGCTCTGCTAAGCTTGGCGGAGCTGACCGGCGCCCTCGGCCAGCTCTCGAGGGGAAAGTCCCCGGGGCTGGACGGGCTGACCGTGGAGTTCCACAGGGCGTTCTGGGACGTCTTGGGGGGTGACTACGCGCGGGTCCTGGGGGAAAGTCTGGCGACTGGGGAGATGCCCCTCTCCTGCTGCCCAAGAGGGGTGATCTCCACGTCTTAATAAACTGGCGCCCGGTCTCCCTCCTCAGCACGGACTATAAAATTTTGCCAGGGCTATGTATGCTCGCCTTGGCACCGTGCTGGCCCACATGATCCACCCCGACCAGTCCTACACGGTCCCGGGCCGGACCATCCACGATAACATCCATCTGGTCCGGGACCTGGTCCACCATTCCCAGAGGGCTGATCTGTAGGTTGCCTTCCTTTCCCTGGATCAGGAGAAGGCGTTCGACAGGGTGAATCATGAGTATCTTTTCGGAACTCTGCGCGCATTCGGGTTCGGGACGCATTTTGTCGCCCGGATCCGACTTCTGTACGCCGCCGCGGAGTGTCTGATAAAAGTCAACGGGTATTTGACGGTGCCCCTTCGCTTTGGGAGGGGTTGCGCCAGGGATGCCCCATGTCCGGTCAGTTATATGCCGTTTGCGTGGAGCCTTTCCTGCGCCTCTTGCGGAAGAGGTTGATGGAACTGGCTCTGCAAGGGCTGGGCGTGGAGGTCGTCCTCTCGGCTTACGCCGATGACGTGCTCCTCATGGTCACGGATCCCGTCGACCTGCGGAGGATGCGAGAATGCCAGCAGATTTACTCGGACGCATCCTCCGCCAGGATCAACTGGGAGAAATGTTCTGGACTCCTGGTGGGCCAATGGCGGGTGGACTCCCTGCCGGAGGAGTTCAGGCCCTTCGCCTGGAGCACCACGCACCTCCTGTACTTGGGAGTCTACCTCGGCCCTACCGAGGACACCTGGCCAGCGAACTGGCAAAGCTGGAGGCCAAAGTCACCGCTCGCCTAGGACGCTGGACGGGGTTGCTCCGAGTGTTGTCCTACAGGGGTCGAGCACTGGTCATAAACCAGCTGGTGGCCGCCATGTTGTGGTACCGGTTGGTCACGTTGATCCCTCCCCCTGCGTTTGTCGCCAAGATACAGAAGAAGTTCACTGACTTCTTCTGGGACAAAAGGAAGCACTGGGTCTCTGCCGTGGTTCTGTCTCCCGCTTAGGGAGGGCGGTCAGGCGCTGGTGTGCCTTCGCACCCAGGCGGCGACTTTCCATCTTCAGACGCTGCAGAGATACCATTACGTCAAGAATCCTCCCAGATGTTGTGCGCTGGCGACATATTTCTTCTGCCAGATGCACGGCCTCAACTACGACACGCAGCTCCTGTTTGTGGAATTGGTTCGCACGCGTGCCTACCTGTGGGAGCTGCCTGTCTTCTACCAGGAACTGCTATGGGTCTGGAACCACGTCGCCTCCAGGCGGAGTTCTGCCCCGTCAGGAGTGGCGGCTCTCCTTCGGGAGCCGCTGTTCAGGAATGCACACCTCCACGTCCGACGGATCAGGTGTCTGGCAGAGGGCAGGGCTGTGCCTGGCAAGGTGACTAGAGTCAGGGACCTGCTCGATGGCGGAGGAGCGGGCTGGATGGCGCCAGAGGAGTTGGCGCGGCGCCTCTCCTGGGTTGACGTCTGGCGCGCGGCCAAAGCCAACGAGTCGCTGAAAGTGGCACTGGGCCCCGACTCCACTAGGTGTATCGAGGAGGCTCAAGCACGTGGGGCGATCCCGTCCGAACTGACCCCCGTTTGGACGGAATTCATCATCGGCGCGCGGCCCCGAAACCCCCCTCGGGAACCGGCGCCTCACAACTTGAGCCATCTCGGGGAAATGCCCTCCGTGCCTTTTAGTTCTGCACGGAAGAGTTTCCTGTACGAGCTGCTCCTGCACACTCTCCACTTTGCCATCTTCGCCTGCCGTCCGGACACGCCTTGGCGTGCCATCTTGCCGTCCGGCGGTGGTGGAGATCCCCAATGGAGGGCTCTCTACGCGAGAGTCCTCCCCTTTTCTATTGGGGACTTGGCCTGGAGGGTGTTGCACGGAGCAGTCCCGTGCAATCAGCTTTTAAGTCGGTTTACGGACTCCCAGGCCGTCTGTCTTTTTTGCGGCCTCGAGGAGTCCGTGTTCCATGTGTATGTGCAATGTGAGAGTTTGCAGCCCCTCTTTCAAAATTTGAAGGGGCTGCTCCTCGGTTTTTGGTTGCACTTCAGTCCCACGCTCCTGATCTACGGTCACCTGGTGCGGAGGGGAGAGGGCAGGTCGGAGGACCTCCTCGTAGGACTGCTCCTGGGCCTGGCCAAAGTGGCCATTAACAGGTCCAGGCAGCGGGCAGTCGAGGGGGTCATTCAGCCCAATTGCCTGCCTCTCTTCCGTGGCTATTTTCGCGCCCGGGTTGGTCCTGGAGATGGAGCACGCGGTGTCCGCCAGCACACTTGAAGCCTTCCGAGACTGGTGGGTGCCGAGGGGACTGGAGTCCATCGTCACACCAGTTAATCTAATTTTAATTTAATCTGTTAAGTTTTATTTAAAGTTTTTTTGATTTACAGTAGTTTATGTTTGCTCAAAAAGAGTACAAGACCTACAATTCAGAGCAGCTGAAGGCAGTTAATTAGGGAAACTAGATTAAACTGGTTTTCCTGTAGCAAGGCTCAGCAAGCTCCTTTGTTTCAGGGCCTATAAAAACAGGCTTTGCAGTGCGATTTTGCACTGAGTGCAGTTTAAACAGAGTGCTGCAGGTTGGGTGAGTCAGCGAGTTATGTGAGGAGTGGAAGGAGGAGCTCCCTTGCTTCGCCTTTGTTTTTCCTAACTTTTCAACCTGTAGGAATTGGTTCTTACTTTCCACCAAGGAAAGAGTCAGAGAGCGGGAGCAGTCAAACAACAACAACTGCAAAACTGCTAAAGTGACATCACAACCAGGGAAGGAGCTGATTGGTAAGTAGTACCTAGTGAGTATTTCTGCAGTCCAGTCATTAAAGTAAAAGTCAGGTCTCTAGTTGAGATTAAGTAGTGTTTAAAGGGAAGTAAAGTCACTAGTGTATTCAATATTCTTTAATTTAAAGGAAGTAAAGGGAGTAAATTAAGGGTAGGACATGGCAGGGCAGCTCGGCAGCGTGGAGTGCTCCTCCTGTGCTATGTGGGAAGTCAGGGACACTTTCGGTGTCCAGGGCGAACATATGTGCAGGAAGTGTCTCCAGCTGCAGCTACTCGAAATCCACGTTTCGGAGCTGGAGCTGTGGTTGGAGTCACTGTGGAGCATCCGCGAAGCTGAGATCATCGAGAATAGCACGTTTAACGAGGTGGTAACACTGCAGGTAAAGAGTGCACAGACAGACAGGAAATAGGTGACTGCCAGACAGATTAAAAGAACTAGGAAGGTAGTGCAGGAGTCCCCTGGCTCCATCTCCCTCACCAACAGATTTTCCATTTGGGATACTGATGGAGGAGATGGTTTCACAGGGGAATGCAGCAAGAGCCAAGTCCGTGATACTACGAGTGGCTCAGCTGCATAGGAGGGGAGGAAAAAGAGTGGGAGAGCAATAGTGATAGGGGATTCTATCGTAAGGGGAACAGATAGACGTTTCTGTGGCCGCAGACGTGACTCCAGGATGGTATGTTGCCTCGCTGGTGCCAGGGTCATGGATGTCACTGAACGGCTGCAGGGCATTCTGAAGGGGGAGGGCGAACAGTCAGAGGTCGTGGTTCACATTGGTACCAACGACATGGGTAGAAAGAGGGATGAGGTCCTGCAACAAGAATTTAGGGAGCTAGGTAGCAGATTAAAAATTAGGACCTCAAAAGGTTGTAATCTCTGGATTACTCCCGGTGCCACGTGCTAGTGAGTATAGGAACAGGAGGATAGAGCAGATGAATGCGTGGCTAAAGAGTTGGTGCAGGAGGGAGGGCTTTAGTTTCCTGGATCACTGGGTCTGCTTTTGGGGAAGATGGGACCTGTACAAGTCGGATGGGATGCACCTGAACCGGAACGGGACCAACATCCTTGCTAATTTTGCTAATTTTGTTGCGGGGGGTTAAACTAACTTGGCAGGGGGATGGGATTCAGAGTGGAGCTATAGTAGGGGGTGATGCACAGCCAAATAGAGAGGAAAAAACAAGTCAGCCTGGAAGGCAGAGCAAATATGTAAAGGCACAAGGGAGTATGGCAAGGCTGGATGGCATTTATTTTAATGCAAGGAGTCTTGCGATTAAGGCAAATGAATTGAAGGTGTTGATGAACACATGGGAGTATGATATTGTTGCTATCACAGAGACATGGTTGTGGGAGGGGCAAGACTGGCAGCTCAGTCTTCCGGGGTATAGAATCTTCAGGCAAGACAGAGGGGGTTGTAAAAGAGAAGGGGGTGTTGCAATATTAATCAAGGAGTCAATTACTGCTGTAAGGAGGGATGATATCTTAGCAGGTTCCTCTAATGAGGCCATATGGGTAGAACTTAAAATCAAAAAGGGGGCAAGCACTTTGCTGGGAGTGTACTATAGGCCCCCAAACAGTCAGGAGGAGATAGAGGATCAGATATGTAGGCAAATCTCAGAAGTGTAGAAATAATAGGGTAATAATAGTAGGGGATTTCAACTTCCCCAATATTAACTGGGATAGTCAGAGTGTGAAAGGCTTAGAGGGTGCGGAATTCTTAAAGTGCATCCAGGAGAGCTTTTTGAGCCAGCATGTAGAAAGTCCTACAAGAGACGGGGCGGTATTGGACCTAATTCTAGGGAATGTAGCCAGGCAAGTGGTAGAAGTATCAGTAGGAGAGCATTTTCGTGATAGTGACCATAATTCGGTGAGATTTAAGGTGGTCATGGAAAAGGACAAAGATGGACCGGAAATAAAGGTTCTAAATTGGGGGAAGGCCAATTTTAATATGATAAGGCAGGATCTGGCCAAAGTGGACTGGGATCAGCTACTTGTAGGAAAATCCACATCAGAGCAGTGGGAGTCTTTCAGAAAGGAAATAGAGAGAGTACAGCGTCAACATATTCCCATAAAGGTCAAGGGTGGGACCAACAAGCCCAGGGAACCCTAGATGTCAAGGGATATACAAGAATGGATTAGGAAAAAAAGGGAGGCTTTTGGCAGATACAAAGGACTAAAAACAGTGGAAGCCCTAGAGAAGTATAGAAAGTGCAGGGGGGTACTTAAATAAGAAATTAGGAGAGCGAAGAGGGGGCATGAAAAAACACTGGCGGGCAAAATAAAGGAAATCCCAAGGTATTGTGTAAGTATATTAAGGGCAAGATGATAACCAGGGAAAGAGTAGGGCCCATTAGGGACCAAAGTGGCAATCTGTGTGCAGAGCCGGAAGATGTAGGTGAGGTTTTAAATGAATATTTTGTATCTGTGTTCACTATGGAGAAGGACGATGTAGGGATAGAAATCAGGCAGGGGGATTGTGATATACTTGAACAAATTAGTATTGAGAGGGAGGAGGTACTAACGGTTATAGCGGGCTTAAAAATCCCCAGGCCCTGACGAGATGTATCCCAGGCTGCTGTGTGAGTCAAGGGAGGAGATTGCAGGGGCTCTGGCACAAATTTTCAGAACCTCTCTGCCCACAGGGGAGGTGCCAGAGGACTGGAGAACAGCTAATGTAGTACCATTATTCAAGAAGGGTAGTAGGGATAAACCAGGGAATTACAGGCCAGTGAGCCTAACATCAGTGGTAGGGAAATTATTGGAAAAAATTCTGAGGGACAGAATTAGTCTCCACTTGGAGAGGCAAGGATTAATCAAGGATAGTCAGCATGGCTTTGTCAGGGGGAGATCATGTCTGATCAATTTGATTGAATTTTTCGAGGGGCTGACTAGGTGTGTGGATGAGGGTAGTGCAGTTGATGTAATTTACATGGACTTCAGTAAGGCTTTTGACAAAGTCCCACATGGGAGACTGGACAAGAAGTTAAGAGCCCATGGGATCCAAAATTTGCTTAGTGGCAGGAGGCAGAGGGTGATGGTCGAAGGTTGTTTTTGTGACTGGAAGCCTGCGTCCAGTGGTGTACCGCAGGGATCGGTGCTGGGTCCTTTGCTGTTGTAGTGTACATTAATAATTTAGATATGAATGTTGGAGGTATGATCAGTCCAAAAATGTGTGGGTTAGGTTGATTTGGCTATGATAAATTGACCGTTAGTGTTAGGGGGGATTAAATATGTGGGGTTATGGGGATAGGATGGGATATGTTAGGGGGAATTAAATACGTGGGGTTACGGGGGTAGGGTGGGATATGTGTACTGTGGGGATTAAAGCAGGGACAGGGTACTGGATTTGAATGATCAGCCATGATCGTATTGAATGGCGGAGCAGGCTCGACGGGCCGAATGGCCTACTCCTGCTCCTAGATTCTATGTTTCTATGTTTTATGTTTTAAGTTTGCAGATGACACAAAAATTGGTGGTCTGGTAAATAGTGAGGAGGGAAGCCTCAGGCTACAGGATGATATAGACGTGTTGGCTAAATGGGCAGAACAGTGGCAAATGGAATTTAACCCGGAAATGTGTGAGGTGATGCATTTTGGGAGGACTAACAAGGCAAGCGCGGAGAGGAGGCCTGGGACCGGAGCTGAGCGGCGGACCTGCGAGAGGCACAGAGTCAGCGATAGGAGGATTAAAAGAGCACGGAGAGGAGGCGTGGGACCGGAGCTGAGCGGCAGACCTGCGAGAGACACAGAGTCAGCGAGAGGAGAGAGTGAAGTAAAAAGTAATCGAAGTGTGATGTCACCAGAAAACAGGTAAGTGATTGGTAGGTGAGTATTTTTCTCTTTCTCGCTTTTTTCCAAACTTAATTTTCGTGGTTTATAGTTTCTAGGATCTCTGTTGTGTAGTGGGGAGTGCTGGTAAACAAGGGCCCTTGAGTATATCATTTAATTGTAGTGTAATTTGTGGTATTGATTTGATTTAATTTAATTTGAATTAATTAAACGGCAAGTCATGGCAGCACAGCTCGGCCCCATGGCATGCTCCTCCTGCACTATGTGGGAAAGCAGGGACACTTCCTGTGTCCCTGACGACCATGTGTGCGGGAAGTGTATCCAGCTGCAGCTACTGACAGACCACATTGCGGCGCTGGAGCTGCGAATGGATACATACTGAAGCATCGCGATGCTGAGCACATCGTGGATAACACGTTTAGGGAGTTGGTCACATCGAAGGTAAAGGCTGCACAGGCAGGAAGGGAATGGGTGACCACCAGGCAGAGTAGTAGGCGCAGGCAGGTAGTGCAGGGGTCCCCTGTGGCCATCCCCCTTTCAAACAGATATACCACTTTGGATATTGTTGAAGGGGATGGCTTATCGGGGGAAGGCAGCAGCAGCCAAGTTCCTGGCACCATGGGTGGTTCTTCTGCACAGGACAGGAGGAAAAAAGCGGTAGAGCTATAGTGATAGGGGATTCTATTGTAAGGGGAATAGATAGGCGTTTCTGCGGCCGCAAACGAGACTCCAGGATGGTATGTTGCCTCCTTGGTGCAAGGGTCAAGGATGTCTCGGAGCGGCTGCAGGGCATTCTGGAGGGGGAGGGTGAACAGCCAGTTGTCATGGTGCATATAGGTACCTACGATATAGGTAAAAAATGGGATGAGATCCTAAAAGCTGAATATAGGGAGTTAGGAGGTAAATTAAAAAAAATAGGACCTCAAAAGGTAGTAATCTCAGGATTGCTACCAGTGCCACGTGCTAGTCAGAGTAGAAATGGAAGGATATTTCAGATGAATACGTGGCTAGAGGAATGGTGCAAGGGGGAGGGATTCAAATTCCTGGGACATTGGAACCGGTCCTGGGGGAGGTGGGACCAGTACAAACTGGACAGTTTGCACCTGGGCGGGACTGGAACCGATATCCCAGGGGGAGTGTTTGCTAGTGCTGTTGGGGAGGGTTTAAACTAAAATGGCAGGGGGTTGGGAACCTGTGCAGGGAGACAGAGGAAAGGGAAGCAAGGATAGAAACAAAAGACAGGAAGGCGAATAGCAAAAGTGGAAGGCAGAGAAATCAAGAGTGTAAATCAGGGCCATAATAAATAATAATTCTAAAAAGACTAAGGGGTAGAAATTAGGTCGCGCCCCATTTGGGGCGCAAATATCAACCGCGCGCAAATATTAGCGCCTGGCGCTAATTATCAGCACTGACAGGAAACTTCACTTTTACCGCCCCGGGAGGTGAGTGGAGCGCTAAATTAGGCGCTGCACACCTCTCTTAAGGCGCAAAGGCCTAGGAGTGAGGCGCTACCTCAGCGCACGAGCGCAGCGCAGCTGCTGCCAGTTAGCGAGGGAACACAGACACACTGGCGCCGGACACTTCTTAAAGCGGGGGGGGCCACTTGCTCCCCAGCCACACCCTGCTCATTGCAGCCTTGAATCTCAGCCTGGAGAGACCTGTAATCCATTTTGCTGCCAAGCATGGAGAGGGTGAGAGAACGCGCTCATCGCTTCACCGAGCGGGCCTTGGATGCTCTGGTTGACGCAGTGGAGCGCAGACGATGCATGCTGTTCCCGGAGAGTGGCAGGAGGCCTTTGCCACGCGAGTTCAGAAGAGTGTGGAGGGAGGTGGCTCAGAGCGTCTCCTCCAGGAGCATGGTGCCCAGGACCCATGTCCAGTGCCGCAAAAAGTTCAACGACCTCACTCGGGTCGTCAGGGTGAGTGGCTTTTTCTCAATACCTCTCCATCCCTCCATCTCAACCTCACTCTATGGCCAGAGGGTCTTAAAACCCCAATGCACAACACTCATGCAACACCTATGGCCCTTTCATCAAACACACACACACATTCCACACTTTGCATACAGTAAGGGCTATTCACCTATGGGAGGCACATCAGGCAAGACCATGGCTGCATATTGTAAGGGCTATTCACCTATGGGAGGCACATCAGGCAAGACCATGGCTGCATATTGTAAGGGCTATTCACCTATGGGAGGCACATCAGGCAAGACCATGGCTGTATATTGACTCAGATGCTGTCCTTTTTCTTGCAGGCTAAGCTGGCTCATAATCGGAGACAGCAGCAACGGACGGGTGGAGGGCGGCTTCAGCTGCAACCCCTCAGCAATCTGGAGGAGCGCGTCCACAGGATTGTGGCAAGCCGGGTGATCGGTCCCGTCGCCACTGGAGACGCCGACCCCGTTGTGGACAGCAATGGTAAGGTCATCACCTTTTTGTCCTCTGTCCTTCCACTTGTCCCTCACAATACCAGCCTTTGACACTTTCAATCCAACTTGCTAACTCGCTGCACTTATTCCTCCCTTACTGCCACCCTGTCCTCACGCTAAAGCCACTCTTGTACCTCCCTGCTTTCAGATGGTGATTCACCAGCTGAGGAGATGGTCCCTGAAGCTGCCACTGGGAGTGATGCTGCAGCTGAGGAGGAAGAGGAAGCCGGAGCATCAGTGCCACCCTCTCCCGAGGAAGCCCATGGCCACACTGGGAACACGCCTTCCCCGGAGGGGAGCAGGGGGGAAGGGGCTGATGATGGTGAAGTTCCAGGACCCAGCGGGCTGCAGCAACGCCATTGGGGGGGGAGGGAAGAACGGGGGAGCAGGGGGGAAGGGGCTGATGATGGTGAAGTTCCAGGACCCAGCGGGCTGCAGCAACGCCATGGGGGGGGGAGGGAAGAACGGGAGCCTTCTCCCCAGAGGGAGAGTATGCCAGACACTCCTAATGCAATGGACGCAGAGGAGGAGCGGCTGATTGCAGAAATGAACAGCCAGGCGGTGGGCATGCACACTGAGCTCATGGGTGCAGTGGGAAGGGTGCCCGAATGCATTGAGGCACTGGCAAGGAGTGTGGAGCACTTCGCTGTAGCACAGGTGGATGCCACACTAAAGCTTACTGCTGCAATTCAGTCACTGGCTGCCAGGAACCCATCTGAGACTGCTCTCATGCAGACTCAGATTGAGGCCACGCGAGCACTGACTGCTGCCATCCTCGATGGTTCGTGCACATGTCCCCGGGGCTGTCACCGCACCGCAGCAGGCCAGCAATCTGTTCTCCGGCAAATTGCTCCGGATGCTGAAGTGCTGCCCCGTGGGAGTGCCAGTGTGTCGGGCGAGCAGGGAGTTGCTGTCCTCTCTCACGATGACAGCATTCCTGCTGCCAACACTGTCACTTCTCCACTGCACTTGCCACCGCCTGTAGGACAGACTGCTGCCGCCCATGCAGAGTTGGTGCAGTCTGCAGCCGGGCCCTCCAGGCCCAGAAGTGGTCGAGGCCGTCCTTCAGGGGCATCTGCAGTGTCAGGGTCTGACAAGCAGCAGCCTTCCACCAGCCTTGCTGCAGCCACTGAGGTCCCATTACGGAGGAGCAGTAGGGTTAGAAGGGGGGAAGTGCGCAAGGGAAGGAGATCACCCTCGAAGGGCAAAAAGTAGGAGGTGTGCCAAAATGCTGGTCATTTTTTTATTAAAGGCCGAGGTTCATGGCCCAACTTTTGTTTAGTGTTTTGGACATTATCTCCAGGTTGTGAGAACCAGTTATGTTATTGACTGTTTTTTTGTGTTTATTTCTATGAGTTTGTCATGAGGAATTGACACACACAGAGTTTGTACAATAAATAAGTTTCTGTATTCAAAATATACATGGCTGGTGGTTGGAATTATTGGTGCCTTGGCCGGCTTAGGGGTTGCGTGCTGGGTTGATTCGTGTTTGTAGCACTGGCAGGGGCCCTAGAAGCGGCTTGCTATTAGTCGTTGACGGACGGCCCTTGCAGTTTGACCATTGTGGGCCGCCCTCCTGCCTTGGTGCTGCTGCTGATCATCGTCCTCGGCCTGTTCCTCCTCTTCCTCCTCCTCCTCTTGTGGTGCTGCAAGGCCTGGTGGCATTGGCTGCGTCCTGAGGATTGCCATGTTGTGCAACATGCAGCACACCACTACGAATTTGGAAACTTGCTCAGGCGAGTACTGCAGGGCTCCTCCGGAATGGTCCAGACAGCGGAATCGTTGTTTGAGCACGCCGATTGTGCGCTCAATAATGTTCCTCGTTGCTTGTTGGCTTTCCTGGTACCGCAGCTCAGCAGGGGTGTTTGGCGCACGGAGCGGTGTCATCAGCCAGGTGCTCAATGCGTACCCCTTGTCCCCCAGAAGCCAACCAACTGGCTGATGCGGTGCCTCGAAAATTTCTGCCACAGTACTCTGGCGCAGGATGAAAGCATCGTGGCAGCTGCCCGGATAGTGGGCATTGACAGCGAGAATCACCTGTCTGTGGTCACAGACCAACTGCACATTCAAGGAATGGAACCCCTTTCTGTTCCGGAACTCCTCTGCATTCTCTCGCGGAGCACGCAAAGCCACATGCGTGCAGTCAATGGCGCCCTGCACCATGGGGAAGCCCGCTACCCTCGCAAAGCCCATAGCACGGTCATGCTGCTTGTCTGGGGTCATAGGGAAGGAGATGAAGTCTCGTCTCCTTGTGAAGAGGGCATTGGTGACCTGCCGGATGCAGCGATGCACCGCAAACTGGGAGATATTGGCGAGGTCCCCAACAGCAGCTTGGAATGAGCCAGTGGCGTAGAAGTTCAAAGCCACTGTGACCTTCACTGCCACCGACAGAGACGTCCTGGACCTCAGCTGAGGCTGCAGATCTGGCTGCAGCAGGTGGCAGAGCTCAGTGACCACCTCCTTGCTGAATCGCAGCCTTCGCAAACACAGCTCCTCGGACATGTGGATGTAGGAGAGCTGTTCACGATATACCCTGGGAGGGTAAGCTCTCCTGTACATGCGCCTGATGACCCTCCTCCGTCTGGCCATCATTGCCACTCTCTGTCTGCGTCTCACTCTCCTCCGATTGAGCTGGAGCAGGACGACGCCCCCAATCATTGCAGCCCCCATATTCTCTTTGCCAGAAAAGTAATGAGGTACAGCAACGAAAGTAGCAGCAAAGTTAGGATGAACTACGCAAAACTACCTCACAAAGCGTTGAGTCAATGTAGAAGTCTCTCTCTCTCTCTCTCCGAATCTCTCTCTCTCTCTCAGAATGAGTGGTGCATAAATGTCGACCACAGAAAAAGACAGGAAGAGGCCCCCTTTAAATAGCGCCCCCCCCCAGCCCCACACCGATTGATAACGTTCCAGTCTTCCGGTCGTTGGAAGCGCCAGGCGGTAAGGCAGGGGGCGCCACTCAATTTCCGCTCCGGGGCGCCCCAAGGGCGTTGCACCACGGAATGACGTCACAATCTGCGCGCGCAGGTGGTCGCAGCGGTAAGTTTTAGCGCCGCCGCACAATCTCAAGTTAAGTTCTCGAGCGGCGCAAACAGCGCTGCGCCCGGGCGTTAACGCCTTAACGCCCCATTAGCGCCCATTTAAGGCGCTAACGGGAGGTGCAACCAACTGAATTTTTACCCCTAAGTGTTTAAAAAATCAAGCCTGAAGTCTTTGGGGTAGAAATTAGGTCGCGCCCCATTTGGGGCGCAAATATTGTCCGGACGCAAATATTAGCGCCTGGCGCTTATTATCGGCACTGACAGGACACTTCACTTTTACCGCCCCGGGAGGTGAGTGGAGCGCTAAAGCAGGCGCTGCACACCTCTCTTAAGGCGCAAAGGCCGAGCAGTGAGGCGCTAACTCGGAGCGCTGGCGAAGCTCATGTAATGTCAGTCAGCAATGGAACACACACACAATGGCACGGGCCAGTTCTTAAAGGGGATGGTTAATCTTGCTTTCCATCCACATCCTGTTCATTGCTGCCTTGAATCTCGGCCTGGAGAGACTTGCACATCAAATGTGCTGGAAAGAACAATGGAGCGTACCAGGCAAAGAGCTCAGAGTGCAGCTCCCACAGTCTCTGCTAAATCGATACAAGGAATGGCAAATCAAAATGAACCTGCAAAGTGCTGCTCAGTACCCAAAACTCCTTCACACAATGTTGAATCTCTCCAGAAGTCTCTCCTTCTCTCTCTCAGAATGCGTAGTTCAAAAATGCCACCAACAATAAAAGACAGGAAGAGGCCCCCTTTAAATAGCGCCCCCCCCAGCCCCACAGCGATTGATAGCGTTCCAGTCTTCTGGTCGTTGGAAGCGCCAGGCGGTAAGGCAGGGGGCGCCACTCAATTTCCGCTACGGGGCGCCACAAGGGCGTTGCACCATGGAATGACGTCACAATATGCGCGCGCAGGTGGTCGCAGCGGTAAGTTTTAGCGCCGCCGCACAATCTCAAGTTAAGTTCTCGAGCGGCGCAAACATCGCTGCGCCCGGGCGTTAGCGGCTTTGCGCCCCATTAGCGCCCTCTTAAGGCGCTAACGGGAGGCGCAACCAAGTGAATTTTTACCCCTTTGTGTCTTAATGCGAGGAGCATTCGTAATAAGGTGGATGAATTAGCTGCACAAATAGAGGTAAAGAAATATGATTTGATTGGGATTACAGAGACATGGCTCCAGGATGACCAAGTCTGGGAATTGAACATCCAGGGGTATTCAATATTCAGGAAGGAGAGGAAAAAAGTAAAAGGAGGTGGGGTAGCATTGCTGGTGAAAGAGGAGATTAACACAATCGTAAGGAAGGATATTAGCTCCGATGATGTGGAATCTGTATGGGTAGAGCTGAGAAATACCAAGGGGCAGAAAACATTAGTGGGAGTTGTATACAGACCCCCAAACAGTAATGCGGAGGTTGGGGATGGCATTAAATGGGAAATTAGAGATGCGTGCAATAAGGGCACAGCAGTTATCATGGGTGACTTTAATCCACATATAGATTGGGCTAACCAAATTCATAACAATACTGTGGAGGAGGAATTCCTAGAGTGTATACGGGATGGTTTCCTCAACCAATAGGTCGAGGAACCAACTCGAGATCAGGCCATCTTAGACTGAGTATTATGTAATGAGAAAGGATTAATTAGCAATCTTGTTGTGCGAGGCCCCTTGGGGAGGAGCGATCATAATATGATAGAATTCTTCAGTAAAATGGAGAGTGAAGTAGTTGACTCAGAGACTAGGGTCCTGAATTTAAATAAAGGAAACTACAATGGTATGAGTCACAAGTTGGCTAGGATGGATTGGGGAACATTACTTAAAGGGTTGATGGTGGATAGACAATGGCAAACATTTAAAGATCGCATGGATGAACTGCAGAATTTGTTCATCCCTGTTTGGCATAAAAATAAAACAAAGAAGTTGACTCAACCGTGGCTAACAAGGGAAATTCGGGATAGCATAAGATCCAAGGAGAGGACATATATAATTTGGCCAGAAAAAGCAGCAAACCTGAGGATTGGGAGCAGTTTAGGATTCAGCAAAGGAGGACAAAGGGATTAATTAAGAGGGGGGAAATACATTATGAGAGTAAGCTTGTAGGGAACATAAAAACTGACTGTAAAAGCTTCTATAGATATGTGAAGAGAAAAAGATTGGTGAAGTCAAGCGTAGGTCCCTTGCAGTCAGAATCAGGGGAATTTATAATGGAGAACAAAGAAATGGCAGACCAATTAAATATATACTTTGCTTCTGTCTTCACAAAGGAGGACACAAATAACCTCCCAGAGATGTCGGGGAACATAGGGTCTAATGAGAGGGAGGAATTGAATGAAATCAGTATTTGTAGGGAAATGGTGTTAGGGAAATTGATGGGATTGAAGGCCGATAAATCCCCAGGTCCTGATAATCTACATCCTCGGGTACTAAAGGAAGTGGCCCTAGAAATAGTAGATGCATTGCTGGTCATCTTCCAAAATTCTATGGACTCTGGAACAGTTCCCATGGATTGGAGGATAGCTAATGTAACCCCACTATTTAACAAAGGTGGTAGAGAGAAAACGGGGAATTATAGAACAGTAAGTCTGACATCGGTAATGGGGAAAATGCTAGAGTGTATTATTAAAAGATGTAATAGCAGAGCCCTTGGAAAACAGTGACAGGATCGGACAAAGTCAACATGGATTTACAAAAGGTAAATCATGCTTGAGTAATCTGCTGGAATTTTTTGAGGATGTAACTGGTAGAATAGATAAGGGAGAACCAGTGGATGTGGTGTATTTGGACATTCAGAAGGCTTTCGATAAGGTCCCGCATAAGAGATTAGCGTGCAAAGTTAAAGCACACAGGATTGGGGGTAAGGTACTGTCTTGGATAGAGAACTGGTTGGCAGACAGGAAGCTAAGTGTTGGAATAAACGGGTCTTTCTCTGAGTGGCAGGCAGTGACTAGTGGGGTACCGCAGGGATCGGTGCTAGGACCCCAGCTATTCACTATCATATATATATATATTTTTAGATGTAATATCTCCAAGTTTGCAGACGACACAAAGCTGGGTGGGCGTGTGTGCTGTGAGGAGGAGGCAGAGAAACTTCAGTATGATTTGGACAGGTTGGGTGATTATACTGCATTTGCCATGCATCTGCCCAATGTGGATAAATGCGAGGTTATCCACTTCGGTGGCAAAAACAGTAAGACAGATTATTATCTGAATGGCGATAGATTGGGAAAAGAGGAAGTGCAACGAGACCTGGGTGTCCTTGTGCACCAGTCGCTGAAGGTAAGCATGTAGGTGCAGCAGGCGGTTAACTAGGCAAATGGTATGTTGGCCTTCATAGCAAGAGGATTTGAGTACGGGAGCAAGGATGTCTTGCTGCTGTTGTACAGGGTCTTGGTGAGACCACACCTTGAGTATTGTGTGCAGTTTTGGTCGCCTTATCGGAGGAAGGATGTTCTTGCCATGGAGGGAGTGCAGTGAAGATTCACCAGACTGATACCTGGGATGGCAGGAATGATGTATGAAGAGAGATTGGGACGATTGGGCTTGTATTCGCTATAGTTTAGAAGAATGAGAGGGGATCTCATTGAAACTTATAAAATTCTAGCAGGACTAGACAGACTAGATGCAGGAAGGATGTTCCCAATGGCAGGGGGGTCCAGAACCAGGGGTCACAGTCTAAGGATAAGGGGTAAGCCATTTAGGACTGAGATGAGGAGGAATTTCTTCACCCAGAGAGTGGTGAACTTGTGGAATTCTCTACCACAGAAGGCAGTTGAGGCCAATTCATTAAATATATTCAAGAAGGAGTTAGATATATTTCTTAAGGCTAAAGGGATCAAGGGATATGGGGAGAAAGCAGGGACAGGGTACTGAATTTGGATGATCAGCCATGATCTCATTAAATTGTGGAACAGCCTCGAGGGGCTGAATGGCCTACTCCTGCTCCTATCTTCTATGTTTCTATGTAAGAGCAGGGAGGTTATGATGGAGCTGCACAAAACGCTAGTTAGGCCACAGCTGGAATACTGTGTGCAGTTCTGGTCACCACACTATAGGAAGGATGCGATTTGCATTGGGGAGGGTGCAGAGGAGATTCACCAGGATGTTACCTGGGCTGGAGCGCTTTAGCTATGAAGAGAGACTGGACAGGCTGGGGTTGTTTTCCTTAGAGCAGAGAAGGCTGAGGGGGGACTTGATTGAGGTGGACAAAATTATGAGGGGCATTGATAGGGTTGATAGAAAGGAACTTTTCCCCTTAGTAGAGGGGTCAATAACCAGGGGGTATAGTTTCAAGGTAAGTGGCAGGAGGTTTAGAGGGGATTTGAGGAAAATCTTTTTCACCCAGATGGTGGTTGGAATCTGGAGCTCACTTCCTGAAAGTGTGGTAGAGGCAGGAACCCTCATAATATTCAAGAAGCATTTAGATGAGCACTTGAAACGCCATAGCATACAAGGCTACGGACCAAGTGTTGGAAAATGGGATTAGAATAGACAGGGCTTGATGGCTAGCGCCACTGGAAGCACCCCGCATCCCTCTTGGGGCGCTGCGAGGGAATATCCTGGCGCAACGTGCCGCGGTATTGCAGGCCTTCCTCCCCTTCTTAAAGGGGAGGGACCCTGCGCAGCGCGAACCGGGGCCCAGCTGGGCCCCCGGGGATCGGGAGTGCCGGCAAAAGAGCCCGGCACTCAAGAGAAGTGCCGGGCTCTTGGAGCGCAGCCGGCACTTCACGGTGGGGGGGCTTCACGGGGGCCGGGGACAGCAACGGTGGCAGGTGCTGGCAGGCGGCCAGCAACAAAAATGGCCGCCTGCCACCTCCCCTTTAAATATCGCCGCCCCGGCCGCACGTACGCCTCCCTGAACCCGTCGGACATAGCGTCTGGCGGTAAATCAGGGGGCGCGACTGAAGATCGCGGCTGGAGCGCGAGCGGGGTGCTGCGCACGGCGATGACATCATCGCCGGCGGCGCAGCGCCACAGGGCGCTACCGGCTGGCGCCGCCGCTAACCTCCCGCTGAATTTTGCGGGAGGCGTGGGCGGCGCTGCGCCCGGGCGTTAGCTGCTTTACGCCCCATTAGCGCCCTCTTAAGGCGCTAACGGGAGGCGCAAGCAGCTGAATTTTTCCCTCTATGACTCTAACCCATGGCTGCTGCAAGTAGATTGGGGAACTGCAGGGCCTAAGCGTGGCAGAATTCTCAGGGTTTCATGGGAATGTCTTCAACACACCCCCAGCCTGCTACCAGGATGCAGTGCGTGGCTGGAAGACTTACCTGCACCCACATGGGAATTTCTGATGGAGGAAAAATGGGGTGGAATCACAGCAGATCCGAGTTTTTGCCTTAAATTCCTACATGCCCCTTTCCCCACATGATGAATCTATCTAATTTGTGGCCTCCCCAACCTTAGGAATTTTGGGTACTTTAGCGTCTGACAGTTTCCAAAATCATAAAATATATTTACTATTTATTTTGGTGAACTATTTGCTGCAGATATTTGGACAGCCGTTAATATTTTCTCTCAATTACCAATGAGGCGATATATTGCAACCTTGGCAGTAAAGCTTCTTTAAGAAGTGTTTACACCACTCCACACATTTCAATGCAGGCTTAACAGAGTGGTAACTGATTATTGTCAATGAACTGAAAACACTCATTTAGCCAATTATTGGTATTAGGGTCACATTTGAAATATCTCAGAACCTTTTTATCACTGGCTCTAAGCCACAGATAAAGTTATGTTACTGCTGCCTGTCTTCAAGCAATATGTTTTAATGCATCTTTCAATACCGTAATAATTTCCAATATGGATCGACTTTATGGATGCATCATGGCATGAAGCAATACTGATGATATCTTCCAATACTGCTACTTAATCCAATATATGCAATGCACCTACTTACATTTTGTACTTTAAGTGTTCTTAGGAAAAGTTTGCAAGGTCAACATTTTTGTTGAAAAAATGATTTATATTTGGAGATGTCATGTTGTTGCTTATGGTTCCAGTATTGGCAAGCAGGGTATGGGAGTATTCTTCAACTCCAGTGGTAAGCCAGGAATGAGTGACAATAATATTTTCTAAAGCAATATATTGCAATTCCTGGTGAGTGGCACATTATACTTTTTGGCTCATGATATTAAATAAAACATCATTGTCACCCTATACTTGGCTCAGTGCTGATTTAGGAATTGCTGGACTTGGTCTCTTGCGCATTGCTCCCAATTGAAGGGAGTCAATGTCCTCATGCACACATTTGATTTGCTCGAGGAATGTATTCTTCCTTGAATTGCTACATAGAAGTTTCTCCAGGCAGGAACACTTGGTTGATACTAATTATGTTTGGTGGGGTAAATAAATAATCAGATTTAGAAATCTGTGTGGGGTGGGGGCAGGAGGAATTTGGGGTGGAACTTATTCCTGCCAGGTTTCCCCCCACCCCCACCACCTCCCCAAATCCCTTGGAGAACCTGGCTAGTGATCTAGAAGAAGCTGACTGAATGAAAAAAAAAAGCTAAGGCATGAATATTACTGTGAAGTACCAGCACAGGACATGAAGGGAAATATTTATTAAAGATGAATGCAAAAATCACTGTACTGACAGAGAAATGTTAGCAAGAATACAAAGTATTCGATGTGATAGTGAAAATGGTAGAATTTATGTAAATTACATTGCAAATGCCATCAATGGAAAAGGCAATGTACTGCAGGAAGCAATTTCCTGGGGCTAAATCACCATATCTCAGTCCTAACTGCTCTTGTGTATAAAGGCAATGGCCCAGAAATTAAACACGGAGCGTTCCTGCGGGGGTAAGGCTTCCTCGCGATATCTCACTGCGCGCCTACCTTTTCCCTCCGGGCTCACACGAACTTTAGTTTCAAGGCTGCAGCTGTGCAGTGTGTGCGTATCCCAGAGACGGAGTTAGTTCGTGCGAGCTCTGGGAATCACGTGATTCAGTTAGAGCCAATGGCAGCACACCATCTTTCATTCATAGTTTTGACAGCAAGGGCTGTCAAAGCTATGAATCTATACCCCCCCAAAAGAACAGCTAAACCTCAATAAATTTTTTTTAAAAAGCCATCACATTAATAAAATAAGTATAGTTAAATAAATTAACCACTTTAAACAAAAAATTAAATTTTTGAAAAAATTTAAAATCTTTTTAAAAGTTATAAAAATAAACTTACCTTTCTTTAAAGTCTCTAAAAAAGATAAACCTGTTGAAAAAAATTTAAAATACTTAATTAACTACTTACCTTGTTAAAAGAGGATCTTACGCCTCCTTTCTTTATGTGCAAAATCTTCCATGCTTACCTGCGCGTTCAAAGCACTAAGTGCACTGCGTGCGCGCAGCCTGTAGCGCGCACGCGGTTTACTTAGGAACCGCCCCCTTTTGAGTTCACGAAGTGCCGGTTTCCCGCGCATGCGCAGTGCATGCTGGAAACCGGCAATTGGAGACCTAAAATGCGAGAGTACACAGTGCGTACTCTCGCGTATTAGGTCAAATTTTCGGGCCAATATTCGCACACGTGGGCAAAGCACACACCAGACTTGAAACAATTCCTTCCAGGAAATGTCATTGATCTATTTAGGAGGAAATCTGTAAGGGATTGGAACTGTGGACATTTGAGGGGATTCATAATTACTGGTATAGTAATCACAAAAGCTTAGAAATTCCACTCTGTATTGGGCAGAATTCTGGTAAAATGTGATGGGGGTGGGGTGCAGAATTTAGGGTAGAACCTTCATCCATTATGCAGGAAACCCCATTGAGGGTGCAGGTAGCTTTGCCCACATCCCAAAAGCAATTTGGGAACATGCCTGGGGCCTTCTCGGGAATCCCACCAGAAGCACCTCTGATAGGCATTAGTGAGAGCTCCACCCACAGAGCAGGTGTAATCCCGTTCTGAAACTAAAGTGGGACCTGAAGTTCAATAGGAAAAATAGCAACAGGAGTAGGCCATTCAGCCCCTTGAGCCTGTTCTGCCATTCAATGAGATCATGGGTGATCTGCAACCTAACTCCATATACCCGCCTTTGGCCCATATCCCTTATACCTTTGGTTAGCAAAAAGCTATCAATCTCCAATTTAAAATTATCAATTGATCTAGCATCAATTGCCGTTTGCAGAAGAGAGTTCCAAACTTCTACCATGCTCTTTGTATAGAATGGTTTCCTAATTTCACTCCTGATAGGTCTGACTCTAATTTTTAGACTATTTCCCCTAGTCCTAGAATCCCCAACCAGCGAAAATAGTTTATTTCTATCTACCCTATCTGTTCCCCTTAATTTCTAGAAAACTTTGATTAGATTGTGAAGGAATAGCCAGGATTCAGAAAAATACACGATACTACAAACCGATTTCTGTAATTATTAATAAATGACATACTGGGTTTAAAAGTCTGAAAGCCTCGGCGACACAGGCTGTCGGCACAATACAGGCTTATGAGATAAGATGGTTTGTTAACACAAAGCTGTGAACACAAGCTTTGAAATGGGAATGGGTTATTGACCAAGAAACAAGCCCCATTGATAAAGCAAAGGTTTGCTTCCAGAGCGTCTGAACATTGGAATCAAAACAATGGAATGACCCAAGTAAAGTGTTATAATCTAACACGTCAAACAGGTGCACAGAACATTAAAAAAACCAAGTGCCTTTGAAAGAATGACATCAAGTAAGAAATACCTGTCGTAAAATAGTTTTATGTTAAACTTAGAAACAGGAAACACGATTAAATATGCAACCAATAGAGCTAGCTAGAAAACAAGTAAACACTGAGAGAAGTGTTTTCAATTTACATATTGTAAATATGATACCTACAGAAGGCTTTGAAGATATGACATCAAGTAAAATAAATGCCTGCTGAACAAATAGTTTTAATGTTAAACTTGAAAGATGGAGTCCCAAGGTCTGATAAAAACCAATTGAAGTAAATTAGAAATGCATGAAGATACTAGAGAAGTGGTTTTAATTTACAAGTTGTAAAAAATACACAAACAAGATGACTTTGAAAATATTACTTCAATGGATACACCAAGCAATCACATTGTTCTTGTATTGAACTTCGAATACCATGGAGTCACAACGTCTGAAAATAACCAGTTAAAGTAGTATTAGAAATTCAATAAAAAGACTTCCTAAGAATTGCATCAAACAGAAACCATTGCTGTCATTGTGTTTATGATGGTTTTGGAAACACCTAAACAGGACACAAGTCTAAAAGCATTCAACAGAGATATCAATAAAGAATATAACAAAGTCAGCAAAGAATGACTTGATACAATTAGCTTACACAAGCACGAAAACTTCAAAGGATAAACCACCCAAAAAAGAGTATAAAAAATAGACCTTTTCAGACAGAAAAGTCAGAAGTCGCTGGGAAGGCAAGCATTTCTCAACTTAGCAGATATTCTCTAAGTTTTTAACTTTTGAGTCTCGGGGATCAATGTACTCTTGTTTGATTTTGGTGGATATTCTGGATTAAGAAATAAGTAGAAGTGTGGAAATGTAACGAAGTTAAGATTTGAGAATAAGGATCTCTGATAAGATAATGTAAGCTATTTGTATTTTGAACGATTAAAGTTGCGATTGCCATAATAAATGTTAACTGAATGTCGGTTCTGTAATAAATCTATATATTTTTAGAATAGTCTCAGAGCATTTCTGTATCATCTTGCGAACTCAATTTCTGTACACTCAAAGGAGTTGCAGAATTCTGGGGGGTATTCCGGACCCTTATAATATCCGGAAGGTTACAGTCTAGTTAAACTTATTAAAAGTACTATCTGGAGTACGGTAACATCTTTAGACCGTTTCTTTCCTTTAGGGAGAGGTAGTCTGACCTTTAGACCCAATTCAGCGTTTTATGGGATCCGGCTACCGCTAACTTTAGTTGAGGGTAAACGTCTGGGGAATACGTCTGATCTGGGGTAGTCCGAAAGGGCTAGGACTTGTAATTATCACTTCAAGATCACCCCTTAACCTTCTAAATTCCAGGGAATATAACCCTAATTTGTGTAATCTCTCCTCGTAACTTAACCCTTGAAGTCCAGGTATCATTCTGGTAAACCTGCGCTGCACTCCCTCCAAGGCCAATATATCCTTCATAAAGTGTGGTGCCCAGAACTGCTCACAGTACTCCCAGGTGTGGTCTAACCAGGGCTTTGTATAGCTGCAGCATAACTTCTACCCCCTTGTATTCCAGTCCTCTAGATATAAAGGCCAGCATTCCATTAGCCTTTTTGATTATCTTCTGTACCTGTTCATGACATTTTAATGATCTATGTACCTGGACCCCCAAGTCTCTTTGGACCTCCACTGTTTTAAGCTTTTCACCATTTAGAACGTACCCTGTTCTATCCTTTTTAGGTCCAAAGTGGATGACGTCACATTTGCTTACATTGAAATCCATTTGCTATAGTTTTGGTCATTCACTTAATTTGTCGATATCCCTTTGTAATTTTATGCTTTCATCTACACTATCTACAATGCCGCTTATCTTTGTCATCAGCAAATTTGGATATATGACTTTTTATGCCATCATCTAAGTTGTTAATAAATATTGTGAATAGTTGAGGCCCCAACACAGATCCCTGCGGGACACCACTAGTCACATCCTGCCAATTTGAGTTTCTCTTCTCTTCTTCTTAGGCAGTCCCTCGGAACCGAGGATGACTTGCTCCCACATTAAAAATGAGTTCTCAGGTAACTGAGTCCAATGCGGGACCTACAGACTCTGTCACAGGTGGGGGCAGGCGGTGGTTGAAGGGGCGGGTGGGTGGGGTGCTTAGGTTGACGTGTGCTCCTTGCGCTTGGCTTGCGCTTGCTCCCGGCGAAGAGACGCGAGGTGTTCGGCGCCTTCCCGGATGCTTCTCCTCCACTTTGTGCGGTCTTGGGCCAGGGATTCCCAGGTGTCGGTGGGGATGTTGCACTTTTTCAAGGAGGCATTGAGGGTGTCCTTGAAGCGTTTCCTCTGCCCACCTGGGGCTCTCTTGCCGTGTTGGAGCTCCAAGTGGAGCGCTTGTTTTGGGAGTCTTGTATCGGGCATGCGGACGATGTGACCCGTCCATCGGAGCTGATCGAGCGTGGTCAAAGCTTCGATGCTGGGGATGTTGGCCTGAGCGAGAACACTGACGTTGGTGCACTTATCCTGCCAATGGATTTGCAGGATCTTGCGGAGGCAGCGTTAGTGGTACCTCTCCAGTGCTTTGAGGTGCCTGCTGTACATGGTCCATGTCTCTGAGGCATACAGGAGGGTGGGTATCACTACTGATCTGTAGACCATGACCTTGGTGCCGGGTTTGAGGTCCTGGTCTTCAAACACTCTCTTCCTCAGGCGACCGAAGGCTGCACTGGCACACTGAAGGCAGTGTTGGACTTCGTCATCTGCCCTTGTTGACAGTAGGCTCCCGAGGTATGGAAAGTGGTCCACATTGTCCAAGGCCTCGTCGTGGATTTTGATAATCAGGGGGCAGTACTGTGTGGCGCGGGCAAATCGGTAGAGGACCTTTGTCTTACGGATGTAATTTGAGTACCTACCCATTATCCCTACTCTCTGTCTCCTGCCACTCAGCCAATTTCCTAACCAGGTCAATAATTTGCCCTCAGTTCTGTGGGCTTCTACCTTAGATAACAGTCTCTTATGTGGGACTTTATCAATGCCTTCTGGAAGTCCATATAAGTAACATCTATAGTCATTTCCCTGTCCACTACTTTAGTCACCTCTTCAAAAAATTCAATCAGGTTTGTCAGGCATGACCCATCTTTCACAAATCCATGCTGGCTCTCTCTGATCAAATAAAAATTTGAGGTGTTCAGTCACCCTATCCTTAATTATAGACTAACAATTTCCCGACAACAGTTGTTAGGTTAACTGATCTATAATTCCCTGGTTTCCCTCTCTCGCCATTCTTAAATAGCGGAGTGACATGCGCAATTTTCCAATCTAAAGGAACGGTGCCTGAATCTAGAAAACTTCGAAGATTATAGTTCGGGCATATGCAATGGGCTCACCTACTTCCTTTAAAACACTTGGATGAAAACCATCTGGTCCTGGGGATTTGTCACTATTTGGTGCCATTATTTTCTTCATTACTGTTATTTTACTTGTGTTAATTTTATGGAGTCTCTGTCCCCGATTCAATATTAGTTTCCTTGGGATTTCTGGCATGCTATCCTCTTCTTCCACTGTAAATACTGATGCAAAGTAATTATTTAACATGTCCGCCATTTCCTTATCATTGACAATATCACCACTTTCAGTTTTTAAGGGGCCAACATTGCTCCTGACCACCCTCTTTTTCCTAATGTAATTGTAAAAATTCTCTGTATTGATTTTGATATCCCTTGCAAGTTTCTTTTCATACTCCCTTTTTGTAGCTCATACTATCTGTTTTGTGACCCTTTGCTGTTCTTTGTATCTTTTCCATTCACTAGAATCTGTGCTTTTTTTTTGCATTTTTGTATGCTTTTTCTTTTAGTTTTATGCTGTCACTTACCTCTTTAGTCGTCCGTGGCTGTTTTTTTGGCAAGTAGAGCTCTTGCCCCTCAGGGGTATGAACTGGTTCTGTATTACCTTAAATTCTTTTTTAAACATCTCCCACTGACCTCCTGTCATTTTACCCATTAACAGATTTGCCTAGTTTACTGTGGACAGTCTCTGCCTCATCCCATTGAAGTCGGCATTACCTAAATCTAGGATCTTAGTTGCAGTTTCGCATTTCTCCCTTTCAAATGCTATGTTGAACTCGATCATGTTATGATCGCTATTAGATAAATGTTCATGCAGTTAGGCTGTTAACTAAATCTGGCTCATTACTCATTACTAAATCTAATATGGCTTGCCCCCTTGTTGCCTCTAGGACAGGTAGATAAGGTGGTTAAGAAGGCATACGGAATGCTTGCCTTTATTTGCTGTAGCATAGAATACAAGAGCAGGGGGGTTATGCTTCAACTGTATAAAACACTAGTTAGGCCTCAGCTAGAGTACTGCATGCAGTTCTGGTCACCACATTACAGGAAAGATGTGATTGCACTAGAGAGGGTACAGAGGAGATTTACAAGGATGTCGCCGGGAGTAGAGAATCTTAGCTATGAGGAAAGACTGGATAGGCTGGGTTTGTTTTCCTTGGAACAGAGGAGGCTGAGGGGAGACCTTATTGAGGTGTATAAAATTATGAGGGGCCTAGATAAAGTGGATAGAAAGGACCTATTTCCCTTAGCAGCGGGGTCAGAAACCAGGGGGCACAGATTTAAAGTAATTGGTGGAAGGTTTAGAGGGGATTTGAGGGGAAATTTCTTCACCCAGAGGGTTGTGGGGGTCTGGAACTCACTGCCTGAAAGGGTGGTAGAGCCAGAAACCCTAACCACATTTAAAAAGTACTTGGATGTGCACTTGGGATGCTGTAACCTGCAGGGCTACGGACCAAGAGCTGGGAAGTGGGATTAGGCTGGATAGCTCTTCGTTGGCCGGCGCGGACACAATGTGCCGAAATGGCCTCCTTTCGTGCTGTAACTTTCTATGATTCTATGACATATTGTTGTAGAAAACGATCCCAGACACACTCAAGAAATTCACTACCTTTCTGACAGGTGCTAGTCTGCTTATCTCAATTTATATGAAAGTTAAAATCCCCCATTTAAACCACTCTGCCTTTACTACACGCTTGTCTAATCTCTGCATTTATACAATCTAGCACTTCATAGCTGCTAGCAGGGGGCCTATACACAACTCCCACTACAGTCTTAAATATTTTCCTATTTCTTATTTCTACCCATAAAGTCTCCACTTCCTGCTTACCTCTCTTTATAGCCTCTCTTATCATTGAAGTGATTTCATCCTTAATTATGAAGGCTACTCCTTCCCCTCTGTCATTTTCCCTATCTTTCCTTATAACCTGGTATATTTAGTTTCCAGTCCTGACCGTCTTGCAGCCATGTCTCAGTAATGGTTACAATGTCATACCCTCCAATTTGAATTCGCACCTGCAGTTCATTCAATTTATTCCTTATTCTCCGTGCGTTTGTTTAAAGAACGCTTATTTGGGCCACACACCCTAGCCTGTCCTTCGGCTCTAATGATTACTCACATGTTTCTTATTTATCTCTCCTGGGTTAATCGCTTTACATCTTTAGTTTTCCCTTTACCTGTAGTGCCTAAAGCACAATTTCTGACTGTTACTCTACTCTCTTCCCTTTTGTTTGTTTTTGAACTACTATTTGTACTATTTCCACCGGAGTCCTCCCCCCCCATTTACTAGTTTAAAATCCTTGTGACCACCCTATTTATACTTTCTGCTAGGACCCTGGTGCCATACCAGTTCAGGTGGAGCCCTTCCCAATGGTACAGTTCCTTCCTGTCCCAATACTGGTGCCAGTGCCCCATGAAATGGAACAGCAATTGATCCCGTTCAGAGAAGAAAGAAATGAAGGCCCTTCTTGTCTGCTTTATGTTCTCTGATTTGTATGACACATATTGTCAATATAGCACTAAAAAGATAAAACTACTTACGTGTTCATAAGGGGTAATTTTCCAAATTCACATCTCTGGGGACTAGCCTTTACATGTCACGAGTACATGCAAGAAATTTGGGCATGTGAAATCAGATAATGTCATACCTGTCTCGTCACACAGCAAGCAGAACTGTGTGATTGACCAGGCACACCTGAAGACTACCATGCAACTAAGTATCAACTGTCCTTTTGAATCAGGTACCAGCACAGACATCTACTATGGGAAACATTCATAGTGATGTTGATTGAAATACACAATGGCCCGAATTTTGCTTAGATAATAACGGTGAGGCGGTCAGCGCTCACCGTTATTATGGAGTAAATCGGACAACAACTTCCGGCATGCGCAATTAAACATGGAAATCGGAAGTTGCTGTCAGAGATACCCTGCGCCTCCACAGCGTGCGCTATAACAGAACCTTGCCGATAGACTCAGCATTGAAATCAATGCAATGGTGTGAAGTTGGGGTACTTGCCCGCTAGTTCCCCACTAAAGATGCCAGAAAAAGTTTGGGCTGGCGCATTCAGGAGTAAGTGAATGTTTAACAATGTGATACGTGATAATTACTGCCAAACAACCTCTCTAGCCCTGAAAATTTAATTTTACAAGTGTGGGGTCTCATTCCTTCAGAAGTTAGTGTTGGAGACTTTTTTTTTACTTTTTCTGTCTGTCTCTTATCTCTCTGTCTTAATATTATCTGTCTTTCCCAATCTTTATTTCACTTTCTGTACATGATGTAAATTTAATTTATATTTCCTGCTTTATACTTCGGTTTAGGCTCTGTGGCCGCGAAATCGGCACCTTCGCACTGGCTGTTAGGGCCGGTTTCAGCAAGAAAATGGCGGTTGCCTCACTTCCACTGACTTCTGGTGTGGACTCTGGCGGCTGCCATTTTGGGCAGGTCAGTAGCGTAGCTATTGCCTGCATTCCCCAGAAGAATGCTGATGAGGCAGATCGTGATGTCAATCAGCATGCAACGCTGATTTGATGCACGACCTGCTATTTTGGACGTCGCCGCTCGACTGTACATGCGTTCAACTGCATGACGGACCCGCCCCCCCCCAACCAGCCTATTTAAAAGGACACAAGCAACTTTGAGGTAAGTTGCTTTTGTACTGATTCCTGTACAGTTTATTTGAGCAGTGGATTGGTGTAAAACACTTAAAGTCCTCCTCCTCCAATTTCACTCTGTGGCTCAGCGAGGATTCTTCAATCTGATTGGTTGAACAGCCTCGCTGCTCTTTGGCCTGCTCACTCATGACACACATGCCCTGTAGAGGGTGCTGTGCTGGATCAGACACCCGATGACAGCATGTCTCCGATCAAAAGCTCGCAAAAACTTTGTGGACAGTTGTCAACGAGCTGAATGGCAAGCGCCATTCCTTCGCCGCTGACCGCAAAATCCAGGCCATTAAGTCAGCCAGTACTAGTGATGAAGCAGTTGCAGGAGTGGAGGGATGTTAATGAGGAGTCAGCTATATTTCATAGAATCATAGAATGGTTACAGCACAGAAGGAGGTCATTCGGCCCGTCGAGCCCGTGCCAGCTCTCTGCAAGAGCACTTCAGCTAGTTCCACTCCCCTGCCCTTTCCTCTTAGCCCTGCAAATTTCTTTCCTTCAGATACTTATCCATCTCCCTTTTGAAAGCCGTGATTGACGCTGCCTCCACCACCCTTTCAGGCAGCACATTCCAGATCTTAACCACTCGCTGCATAAAGTTTTTTCTTACGTCGCCTTTGGTTCTTTTGCCAATCACCTTAAATCTGTGTCCTCTGGTTCTCTACCCTTCTGCCAGTGGGAACAGTTTCTCTCTGTCTACTCTGTCCAGACCCCTCATGATTTTGAACACCTCTATCAAATCTCCTCTCAATCTTCTCTGCTCCAGGAGAACAACCCCAGCTTCTCCCGTCTATCAATGTAACTGAAGTCCCTCATTCCTGGAATCATTCTCGTAAATCTTTTCTGCAACCTCTCTAAGGCCTTCACATCCTTCCTAAAGTGTGGTGCCCAGAATTGAACACAATACTCCAGTTGGAGCCGAACCAGTGTTTTATACAGGTTCATCATAATTTCCACACTTTTGTTCTATATACCCCTATTCATGAAGCCCAGGATCCCGGAAGCCTTTTTAACTGCTTTCTCAACCTGCCCTGCCACCTTCAATGATTTGTGTACACCCAGGTCTCTCTGTTCGGGCACCTCCTTCAGGATTGTACCATTTAGTTTATATGCCTTACAATTTAGTGGAGGTTCAGCATGCTGACTGCCCCTCATGAGTTGTATGGGGATACAGAGCTTTACAATGGAGGTTATTACAGTAGCAATGCCTTACAATGGAGCCACATGCCCTTATGCACAAGTTAGTTTGGTCTGGGCAATATGGAACAGTCCAACACCTAGATACTCATTATGAGCATGATATTATACAGCTATGATTGTCTTCACTGCAGTCTGCAGTTGAACACATATCAATACTATTGGCATCTGCAGTGGAAATTTCAGTTGTTCAGACTCTAGGCAGAATAGGAAAATTTCTGATGAATGTTCTCACTGCTACTTTAAAAACTATGCGGTTCAAATTTCAAGATATAATCATGGCTGGTTATAGCCAAGCACGAGGGAGATTTCAAGACTACATAAATGGCCACTATTCTATGCTCAGGCATATCAGTTGCAATCATGAGGAGATGCTCTACAGCGGTGACGTGCATGGAACAGCAGGGAAACACTCCGCTGGTGTCACAGTTCTGAAATATCAGCCTGCATTTTCCTCTGCTATCCTGCCATAAATGGGTGGGATAGTGCATGGAAAAGGAAGCAAAATTAGGCGGTGAGGCCTACCGCCGCCTCAATACCCTGACTTGGTCATCCGAAGCACTTAGCATGCCATCATGTTCTTGGATAGTGACATGGAAACAGAGTGTGTATGTCCGTGGTGTGCACTCCTCTCATTAAAATTGGATTTTAAGTAGAAATGTTCAGAATATAGGTATGGTGGTAGAGTAGTGATTATGGTACTGGACTAGCAATCCAGAAGTTGTCTACTTCCTAATCCCCAAGTCAGGGGACTGCATGGTTCACCTGTCCTGCTGGGTCATGACTACTGCCAGCACCTTGGTGTCTACACTGGCTGACTGTTACTATCTGCTACTTGCCCTTCCGCAGTCCTCTGAAGTGGCTGATGGGCAAGGCAGATGAGTCCTCGCCCCAAGAAGTGAAGTCCTTATCATCTCTCCTCTTGTCATACCCCAGTTGCTGGGTGCCCCTACTGGATGACCAGGGATCTACATGGGCACAGACCCTTGGCCAGAACTACAGTCTATGAAGCCTGCTATCAAGGTCATCTGAAGCCAATTCCCTAACCAGAACCAAAAGTCTCCTCTAAAGTGGAGCTCAAGATCTCAGTAGCAGCAGATGCAATGATGGCAAGCAAACTGCATCAGGTCCCCATCCTTGGGGGATCCTTCCATAGGATGCTCTGCAATTGCCACTTGCTCCATAGTGCTCTACAAGTTCCTGAAACCCCCTTGCATGTCTACATAGATGTCAGAGCAACATTGCTAAATTTTCTGACATTCCATGCAGGAAGCTCTGAACAATCTCAAAGGACTCAATTCAGAGCTTCTCCTGCCCTTTGTAACCTTTTAAAATATAGCCTTAGCGATGGCCTATACTTTAATATGGTGCCACATGTGGTACCCCACTCAAATGGCATAATACTATACTTAAGCCTGTTTCCCCCCCACCAAAAAAAAAATTGCTTATGATGTTCCATTGCAAAGGAAACAGAGCCTTGTTGGTAAATCAGCATTTTTCAATTGACATTGAGGCATTATCCACTGAAGTTGAATTAACAAACCTTTGGACATTTATACTGGTTAAGTGGCTTGTTAGTTCCTTCAGAAGTGTTAAAGGACCAACACTAGAGGTTGTGATTAACTACTGGCTTATCATTACTGCAGAAAACACATATCAAAACAGTATGTTTCTGCAATTTTGTTAGAAGCTCAAATTAAAATGAAAAATTACCATTTCTTCCATTTTGTGTTTGTAAGGGATTTAGTTGCACATTGTGATTCAGTATTATTTATCTTTATTTAATTGACTTGAACTGCAATGATGCTTAATGTTATGAAGATATAACCATCATAACATTTAGCACAATAACCATAAGTTATGTCAATTTATGGTTTGTGCATTAATCTCCACTATTAATATAATAAAATACTAATTTTTCCTGATCTTTAGCCATCTATAATCTGAATATAACATTGGAAATGCGATGGGGTCTGGGTGATGCAGTGAGTTAAACACTGGCCTTTCACATCTGAGAACTAGTTCAAATCCAGCCCAGACTGATAATGAATGAAAGTCTCCTCTGTCTGCTGGCTGTAAGGGTTCTATGAGAAATGAATTTGGGCAGTCTCAGTCCAGTTCCTAATGAAAATGGCCCTGCAGCACAAAAACTGTCCCTAATTAGCACTAATTGGCACTAAATTGGTCATCTTCCTTAGAGACATCACAGCTGGTGACTGAAAGTGAATGGTATAAATGTGAAAAACAAATATTTGTAGAGATACGAGTGCTGATAGAAACATAGGAACAGGGCCATTCAGCCCCTCGACCCTTTTCAATTAAATCATGGGTGATCTGTACCTCAAATCCAATTACCCGACTTTGATCCATATACTTAGATACCCTTATCTAATAAAAGTTTATCAATCTCAGTCTTGAACATTTCAATTGATCCAGCAACCACTGTCTTTTGGGGAAAGAGAGTTCCAACACAAAAAGTGCTTCTTGATTTCGCTCCCGAATAACCTAACTCTAATTTTAAGATCGTACCCACTTGTTCTGGATTCTCCAACCAGAGGAACTAGCTTGTCTGTATCTACTCTATCTAATCATTTTATCATTTAAACAGTTTTATCATTTTAAACTCATTGATTCCTCTCAATCGGTGAGCAGTGGCACTCGCAGGAAGCTCTGGTCAGGAATTCACGTGCCCATAATATTTGATTTTTTTGCCTAATAATTTAAGAGGATGGAAAATCAGGGAATGAGGGACTGTGATTTTCTGACTAGCATTCCCTGTGAGCATTGCCTTTTGCTGGGAATTACTAGGAACATGTTAACGGTATTTCCCTTAATCTATTTCTGGTTATCTCTTATAACCATTTATCACACAAGATCGTTCTGCCTGAAATGGCTTATTTAGTCCTAATTTCCTAATGTTTGAATAACATCCCCTAGATTTTGAGCCCCAATCAGAAAGAACCATAATTTTTCATTTTATTTTTTTCCTTCAATTTCTCATCTCCTTTCTGTGGCCATTCATCATCTGTGAACCTAGATAGTACATATTGGCAAGGGACAGGCACGACAACTGAACACAATCCTATCCTCATATAATGTCTGTATTTGTGCACTTCCTGCAGGGGTTGCTGGATAGTGGTCAGGAGCAAGAACTCTGCCCAACATTCCCCTTCCTAACCGTAGAATATTGAGGCCATCAGAGGAACCTTTCAGATTTTCTTCCAAACTTCTATTAAGTCACTTTGAATTCTATTTTCCAATGAGAGCACCTCAATTTTCTTAGCTAGTCCTCCTAACTTAGATACTGGAGACCTGAGGGGCAATCTTACAAAATTGCACTCCAGCATGGAGCCTCACCCATCAGGAATATGTAAATGGGAATTCATCCCTAGTTAACTCGGTTTCTTTCTCCGTAGATGCTGCCTGACCTGCTGAGTGCTTTCCAGCTTTTTCTGTTTTTATTCATCCGTAATCCTGTCTGAGTTTGCAACTGGAGTTATTAATACTTTTGCAAATGAGCATAGACCAGAAAATTGAATGTTATTTGCCCTTAAGGTTTAGGCAGGTCTTGAAGCAGTGCTAACCAAAATAGAACTGACTCACACCTGAAGGCAAAAAATTGGCCCCTGATTTTTAACTGAATTTGCAACCAAAATGAAGAGGGGAGGTTCTTCTTGTGCTTGACATGGACAGCAGCCAATCAGGTCCAATCCAATAATTGAAAATCATTTTCCAGCTAGTTTAGATTACATTGAAAACAAATCGAAATCCTCCTCAACATTTCCACTGAGTTAGAAGTAGTATCACTCTTGATTTAAAAAATCACAGGTATGGTCTAAGTAAGTGGTTTCTAAGGCAAAAGAACGGAGGCGACATGAGGAAACTTTTTTTACACCAAGTTGTGATCTGGAATGCACTGCCTGAAAGGGTGGGGGAAGCAGATTCAATAGCAACTTTCAAAAGGAAATTGGATATATACTTAAAGGGAAAAAGATTACAGGGCAATAGAGAAAGAACAGGGGAGTGGGGTTAATTGGATAGCTCTACCAAAGAGTCAGCACCGGCACGATGCACTGAATGGCTTCCATCTGTGCTGTATCATTCGATATTAGAAAATAAATAGTTGTTATTTGAAATGGAAAATTTGCCTGAAATAAAATTTTGAGAATTAAAACCCCAGTTTATTTTGAATTCTTTTAGAAAAAGCAAATTCTAAAATCCTCACAAGATGGGACTTCCTCTACATCAACTCACAGAAATCTACTGATGCATCCTGGGATGTTCTGCTAACTGCACGTGCATAGAATGCACCAATGTAGTTGTAATCTCTCTCGAACTGTTCTGGGGGAAAAAAATCCAGCCAAAGCCTTGAAGTAAAATTTTTAAGAGTATTAATTGAAAAAATAATAATTTAGTGGGTAAATTTAATCATGCTATTGTGAAATAAGTAATTTTTTGATTTAAAAAAAATTGTTTGAAACCTTGGGAGTGATTTTGTCAATGGGGAGCTTTTGGAGGCGGGACTCCCACTTGTCAGGTTTCAGTCCCGCCTCCAACAACTTCTGGCCAACCCACGCTATTTTCCCTTGATTGACCTTGTTATGCCCTGCCCAGCGGGCTTAGCAGGCCAATTAAGGGAAAGCCGATTGCAGAGAACGTCAACGTATGACAAAAATTTTTGACAGATGAATTGTCATCGTTTGACAGCTCTGTGAAGCTGTCAAACACTGACATTCTCTGTAGTTTGATGAGGTCTTGAATTCAAGATCTCCTCAAACAGCTTTCTTTTGCAGAAATGAGATGGTTGTTGCATCTGAGAATGCAACGGCCATCTGTCATCTCCAATGCGGTGGTGCGAGATGCTCCGCACACACACCGACTGAAGCCTGCAGGAAGAAACAAAGGTAAGTACACTTTTAGTAACACTTTGCACTTACCTCAGATACTCACCTCTCCACACTTACACCCATCACTTATCTTCACAGCACACTTTTGCACCCCCCCGACCCACTACTCACCTCGCTGACCTGGCGGGTTTCGGAGCCTTCGGGAAGCCCGCACTTGAGGGCAAAAAGATGATAATCTTATTTTCTGCCTGTTAACTACCTGTTAACAGGTAGTTAATAGGCTTTAATCCCTTCCTGCCTCCAAGGAGACGGGACCCGGCACGGGACGGCTACCCGCCTCCTGGAAGATGGCATGGAGGCGGGTTGGGCACCCGCCCCCAAATTCTGCCATTTTCCCGGCAGTCCCACTTCCCCAGGGCTGGCAAGATCGTGCCCCTTATTTTGGGCATTGGAATTGCAGTTACTGTGAAACTGGTGGACAAAATGCTTAATTGATAGGTTCTCTTGTCTGGTCATTTACGGTTGCTTGTTTTCATTAGCCCTTAGTAGTTTCACATTTAGAAGTTTTTAAAGCCACCAACCTTTGATTTGTATGTTTCCTACCTCTTCATTTCTGATTTGCCATTTTATTTTGAGCCAATCAACAGGCATGACTTAAAAATTGTGATACAGGGAGTAAGGAAATTCATGATATATGCAAGACTGAGATGAATTGTATGATTTTTAATCTAGAAGATATTTGCACAGAATATCTGCTCAGTTGGTTCAGTGGGTAGCACTCTCACCTCCGAGTCAGAAGGCTGTGGATTCAAGTCCAACTCCAGAGACTTGAGCACAAAAATCTAGGCTGATGCTCCAGCGCAGTACTGAGGAAATGCTGCACTGTCGGAGGTGTTGTCTTTCGGATGAGACATTAAAACAGAGTCTGCTCTCTCCGGTGGATGTAAAAGATCCCATGGCACTATTTCGAAGAAGAACAGGGGAGTTATCCCTGGTGTCCTGGCCCATATTTATCCCTCAAATCAACATCACTAAAACAGACTTATCTGGTCATTATCACATTGCTGTTTGTGGGAGCTTGCTGTGCACAACTTGGCTGCCGTGTTTCCACATTATAACAGTGACTACACTTCAAAAAAGTACTTCATTCGTTGTAAAGCGCTTTGGGATGTCCGGTGGTCGTGAAAGGCGATATATAAATGCAAGTCTTTCTATTTTTTCTTTTTAGAGCATTTTAATAGATGATTATTTTTAGACTTTTAATATGAAAAAAAGTGATGAAAGGGCTATTTTCCAAATAAAGTTAAAGCAATAAGGATCATTTTAAAAGTATTTCCTTGCAGAATGTGTTGTTGGCCTCATTCCATTCAAATTAAGAGGTCATATTCTAATATGGACTCAAGCCACTCCATAGAGAACATAAAAAATCATCTCCTGGGAAGTGGCATGGAAGCCCAGAAAATAACTTCTTTTTATTGGCAGTTAAAGAAAAATATGCCTAGCCCAATCCTAAACCACTGTCAACTACTTGGCTGTCTTCCAGTTATTGTATCATCAGAAATACTCTTTAGTACAACAGATGGTATTGTCTTTTCTCATCGGTGCAGAATGGACCTGGAGTGAATAGGGGAGCTCACGTTTCTGACAATCAATTTGAGCCTTTGGTCAGTTCGAAATAGGAGGTTAATGTACCTTGGCAGGGTCTTGAGTCAGTGGACTGAGATTTAATTGAAAGAGCCTCACAACATATTATGGAAAGGTCAGATGAGGCGCTATCACTGTTGTGTTTAAGAGACAGATTTAACAGATGGGAAGTGTATGACTGGGTGGCCTAATGAGCACTAGAAACAATAAATCACAGATTCCAGATATATAGCGAAATCAGCAATCACATCATAATTTTTTCTATCCAATGTGCCATTTAAGGGTGTTATGTTGAACAAGAGCAACTGATCATTTCAGGTTAAGAGTTAATGAGATTTCCTATTTATTGCAAATATATGTTCACTATAAGGATAGTATAGAAAAATCAAAATCAAATATCAATCCGGCTTTTTCTCCTTATCTTCATGAAAAAATGTGTTGTAATTTTTTTTCTCAAATACATAAAGGTGGCACAAATTGTATTAAAACACACCTGCGGAGGAGCTATCAGATTCTACCCCATCCCAATCGGCGAGCTCCCTCTCAGAGCTGGTAGCTTGCTGATCAAATTCAAATGAGGCCTGACCACAAAAATGGTTCAGGGCTCTCGCTAGTGCCATCGGCAGTTGGTGTGATTGCTCTGCTCACTCGACGTGTGCTGCATGTGAGAGTCACCCCCTCTGCTTCCACCTCATGGTAGTTAGGTATTGAAAAGAGGCATACGCAAACCTGTTCATTACATCAGTCTACAACAACATTGACTTATGGATCAACCCTGGAGTAGTCTCAGCTTGGCTCAGTGGTAGCCCTCTCCCCTCTGAGTTAGACAGTTGTAGGTTCAATGCCCATAATGTAGGCTGACATTCCAGCGTAATAATATATATTTTTAGAGGTGCCATGTTTCTGACAAACTTATGCTAAGTTTGCCTGTTTAGACTTCTTTGACGAGTAGTTGGGCAGTTCTTCCAGTGTCCAAGCCTACATTTATCCTTCAACCAACACCACTAAAAACATATTAACTGATCATTATTCCAATTTTCTGTTTGTGGGACCATGCTATGCACAAATTAGCTGCCATGTGTGTATGTGGTTTAGGATGGCATGAGGATGTGAAAAGGTACTATATAATTGCAAGTCTTTAAGTGTTGCTAATGTATGAAATGCAAACAAAGTTCGAGAAAGTAGTGGTATTAGTTCCAATGGCATTCAAGTCAGTTATGGATTATAGCATAATAATAACCATTACCACCACCACCACAGATGCACTGTTTTGCACATTCTCTGCATATTGCTGTGTGCAATATTGCAAAACCCAGAAATCAATAACCAGTAGGACCTCTCTCTCCTTTATTCAGCCATGTTTTAACCAGTTACATCACTCAATGTCATCACTTGAAAATGAGGTACACTATTCTATCGAGTTGGTGAATTTAAGTTAGCAGTGTCTGCAAACAAGTAATTTTGTCTGTAAATAATCAAAATAAACTAATCCAGATTCTTTTGTAAACCTTTCCAAAATGTGCACTTCATCTTCTCCAGTACTGAATCATTCTTGCTGGCTCATGATTACTAATATCACTCACGACTGCCACTTGAGAATGATGTATTTCTTGTATGGCTGAGTATTAGCTTATTGGCTAGTAACAGCACTGAATGTTTGTATTACCCATCCACAATGTGCTGTTCTTCAGTATTGCTCAACTACCTGTAATCTGACCCATTATCTGCAGCCAAAACCTAGTGTTACTAATAGATGGCATGGTACTGAAGGTTTCTGCAATTATTTGGTTGACAAAAATATTCCTTTCCTACTCAGAGATTTTAGCAGGTCAACTTTCAACTTTAAATCAATTTAAACAAGATACTTGAATCGATTCAGGTTCCTCCATCCTTATTTCATACTGCCCAGCCCATAAAATGACTGCGAGCGGAATAAGGGATATGAATTAAAATCTGCTACTGAAAAGAGGGTGTTTGACTATTTTCAGCTTTGTATTTGAGGGGTACTGATGATCCCATTCACAAATAGCATTTCCTGGATCTTTTTCAGGATTAACAAGTTGCATAAAAGTTCTAGTTAAAATATCTTGAGACATATTTTGATTTTTTTTTTAAAATCAGACAAATATCAGTTAATTTCTGAAACTAATGTACATACATTACTCTTTCCAGTCTGCTCTTTTCACACAAACAGCTATCATCATTCAACACTACCACCATTTGGAATTCCAGACACCGATTTCACAGACGCTCACAACACACATGTCGATGTACATTGACATCAAATTCAACCATTTCCAAACTGGCTGGGGTTGCTTGCAACTGCCTGATCCATAGAAGCACAAAGACACTTTTAGAGATACAGGAAATATTGCTCGATGGATGCTTTTGTCCTGTCTGTGCTAGTAGAGTGGATAAACACAGTCTTCATGTGCACAGCATTATAGAGTATAAAGTAAGAATGTAAAATGTAACTGTGAATGAGAAGCAACCATAAGGGATTGACATAAATCAAAATTGAAGGGTAAATGGGATGCATAGTTGTGCAAATTAATATACATTTTGAATAAATACAACAGAACAAAACCAAAATTCAGAATCCCACAACAACCAGGGCTCAGTGCTGTAATTAAACACAGCTGGCCAGTGAAGTGAAGAAGCAATTGCGTTATTTGCATACAGTGAAAGTGGTTAGAGAAAACCACCTCAGATTTTAATGACATTGTTTTAAATCAACAAAGAGCAAATGTGATGTCATGTCTAGACATCATGCAAATTAACATGAAAACAATCCAGTCCAATGCTAAACCAGTAAGATTAATTTGACTTATAATCCTCCGCCACTGTAGATTAAATGTTCTTGTAACAAGGCGGCTGGATTCAGAGTTCCATCTGCGCTCATTACCAATAGCTTGGGCACAGTTTAATCATTAATATTAACTAATTTTGTAGCAGATGTTATCAATAGTAACTTTACCCTTTTCTTCAAAAAGTTCAACATAGCAAAAGGCAAAATTAATTTTATACGAATAACATTTATGAAGAGTGGACTCTTATTTTGCATATGTAAATACTGTAGATAATATTTAATTATTGACCACCTTTTATAAAACTCTTGCACATTATACTTAGGATGTAAAAACATGGATATTAATTTTACATCTTCAATTCTTTAAACCAAATTTGTCCTGTACAATTCTAACATTATGATCAGCAGTTATAATTATTAAAGATATGTAACAATAGTTATTATCTGATGGCTTTCATAGCTTAATCCTGAAACCAGTTAAAAGCACTGTAAATTGTCTTACTTAAATAATGTTTTTTTTAAACTTTCTTGCCCTCTTTTGCAAATATTTTCTTCCACATGCAAGGTTTCTTGCACCACAAACCCACCTCTGACTGAGGGGGCATGAGAGACCTGCCGTGAGTTCTGACAGTGTGACCTACTGGCATAATAAGTAGCATAACTGACTCCTCCTACAAATGTCCCCTCCTTCCATCAGCAGAAACACCTCATTTCTCCTCCCAACCCTCTGCAAACTACACTATCGGAGATTTGAAAGTCATTATAAAATACAAATCTGAGCCCTACCACCCATGACACAGTTTGTCAGTACTTTTGAACAGACCAATTTATTAGGGTACAGTTCCATTGACAGCCTGACACCCTTCAATGTCTCTCCCAAGCACTATTCTTCATCTGTGTACGGTCTCCCCTACCACAAACCCCCTCTCTAATTGGTAAAAGGTTCAAATGAGTGGAACAAGTAAATGTTCCTGATACCGAGTCAGATTAAACTATTTGAACTTGGAATACATCACTGCCAAGCCTTAACCTGTCCTCACCTGATGTCCATGCAAGCAGAGTTTCCAGCAAGCATACCTGGACAACGATCAGGAACAGGAACTCTTGCAGGTTTTTTTCACTCCCCTAGTCTAGGTTAATTGGTTTCAGACATTCAAAATCTACTGAGTGGGAATCTACATAAGGTTAATTAGAATTAGACAATTGAGCCCAGTTTTAGCACCCACATGACCTGCTCCAGTTGGGCTAAGTTAGTTCAGATCAGACTGAGAATCAAACCTGAGTCCTTTCTGGTTTGTATGTCTCAGTTCCTTGCGGGTACACTGAATTTATCAACTGAGGCATTGGGCGAGGGGTGCCATCTTTATTTAAAAGAGGATTTTTCTAAGTATATGAGAATCTCTATTTATAATTGATCTTGTACAGACCTCTATTTGGTTGATTTTTACTATCTAATTGAGTAAAATGACAATAAAAGTTTAAGAAAAAAATTAATTAAATCAAATAAGCTTTATAAATGTAATACTTAAAAATAGAAAAATCAACAACAAACGTTAATTCTTATTAAAAACAGAGTAAGAATGCTCTTGTCAAACCTTGAGGATATCATGGCTGGTTGGATCTACACATACCAGACCTATTCAGACAAAGCCTGCTGCTGTCTACAAGGAAAATCATGTTCTGTACCACTGCACACCCTCAAGCACCATTTCATTAAAAACATTGGGTTTCACAAGCATTAAATCATCAGAATAATCCTCCACTGCTGAATGTGCTGATGTGCCTGTAAGAATAAGGGAACACATTGAAAATTTAAGTAGAAAAAAAATGGAATTAAAGTATATAATGAACAAAAGGTTTAAATTTAACAACTCTGTTTCAGTGTTTTTCATGCTTTACAATTATTTTCACATTTCCAGCACCACTGTCATTATTCTATTGCTACATTGTATATTTTTGTAAATTATGTGTTTCTTCACATGAAAGTAACCAGTCGGACATCGGAAGTCAGACATCAGAGGGAGGTGTGTTGCACGGAGCAGTCCCGTCCAATAATTTTTTAAGTCGGTTCACGGACTCCCAGGCCACCTGCCTTTTCTGCATCCTGGAGGAGTCCGTGTTCCATGTTTATGTGGAGTGTGAGAGGTTGCAGCCCCTCTTCCACAATTTGAAGGGGCTGCTCCTCGATTTTTGGCTGCACTTCAGTCCCACGCTCCTGATCTTTGGTCACCCGGTGCAGAGGGGAGCGGGCAGGTCGGGGGACCTCCTCGTGGGACTGCTCCTGGGCCTGGCCAAATGGCCATTAACTGGTCCAGGCAGTGGGCGGTCGAGGGGGTCGCTCGGCCCGACTGCCTGCCTCTCTTCCGCGGCCACGTTCGTGCCCGGATGGCCCTGGAGATGGAGCACGCGGTGTCCGCTTGCACGCTTGAGGCCTTCCGCGATCGGTGGGCATCGCAGGGACTGGAGTGCATCATCACCCCCAGTAACCAAATCTTAATTTAATTTGTTAAGTTTCATTTGATGTATTTTTGTTAAATTACAGTTTTAGTTGATCGCACCAAAACAGTATCAGAGGGAGGTGATTCCGACATCAGAGGTCTGATCGCGGAGGAGGTCCGATTGCGGGTGAGGGGTCTGATTGTGGGGTTCTGATCCTAGGGAGGTGAACACGTTTGCTTGGTGGGCCGGGTGGGGGTGCACTCCTCTTGCCCCACAAGCAGTGCTGGTAAGGCACTTGGAATCATAGAATGGTTACAGCACAGAAGGAGGCCATTTGGCCCATCAAGCCCGTGCTGGCTCTCTGCAAGAGCACTTCAGCTAGTCCCACTCCCCCGCCCTTTCCCCGAAGCCCTGCAAATTTTTTTCCTTCAGGTACTTATCCAATTCCCTTTTGAAAGCCATGATTGAATCTGCTTCCACCACCCTCTCAGGCAGTGCATTCCAGATCCTAAGCACTTGCTGCGTAAAGAAGATTTTCCTTATGTTGCCTTTGGTTCTTCTGCCAATCTATGTCCTCTGGTTCTTGACTCTTCTGCCAATGGGAACAGTTTCTCTCTATCTACTCTGTCTAGACCCCTCATGATTTTGAACACCTGTATCAAATCTCCTCTCAACCTTCTCTGCTCTAAGGAGAACAATCCCAGCTTCTCCAGTCTATCCACGTAACTGAAGTTCCTCATCCCTGGAACCATTCTTGTAAATCTTTTCTGCACCCTCTCTAAGACCTTCACACCCTTCCTAAAGTGTGGTGCCCAGAATTGGACACAATACTCCAGTTGAGGTCGGACCAGTGTTTTATAAAGGCTTATCATAACTTCCTTGCTTTTGTACTCTATGCCTCTATTTATGAAATTGAGAGGTCGCACAACACCAGGTTATAGTCCAACAGTTTTATTTGAAATCACAAGCTTTTGGAGCTATCGATTTGCTCCTTCCTCAGGTGAAGTAAATTTCCGCATCATGACCTCTATTTATGAAGCCCAGGATCCCGTATGCTTTTTTAACCGCTATCTCAACCTGCCCTGCCACCTTCAATGATTTGTGCACATATACCCCATGGTCTCTCGGTTCATGCACCCCCTTTAGAACTGTGCCCTTTAGTTTTATATTGCCTCTTCTCATTCTTCCTACCAAAATGTATCACTTCGCACTTTTCTGCGTTAAATTTCATCTGCCATGTGTTCACCCATTCCACCAGCCTGTCTATGTCCTCTTGAAGTCTATCACTATCTTCCTCACTGTTCACTATACTTCCAAGTTTTGTATTATCTGCAAATTTTGAAATTGTGCCCTGTACACTCAAGTCCAAGTCATTAATATATATCAAGAAAAGCAGTGGTCCTAGTACTGACGCCTGGGGAACACCACTGTGTACCTTCTTCCAGTCCAAAAAACAACCGTTCACAGATTTAAGGTGATTGACAGAAGAACCAAAGGCGACATGAGGAAAAACTTTTTTACGCAGCAAGTGGTTAGGATCTGGAATGCACTGCCTGAAAGGGTGGTGGAGGCAGACTCAATCGTGGCTTTCAAAAGGGAATTGGATAAGCACCTGAAGGTTCACCACTGTTTCCTGTCACTTAGCCAATTTTGTATCCATGCTGCCACTGCCATTTACCTGTTCCATTCAGCCATTCTCACCTCCCTTCAACAGTCAGGTTTCCCGAGGCCTGGGAAACCCGTCTGGCCAGTGGTAAATCTGAAACAGAGAAAATATGTGAGACACGCTGCCTCATTAAAATATTTAAATTACAGACCCACATCTGGCGAGCAGGTTAGCCACCCGCTCCCCCAACCCGCCTCCGTTAAAACCGGAAGTGGGCGCGTTGGGGTCGGGTTTCCCATTTTAAAATTTTTAACCCCCCACCCATCCTGGGGGATTAAAGTTATCCCTGTTGATTCAGAAGATCGACATTCCTAAATAAAAATCATCGCTCAAAGCATTTGTCACTGCAGTCAATGTGCCATACAAATGGAGTTCATTTTTACTTAACAGGACGAAGATTAACAAAGTACAGCACACTCTCAAAGGGTATATTATAAGTACATTAGAGAAACCTACAGGGATTTGCACCTTTATTTGTGCTCACTTTTCTTACATGACTAAATCTGAGCAGCTCTCAAAGTACCATAACACAGAAAGTACTTCTCATGCAGGGTTCAAAGACATTATACAATTCAATCGATTCCCTATTATGTGACAAACAAAAGAAAAAGGCTGATGGGCAAAAATATAAGTTTAAAATTTTTTTTTACTTGCAAACATTTTGCTGGGAGTAATTGTGTCGAGCATTTTGGTGGTCTTGGGTGTGAAAGCATTACATATATACAGTCAGGGAACCATTAGTATCCAAAGAATAATGGACTGGACCCTTTAGCTACACGGTCAGGTTCCTCAAACCACTGAAGGTTTTGGTCAGGACACAATTGTATGGGCCGGCAAACAGAAAACTACGATTCAAACACAAAGCTTGGGCCTTCGTTCCATAATATACCGACTAGTAGGCAGCCTTGAAATCAGTGACATTTTAAGAAGCAATATTTTTAATTTCTCTTGTTTGACAAAATCACTTTGCATATATTTGATAAGTTTATATCCCTTACTTTTCATTTAAAATTGAGCTCTTCTCATATTTATAAAATTTAAATAATCTTTAAATTGAACAAAAGTAATATAGTATAAAATACATTTCAATAGATATTGCACTAATAGCTGAAGCTGTCATCACATGGGCATTTGCTCAGCAGGAAAGCATAAACATTACTGACAGCCAACATTTTGTTAAGGGACAGTAATTTCATTTAAACGTCTGTCAGTTCTCAGGGATGCATGGAGATGAATAGACTCTAAACAATAGTCGCATTTGTCACACCACCGGCTTCCCTAATACTCGATGGGACAATCAGGCCAAACCATGTTGAATACAAAGGCATAATTAATCAAATGGACAAATGGCGCAAATTGTTCTAGTGTGCACTATAGTGGTCTGGGATTTCCATGGAAACGCTGGCTTCAGCATCCACGTTAATGACCACTGTTTCTAATCAAGTGCAAAACATAGTGAGTGGAGCTGTCAGGTAGAATCATCTTGTAACAATTTTTGAATAGTATTTCACTATTAAAGCTTTCCTTTTGACAAGATAATACTTGGCATAATCTTTTCAACACTGCATTTTAAATAAATTATAAATTCATACATATGTCAGCATAAAATATTATAAGATTAATTGATAATAGACATATTGTCTAAATAGTTCATAATTCATTTTCTTCTATAATTATAATATTTGAAACAACTTTGCAAAATTCAATACAACCATGACGATCAGTTATTGAAACAGTTACACAGCCCTAGAATAGAAATATTATAAAAAGTAATGAAAAGTATGACATAATATGTTGATTCACTAATATCATGATAGGGTTTCTTTTGCTCGTCTGCAACAGTATATTTTAATTAAGCTAGTATATAAGTGACCTTTCCTCCAAAGCAAAGCGAGTTCAAATGGTCAAATTCAGTGGAGTATTTTGACTTGTGTTTTTTTTCCAAAAGAACAGAATTAGGTGGGCATGACAGACACCGTATCATCACAGTCCGGCTGTAGAACTGCTGAAAGCAGCTGAAAAGATGAACTGGTTAAAGCTGAAAATCAATCAGAAATGTATTTCCTATGTGGGAGATGGATTAAGAACTGATGAACCTTTCATGTTTATGACAGCAATCTCACAGCGACCTCAGCCCGTACTTTGGAGAGCATTTAAGATTAATTCTGATTAGATCAAATCCCACTTAAGGTCAAAGCATTTCCATTTACAAAAGCACTTCTAGTCACTGCATTGCAACATTTCTAATTACTGTATGATCAAACTCCAAATTAATTCCCGATTGAAATTATAAAACATACATTTTGTTACCATTAATTTAACTGCACCTTTCTTCCAAATAGCTTGTTAAAAAAAATACTGCAAGATATGATCTGTCTGGCTGCAAATCAGGGTTTTAACACATTTTTTATCAGTTAACATTGGAAAAACGATACTAATTGCTGGTGATTGCTTTGTTAAGGTTTAGGTTAATGGCCTTAATTAAGATTTGTTTTTGGTGGAAAACCTGTGCAATTTGATTCCACTGAAATTTTTTCTAGTCAGCAGCAAAGTTATGAATTTCAGGGGTTTATGCATGTTTTAAAGACACACACTGTTGGGTCTGAGCAATCAGGGTCTCAACAACATTGCAACGGAACATTAGGTTTAACAGATACCAAGAACATCATTTTAATTGTTTGCAAATGTAAAAACGCAAGTAAAATTTATTGTAAACCTAAATTACCTGTGTTTGGATTGTCTCCTCTCCAAAGAAAGTTGCATTTGTAAAATTATCTTTCATGATAATACATGTTGTTTTAATTTAATTGCAATAATTGATGCTGTATCTTAAGCATGGTTTCAGATGTTACATCACAAATTAAACATTTGCACTATAATAAAAAAACACTTGTCAAAGTAACAACTTCAGGATCAGAGTCAAACAATAAGAACTTGCATTTATACAGCACCTTTAACCTAGGAAAACATCCCAAGGCGCTTCTCAGGAGTGTAATCAGACCAAAATTGACACCGAGGCAAAGGAGATATTCTCCCCTTCTGTATCCATTTCATCACTCAGTATTCTGGACAGAGAATCATAGAATTATAGAATGATACAGAAAAGAAGGCAGCTATTCGGCCCATCATGCCTGTACTGGCTCTTTGAAAGAGCTATCCAATTAGTCCCACGCCCCTGCCCTTTCCCTATAACCCTGCAAATTTTCCCCCTTCATGTATTCATCCAATTCCCTTTTCAAAATGATTATTGAATCTGCTTCCACCACCTTTTCAGGCAGTGCATTCCAGATCATAACAACTCGCTGTGTAAACAAAATGTCTCCTCATGTTGCCTCTGATTCTTTTGCCAATTACCTTAAATCTATGTCCTCTGGTTACCGACCCTTCTGCCACTGGAAACAGTTTCTCCTTATTTACTCTATCAAAACCCTTCATGATTTTGACCAGATCTATTAATTCTTCCCTTAACCTTCTCTGCTCTAAGGAGAACAACCCCAGCTTCTCTAGTCTCTCCACGTAACTGAAGACCCGCATCCCTGGTACCATTCCAGTAAATCTCCTCTGCAGCCTCTCCAAGACCTTGACATCCTTCGTAAAGTTTCGTGCTCAGAATTGAACACTGGGCCTAAGCAGTGATTTATAAAGGTTTAGCATAACTTCCTTGCTTTTGTACGCAGTGACCCGGATTTTGTGGTGAGTATGAAGGCATTCTCTAGAGCATGACGGCAGATTCTAGAGCATGACGGAGTACTGTAGATCATGATGGCGTATTCTACAGCATGACGGGCTACTCTAGAGCATGACGGCAGATTCTAGAGCATGACGGAGTACTGTAGATCATGATGGCGTATTCTACAGCTTGACGGGCTACTCTAGAGCATGACGGCGGACTCTAGAGCATATCGGCATTCTCTAGAGCATGACGGTCTACTCTAGAGCATGTCGGCGATCTCTACAGCATGACGGCGGACTCTAGAGCAAGACGGCGGACTCTAGAGCATGACGGCGGACTCTAGAGCATGATGGCGTTCTCTAGATCATGATGGCCTATTCTAGAGTATGACGGGCTACTCTAGAGCATGACGGTGTTCCCTAGAGCATGACGGCGGACTCTAGAGCATGACGGCGGACTCGAGAGCATGACGCCGTTCTCTAGAGCATGACGGTGTTCTCTAGAGCATGACGGTGTTCCCTAGAGTATGACGGGCTACTCTAGAGCATGACGGTGTTCTCTAGAGCATGACAGCGTTCTCTAGAGCATGACAGTGTTCTCTAGAGCATGACGGCGGACTCCAGAGCATGATGGGCTACTCTAGAGCATGACGGCCTACTCTAGAGCATGACGGCCTATTCTAGAGCATGACGGTCTACTCTAGAGCATGACGGCCTACTCTAGAGCATGACGGTCTACTCTAGAGCATGACGGCCTACTCTAGAGCATGACGGTCTACTCTAGAGCATGATGGCCTTCTCTAGAGCATGACGGTCTACTCTAGAGCATGACGGTGTTCTCTAGAGCATGACAGTGTTCTCTAGAGCATAACCGTGTTCTCTAGAGCATGATGGTGTTCTCTAGAGCATGACGGCGGACTCTAGAGCATGACGGCGTTCTCTAGAGCATGACGGTGTTCCCTAGAGCATGACGGCAGACTCTAGAACATGACGGCGGACTCTAGAGCATGACCGTGTTCTCTAGAGCATGACGGCGTTCTCTAGAGCATGATGGCGTTCTCTAGAGCATGATGGTCTACTCTAGAGCATGACGGTCTACTCTAGAGCATGACGGTCTACTCTAGAGCATGACGGTGTTCTCTAGAGCATGATGGCCTACTCTAGAGCATGATGGTCTACTCTAGAGCATGACGGCCTTCTCTAGAGCATGACGGTCTACTCTAGAGCATGACGGTCTACTCTAGAGCATGACGGTGTTCTCTAGAGCATGACGGTGTTCTCTAGAGCATGACAGTGTTCTCTAGAGCACGACGGTGTTCTCTAGAGCATAACCGTGTTCTCTAGAGCACGACGGTGTTCTCCAGAGCATGACGGCCTACTCTAGAGCATGACGGCCTTCTCTAGAGCATGACGGCCTACTCTAGAGCATGACGGTGTTCTCTAGAGCATGACGGTGTTCCCTAGAGCATGACGGCGGACTCTAGAGCATGACGGCGGACTCTAGAGCATGACCGTGTTCTCTAGAGCTTGACGGCGGACTCTAGAGCATGATGGTCTACTCTAGAGCATGACGGCGTTCTCTAGAGCATGACGGTGTTCTCTAGAGCATGACGGCGGACTCTAGAGCATGACGGTGTTCTCTAGAGCATGACGGCCTACTCTAGAGCATGACAGTGTTCTCTAGAGCTTGACGGTGTTTTCTAGAGCATGACAGTGTTCTCTAGAGCATGACGGCGGACTCTAGAGCATGATGGTCTACTCTAGAGCATGACGGCCTACTCTAGAGCATGATGGTCTACTCTAGAGCATGACCGTGTTCTCTAGAGCATGACGGTGTTCTCTAGAGCATGACGGCGGACTCTAGAGCATGACGGCATTCTCTAGAGCATGACGGCCTTCTCTAGAGCATGACGGCCTACTCTAGAGCATGACGGTGATCTCTAGAGCATGACGGCCTTCTCTAGAGCATGATGGCGTTCTCTAGAGCATGACGGTGATCTCTAGAGCATGACGGCCTTCTCTAGGGCATGATGGCCTTCTCTAGAGCATGACGGCGTTCTCTAGAGCATGGCGGCCTACTCTAGAGGATGATGGCGTTTTCTAGATCATGACGGCAGATTCTAGAGCATGATGGCATTCTCTAGAGCATGATGGCCTATTCTAGAGCATGACCGCATTCTCTAGAGCATGACGGCGTTCTCTAGAGTATGACGGCCTACATAGAAACATAGAAGATAGGAGCAGGAGTAGGCCATTCGGCCCCTCGAGCCTGCTCCGCCATTCAATGCGATCATGGCTGATCATCCAAATTCAGAACCCTGTCCCTGCTTTCTCCACATATCCCTTGATCCCTTTAGCCTTAAGAAATATATCCAACTCCTTCTTGAATATATTTAATGAATTGGCCTCTACTGCCTTCTGTGGTAGAGAATTCCACAGGTTCACCACTCTCTGGGTGAAGAGATTCCTCCTCATTTCTGTCCTAAATGGCTTACCCCTTATCCTTAGACTGTGACCCCTGGTTCTGGACTCCCCTACCATCGGGAACATCCTTCCTGCATCGAGTCTGTCCAGTCCTGTCTGAATTTTATAAGTTTCAATGAGATCCCCTCTCATTCTTCTAAACTCCAATGAGTATAAGCCCAATCGACCCAATCACTTCTCACACGTCATTCCTGCATCCCAGGTATCAGGCTGGTGAATCTTCGCTGAACTCCTTCCATGGCAAGAACCTCCTTCCTCAGATAAGGTGACCAAAACTGCACACAATACTCAAGATGTGGTCTCACCAAGGCCCTGTACAAATGCAGCAAGACATCCTTGTTCCTGTACTCAAACTCTCTCGCTACGAAGGCCAACATACCATTGGCCTTCTTAACCGTCTGCTGCACCTGCATGCTTACCTTCAGCGACTGGTGCACAAGGACACCCAGGTCTCGTTGCACTTCCCCTTCTCCCAATCTAATGCCATTCAGATAATAATCTGCCTTCCTGTTTTTGACACCAAAGTGGATAACCTCGCATTTATGCACATTATATTGCATCTGCCATGCTTCTGCCCATTCACCCAACCTGTCCAAATCATACTGGAGTTTCTCGGCATCCTCCTCACAGCACACACGCCCACCCAGCTTTGTGTTGTCTGCAAACTTGGAGATATTACATCTAGTTCCCTTGTCTAGATCATTAATATATATTGTGAATAGCTGGGGTCCAAGGACCGATCCCTGCGGTACCTCACTAGTCACTGCCTGCAACTCGGAAAAAGACCCGTTTATTCCAACTCTTTGCTTTCTGTCTGCCAACCAGTTCTCTATCCAAGTCAATACCTTGCCCCCAATCCCATGTGCCTTAACTTTACACGCTAATCTCTTGTACGGAACCTTATCGAAAGCCTTTTGAAAGTCCAAATACACCACATCCACTGGTTCTCCCTTATCTATTTTAACAGTTACATCCTCAAAAAATTCCAGTAGATTAGTCAAGCACGATTACCTTTTGTAAATCCATGTTGACTTTGTCCGATCCTGTCACTGTTTTCCAAGTGCTCTGCTATTACATCTTTGATAATGGACTCTAGCATTTTCCCCACTACCGATGTCAGGCTTACCGGTCTGTAATTCCCCGTTTTCTCTCTACCACCTTTTTTGAATAGTGGGGTAACATTAGCTACCCTCCAATCCATGGGTATTGTTCCAGATTCCATCGAATGTTGGAAGATCATCAGCAATGCATCTACTATTTCTAGGGCCACTTCCTTAAGTACCCTAGGATGTAGATTATCAGGCCCTGGGGATTTATCGGCCTTCAATCCCGTCAATTTCCCTAACACCATTTCCCTACAAATACTGATTTCATTCAATTCAAGACAGAAGCAAAGTATATATTTAATTGGTCTGCCATTTCTTTGTTCCCCATTATAAATTCCCCTGATTCTGACTGCAAGGGGCCTACGCTTGACTTCACCAATCTTTTTCTCTTCACATATCTATAGAAGCTTTTACAGTCAGTTTTTATATTCCCAGCAAGCTTCCCCTCATATTCTATTTTCCCCTTCTTAATTAATCCCTTTGTCCTCCTTTGTTGAATCCTAAACTGCTCCCAATCCTCAGGTTTAGTGCTTTTTCTGGCCAATTTATATGTCCTCTCCTTAGGTCTTATGCTATCCCTAATTTCCCTTGATAGCCACGGTTGAGTCACCTTTTTTGTTTTATTCTTATGCCAAACTGGGATGAACAAATTCTGTAGTTCATCCATGCAGTCTTTGAATGTTTGCCATTGCCTATCCACCGTCAACCCTTTGAGTGACATTCCCCAATCAATCCTACCCAACTCGCGCCTCATACCATCGTAGTTTCCTTTATTTAAATTCAGGTCCCCAGTCTCTGAGTCAACTACTTCACTCTCCATCTTAATGAAGAATTCTATCATATTATGATCGCTCCGACCCAAGGGGCCTCGTACAACAACATTGCTAATTAATCCTTTCTCATTACATAATACCCAGTCTAAGATGGCCTGATCTCTGGTTGGTTCCTCGACATATTGGTCCAGGAACCCATCCCATAAACACTCCAGGAATTCCTCCTCCACAGTATTGTTATTAATTTGGTTAGCCCAATCTATATGTAGATTAATGTCACCCATGATGACTGCTGTGCCCTTATTGCACGCTTCTCTAATTTCCCTTTTAATGCCATCCACAACCTCCGCATTACTGTTTGGAGGTCTATATACCACTCCTACTAACGTTTTCTGCCCCTTGGTATTTCTCAGTTCTACCCATACAGATTCCACATCATCAGAGATAATATCCTTCCTTACAATTGTGTTAATCCCCTCTTTAACCAGCAATGCTACCCCACCTCCCTTTCCTTTTTGCCTATCTTTCCTGAATATTGAATACCCCTGGATGTTGAGTTCCCAGCCTTGGCCACCCTGGAGCCATTGTAATCCCAATCAAATCATATTCGTTTTCCTCTATTTGCGCAGCTAATTCATCCACCTTATTACGAATGCTCCTCGCATTAAGACACAAAGCCTTCAGGCTTGTTTTTTTAACGCTCTTAGACCTATTAGAATTATTATTTACTGTGGCCATGTTTGATTTAAACCATTGATTTCTCTGACTGCCACTTTTGCTTTTCTCCTTCCTGTTTTTTGCTTTTATCCTTGTTTCCCTTTCCTCTGTCTCCCTGCACAGGTTCCCAAACCCCTGCCATTTTAGTTTAAACCCTCCCCCAGAGCACTAACAAACACTCCCCCTAGGACATCGGTCCCGTCCCTGCCCAGGTGCAAACCATCCGGTTTGTACTGGTCCCACCTCCCCCAGAACCGGTTCCAATGTCCCAGGAATTTGAATCCCTCCCCCTTGCACCATTCCTCTAGCCACGTATTCATCTGAAATATCCTTCTATTTCTACTCTGACGAGCACGTGGCACTGGTAGCAATCCTGAGATTACTACCTTTGAGGTCCTATTTTTTAATTGACCTCCTAACTTCCTATATTCAGCTTTTAGGACCTCATCCCCTTTTTTACCTATATCGTTGGTACCTATATGCACTGCGACAACTGGCTGTTCACCCTCCCCCTCCAGAATGCCCTGCAGCCGCCCCGAGACATCCTTGACCCTTGCACCAGGGAGGCAACACACCATCCTGGAGTCTCGTTTGTGGCCGCAGAAATGCCTATCTATTCCCCTTACAATAGAATCCCTTATCACTATAGCTCTACCCCTCTTTTTCCTCCCGTCCTGTGCAGCAGAGCCACCCCTGGTGCCAGGAAGTTGGCTGCTGCTGCCTTCCCCTGATAAGCCATCCCCCCCAACAGTATTCAAAGTGGTATATCTGTTTGAGAGGGGGATGTCCACAGGGGACTCCTGCACTACCTGCCTGCACCTACTAATCTGTCTGTTGGTCACCCATTTCCTTTCTGCCTGTGCATCCTTTGCCTGCGGTGTGACCAACTGCTCAAACGTGATATCCACAACGTCCTCAGCATCGCGAATGGTCCAGTATGTATCCAATCGCAGCTCCAGCACCGCAATGCGGTCTGCCAATAGCTGCAGCTGGATACACTTCCTGCACACATGGTTGTCAGGGGCACAGGAAGTGTCCCTGAGTTCCCACATAGTGCAGGAGGAGCATACCACGGGGCCGAGCTCTCCTGCCATGACTTACCCTTTAATTAATTCAAACTAAATTAAATCAAATCAATCCCACCAATTAGAGCATGACAGCCTACTCTAGAGCATGACGGTGGACTCTGGAGCATGATGGCGTTCTCTAGAGCATGATGGCGTTCTCTGGAGCATGATGGCATTATCTAGAGCATGATGGCATTATCTAGAGCATGGTGGAATTATCTAGAGCATGATGGCATTATCTAGAGCATGATGGCATTATCCATAGCATGATGGCATTATCTAGAGCATGATGGCATTATCTAGAGCATGATGGCATTATCCATAGCATGATGGCATTATCTAGAGCATGATGGCATTATCTAGAGCATGACGGTATACGCTAGGGCATAACGGCGTTCTCTAGAGCATGACGGTGTTTTCTAGAGCACGACGGTCTACTCTAGAGCATGACAGCCTACTCTAGAGCCGGACGGCCTTCTCTAGCGCATGACGGTATTCTCTAGAGCATGACGGCCTTTTCTAGAGCATGATGGCATACGCTAGAGCATGATGGGTTTCTCTAGAGTATGACGGCCTTCTCTAGAGCATGACGGCCTTCACAAGAGCATGACGGCATTCTCTAGAGCATGACGGCCTTCTCAAGAGCATGACGGCCTTCTCTAGAGCATGACGGCATTCCCTAGAGCATGACAGCTTCTCTAGAGCATGACAGTGTTCTCTAGAGCAGGACGGCCTAATCTAGAGCATGACGGCCTTCTCTAGAGCATGACAGCCTACTCTAGAGCATGACGGCCTTCTCTATAGCATGACGGTGTTCTCTAGAGCATGACGGAGTTCTCTAGAGCATGTCAGCGTTCTCTAGAGCATGACGGAATTCTCTAGAGCATGACGGAGTTCTCTAGAGCATGACGGCATTCTCTAGAGCATGACGGTGTTTTCTAGAGCATGACGGCCTTCTCAAGAGCATGACGACGTTCTCTAGAGCATGATGGGTTTCTCTAGAGCATGATGGCATATTCTAGAGCTTGATGGCGTTCTCTAGAGCATGACGGCCTATTCTAGAGCATGACGGAGTTCTCTAGAGCATGACGGCGTTCTCTAGAGCATGACGGCCTTCTCTAGAGCATGACGGCCTTCTCTAGGGCATGACGGCCTTCTCTAGGGCATGACCGTGTTCTCTAGAGCATGACGGCATTTTCTAGAGCATGACGGCATTCTCTAGAGCATGACGGCATTCTCTAGAGCATGACAGCCTTCTTTAGGGCATGACGGCATTCTCTAGAGCATGACAGCCTATTCTAGAGCATGACGGCCTTCTCTAGAGCATGACGGCCTTCTCTAGGGCATGACGGCCTTCTCTAGGGCATGACGGCCTTCTCTAGAGAATGACGGCCTTCTCTTGGGCATGACGGCCTTCTCTAGGGCATGACGGCGTTCTCTAGAGCATGACAGTGTTCTCTAGAGCAGGATGGCCTAATCTAGAGCATGACGGCCTTCTCTAGAGCATGACGGCGTTCTCTAGAGCATGACGGTGTTCTCTAGAGCATGACGGCATTCTCTAGGGCATGACGGCGTTCTCTAGAGCATGACGGCCTTCTCTAGAGCATGACGGCATATTCTAGAGCATGACGGCCTTCTCTAGGGCATGACGGCGTTCTCTAGAGCATGACGGCCTTCTCTAGAGCATGACGGCATACTCTAGAGCATGACGGCCTTCTCTAGGGCATGACGGCATTCTCTAGAGCATGACGGTATTCTCTAGAGCATGACGGCGGACTCTAGAGCATGACGGCCTACTCTAGAGCATGACGGTGTTCTCTAGAGCATGACGGCCTTCTTTAGAGCATGACGGCCTTCTCTAGAGCATGACGGCCTTCTCTAGAGCATGACGGTTTACTCTAGAGCATGACGGCCTACTCTAGAGCTTGACGGCCTACTCTAGAGCATGACAGTGTTCTCTAGAGCATGACGGCCTATTCTAGAGCATGACGGCCTATTCTTGAGCATGACGGCCTTCTCTAGAGCATGACGGTCTACTCTTGAGCATGACGGCCTACTCTAGAGCATGACGGCCTTCTCTAGAGCATGACGGCATTCTCTAGAGCATGACAGTGTTCTCTAGAGCATGACGGCCTACTCTAGAGCATGACGGCCTTCTCTAGAGCATGACGGTATTCTCTAGAGCATGACGGCGGACTCTAGAGCATGACGGCGTACTCTAGAGCATGACGGTGTTCTCTAGAGCATGACGGCCTTCTCTAGAGCATGACGGTCTACTCTAGAGCATGACGGCCTACTCTAGAGCATGACGGCCTACTCTAGAGCATGACAGTGTTCTCTAGAGCATGACGGCCTATTCTAGAGCATGACGGCGTTCTCTGGAGCATGACGGCCTATTCTAGAGCATGACGGCCTACTCTAGAGCATGACGGCCTATTCTAGAGCATGACAACTTTCTCTAGAGCATGATGGCCTATTCTAGAGCATGACGACTTTCTCTAGAGCATGACGGCCTATTCTAGAGCATGACGACATTCTCTAGAGCATGACGGCCTTCACTAGAGCATGACGGCCTTCACTAGAGCATGACCGTGTTCTCTAGAGCATGACGGCCTTCTCTAGAGCATGACGGCCTTCTCTAGAGCATGACGGTGTTCTCTAGAGCATGACGGCCTATTCTAGAGCATGACTGCCTATTCTAGAGCATGACGGCTTATTCTAGAGCATGACTGCCTATTCTAGAGCATGACGGCTTATTCTAGAGCATGATGGCCTATTCTAGAGCATGATGGCCTATTCAAGAACATAACGGCGTTCTCTGGAGCATGACGGCCTACTCTAGAGCATGACGGCCTATTCTAGAGCATGACAACTTTCTCTAGAGCATGATGGCCTATTCTAGAGCATGACCGTGTTCTCTAGAGCATGACGGCCTTCTCTAGAGCATGACGGCCTTCTCTAGAGCATGACGGTGTTCTCTAGAGCATGACGGCCTATTCTAGAGCATGACGGCGTTCTCTGGAGCATGACGGCCTACTCTAGAGCATGATGGGCTATTCTAGAGCATGACGACTTTCTCTAGAGCATGACGACGTTCTCTGGAGCATGACGGCCTTCTCTAGAGCATGACTGCATTCTCTAGAGCATGACGGCCTTCTCTAGAGCATGACGGCATTCTCTAGAGCATGACAGTGTTCTCTAGAGCATGACGGCCTACTCTAGAGCATGACGGCCTTCTCTAGAGCATGACGGCGTTCTCTAGAGCATGACAGTGTTCTCTAGAGCATGACGGCCTACTCTAGAGCATGACGGCCTTCTCTAGAGTTTGACGGCGTTCTCTAGAGCATGACAGTGTTCTCTAGAGCATGACGGCCTTCTGTAGAGCATGACGGCATACTCTAGAGCATGACGGCCTTCTCTAGGGCATGACGGCATTCTATAGAGCATGACGGTATTCTCTAGAGCATGACGGCGGACTCTAGAGCATGACGGCCAACTCTAGAGCATGACGGCCTTCTCTAGAGCATGACGGCCTTCTCTAGAGCATGACGGCCTTCTCTAGAGCATGACGGTCTACTCTAGAGCATGACGGTGTTCTCTAGAGCATGACAGCCTACTCTAGAGCATGACGGCCTACTCTAGAGCATGACAGTGTTCTCTAGAGCATGACGGCCTATTCTAGAGCGTGACGGCCTATTCTTGAGCATGACGGCCTATTCTAGAGCATGACGGCCTATTCTAGAGCATGACGGAGTTCTCTGGAGCATGACGGCCTATTCTAGAGCATGCCGGCCTACTCTAGAGCATGACGGCCTATTCTAGAGCATGACAACTTTCTCTAGAGCATGATGGCCTATTCTAGAGCATGACGACTTTTTCTAGAGCATGACGGCCTATTCTAGAGCATGACGACATTCTCTAGAGCATGACGGCCTTCACTAGAGCATGACGGCCTTCACTAGAGCATGACCGGGTTCTCTAGAGCATGACGGCCTTCTCTAGAGCATGACGGCCTATTCTAGAGCATGACAACTTTCTCTAGAGCATGACGGCCTATTCTAGAGCATGACGACCTTCTCTAGAGCATGACGGCCTTCACTAGAGCATGACGGCCTTCACTAGAGCATGACCGTGTTCTCTAGAGCATGACGGCCTTCTCTAGAGCATGACGGCCTTCTCTAGAGCATGACGGTGTTCTCTAGAGCATGACGGCCTAATCTAGAGCATGACTGCCTATTCTAGAGCATGACGGCCTATTCTAGAGCATGATGGCCTATTCTAGAGCATGACGGCGTTCTCTGGAGCATGACGGCCTACTCTAGAGCATGACGGCCTATTCTAGAGCATGACAACTTTCTCTAGAGCATGACGGCCTATTCTAGAGCATGACGACCTTCTCTAGAGCATGACGGCCTATTCTAGAGCATGACGATGTTATCTAGAGCATGACGGCCTTCACTAGAGCATGACGGCCTTCACTAGAGCATGACCGTGTTCTCTAGAGCATGACGGCCTTCTGTAGAGCATGAGAGTCTACTCGAGAGCATGACGGTGTTCTCTAGAGCATGACGGTGTTCTCTAGAGCATGACGGCCTTCTCTAGAGCATGATGGCCTTCTCTAGAGCATGACGGCCTTCTCTAGAGCATGACGGCCTTCTCTAGAGCATGACCGCCTACTCTAGAGCATGACGGTGTTCTCTAGAGCATGACGGTGTTCTATAGAGCATGACGGCCTACTCTAGAGCATGACGGTGTTCTCTAGAGCATGACCGTGTTCTCTAGAGCATGACCGTGTTCTCTGGAGCATGACGGTCTACTCTAGAGCATGACGGCCTACTCTAGAGCATGACGGCCTTCGGTAGAGCATGACGGCCTACTCTAGTGCATGACGGCGTTCTCTGGAGCATGATGGCCTACTCTAGAGCATGACGGCCTACTCTAGAGCATGACGGCCTACTCTAGAGCATGACGGCCTACTCTAGAGCATGATGGCCATCTCTAGAGCATGACGGCCTATTCTAGAGCATGACGGCGTTCTCTGGAGCATGACGGCTTATTCTAGAGCATGACGGCCTACTCTAGAGCATGATGGCCTATTCTAGAGCATGACAACTTTCTCTAGAGCATGATGGCCTATTCTAGAGCATGACGACTTTCTCTAGAGCATGACGGCCTATTCTAGAGCATGACGACATTCTCTAGAGCATGACGGCCTTCACTAGAGCATGACGGCCTTCACTAGAGCATGACCGTGTTCTCTAGAGCATGACGGCCTTCTCTAGAGCATGACGGTCTACTCTAGAGCATGACAGCCTACTCTAGAGCATGACGGCCTACTCTAGAGCATGACAGTGTTCTCTAGAGCATGACGGCCTATTCTAGAGCGTGACGGCCTATTCTTGAGCATGACGGCCTATTCTAGAGCATGACGGCCTATTCTAGAGCATGACGGAGTTCTCTGGAGCATGACGGCCTATTCTAGAGCATGCCGGCCTACTCTAGAGCATGACGGCCTATTCTAGAGCATGACAACTTTCTCTAGAGCATGATGGCCTATTCTAGAGCATGACGACTTTTTCTAGAGCATGACGGCCTATTCTGGAGCATGACGACATTCTATAGAGCATGACGGCCTTCACTAGAGCATGACGGCCTTCACTAGAGCATGACCGTGTTCTCTAGAGCATGACGGCCTTCTCTAGAGCATGACGGCCTTCTCTAGAGCATGACGGTGTTCTCTAGAGCATGACGGCCTAATCTAGAGCATGACTGCCTATTCTAGAGCATGACGGCCTATTCTAGAGCATGATGGCCTATTCTAGAGCATGACGGCGTTCTCTGGAGCATGACGGCCTACTCTAGAGCATGACGGCCTATTCTAGAGCATGACAACTTTCTCTAGAGCATGACGGCCTATTCTAGAGCATGACGACCTTCTCTAGAGCATGACGGCCTATTCTAGAGCATGACGATGTTATCTAGAGCATGACGGCCTTCACTAGAGCATGACGGCCTTCACTAGAGCATGACCGTGTTCTCTAGAGCATGACGGCCTTCTGTAGAGCATGAGAGTCTACTCGAGAGCATGACGGTGTTCTCTAGAGCATGACGGTGTTCTCTAGAGCATGACGGCCTTCTCTAGAGCATGATGGCCTTCTCTAGAGCATGACGGCCTTCTCTAGAGCATGACGGCCTTCTCTAGAGCATGACCGCCTACTCTAGAGCATGACGGTGTTCTCTAGAGCATGACGGTGTTCTATAGAGCATGACGGCCTACTCTAGAGCATGACGGTGTTCTCTAGAGCATGACCGTGTTCTCTAGAGCATGACCGTGTTCTCTGGAGCATGACGGTCTACTCTAGAGCATGACGGCCTACTCTAGAGCATGACGGCCTTCGGTAGAGCATGACGGCCTACTCTAGTGCATGACGGCGTTCTCTGGAGCATGACGGCCTACTCTAGAGCATGACGGCCTACTCTAGAGCATGACGGCCTACTCTAGAGCATGACGGCCTACTCTAGAGCATGATGGCCATCTCTAGAGCATGACGGCCTATTCTAGAGCATGACGGCGTTCTCTGGAGCATGACGGCTTATTCTAGAGCATGACGGCCTACTCTAGAGCATGATGGCCTATTCTAGAGCATGACAACTTTCTCTAGAGCATGATGGCCTATTCTAGAGCATGACGACTTTCTCTAGAGCATGACGGCCTATTCTAGAGCATGACGACATTCTCTAGAGCATGACGGCCTTCACTAGAGCATGACGGCCTTCACTAGAGCATAACCGTGTTCTCTAGAGCATGATGGCCTTCTCTAGAGCATGACGGCCTTCTCTAGAGCATGACGGTGTTCTCTAGAGCATGACGGCCTATTCTAGAGCATGACAGTGTTCTCTAGAGCATGACGGCCTATTCTAGAGCATGACTGCCTATTCTAGAGCATGACGGCCTATTCTAGAGCATGACGGCCTATTCTAGAGCATGACGGCGTTCTCTGGAGCATGACGGCCTACACTAGAGCATGACGGCCTATTCTAGAGCATGACGACTTTCTCTAGAGCATGACGGCCTATTCTAGAGCATGACGACCTTCTCTAGAGCATGACGTCATTCCCTAGAGCATGACAGCCTACTCTAGAGCATGACGGCCTAATCTAGAGCATGACTGCCTATTCTAGAGCATGACGGCGTTCTCTGGAGCATGACGGCCTACTCTAGAGCATGATGGGCTATTCTAGAGCATGACGACTTTCTCTAGAGCATGACGACGTTCTCTGGAGCATGACGGCCTTCTCTAGAGCATGACTGCATTCTCTAGAGCATGACGGCCTTCTCTAGAGCATGACGGCGTTCTCTAGAGCATGACAGTGTTCTCTAGAGCATGACGGCCTTCTCTAGAGCATGACGGCCTTCTCTAGAGCATGACGGCGTTCTCTAGAGCATGACAGTGTTCTCTAGAGCATGACGGCCTACTCTAGAGCATGACGGCCTTCTCTAGAGCATGACGGCGTTCTCTAGAGCATGACAGTGTTCTCTAGAGCATGACGGCCTACTCTAGAGCATGACGGCCTTCTCTAGAGCATGACGGCGTTCTCTAGAGCATGACAGTGTTCTCTAGAGCATGACGGCCTTCTCTAGAGCATGACGGCATACTCTAGAGCATGACGGCCTTATCTAGGGCATGACGGCATTCTCTAGAGCATGACGGCATTCTCTAGAGCATGACAGTATTCTCTAGAGCATGACGGCGGACTCTAGAGCATGACGGCCTACTCTAGAGCATGACGGTGTTCTCTAGAGCATGACGGCCTTCTCTAGAGCATGACGGCCTTCTCTAGAGCATGACGGCCTTCTCTAGAGCATGACGGTCTACTCTAGAGCATGACAGCCTACTCTATAGCATGACGGTGTTCTCTAGAGCATGACCGTGTTCTCTGGAGCATGACATAGATACATAGATACATAGAAGATAGGAGCAGGAGTAGGCCATCCGGCCCTTCGAGCCTGCTCCGCCATTTAATGAGATCATGGCTGATCCTCCAATTCAGTATCCCGTCCCCGCCTTCTCTCCGTAACCCTTAACCCCTTTTGCCTGTAGAAATATATCTAATTCCCTCTTAAATATATTTAATGAGCTGGCGTACACTGCCCTCTGTGGCAATGAGTTCCACAGGTTCACCACCCTCTGAGTGAAGAAATTCCCCCTCATTTCTGTCCTAAATGGTTTAGCCCTTATCCTTAAATTATGTCCTCTAGTTCTGTTCTCACCCGCCAAGGGAAACATTCCTTCTGCATCTAGTCTGTCTAGACCTGTCAGAATTTTATACACTTCTATGAGGTCCCCTCTCAATCTTCTAAACTCCAGTGTGTACATCCCTAAACTACATAGTCTCTCCTCATAGGTCAATCCCGCCATTCCTGGTATCAGCCTGGTGAATCGCCGCTGCACCCCCTCCATGGCAAGAACATCTTTCCTCAGATGAGGCGACCAAAACTGTACATAGTACTCGAGGTGTGGTCTCACCAGTGCCCTGTACAGCTGCAGCAAGGTATCCCTGTTCCTGTATTCCAACCCTTTTGCTATGAAGGCCAGCATACCGTTTGCCTTCTTGACCGCCTGTTGCACCTGCATGCTCGCCTTCAGTGACTGGTGTACAAGAACACCCAGGTCTCTCTGTACTTCCCCCTCTCCCAATTTATTGCCATTTAAATAATAATTTGCCCTCCCGTTCCTGCACCCAAGGTGGATAACTTCGCACTTGTCCACATTATAGTGCATCTGCCATTTATCCGCCCAATCACCCAGTCTGTCCAAATCGCTCTGGAGCTTCCTGGTCTCCTCCTCTGAGCCCACCCCCCCTCCTAGTTTAGTGTCGTCTGCAAATTTGGAAATGCTGCATCCGACTCCCTGATCCAGGTCATTAATGTAAATTGTGAACAGCTGGGGACCCAGGACAGATCCCTGTGGTACCCCACTTGTTACTGCCTGCCATTCAGAAAATGCGCCGTTTATTCCAACTCTCTGTTTTCTATCTGACAGCCAGTTCTCTATCCACGTCAATACTTTCCCCTTTATCCCATGAGCTTCAATTTTCCATGCTAATCTTTTATGTGGGACCTTATCGAAGGCCTTTTGGAAGTCCAGGTACACCACATCTACTGGCTCTCCCCCATCTATTTTACCAGTTACTCCCTCAAAAAATTCCAATAGATTAGTCAAGCACAATTTACCCTTTGTAAATCCATGTTGACTCTGTCCTATCCTGTCCCCATTTGCTAAGTGCTCCGCTATTTCATCCTTAATGATGGACTCCAGCATTTTGCCCACAACTGATGTAAGGCTTACAGGTCTGTAATTACCTGCTTTTTCCCTACCCCCCTTTTTGAATAGTGGGGTAACGTTAGCTAACCTCCAATCCATGGGCACTGTTCCCGAGTCTAATGAATTCTGAAAAATCATACTTAGTGCATTCGCTATCTCTAGGGCCACCTCCTTCAGTACCCTAGGATGCATGTTATCAGGCCCTGGGGATTTGTCCGCCTTCAATCCCTTTAGCTTCCTTAACACCATATCCTTAGAGATATTGATTTGCGTCAGTTCCTCCTTTGCCAATGTCCCTATTTTTCCCGATATCCCAGGGAGGTTTTTTGTGTCTTCCTTCGTAAAGACTGACCCAAAGTATGCATTTAGTTGGTCTGCCATTTCCTTATTTCCCGTTATATATTCCCCCGTATCTGACTGCAATGGGCCAACTTTGGTTTTCACCAGTCTTTTCCTCTTGATATACTTATAAAAGCTTTTGGAGTTAGTTTTTATATTTTCCGCCAGCTTGCTTTCGTAAGCTATTTTGCCCCTCTTGATTAAGCCCTTTGTCCTCCTTTGCTCTATCTTAAACTGTTCCCAATCTTCCGCTCTGGCGCTTTTTTTGGCTATTTTATACGCCCTATCTTTGGATTTTATGCTGTCTCTAATTTCCCCTGTTATCCACGGTTGAGTCACCTTTTTAGATTTCCTTTTATGCCAGATTGGTATAAACAATTTTTGCAATTTTGTCATTCTATCTTTAAATGCTTGCCATTGTTTATCTACCTCCAGTCCTCCCAGAGTAGACCGTGTGCGGAAAGTGTGTCCAGCTGCAGCTCATGTGGGACCGCATGACGGCGGACTCTAGAGCATGACGGCCTTCGGTAGAGCATGACGGCCTACTCTAGTGCATGACGGCGTTCTCTGGAGCATGACGGCCTTCTCTAGAGCATGACGGCCTACTCTAGAGCATGACGGCCTACTCTAGAGCATGACGGCCTACTCTAGAGCATGATGGCCATCTCTAGAGCATGACGGTGTTCTCTAGAGCATGACAGCCTATTCTAGAGCATGACGGCGTTCTCTGGAGCATGACGGCCTATTCTAGAGCATGACGGCCTACTCTAGAGCATGACAGCCTATTCTAGAGCATGACAACTTTCTCTAGAGCATGATGGCCTATTCTAGAGCATGACGACTTTCTCTAGAGCATGACGGCCTATTCTAGAGCATGACGACATTCTCTAGAGCATGACGGCCTTCACTAGAGCATGACGGCCTTCACTAGAGCATGACCGTGTTCTCTAGAGCATGACGGCCTTCTCTAGAGCATGACGGCCTTCTCTAGAGCATGACGGTGTTCTCTAGAGCATGACGGCCTATTCTAGAGCATGACAGTGTTCTCTAGAGCATGGCGACCTATTCTAGAGCATGACTGCCTATTCTAGAGCATGACGGCCTATTCTAGAGCATGACGGCCTATTCTAGAGCATGACGCCGTTCTCTGGAGCATGACGGCCTACACTAGAGCATGACGGCCTATTCTAGAGCATGACGACTTTCTCTAGAGCATAACGGCCTATTCTAGAGCATGACGACCTTCTCTAGAGCATGACGTCATTCCCTAGAGCATGACAGTGTTCTCTAGAGCATGACGGCCTACTCTAGAGCATGACTGCCTATTCTAGAGCATGACGGCGTTCTCTGGAGCATGACGGCCTACTCTAGAGCATGATGGGCTATTCTAGAGCATGACGACCTACTCTAGAGCATGACGACATTCTCTGGAGCATGACGGCCTTCTTTAGAGCATGACTGCATTCTCTAGAACATGACGGCCTTCTCTAGAGCATGACGGCATTCTCTAGAGCATGACAGTGTTCTCTAGAGCATGACGGCCTACTCTAGAGCATGACTGCCTATTCTAGAGCATGACGGCGTTCTCTGGAGCATGACGGCCTACTCTAGAGCATGATGGGCTATTCTAGAGCATGACGACCTACTCTAGAGCATGACGACATTCTCTGGAGCATGACGGCCTTCTTTAGAGCATGACTGCATTCTCTAGAACATGACGGCCTTCTCTAGAGCATGACGGCATTCTCTAGAGCATGACAGTGTTCTCTAGAGCATGACGGCCTACTCTAGAGCATGACGGCCTTCTCTAGAGCATGACGGCGTTCTCTAGAGCATGACAGTGTTCTCTAGAGCATGACGGCCTACTCTAGAGCATGACGGCAATCTCTAGAGCATGATGGCATTCTCTAGAGCATGACAGTGTTCTCTAGAGCATGACGGCCTTCTCCAGAGCATGACGGAATACTCTAGAGCATGACGGCATTCTCTAGAGCATGACAGTATTCTCTAGAGCATGACGGCGGACTCTAGAGCATGACGGCCTACTCTAGAGCAAGACGGCCTTCTCTAGAGCATGACGGCCTTCTCTAGAGCATGACGGCCTTCTCTAGAGCATGACGGTCTACTCTAGAGCATGACAGCCTACTCTAGAGCATGACGGCCTAATCTAGAGCATGACAGTGTTCTCTAGAGCATGACGGCCTATTCTTGAGCATGACGGCCTATTCTAGAGCATGACGGCCTTCTCTAGAGCATGACGGTCTACTCTAGAGCATGACGGCCTACTCTAGAGCATGACGGCCTTCTCTAGAGCATGACGGCGTTCTCTAGAGCATGACGGCGTTCTCTAGAGCATGACGGTATTCTCTAGAGCATGACGGCGTTCTCTAGAGCATGATGGTGTTCTCTAGAGCATGACGGCCTTCTCTAGAGCATGACGGCCTTCTCTAGAGCATGACGGCCTTCTCTAGAGCATGACGGTCTACTCTAGAGCATGACAGCCTACTATAGAGCATGACAGTGTTCTCTAGAGCATGACGGCCTATTTTGGAGCATGATGGCCTATTCTTGAGCATGACGGCCTATTCTAGAGCATGACAGCCTATTCTAGAGCATGACGGCGTTCTCTGGAGCATGACGGCCTACTCTAGAGCATGACGGCCTATTCTAGAGCATGACAACTTTCTCTAGAGCATGACGGCCTTCACTAGAGCATGACGGCCTTCACTAGAGCATGACCGTGTTCTGTAGAACATGACGGCTTTCTCTAGAGCATGACGGCCTTCTCTAGAGCATGACGGTGTTCTCTAGAGCATGACGGCCTATTCTAGAGCATGACTGTGTTCTCTAGAGCATGACGGCCTATTCTAGAGCATGACTGCCTATTCTAGAGCATGACGGCCTATTCTAGAGCATGACGGCGTTCTCTGGAGCATGACGGCCTATTCTAGAGCATGAGAACTTTCTCTAGAGCATGACGGCCTATTCTAGAGCATGACGACCTTCTCTAGAGCATGATGGCCTATTCTAGAGCATGACGACGTTCTCTAGAGCATGACGGCCTTCACTACAGCATGACGGCCTACTCTAGAGCATGATGGCCTTCTCTAGAGCATGACGGCGTTCTCTAGAGCATGACCGTGTTCTCTAGAGCATGACGGCCTACTCTAGAGCATGACGGCAATCTCTAGAGCATGATGGCATTCTCTAGAGCATGACAGTGTTCTCTAGAGCATGACGGCCTTCTCCAGAGCATGACGGAATACTCTAGAGCATGACGGCATTCTCTAGAGCATGACAGTATTCTCTAGAGCATGACGGCGGACTCTAGAGCATGACGGCCTACTCTAGAGCAAGACGGCCTTCTCTAGAGCATGACGGCCTTCTCTAGAGCATGACGGCCTTCTCTAGAGCATGACGGTCTACTCTAGAGCATGACAGCCTACTCTAGAGCATGACGGCCTAATCTAGAGCATGACAGTGTTCTCTAGAGCATGACGGCCTATTCTTGAGCATGACGGCCTATTCTAGAGCATGACGGCCTTCTCTAGAGCATGACGGTCTACTCTAGAGCATGACGGCCTACTCTAGAGCATGACGGCCTTCTCTAGAGCATGACGGCGTTCTCTAGAGCATGACGGCGTTCTCTAGAGCATGACGGTATTCTCTAGAGCATGACGGCGTTCTCTAGAGCATGATGGTGTTCTCTAGAGCATGACGGCCTTCTCTAGAGCATGACGGCCTTCTCTAGAGCATGACGGCCTTCTCTAGAGCATGACGGTCTACTCTAGAGCATGACAGCCTACTATAGAGCATGACAGTGTTCTCTAGAGCATGACGGCCTATTTTGGAGCATGATGGCCTATTCTTGAGCATGACGGCCTATTCTAGAGCATGACAGCCTATTCTAGAGCATGACGGCGTTCTCTGGAGCATGACGGCCTACTCTAGAGCATGACGGCCTATTCTAGAGCATGACAACTTTCTCTAGAGCATGACGGCCTTCACTAGAGCATGACGGCCTTCACTAGAGCATGACCGTGTTCTGTAGAACATGACGGCTTTCTCTAGAGCATGACGGCCTTCTCTAGAGCATGACGGTGTTCTCTAGAGCATGACGGCCTATTCTAGAGCATGACTGTGTTCTCTAGAGCATGACGGCCTATTCTAGAGCATGACTGCCTATTCTAGAGCATGACGGCCTATTCTAGAGCATGACGGCGTTCTCTGGAGCATGACGGCCTATTCTAGAGCATGAGAACTTTCTCTAGAGCATGACGGCCTATTCTAGAGCATGACGACCTTCTCTAGAGCATGATGGCCTATTCTAGAGCATGACGACGTTCTCTAGAGCATGACGGCCTTCACTACAGCATGACGGCCTACTCTAGAGCATGATGGCCTTCTCTAGAGCATGACGGCGTTCTCTAGAGCATGACCGTGTTCTCTAGAGCATGACGGCCTACTCTAGAGCATGACGGCAATCTCTAGAGCATGATGGCATTCTCTAGAGCATGACAGTGTTCTCTAGAGCATGACGGCCTTCTCCAGAGCATGACGGAATACTCTAGAGCATGACGGCATTCTCTAGAGCATGACAGTATTCTCTAGAGCATGACGGCGGACTCTAGAGCATGACGGCCTACTCTAGAGCAAGACGGCCTTCTCTAGAGCATGACGGCCTTCTCTAGAGCATGACGGCCTTCTCTAGAGCATGACGGTCTACTCTAGAGCATGACAGCCTACTCTAGAGCATGACGGCCTAATCTAGAGCATGACAGTGTTCTCTAGAGCATGACGGCCTATTCTTGAGCATGACGGCCTATTCTAGAGCATGACGGCCTTCTCTAGAGCATGACGGTCTACTCTAGAGCATGACGGCCTACTCTAGAGCATGACGGCCTTCTCTAGAGCATGACGGCGTTCTCTAGAGCATGACGGCGTTCTCTAGAGCATGACGGTATTCTCTAGAGCATGACGGCGTTCTCTAGAGCATGATGGTGTTCTCTAGAGCATGACGGCCTTCTCTAGAGCATGACGGCCTTCTCTAGAGCATGACGGCCTTCTCTAGAGCATGACGGTCTACTCTAGAGCATGACAGCCTACTATAGAGCATGACAGTGTTCTCTAGAGCATGACGGCCTATTTTGGAGCATGATGGCCTATTCTTGAGCATGACGGCCTATTCTAGAGCATGACAGCCTATTCTAGAGCATGACGGCGTTCTCTGGAGCATGACGGCCTACTCTAGAGCATGACGGCCTATTCTAGAGCATGACAACTTTCTCTAGAGCATGACGGCCTTCACTAGAGCATGACGGCCTTCACTAGAGCATGACCGTGTTCTGTAGAACATGACGGCTTTCTCTAGAGCATGACGGCCTTCTCTAGAGCATGACGGTGTTCTCTAGAGCATGACGGCCTATTCTAGAGCATGACTGTGTTCTCTAGAGCATGACGGCCTATTCTAGAGCATGACTGCCTATTCTAGAGCATGACGGCCTATTCTAGAGCATGACGGCGTTCTCTGGAGCATGACGGCCTATTCTAGAGCATGAGAACTTTCTCTAGAGCATGACGGCCTATTCTAGAGCATGACGACCTTCTCTAGAGCATGATGGCCTATTCTAGAGCATGACGACGTTCTCTAGAGCATGACGGCCTTCACTACAGCATGACGGCCTACTCTAGAGCATGATGGCCTTCTCTAGAGCATGACGGCGTTCTCTAGAGCATGACCGTGTTCTCTAGAGCATGACGGCCTACTCTAGAGCATGACGGCAATCTCTAGAGCATGATGGCATTCTCTAGAGCATGACAGTGTTCTCTAGAGCATGACGGCCTTCTCCAGAGCATGACGGAATACTCTAGAGCATGACGGCATTCTCTAGAGCATGACAGTATTCTCTAGAGCATGACGGCGGACTCTAGAGCATGACGGCCTACTCTAGAGCAAGACGGCCTTCTCTAGAGCATGACGGCCTTCTCTAGAGCATGACGGCCTTCTCTAGAGCATGACGGTCTACTCTAGAGCATGACAGCCTACTCTAGAGCATGACGGCCTAATCTAGAGCATGACAGTGTTCTCTAGAGCATGACGGCCTATTCTTGAGCATGACGGCCTATTCTAGAGCATGACGGCCTTCTCTAGAGCATGACGGTCTACTCTAGAGCATGATGGCCTACTCTAGAGCATGACGGCCTTCTCTAGAGCATGACGGCGTTCTCTAGAGCATGACGGCGTTCTCTAGAGCATGACGGTATTCTCTAGAGCATGACGGCGTTCTCTAGAGCATGATGGTGTTCTCTAGAGCATGACGGCCTTCTCTAGAGCATGACGGCCTTCTCTAGAGCATGACGGCCTTCTCTAGAGCATGACGGTCTACTCTAGAGCATGACAGCCTACTATAGAGCATGACAGTGTTCTCTAGAGCATGACGGCCTATTTTGGAGCATGATGGCCTATTCTTGAGCATGACGGCCTATTCTAGAGCATGACAGCCTATTCTAGAGCATGACGGCGTTCTCTGGAGCATGACGGCCTACTCTAGAGCATGACGGCCTATTCTAGAGCATGACAACTTTCTCTAGAGCATGACGGCCTTCACTAGAGCATGACGGCCTTCACTAGAGCATGACCGTGTTCTGTAGAACATGACGGCTTTCTCTAGAGCATGACGGCCTTCTCTAGAGCATGACGGTGTTCTCTAGAGCATGACGGCCTATTCTAGAGCATGACTGTGTTCTCTAGAGCATGACGGCCTATTCTAGAGCATGACTGCCTATTCTAGAGCATGACGGCCTATTCTAGAGCATGACGGCGTTCTCTGGAGCATGACGGCCTATTCTAGAGCATGAGAACTTTCTCTAGAGCATGACGGCCTATTCTAGAGCATGACGACCTTCTCTAGAGCATGATGGCCTATTCTAGAGCATGACGACGTTCTCTAGAGCATGACGGCCTTCACTACAGCATGACGGCCTACTCTAGAGCATGATGGCCTTCTCTAGAGCATGACGGCGTTCTCTAGAGCATGACCGTGTTCTCTAGAGCATGACGGCCTACTCTAGAGCATGACGGCAATCTCTAGAGCATGATGGCATTCTCTAGAGCATGACAGTGTTCTCTAGAGCATGACGGCCTTCTCCAGAGCATGACGGAATACTCTAGAGCATGACGGCATTCTCTAGAGCATGACAGTATTCTCTAGAGCATGACGGCGGACTCTAGAGCATGACGGCCTACTCTAGAGCAAGACGGCCTTCTCTAGAGCATGACGGCCTTCTCTAGAGCATGACGGCCTTCTCTAGAGCATGACGGTCTACTCTAGAGCATGACAGCCTACTCTAGAGCATGACGGCCTAATCTAGAGCATGACAGTGTTCTCTAGAGCATGACAGCCTATTCTTGAGCATGACGGCCTATTCTAGAGCATGACGGCCTTCTCTAGAGCATGACGGTCTACTCTAGAGCATGACGGCCTACTCTAGAGCATGACGGCCTTCTCTAGAGCATGACGGCGTTCTCTAGAGCATGACGGCGTTCTCTAGAGCATGACGGTATTCTCTAGAGCATGACGGCGTTCTCTAGAGCATGATGGTGTTCTCTAGAGCATGACGGCCTTCTCTAGAGCATGACGGCCTTCTCTAGAGCATGACGGCCTTCTCTAGAGCATGACGGTCTACTCTAGAGCATGACAGCCTACTATAGAGCATGACAGTGTTCTCTAGAGCATGACGGCCTATTTTGGAGCATGATGGCCTATTCTTGAGCATGACGGCCTATTCTAGAGCATGACAGCCTATTCTAGAGCATGACGGCGTTCTCTGGAGCATGACGGCCTACTCTAGAGCATGACGGCCTATTCTAGAGCATGACAACTTTCTCTAGAGCATGACGGCCTTCACTAGAGCATGACGGCCTTCACTAGAGCATGACCGTGTTCTGTAGAACATGACGGCTTTCTCTAGAGCATGACGGCCTTCTCTAGAGCATGACGGTGTTCTCTAGAGCATGACGGCCTATTCTAGAGCATGACTGTGTTCTCTAGAGCATGACGGCCTATTCTAGAGCATGACTGCCTATTCTAGAGCATGACGGCCTATTCTAGAGCATGACGGCGTTCTCTGGAGCATGACGGCCTATTCTAGAGCATGAGAACTTTCTCTAGAGCATGACGGCCTATTCTAGAGCATGACGACCTTCTCTAGAGCATGATGGCCTATTCTAGAGCATGACGACGTTCTCTAGAGCATGACGGCCTTCACTACAGCATGACGGCCTACTCTAGAGCATGATGGCCTTCTCTAGAGCATGACGGCGTTCTCTAGAGCATGACCGTGTTCTCTAGAGCATGACGGCCTACTCTAGAGCATGACGGCCTACTCTAGAGCATGATGGCCTTCTCTAGAGCATGACGGTGTTCTCTAGAGCATGACGGCGTTCTCTAGAGCATGACGGCCTACTCTAGAGCATGATGGCCTACTCTAGAGCATGACAGCCTTCTCTAGAGCATGACGGCCTACTCTAGAGCATGACGGCCTATTCTAGAGCATGACGGCCTTCTCTAGAGCATGACGGCATTCTCTAGAGCATGTCGGCCTACTCTAGAGCATGACGGCCTACTCTAGAGCATGACGGCCTACTCTAGAGCATGACGGCATTCTCTAGAGCATGACGGCATTCTCTAGAGCATGACGGCCTTCTCTAGAGCATGACGGCGTTCTCTAGAGCATGACAGTGTTCTCTAGAGCATGACGGCCTACTCTAGAGCATGACGGCCTTCTCTAGAGCATGACGGCGTTCTCTAGAGCATGACAGTGTTCTCTAGAGCATGACGGCCTACTCTAGAGCATGACGGCCTTCTCTAGAGCATGACGGCGTTCTCTAGAGCATGACAGTGTTCTCTAGAGCATGACGGCCTTCTCTAGAGCATGACGGCATACTCTAGAGCATGACGGCATTCTCTAGAGCATTACAGTATTCTCTAGAGCATGACGGCGGACTCTAGAGCATGACGGCCTACTCTAGAGCATGATGGTGTTCTCTAGAGCATGACGGCCTTCTCTAGAGCATGACGGCCTTCTCTAGAGCATGATGGCCTTCTCTAGAGCATGACGGTCTACTCTAGAGCATGACAGTGTTCTCTAGAGCATGACGGCCTATTCTTGAGCATGACGGCCTATTCTAGAGCATGACAGTGTTCTCTAGAGCATGATCGCCTATTCTTGAGCATGACGGCCTATTCTAGAGCATGACGGCCTTCTCTAGAGCATGACGGTCTACTCTAGAGCATGACGGCCTACTCTAGATCATGACGGCCTTCTCTAGAGCATGACGTCGTTCTCTAGAGCATGACAGTGTTCTTTAGAGCATGACGGCCTACTCTAGAGCATGTCGGCCTTCTCTAGAGCATGTCGGCCTTCTCTAGAGCATGACGGTCTACTCTAGAGCATGACGGCCTTCTCTAGAGCATGACGGCCTTCTCTAGAGCATGACGGTCTACTCTAGAGCACGACAGCCTACTCTAGAGCATGACGGCCTACTCTAGAGCATGACAGTGTTCTCTAGAGCATGACGGCCTATTCTTGAGCATGACGGCCTATTCTAGAGCATGACGGCCTATTCTAGAGCATGACGGCGTTCTCTGGAGCATGACGGCCTACTCTAGAGCATGACGGCCTATTCTAGAGCATGACAACTTTCTCTAGAGCATGACGGCCTTCACTAGAGCATGACGGCCTTCTCTAGAGCATGACGGTGTTCTCTAGAGCATGACGGCCTATTCTAGAGCATGACTGTGTTCTCTAGAGCATGACGGCCTATTCTAGAGCATGACTGCCTATTCTAGAGCATGACGGCCTATTCTAGAGCATGACGGCCTATTCTAGAGCATGACAACTTTCTCTAGAGCATGACAGCCTATTCTAGAGCATGACAACCTTCTCAAGAGCATGACGGCCTATTCTAGAGCATGACAACGTTCTCTAGAGCATGACGGCCTTCACTAGAGCATGACGGCCTACTCTAGAGCATGATGGCCTTCTCTAGAGCATGACGGCGTTCTCTAGAGCATGACCGTGTTCTCAAGAGCATGACGGCCTACTCTAGAGCATGACAGCCTACTCTAGAGCATGATGGCCTTCTCTAGAGCATGACGGTGTTCTCTAGAGCATGACGGCGTTCTCTAGAGCATGACGGCCTACTCTAGAGCATGGTGGCCTACTCTAGAGCATGACAGCCTTCTCTAGAGCATGACGGCCTACTCTAGAGCATGACGGCCTATTCTAGAGCATGACGGCCTTCTCTAGAGCATGACAGCCTACTCTAGAGCATGACGGCCTAATCTAGAGCATGACTGCCTATTCTAGAGCATGACGCCGTTCTCTGGAGCATGACGGCCTACTCTAGAGCATGATGGGCTATTCTAGATCATGACGACTTTCTCTAGAGCATGACGACGTTCTCTGGAGCATGACGGCCTTCTCTAGAGCATGACTGCATTCTCTAGAGCATGACGGCCTTCTCTAGAGCATGACGGCGTTCTCTAGAGCATGACAGTGTTCTCTAGAGCATGACGGCCTTCTCTAGAGCATGACGGCCTTCTCTAGAGCATGACGGCGTTCTCTAGAGCATGACAGTGTTCTCTAGAGCATGACGGCCTACTCTAGAGCATGACGGCCTTCTCTAGAGCATGACGGCGTTCTCTAGAGCATGACAGTGTTCTCTAGAGCATGACGGCCTACTCTAGAGCATGACGGCCTTCTCTAGAGCATGACGGCGTTCTCTAGAGCATGACAGTGTTCTCTAGAGCATGACGGCCTTCTCTAGAGCATGACGGCATACTCTAGAGCATGACGGCCTTATCTAGGGCATGACGGCATTCTCTAGAGCATGACGGCATTCTCTAGAGCATGACAGTATTCTCTAGAGCATGACGGCGGACTCTAGAGCATGACGGCCTACTCTAGAGCATGACGGTGTTCTCTAGAGCATGACGGCCTTCTCTAGAGCATGACGGCCTTCTCTAGAGCATGACGGCCTTCTCTAGAGCATGACGGTCTACTCTAGAGCATGACAGCCTACTCTATAGCATGACGGTGTTCTCTAGAGCATGACCGTGTTCTCTGGAGCATGACATAGATACATAGATACATAGAAGATAGGAGCAGGAGTAGGCCATCCGGCCCTTCGAGCCTGCTCCGCCATTTAATGAGATCATGGCTGATCCTCCAATTCAGTATCCCGTCCCCGCCTTCTCTCCGTAACCCTTAACCCCTTTTGCCTGTAGAAATATATCTAATTCCCTCTTAAATATATTTAATGAGCTGGCGTACACTGCCCTCTGTGGCAATGAGTTCCACAGGTTCACCACCCTCTGAGTGAAGAAATTCCCCCTCATTTCTGTCCTAAATGGTTTAGCCCTTATCCTTAAATTATGTCCTCTAGTTCTGTTCTCACCCGCCAAGGGAAACATTCCTTCTGCATCTAGTCTGTCTAGACCTGTCAGAATTTTATACACTTCTATGAGGTCCCCTCTCAATCTTCTAAACTCCAGTGTGTACATCCCTAAACTACATAGTCTCTCCTCATAGGTCAATCCCGCCATTCCTGGTATCAGCCTGGTGAATCGCCGCTGCACCCCCTCCATGGCAAGAACATCTTTCCTCAGATGAGGCGACCAAAACTGTACACAGTACTCGAGGTGTGGTCTCACCAGTGCCCTGTACAGCTGCAGCAAGGTATCCCTGTTCCTGTATTCCAACCCTTTTGCTATGAAGGCCAGCATACCGTTTGCCTTCTTGACCGCCTGTTGCACCTGCATGCTCGCCTTCAGTGACTGGTGTACAAGAACACCCAGGTCTCTCTGTACTTCCCCCTCTCCCAATTTATTGCCATTTAAATAATAATTTGCCCTCCCGTTCCTGCACCCAAGGTGGATAACTTCGCACTTGTCCACATTATAGTGCATCTGCCATTTATCCGCCCAATCACCCAGTCTGTCCAAATCGCTCTGGAGCTTCCTGGTCTCCTCCTCTGAGCCCACCCCCCCTCCTAGTTTAGTGTCGTCTGCAAATTTGGAAATGCTGCATCCGACTCCCTGATCCAGGTCATTAATGTAAATTGTGAACAGCTGGGGACCCAGGACAGATCCCTGTGGTACCCCACTTGTTACTGCCTGCCATTCAGAAAATGCGCCGTTTATTCCAACTCTCTGTTTTCTATCTGACAGCCAGTTCTCTATCCACGTCAATACTTTCCCCTTTATCCCATGAGCTTCAATTTTCCATGCTAATCTTTTATGTGGGACCTTATCGAAGGCCTTTTGGAAGTCCAGGTACACCACATCTACTGGCTCTCCCCCATCTATTTTACCAGTTACTCCCTCAAAAAATTCCAATAGATTAGTCAAGCACAATTTACCCTTTGTAAATCCATGTTGACTCTGTCCTATCCTGTCCCCATTTGCTAAGTGCTCCGCTATTTCATCCTTAATGATGGACTCCAGCATTTTGCCCACAACTGATGTAAGGCTTACAGGTCTGTAATTACCTGCTTTTTCCCTACCCCCCTTTTTGAATAGTGGGGTAACGTTAGCTAACCTCCAATCCATGGGCACTGTTCCCGAGTCTAATGAATTCTGAAAAATCATACTTAGTGCATTCGCTATCTCTAGGGCCACCTCCTTCAGTACCCTAGGATGCATGTTATCAGGCCCTGGGGATTTGTCCGCCTTCAATCCCTTTAGCTTCCTTAACACCATATCCTTAGAGATATTGATTTGCGTCAGTTCCTCCTTTGCCAATGTCCCTATTTTTCCCGATATCCCAGGGAGGTTTTTTGTGTCTTCCTTCGTAAAGACTGACCCAAAGTATGCATTTAGTTGGTCTGCCATTTCCTTATTTCCCGTTATATATTCCCCCGTATCTGACTGCAATGGGCCAACTTTGGTTTTCACCAGTCTTTTCCTCTTGATATACTTATAAAAGCTTTTGGAGTTAGTTTTTATATTTTCCGCCAGCTTGCTTTCGTAAGCTATTTTGCCCCTCTTGATTAAGCCCTTTGTCCTCCTTTGCTCTATCTTAAACTGTTCCCAATCTTCCGCTCTGGCGCTTTTTTTGGCTATTTTATACGCCCTATCTTTGGATTTTATGCTGTCTCTAATTTCCCCTGTTATCCACGGTTGAGTCACCTTTTTAGATTTCCTTTTATGCCAGATTGGTATAAACAATTTTTGCAATTTTGTCATTCTATCTTTAAATGCTTGCCATTGTTTATCTACCTCCAGTCCTCCCAGAGTAGACCGTGTGCGGAAAGTGTGTCCAGCTGCAGCTCATGTGGGACCGCATGACGGCGGACTCTAGAGCATGACGGCCTTCGGTAGAGCATGACGGCCTACTCTGGTGCATGACGGCGTTCTCTGGAGCATGACGGCCTTCTCTAGAGCATGACGGCCTACTCTAGAGCATGACGGCCTACTCTAGAGCATGACGGCCTACTCTAGAGCATGATGGCCATCTCTAGAGCATGACGGTGTTCTCTAGAGCATGACGGCCTATTCTAGAGCATGACGGCGTTCTCTGGAGCATGACGGCCTATTCTAGAGCATGACGGCCTACTCTAGAGCATGACAGCCTATTCTAGAGCATGACAACTTTCTCTAGAGCATGATGGCCTATTCTAGAGCATGACGACTTTCTCTAGAGCATGACGGCCTATTCTAGAGCATGACGACATTCTCTAGAGCATGACGGCCTTCACTAGAGCATGACGGCCTTCACTAGAGCATGACCGTGTTCTCTAGAGCATGACGGCCTTCTCTAGAGCATGACGGCCTTCTCTAGAGCATGACGGTGTTCTCTAGAGCATGACGGCCTATTCTAGAGCATGACGGCCTTCTCTAGAGCATGACGGCGTTCTCTAGAGCATGACAGTGTTCTCTAGAGCATGACGGCCTTCTCTAGAGCATGACGGCATACTCTAGAGCATGACGGCCTTATCTAGGGCATGACGGCATTCTCTAGAGCATGACGGCATTCTCTAGAGCATGACAGTATTCTCTAGAGCATGACGGCGGACTCTAGAGCATGACGGCCTACTCTAGAGCATGACGGTGTTCTCTAGAGCATGACGGCCTTCTCTAGAGCATGACGGCCTTCTCTAGAGCATGACGGCCTTCTCTAGAGCATGACGGTCTACTCTAGAGCATGACAGCCTACTCTATAGCATGACGGTGTTCTCTAGAGCATGACCGTGTTCTCTGGAGCATGACATAGATACATAGATACATAGAAGATAGGAGCAGGAGTAGGCCATCCGGCCCTTCGAGCCTGCTCCGCCATTTAATGAGATCATGGCTGATCCTCCAATTCAGTATCCCGTCCCCGCCTTCTCTCCGTAACCCTTAACCCCTTTTGCCTGTAGAAATATATCTAATTCCCTCTTAAATATATTTAATGAGCTGGCGTACACTGCCCTCTGTGGCAATGAGTTCCACAGGTTCACCACCCTCTGAGTGAAGAAATTCCCCCTCATTTCTGTCCTAAATGGTTTAGCCCTTATCCTTAAATTATGTCCTCTAGTTCTGTTCTCACCCGCCAAGGGAAACATTCCTTCTGCATCTAGTCTGTCTAGACCTGTCAGAATTTTATACACTTCTATGAGGTCCCCTCTCAATCTTCTAAACTCCAGTGTGTACATCCCTAAACTACATAGTCTCTCCTCATAGGTCAATCCCGCCATTCCTGGTATCAGCCTGGTGAATCGCCGCTGCACCCCCTCCATGGCAAGAACATCTTTCCTCAGATGAGGCGACCAAAACTGTACACAGTACTCGAGGTGTGGTCTCACCAGTGCCCTGTACAGCTGCAGCAAGGTATCCCTGTTCCTGTATTCCAACCCTTTTGCTATGAAGGCCAGCATACCGTTTGCCTTCTTGACCGCCTGTTGCACCTGCATGCTCGCCTTCAGTGACTGGTGTACAAGAACACCCAGGTCTCTCTGTACTTCCCCCTCTCCCAATTTATTGCCATTTAAATAATAATTTGCCCTCCCGTTCCTGCACCCAAGGTGGATAACTTCGCACTTGTCCACATTATAGTGCATCTGCCATTTATCCGCCCAATCACCCAGTCTGTCCAAATCGCTCTGGAGCTTCCTGGTCTCCTCCTCTGAGCCCACCCCCCCTCCTAGTTTAGTGTCGTCTGCAAATTTGGAAATGCTGCATCCGACTCCCTGATCCAGGTCATTAATGTAAATTGTGAACAGCTGGGGACCCAGGACAGATCCCTGTGGTACCCCACTTGTTACTGCCTGCCATTCAGAAAATGCGCCGTTTATTCCAACTCTCTGTTTTCTATCTGACAGCCAGTTCTCTATCCACGTCAATACTTTCCCCTTTATCCCATGAGCTTCAATTTTCCATGCTAATCTTTTATGTGGGACCTTATCGAAGGCCTTTTGGAAGTCCAGGTACACCACATCTACTGGCTCTCCCCCATCTATTTTACCAGTTACTCCCTCAAAAAATTCCAATAGATTAGTCAAGCACAATTTACCCTTTGTAAATCCATGTTGACTCTGTCCTATCCTGTCCCCATTTGCTAAGTGCTCCGCTATTTCATCCTTAATGATGGACTCCAGCATTTTGCCCACAACTGATGTAAGGCTTACAGGTCTGTAATTACCTGCTTTTTCCCTACCCCCCTTTTTGAATAGTGGGGTAACGTTAGCTAACCTCCAATCCATGGGCACTGTTCCCGAGTCTAATGAATTCTGAAAAATCATACTTAGTGCATTCGCTATCTCTAGGGCCACCTCCTTCAGTACCCTAGGATGCATGTTATCAGGCCCTGGGGATTTGTCCGCCTTCAATCCCTTTAGCTTCCTTAACACCATATCCTTAGAGATATTGATTTGCGTCAGTTCCTCCTTTGCCAATGTCCCTATTTTTCCCGATATCCCAGGGAGGTTTTTTGTGTCTTCCTTCGTAAAGACTGACCCAAAGTATGCATTTAGTTGGTCTGCCATTTCCTTATTTCCCGTTATATATTCCCCCGTATCTGACTGCAATGGGCCAACTTTGGTTTTCACCAGTCTTTTCCTCTTGATATACTTATAAAAGCTTTTGGAGTTAGTTTTTATATTTTCCGCCAGCTTGCTTTCGTAAGCTATTTTGCCCCTCTTGATTAAGCCCTTTGTCCTCCTTTGCTCTATCTTAAACTGTTCCCAATCTTCCGCTCTGGCGCTTTTTTTGGCTATTTTATACGCCCTATCTTTGGATTTTATGCTGTCTCTAATTTCCCCTGTTATCCACGGTTGAGTCACCTTTTTAGATTTCCTTTTATGCCAGATTGGTATAAACAATTTTTGCAATTTTGTCATTCTATCTTTAAATGCTTGCCATTGTTTATCTACCTCCAGTCCTCCCAGAGTAGACCGTGTGCGGAAAGTGTGTCCAGCTGCAGCTCATGTGGGACCGCATGACGGCGGACTCTAGAGCATGACGGCCTTCGGTAGAGCATGACGGCCTACTCTGGTGCATGACGGCGTTCTCTGGAGCATGACGGCCTTCTCTAGAGCATGACGGCCTACTCTAGAGCATGACGGCCTACTCTAGAGCATGACGGCCTACTCTAGAGCATGATGGCCATCTCTAGAGCATGACGGTGTTCTCTAGAGCATGACGGCCTATTCTAGAGCATGACGGCGTTCTCTGGAGCATGACGGCCTATTCTAGAGCATGACGGCCTACTCTAGAGCATGACAGCCTATTCTAGAGCATGACAACTTTCTCTAGAGCATGATGGCCTATTCTAGAGCATGACGACTTTCTCTAGAGCATGACGGCCTATTCTAGAGCATGACGACATTCTCTAGAGCATGACGGCCTTCACTAGAGCATGACGGCCTTCACTAGAGCATGACCGTGTTCTCTAGAGCATGACGGCCTTCTCTAGAGCATGACGGCCTTCTCTAGAGCATGACGGTGTTCTCTAGAGCATGACGGCCTATTCTAGAGCATGACGGCCTTCTCTAGAGCATGACGGCGTTCTCTAGAGCATGACAGTGTTCTCTAGAGCATGACGGCCTTCTCTAGAGCATGACGGCATACTCTAGAGCATGACGGCCTTATCTAGGGCATGACGGCATTCTCTAGAGCATGACGGCATTCTCTAGAGCATGACAGTATTCTCTAGAGCATGACGGCGGACTCTAGAGCATGACGGCCTACTCTAGAGCATGACGGTGTTCTCTAGAGCATGACGGCCTTCTCTAGAGCATGACGGCCTTCTCTAGAGCATGACGGCCTTCTCTAGAGCATGACGGTCTACTCTAGAGCATGACAGCCTACTCTATAGCATGACGGTGTTCTCTAGAGCATGACCGTGTTCTCTGGAGCATGACATAGATACATAGATACATAGAAGATAGGAGCAGGAGTAGGCCATCCGGCCCTTCGAGCCTGCTCCGCCATTTAATGAGATCATGGCTGATCCTCCAATTCAGTATCCCGTCCCCGCCTTCTCTCCGTAACCCTTAACCCCTTTTGCCTGTAGAAATATATCTAATTCCCTCTTAAATATATTTAATGAGCTGGCGTACACTGCCCTCTGTGGCAATGAGTTCCACAGGTTCACCACCCTCTGAGTGAAGAAATTCCCCCTCATTTCTGTCCTAAATGGTTTAGCCCTTATCCTTAAATTATGTCCTCTAGTTCTGTTCTCACCCGCCAAGGGAAACATTCCTTCTGCATCTAGTCTGTCTAGACCTGTCAGAATTTTATACACTTCTATGAGGTCCCCTCTCAATCTTCTAAACTCCAGTGTGTACATCCCTAAACTACATAGTCTCTCCTCATAGGTCAATCCCGCCATTCCTGGTATCAGCCTGGTGAATCGCCGCTGCACCCCCTCCATGGCAAGAACATCTTTCCTCAGATGAGGCGACCAAAACTGTACACAGTACTCGAGGTGTGGTCTCACCAGTGCCCTGTACAGCTGCAGCAAGGTATCCCTGTTCCTGTATTCCAACCCTTTTGCTATGAAGGCCAGCATACCGTTTGCCTTCTTGACCGCCTGTTGCACCTGCATGCTCGCCTTCAGTGACTGGTGTACAAGAACACCCAGGTCTCTCTGTACTTCCCCCTCTCCCAATTTATTGCCATTTAAATAATAATTTGCCCTCCCGTTCCTGCACCCAAGGTGGATAACTTCGCACTTGTCCACATTATAGTGCATCTGCCATTTATCCGCCCAATCACCCAGTCTGTCCAAATCGCTCTGGAGCTTCCTGGTCTCCTCCTCTGAGCCCACCCCCCCTCCTAGTTTAGTGTCGTCTGCAAATTTGGAAATGCTGCATCCGACTCCCTGATCCAGGTCATTAATGTAAATTGTGAACAGCTGGGGACCCAGGACAGATCCCTGTGGTACCCCACTTGTTACTGCCTGCCATTCAGAAAATGCGCCGTTTATTCCAACTCTCTGTTTTCTATCTGACAGCCAGTTCTCTATCCACGTCAATACTTTCCCCTTTATCCCATGAGCTTCAATTTTCCATGCTAATCTTTTATGTGGGACCTTATCGAAGGCCTTTTGGAAGTCCAGGTACACCACATCTACTGGCTCTCCCCCATCTATTTTACCAGTTACTCCCTCAAAAAATTCCAATAGATTAGTCAAGCACAATTTACCCTTTGTAAATCCATGTTGACTCTGTCCTATCCTGTCCCCATTTGCTAAGTGCTCCGCTATTTCATCCTTAATGATGGACTCCAGCATTTTGCCCACAACTGATGTAAGGCTTACAGGTCTGTAATTACCTGCTTTTTCCCTACCCCCCTTTTTGAATAGTGGGGTAACGTTAGCTAACCTCCAATCCATGGGCACTGTTCCCGAGTCTAATGAATTCTGAAAAATCATACTTAGTGCATCCGCTATCTCTAGGGCCACCTCCTTCAGTACCCTAGGATGCATGTTATCAGGCCCTGGGGATTTGTCCGCCTTCAATCCCTTTAGCTTCCTTAACACCATATCCTTAGAGATATTGATTTGCGTCAGTTCCTCCTTTGCCAATGTCCCTATTTTTCCCGATATCCCAGGGAGGTTTTTTGTGTCTTCCTTCGTAAAGACTGACCCAAAGTATGCATTTAGTTGGTCTGCCATTTCCTTATTTCCCGTTATATATTCCCCCGTATCTGACTGCAATGGGCCAACTTTGGTTTTCACCAGTCTTTTCCTCTTGATATACTTATAAAAGCTTTTGGAGTTAGTTTTTATATTTTCCGCCAGCTTGCTTTCGTAAGCTATTTTGCCCCTCTTGATTAAGCCCTTTGTCCTCCTTTGCTCTATCTTAAACTGTTCCCAATCTTCCGCTCTGGCGCTTTTTTTGGCTATTTTATACGCCCTATCTTTGGATTTTATGCTGTCTCTAATTTCCCCTGTTATCCACGGTTGAGTCACCTTTTTAGATTTCCTTTTATGCCAGATTGGTATAAACAATTTTTGCAATTTTGTCATTCTATCTTTAAATGCTTGCCATTGTTTATCTACCTCCAGTCCTCCCAGAGTAGACCGTGTGCGGAAAGTGTGTCCAGCTGCAGCTCATGTGGGACCACATGACGGCGGACTCTAGAGCATGACGGCCTTCGGTAGAGCATGACGGCCTACTCTAGTGCATGACGGCGTTCTCTGGAGCATGACGGCCTTCTCTAGAGCATGACGGCCTACTCTAGAGCATGACGGCCTACTCTAGAGCATGACGGCCTACTCTAGAGCATGATGGCCATCTCTAGAGCATGACGGTGTTCTCTAGAGCATGACGGCCTATTCTAGAGCATGACGGCGTTCTCTGGAGCATGACGGCCTATTCTAGAGCATGACGGCCTACTCTAGAGCATGACAGCCTATTCTAGAGCATGACAACTTTCTCTAGAGCATGATGGCCTATTCTAGAGCATGACGACTTTCTCTAGAGCATGACGGCCTATTCTAGAGCATGACGACATTCTCTAGAGCATGACGGCCTTCACTAGAGCATGACGGCCTTCACTAGAGCATGACCGTGTTCTCTAGAGCATGACGGCCTTCTCTAGAGCATGACGGCCTTCTCTAGAGCATGACGGTGTTCTCTAGAGCATGACGGCCTATTCTAGAGCATGACAGTGTTCTCTAGAGCATGGCGACCTATTCTAGAGCATGACTGCCTATTCTAGAGCATGACGGCCTATTCTAGAGCATGACGGCCTATTCTAGAGCATGACGGCCTATTCTAGAGCATGACGCCGTTCTCTGGAGCATGACGGCCTACACTAGAGCATGACGGCCTATTCTAGAGCATGACGACTTTCTCTAGAGCATGACGGCCTATTCTAGAGCATGACGACCTTCTCTAGAGCATGACGTCATTCCCTAGAGCATGACAGTGTTCTCTAGAGCATGACGGCCTACTCTAGAGCATGACTGCCTATTCTAGAGCATGACGGCGTTCTCTGGAGCATGACGGCCTACTCTAGAGCATGATGGGCTATTCTAGAGCATGACGACCTACTCTAGAGCATGACGACATTCTCTGGAGCATGACGGCCTTCTTTAGAGCATGACTGCATTCTCTAGAGCATGACGGCCTTCTCTAGAGCATGACGGCATTCTCTAGAGCATGACAGTGTTCTCTAGAGCATGACGGCCTACTCTAGAGCATGACGGCCTTCTCTAGAGCATGACGGCGTTCTCTAGAGCATGACAGTGTTCTCTAGAGCATGACGGCCTACTCTAGAGCATGACGGCAATCTCTAGAGCATGACGGCATTCTCTAGAGCATGACAGTGTTCTCTAGAGCATGACGGCCTTCTCTAGAGCATGACGGAATACTCTAGAGCATGACGGCATTCTCTAGAGCATGACAGTATTCTCTAGAGCATGACGGCGGACTCTAGAGCATGACGGCCTACTCTAGAGCAAGACGGCCTTCTCTAGAGCATGACGGCCTTCTCTAGAGCATGACGGCCTTCTCTAGAGCATGACGGTCTACTCTAGAGCATGACAGCCTACTCTAGAGCATGACGGCCTAATCTAGAGCATGACAGTGTTCTCTAGAGCATGACGGCCTATTCTTGAGCATGACGGCCTATTCTAGAGCATGACGGCCTTCTCTAGAGCATGACGGTCTACTCTAGAGCATGACGGCCTACTCTAGAGCATGACGGCCTTCTCTAGAGCATGACGGCGTTCTCTAGAGCATGACAGTGTTCTCTAGAGCATGACGGCGTTCTCTAGAGCATGACGGTATTCTCTAGAGCATGACGGCGTTCTCTAGAGCATGATGGTGTTCTCTAGAGCATGACGGCCTTCTCTAGAGCATGACGGCCTTCTCTAGAGCATGACGGTCTACTCTAGAGCATGACAGCCTACTATAGAGCATGACAGTGTTCTCTAGAGCATGACGGCCTATTCTGGAGCATGATGGCCTATTCTTGAGCATGACGGCCTATTCTAGAGCATGACAGCCTATTCTAGAGCATGACGGCGTTCTCTGGAGCATGACGGCCTACTCTAGAGCATGACGGCCTATTCTAGAGCATGACAACTTTCTCTAGAGCATGACGGCCTTCACTAGAGCATGACGGCCTTCACTAGAGCATGACCGTGTTCTGTAGAGCATGACGGCTTTCTCTAGAGCATGACGGCCTTCTCTAGAGCATGACGGCCTATTCTAGAGCATGACTGCCTATTCTAGAGCATGACGGTCTATTCTAGAGCATGACGGCGGACTCTAGAGCATGACGGCCTACTCTAGAGCAAGACGGCCTTCTCTAGAGCATGACGGCCTTCTCTAGAGCATGACGGCCTTCTCTAGAGCATGACGGTCTACTCTAGAGCATGACAGCCTACTCTAGAGCATGACGGCCTAATCTAGAGCATGACAGTGTTCTCTAGAGCATGACGGCCTATTCTTGAGCATGACGGCCTATTCTAGAGCATGACGGCCTTCTCTAGAGCATGACGGTCTACTCTAGAGCATGACGGCCTACTCTAGAGCATGACGGCCTTCTCTAGAGCATGACGGCGTTCTCTAGAGCATGACAGTGTTCTCTAGAGCATGACGGCGTTCTCTAGAGCATGACGGTATTCTCTAGAGCATGACGGCGTTCTCTAGAGCATGATGGTGTTCTCTAGAGCATGACGGCCTTCTCTAGAGCATGACGGCCTTCTCTAGAGCATGACGGTCTACTCTAGAGCATGACAGCCTACTATAGAGCATGACAGTGTTCTCTAGAGCATGACGGCCTATTCTGGAGCATGATGGCCTATTCTTGAGCATGACGGCCTATTCTAGAGCATGACAGCCTATTCTAGAGCATGACGGCGTTCTCTGGAGCATGACGGCCTACTCTAGAGCATGACGGCCTATTCTAGAGCATGACAACTTTCTCTAGAGCATGACGGCCTTCACTAGAGCATGACGGCCTTCACTAGAGCATGACCGTGTTCTGTAGAGCATGACGGCTTTCTCTAGAGCATGACGGCCTTCTCTAGAGCATGACGGTGTTCTCTAGAGCATGACGGCCTATTCTAGAGCATGACTGTGTTCTCTAGAGCATGACGGCCTATTCTAGAGCATGACTGCCTATTCTAGAGCATGACGGCCTATTCTAGAGCATGACGGCGTTCTCTGGAGCATGACGGCCTATTCTAGAGCATGAGAACTTTCTCTAGAGCATGACGGCCTATTCTAGAGCATGACGACCTTCTCTAGAGCATGATGGCCTATTCTAGAGTATGACGGCCTTCTCTAGAGCATGACGGCATTCTCTAGAGCATGTCGGCCTACTCTAGAGCATGACGGCCTAATCTAGAGCATGACGGCCTACTCTAGAGCATGACGGCATTCTCTAGAGCATGACGGCGTTCTCTAGAGCATGACGGCCTTCTCTATAGCATGACGGCGTTCTCTAGAGCATGACAGTGTTCTCTACAGCATGACGGCCTACTCTAGAGCATGACGGCCTTCTCTAGAGCATGACGGCGTTCTCTAGAGCATGACAGTGTTCTCTAGAGCATGACGGCCTACTCTAGAGCATGACGGCCTTCTCTAGAGCATGACGGCGTTCTCTAGAGCATGACAGTGTTCTCTAGAGCATGACGGCCTTCTCTAGAGCATGACGGCATACTCTAGAGCATGACGGCATTCTCTAGAGCATTACAGTATTCTCTAGAGCATGACGGCGGACTCTAGAGCATGACGGCCTACTCTAGAGCATGACGGTGTTCTCTAGAGCATGACGGCCTTCTCTAGAGCATGACGGCGTTCTCTAGAGCATGACGGCCTTCTCTAGAGCATGACGGTGTTCTCTAGAGCATGACGGTGTTCTCTAGAGCATGACGGCCTTCTCTAGAGCATGACGGCCTTCTCTAGAGCATGACGGTCTACTCTAGAGCATGACAGTGTTCTCTAGAGCATGACGGCCTATTCTTGAGCATGACGGCCTATTCTAGAGCATGACAGTGTTCTCTAGAGCATGATCGCCTATTCTTGAGCATGACGGCCTATTCTAGAGCATGACGGCCTTCTCTAGAGCATGACGGTCTACTCTAGAGCATGACGGCCTACTCTAGAGCATGACGGCCTTCTCTAGAGCATGACGGCGTTCTCTAGAGCATGACAGTGTTCTCTAGAGCATGACGGCCTACTCTAGAGCATGTCGGCCTTCTCTAGAGCATGTCGGCCTTCTCTAGAGCATGACGGTCTACTCTAGAGCATGACGGCCTTCTCTAGAGCATGACGGCCTTCTCTAGAGCATGACGGTCTACTCTAGAGCATGACAGCCTACTCTAGAGCATGACGGCCTACTCTAGAGCATGACAGTGTTCTCTAGAGCATGACGGCCTATTCTTGAGCATGACGGCCTATTCTAGAGCATGACGGCCTATTCTAGAGCATGACGGCGTTCTCTGGAGCATGACGGCCTACTCTAGAGCATGACGGCCTATTCTAGAGCATGACAACTTTCTCTAGAGCATGACGGCCTTCACTAGAGCATGACGGCCTTCTCTAGAGCATGACGGTGTTCTCTAGAGCATGACGGCCTATTCTAGAGCATGACTGTGTTCTCTAGAACATGACGGCCTATTCTAGAGCATGACTGCCTATTCTAGAGCATGACGGTCTATTCTAGAGCATGACGGCCTATTCTAGAGCATGACAACTTTCTCTAGAGCATGACGGCCTATTCTAGAGCATGACAACCTTCTCTAGAGCATGACGGCCTATTCTAGAGCATGACAACGTTCTCTAGAGCATGACGGCCTTCACTAGAGCATGACGGCCTACTCTAGAGCATGATGGCCTTCTCTAGAGCATGACGGCGTTCTCTAGAGCATGACCGTGTTCTCTAGAGCATGATGGCCTACTCTAGAGCATGACAGCCTACTCTAGAGCATGATGGCCTTCTCTAGAGCATGACGGTGTTCTCTAGAGCATGACGGCGTTCTCTAGAGCATGACGGCCTACTCTAGAGCATGACAGTGTTCTCTAGAGCATGACGGCCTATTCTTGAGCATGACGGCCTATTCTAGAGCATGACAGTGTTCTCTAGAGCATGATCGCCTATTCTTGAGCATGACGGCCTATTCTAGAGCATGACGGCCTTCTCTAGAGCATGACGGTCTACTCTAGAGCATGACGGCCTACTCTAGAGCATGACGGCCTTCTCTAGAGCATGACGGCGTTCTCTAGAGCATGACAGTGTTCTCTAGAGCATGACGGCCTACTCTAGAGCATGTCGGCCTTCTCTAGAGCATGTCGGCCTTCTCTAGAGCATGACGGTCTACTCTAGAGCATGACGGCCTTCTCTAGAGCATGACGGCCTTCTCTAGAGCATGACGGTCTACTCTAGAGCATGACAGCCTACTCTAGAGCATGACGGCCTACTCTAGAGCATGACAGTGTTCTCTAGAGCATGACGGCCTATTCTTGAGCATGACGGCCTATTCTAGAGCATGACGGCCTATTCTAGAGCATGACGGCGTTCTCTGGAGCATGACGGCCTACTCTAGAGCATGACGGCCTATTCTAGAGCATGACAACTTTCTCTAGAGCATGACGGCCTTCACTAGAGCATGACGGCCTTCTCTAGAGCATGACGGTGTTCTCTAGAGCATGACGGCCTATTCTAGAGCATGACTGTGTTCTCTAGAGCATGACGGCCTATTCTAGAGCATGACTGCCTATTCTAGAGCATGACGGTCTATTCTAGAGCATGACGGCCTATTCTAGAGCATGACAACTTTCTCTAGAGCATGACGGCCTATTCTAGAGCATGACAACCTTCTCTAGAGCATGACGGCCTATTCTAGAGCATGACAACGTTCTCTAGAGCATGACGGCCTTCACTAGAGCATGACGGCCTACTCTAGAGCATGATGGCCTTCTCTAGAGCATGACGGCGTTCTCTAGAGCATGACCGTGTTCTCTAGAGCATGATGGCCTACTCTAGAGCATGACAGCCTACTCTAGAGCATGATGGCCTTCTCTAGAGCATGACGGTGTTCTCTAGAGCATGACGGCGTTCTCTAGAGCATGACGGCCTACTCTAGAGCATGATGGCCTACTCTAGAGCATGACAGCCTTCTCTAGAGCATGACGGCCTACTCTAGAGCATGACGGCCTATTCTAGAGCATGACGGCCTTCTCTAGAGCATGACGGCGTTCTCTAGAGCATGACCGTGTTCTCTAGAGCATGACCGTATTCTTTAGAGCATGACTGTGTTCTCTAGAGCATGACGGCGTTCTCTAGAGCATGTCGGCCTACTCTAGAGCATGACGGCCTACTCTAGAGCATGACGGCGTTCTCCAGCGCATGACCGTGTTCTCTAGAGCATGTCGGCCTACTCTAGAGCATGACGGCCTACTCTAGAGCATGACGGCATTCTCTAGAGCATGACGGCGTTCTCTTGAGCATGACGACGTTCTCTAGCGCATTACGACAGACTCTAGAGCATGACGGTGTTCTCTAGAGCATGACGTCAGACTCTAGAGCATGACGGTGTTCTCTAGAGTACGCCGTCATACCAACTTTGAAATTCACCACAAGTTTGGGATTTCAGCATGCGCAAGCGCAGCGCATGTGGAATTCCCGAGCTTGTGGTCTGTCAACATACTCGCTGACAGGCCATCCACTATGCCACCGAAAACCTAATAGCTGACACAGAGTTGGGCTATTTGCCCACCAACTGCCCAGCAATTAAATATGGAAATTTTACGGAATAAGGGAATACCCAAAATGAAAATAATGCTTTTTTTTTTAATTAAATGATATCCAGGAACATTAAAAGCTTTAATGAAAAGCAATCCTAGTGTATGTTAAAGGTGCACGTTTTTTAAAATAACATTTGCATTTCATAACTTTCTGCCCAGTGCACAGTAGTTGTTTAGATGTGGGAATTATGAGTAATGAATTGGATTCCCATGATAAAAGCTAAACCTGTAATGTATTTTAAAGGCTGTAGAAATTAAGAAAAGTAGTAATTTAAATGAATGAAAGACAATCTGTTTTCTGATTGGAGGACCAGGCCCACATGATCCCAGGTACGCTTCCGCACTGGCTGCGTCCCTGGGATCCGTGGGCCATTACGCTGCCCTCCTACTCGCAGCGTCAGAGTGCAAGTTTACGCAGGATGGCCGCCATCAGGTAGGTGCGTATTCTTTTCGCAGCTCGGCGGTGTACTCCGGAGGTACGCCACTGACCGAAATTTTTGGCCCGGTTGGGCAGACCTTCCATTGAAACATATATTCCTGCTGGCACCTTGCTCTGACGCTGCGAGTAGGAGGGCAGCGTAATGGCCCACTGATCCAGCCTGTGCAGAAGCATACCTGGGATTGCGTGGGTCTGGTCCTCCAATCAGAAAACAGATTGTCTTTCATTCATTTAAATTACTACATTTCTTCATTTCTACAGCCTTTAAAATACATTACAGGTTTAGCTTTTATCATGGGAATCCAATTCATTTTCCTTGGATGAGAAGTGGGCATCAGTTATTATGAATAGTGGGTTTGGAGCGGATATCCTGCTCCTGACTGGTTGGTGTGGATTTCTCTCTGAAGTACCACCCATCTTGGGGCAGGTTTAGATGGTAAATGGAGTAAAATGGGTTCTGAGAGGCTACTGCCTCAAATAGACAGCAAAAAAATCTGTACCTGAATTATCCTCCCAAAACAACACCAATCCCTTTTAAGACCCGATGAGAGTCCAAACCACCTCATGTAAATGGGGTTCAGAGGACTTGGCCAATGCTTCTGACCCATTTCCCCCAATCCTTCTCCAAACAATGACTGCCCCTGTGTAAGTTCTGGTAGGAGCTGCAGGAAGGTATCCCTCAGATGGATACTACATTAAGGAGGTAAGTTTGTGTGCTGCTACTGAAGGTTAGTTTTATTTTGGCAGCAAGCTGATTTTTTTATTACTGTGGAGGTTCAGTCAGGATGTTTGCTGTTGGTTTTGCTCAGCTCTGCTTAAAGCACTGCTTCATAGAATGGACATGCATTTCCCAAAGGGAAAGCCTCTTTTTAGGAGGAGGATGAGGACATGGAAGAGGTTATATTGGAGGCTTAGAGTCAGGCTTCACAGAGGCTTCTCTTCTCTGTGTGCTGTTACCCACTCATGAGGGTCTACAGACTATTGGGTAAATATGCCAACTGCTGACTGAAGACCTGAATGTCACTTCCACCCAGAGAACAGCATTATCTGTGCCAGTCAAGGTCACTACTGCTTTGAGTTTCTTTGTATCTGGGTCTTTCCAGACAGCGGCAGATGACCTTTGCCACATTAGTCAGGCACCTCCGCATCCCCGTATCAAGAAAGTCACTGATGTTCTATTCAGGAGGGCTGCATAATTCCCAATGGAAGCTTACAAACAAAGAGAGAGAGAGAGAGCTATTCAGTTCTACAGACTTGCAGGGCCCACACTTTGTGCAAGGAGCAATTGACAGAATGCATTTGGCACTCAAAGCTCCATATGAGAGCACCCCTCAATTTATGAAAAGGAAAAGCTTTCATTCTATTAGTATCCAGCTAGCAAGCAAAGCCAATTACCTTATCCTGTATGTCAAAGCCAGAGAGCCAGAAAGCTGCGAGAACATTTTCATCATGCAACCATCCAACGTGCCAGACTTCATGACTTGGAGCCATATATCTGGATGACCAATTAACGATCAGCGCTATCCTCTGCAGTCATGCTTTATGACTTCAGTAAGGCTTCCACCGACAGAGGGGAACAACAGATACAATAAAGTCCATGCCACTACAAGAAGTGTCGTAAAGCAACTATAGGAAATCGCAAGTTTCATTTTAGGGGCCTGAATAAATCTAGAAGAGCCCTGCAATATATCCCAGCAAGAGTCTCAAGATTGATTGTAGCTTGCTGCATTCTGCATAATACTGCAATGAAGAAAAGTTTTCTGCTTCCAGAAACTGAAGGCGATAATGATGAAGAGAGTGTGGAAGCAGCTCAGTCCCCTTGGCATGAGAAGGGTGCACAGGAAGGAGAGGACAGCCAGCAACCAGAGAAAGGAAAGCACAACTGATAGCCCAGTGTTTTCAACAAATAAAGGTTCATTCATTAAAAGTCACTTCACACAGAACCATACCATCAACTGCTGCCTTTCTGTAGAGTGGCATTCAGCTTTCTGTCTTGAAGCCTGCTCCAGTGGCTACACATGTGGGTGCTTCAAACCTTTTGCCACTGCAAGAGAAAGATTGCCAGAAACCGGACCTTCTGTGACAGCTGCTTCCCTGAGGCAAGAGTCAACTGAGGCCTCTAAGATTCCAATGAATCCATTTTAGTCAGCCATCTCTCAACCTAATCTCACTCAGAGACCACTTCGTATGAGTAGTAAATTAGGAGAAGGAGTAAGTAGGTTTGTAGACACGAAGGGTAGACATGATGTTAAGGAATACTTGTAGATAGGGTGATTGGAATTTTTGGCACATTTTGGAGAATATTTTATTGTGCAGATAACACTGGTTGTGCAGAGTTCTGAGTTCATTTCTCTGTATGCTTTCAGTTTTTGGGGGTTAGGGTGATGGCAGAGGAAATGTAAACTCTATCTTATGAAGGAAGTTGGCTGAAGTCTTTGACAGTGAGGGACTTTGTGAGGGCGTGGGGGGCACCCAGGGTCTCACACGCAGCACTCCAGCTTTGTGCAGGGGTCAACACTGCAAGAGAGGTCCTCTACCCACAGGGGCCAGGAGGCCCTCCAGAAAGAAAGATGTGGGACCACACCACCGAGGCTGTCACTGCCAGCAGTGTTGCCCCCACCACCTGGCTCCAGTGGCCAAAGAAACTTCATGACCTCAGACCGCTGGTCAAGGTCAGTGAAAGCATCTTCAAAAGCCGTCCCCTACCAACTGAATCACTAACCTCACACACTTCTCAATGCACGACTCCCCCACCCCCCCCCCCACCCCACCATTCACTCATCTACCAATAATCTGTACCAATCACGAGACACATCTCCCATTCCCAGCTTCACCTCACCCCCTTGGAGGAGATGATGCAAGCCATTCTTGGCAGGGGCATGGCTGAGCCCTTGGCCAGCAGTGGGGCTGAAAGGATACAAGATGCTAGTATCCACATATGTTATCCTCCTTCTCGCATGCACCTCTTGCTTTCCCGCCCTCCCCCCTGGTGCCTTCCTCATTTCACACACCCATGAAATCATTGATGATGACGAGGAGGAGTAGGAGTAGGAGGAGGAGAAGGATCACTCAATTTCACACTCCCAGCCACCATCACTCAATTTCACACTCCCAGCCACAAGCTCCTCAAGGTCGACCAGCAAGGCCTTTTGCAGTGTCCCCCCACTGAAAGTCAGCAACCCTCCACCAGCCATGCTGCAGCCACTGGGGTAGCACTGTGTGACATCAGTAGGATAGGCAAAGGCACACACAAGACAGTCACTAAGAGAATGTATAAGGGTGATAAGTTGATTTCTTGATGTCATATTGGATGGATAGATGCATAAAGTTGGATTGGAAAGTTTGCTTTGTGGTGGCTTTAATTTCAGCATTGTGGCCAAGAGGACACTGTGATGGTCAGTAACAGAGGGAAGGAAAGGTATGGGATAAATGTTGAAAGGGGAATTGGGTTGTGGCTACTTGTACCGCAGGCGGATGATTCCATCCTGGATATCGCGGCCTGAAAGGCCCTGTCTGGATTGCATCCTTCCTTATGCTTCCTCCTCTTCTGCTTCCTCCTCTTCTCTTTCTTTCTCTTCTGTTTCTTCCTCTTCTGCATCTTCCTCTTCCCTCTGCGGGTAGATGCTGTAAATCTAAATAAAAGCATAAAATGCTGGAGATACTCAGCAGGTCAAGCAGCAGCTCGACCTGAGACGTGAACTCTGTTTCTTTCTCAACGGATGTTGCCTGACCTGCTGAGAATTTGCAGCATTTTCTGTCTTCTCAGAGGCCTTCCTTTACCATCCGAGGCCTTGCAGGCATCCAGCAGCACTCCCTGCATACTTAAAAAAACTTTTAACATGTATTGCAGCAAGTCATTACTTCAATAAAATAATTTTAAAAAATCCAGTTCAAAAGCTTAAATGCAAACTTACCTGAAAGATGTCTGTGTCCCTTTAAGAGGCGCTGACAGCGCATCTGTGAGCCTGCTGAATGCTGAGTTTTTATGGCGAGTTTAAGACCCAGCGCTGAATTCCAAGCGCTGCTAAGGTCCAAGTTCGCCGAGGTGACGTTAAATCAGCGTTCCACACCGACTGACGTCAACTCTCCCTAATTTAAATTTGCAGGGCCATCACTCTTACCAGCAGCACTGCCAGACCTCGGAAAATGATGGTTGCCATGGGACCCGCCACCAGCTGGTGAAAGAGCAGTGGCCGCCGTCTTTTTGCTACATTTTGCCAGTAATGGGTAGCGTAAAGCACCTGAATTTTTAGCCCATTCTGTTCTTCAATTCTTCCTACCAAAGTGAATAACCTCACATTTTCCCACATTATACTCCTTCTGCCACCTTCTTGCCCACTCACTTAACCTGTCTATATCCATTTGCAGACTCTATGGCCTACAAAATCGATATGGCATGAAAACGGGCGGTGTCATGGCCCAGCACTATTTAGCTGTGCCGGGTCAAAGTGGTCTAGGTAGCACGCAAAATTCGTGCTCAGTGCTCATTTACATGATTATAGTGCTGACTTCAGCACTAAACCCGCTGCTCATTAGCTTACTGCTCAACAGGTGGGCCAATATTGGGTGCAGTCAAATTGCAAGTCATGTTTGGCCTAGGCTTTCTCCACTACTTAAAGGGTGCGATGGGAGATGTCACAGCAGCGATTACAGCACAGGCGGAAGTGATCCAAGGTCTTAGTGCTGCAGTGATAGTGCAGACCGCTCTCCTGTAGTCTCAGCTTGCTGCCACGCAAGATCAGACTGCTGCCATCATGGCTGGGTTTACTGGTGTCGAATGGGGCTTACAGGGTGTCACAGCAGCCCACCAATCTGTGCTCCAACAGATTGCTAGGAATTCTGAGGCGCTGCCCCTGGTGAGTGACAAGTGGGTCTCTGGGGAAGGTACCTGCTAGCCCAGACTGCTACTGCCTGTGCCGAGGTGGTGCAGTCTACAGCCGTGCCTTCTAGGTCCACAGCTGGTAGAGGTCATCCTGCAAGGCCATTTGAAGTCTCCCTCACGGAAACTCAGCAGCTTTCCACCAGCCATGCTGCAGCCATTGGGGAGCACTGTGTAGAAGCACCAGAGTAGGAAAGGGCACCCAAACGACAGGCACTAAGGGATTGCACAAGGGTGATTATTTGATATTGTATTTGTGAATTGATTAGTGATAAATTTATTAATTTTGTTTGGAATCTTTGTTTTGTGGTGGCTCTCATTTCAGCTTTGTGCCCAGGAGGAAGCTGTGATATTCAATGACAGAGGGGTGGTATGATGGAGATATGGTTGATGAAGATGTGGTGAGCAACAGGGATCTGGGGTTTCATTCACTGGAATTGGAGTCTGATGAGACGTTCATGGACAGCCCGTGCCCAAGGGGGATTTGCTAGTTGTCTCCTCCTCATCTTCCTCCTCGTCCTTCTCCTCTACCTCTTCCTCTTTCTCTTCCTCCTCTTCCTTTCCCTCATCCTCTTCCTGAGGTGGTCCCGTAATCCCTGCTGGCAAGGGTTGCACTCTCATAATGGCCAAGTTGTGAAGCATGCAGCAGACCACCATGAAATGGGACACCCGCTCCGCCGAGTACTGGAGGGCTCCGCCCGAGCGGTCAAGGCAGCAGATGATGTCTGTTCGATGATGTTTCTGGTGGCAGCATGGCTGACATTATATGCGTGCTGACCACGAGAGGTGGAGTTGCAGAGGGGAGTCATCAGCCAGGTGCAGAGCAAATAGCCCTTGTCTCCGAGCAGCCACCCTCAAGTTTGGTGTGGTGGCTGGAAGATTGCTGGTACAACAGATTGACACAGGATGAAGGCATAATGACAGCTGCCAGGATAACGGGCATTGACCATCAGGATGCACTGGGCGTGGTCGCACAACAACTGCACATTAAGTGAGTAGTAGCGTTTGCGGTTACGGAAGATGTTAGGATTGTTGTGCGGCATTCGCAAAGCCACGTGTGTACAGTCGAATGCGCCCTGCACCATGGGGAAGCCTGCTATCCTGGCAAAGCCACATGTGCGCTCGTCTTGCTTCTCTCTGCTCAGAGAGAAGACAACGCAACCCCTTCTCCTGGTGTAGAGAGCCTCTGTGACCTCCCAGATGCAGCAATGGACGGCGAACTGTGAGATGTTAGCTATGTCTCTTGCTGCAGACTGGAAGGATCCACTGGCAAAGAAATTGAGGGCCACGGTGACCTTGAGGACCACTGGGAGAGACAAGTCACCCTGCTCTGAGGCTGCAGGTCTGGTTGCAGGAGGTTGCAGAGTTCTGTGACCTCCTCCCTGGTGAAGCGGAGCCTCCTAATACACGGCTCCTCACTTAAGTGGATAGAAGAGGAGTGCTCTCTGAAGACCCTAGGTGGGAAGGCTTCCTGTTGAGAGCCCTCCTGGCCTTCCTCCTCCTCCCTCTGCGAGCATCTACTCCTCTTCCTCGCTGCCTCCACTCCCTCTCCCGAAGTTACTTGAGCGCAAGGGGGACTGCCAGTAGAGCCCCCATGACTGTGAGAAAGTGTTGTGAGCAGAAGCCTTTCAATAAGATTGAAGGTGTTCTCCACTTGCCTCAACACTCCCTGTCACCTTAGGACCTTGCTAGAATTTTATAAAGCTGAAAGAGTTGTAGAAAGTTCTACAGAGCCAATCAAACTGAAGAGGTATGTCAGCTGCAAGTTGTTGCTGATGATCCCTTTAAATAACCCAGCTGGAGGCTCCTTCCTGCTTGTCCACAAATGCTCAGCTGGTCGCAATTAACACAGGCCAGTAAGTTGAGCGGCGCACTCCAAAATGGCAGACTGGGCATCAAGTGAGCGTTGCACACTCACTGACGTCACGATCTCCATAATCTACATAATGATAGCAAGCACGGACATCGGCAGTGCTGCCACCCAGCTGAAAATGGCGGCTGTTACAGGACCCGCCGGCGGCGGACGGAAGTGCGGCAACCGCCATTTTTTTCCCGAATCGGGCCTCAACAGCCAGCGGGAAGACTGCAAATTTCTAGGCCTTTGCCTCCTCCTCACAGCTTACTTTCCCACATGGCTTTAGATCATCAGCAAACTTGGATACATTACACTTTATCTAAGTCATTAATATAGATTGTAAATAGCTGAGGCCCCAGCACTGATCCTTGTGGCACCCCACTAGGAATAGCCTGCCAACCGGAAAATAACTCGTTTATTCCTACTCTCTGTTTTCTGTCCTTTAGCCAATCCTCTAGCATATGACGATGATTCTGGAGACCCTGACTGGTGTGTACTGAAGGGCTCCTCCAGACCTGTCAAGGCATCTGAAGTGCATCTTCAGCATGCCGATTGCTTGCTCTATGACACATCTGGTGGACACGTGACTTTCATTATAGCGCTCCTCGGCCTCATTGCTTAGCCTCCTCAACAGTGTCATCAACCACATCTTCAGTGGATAACCCTTGTCACCAAGCAGCCAGCCGGTAAGTCTGTTTGGAGGTGCGAAGAGCTGAGGGAGGGTGGACTGGCGCAGCATGAAAGAGTCATGACAGCTGCCAGGTAATCTGGTGCACACATGCATGATGATCTTTTTATGATTGCAGATGAGCTGCACATTGAGAGAGTGGAAGCCCTTGTGGTTCACAAACACTCCTGAGTGATGTGGGGGTGCCTTGATGGGCACATGTGCAGCCGATGACGCCCTGCACCTGTGGGAAGCCAGCCAGAGCCGCAAAGCCGAGCGCCCACTCAGTAACCCTGGCTTCATCAGTGGTAAAGTTTACATAATTGGCTGATTTGTGAAACATGGCATCGGTCACTTGGGTGATGCATCTGTGAACGGCCGACTGTGAGATCCTGCAAATATCTGCTGCAGATCCCTGGAAGGAGCCTGAGGTGAAGAAGTTGAGGGCAGTGGTGACTTTGACAGCCACTGGTAAGGAGAGTCCACCAGGTCCTCTAGGCAGCAGGTCCTGTTCCAGTAAGCAACAAATGTCTGCGATGACCTGGCACGATAGCTTGAGCCCCCTGAAACACTGCTGCTCAGTCATGTCCAGGAGGTTCATCCTCTGCCTGTACACCCTGTGTTGGGGGATCGCCTCTAGTGCAGTGTACCCCTGCGCTGATTCCCTCTCTCCTGTGGAGCATCAGGTCGGCGAGGAGAGGCTGCTGGTGTTGCTGCTGCTGCTGCTGGTGTTGTGGCAGCTGCTGCTGGTGTGGCTGGTGTTGTTGGTGCTGGGGCTCACCTTGGTCCGAATCTGAGGTCCACAAGGTGAGAGAGCATAAGCAGCACCCATGCTGATCTAATAATAGGTAACGTGGAGATCCGAGGCACAATCCTCCAATGTAGTGAGAGTGACTAGCAATGTAGTGAGAGTGGCTTCTGAGGTTGCAGAAATCACTTGCAAACTCCTGAAAGCTAAATCTCTGCACAAAATGATGTCAGCCAGAGCCTTTCCCATTGGCAAGGAAGCAGTTATAATGTGTGAGTATTTATGTGCTTTTTACAGCTGTCACTTAATGAACTCGTAAAATGGCCACTGAGCTTCCGCCTGCCCTTCACAGGCGAGGTTCCCGAGGTGCGTGAATCTCGTGCGTAACCATTTAAAGTTCAAACCTGACGTTAAAAAGGCAGTTAAGGGTCTGTAAACAAGCAGTTAACAACCTCAATGAGGTCGCCGCCTCTCTCAAGTTGGTCCATGGCGTGCCTTGAAACGCGGCCCAGTGAAAGCCGGAAGTTGGCGGGATGATGGCGGGTTCCTGATGGTGGCTTTCATTTCAGCATTGAGGCCAAGAGGACACTGTGATGTTCTGTGACAGAGGGATGGTAAGTTGGGAAAGTATTAATCAATGGGGATCTGGGGTTTCATTCAGGAGAACTGGAATCTGATGATGCGCTCATGGACAGCCCGTCCGAAACAGAGAGTGGCAGGCTGCTCCCTCCCTTCCTCCTCCTCCTCATCCTCCGCTTCCTCCTCCTCCTCCTCTTCCTGCTCCTCCTCCATCTGAGGTGGTTGTGGAATCTGTGGTAGCAAGGGCTGTGCCCTCATCATAGCCAAGTTGTGGTGGATGCAGCAGACGACCAAGAATTGGGACACCCGCTCCAGCGAGTACTGTAGCGCTCCTCCCTAGCGGTCAAGGCAGTGGAACCATTGCTTGAGCACCCCAATGGTCTGCTCAATGACGTTCCTCATGGCAGCATGGCTGTCATTATATGAGTGCTCGCCACGAGTTGTGGGGTTCCGGAGGGGAGTCATCAGCCAGGATAGCCCTTGTCGCCTAGCAGCCAACTTCGGGTTTGACGTGGTGGCTGGAAGTATGCTGGCACAACGGACTGGTGCAGGATGAAGCCATCATTAAAGCTACCAGGATACTGGGCATTCACCATCATGGTGGGTGTGGTCGCACACCAGCGGCACATTAAGTGAGTGGTACCCTTTGCAGTTACGGTACATCTCAGCATTGATATGAGGCGCCCGCAAAGATACGTGTCTGTAGTTGATGGCGCCCTGCACCATAGGGAAGCCCAATATCCTGGCAAAGCCACGTGCACGCTCCTCCTGCTTCTCTCTGTTCAGAGAGAAGACAATGAAGTCCCTTCTCCTCGAGTACAGAGCCTCTGTGACCTCCTGGATGCAGCGATGGACGGCGAACTGCGAGATGTTTGCTATGTCTCCTGTTCCAGCCTAGAAGGATCTGCTGGCGAAAAGATTCAGGGCCACAGTCACCTTGAGGGCCTCTGGCAGAGCCATCATCGCCCTGCTCTGAGGCTGCAGGTCTGGTTCCAAGAGGTGGCAGAGATCTGTGACCACCTCCTTGGTGAAGCGAAGCCGCCGAACATACTGCTCCTGGCTTAGGTGCAGGTCGGAGAAGTGGTCCCTGAAGACCCTAGGTGGGTAAGGCCTCCTGCTGAGAGCCTTTATCCCCATCCTCCTCTCTCTGCGAACAGCTTGTCTTCTTTGCTGATGAAGTTATGCTTCAGTTGTACAGAGCCTTGGTCAGACGCCATTTGGAGTATTGCGTTCAGTTTTGAAGGAAGGATATACTGACCTTGGAGCAGCTAGAGCTCAGATTCAACAAAATTATACCAGGGCTTAAAGGGTTAAATTATGAGGACAGGTTGCATAAAACTCGCTTGTATTCCCTTGAGTTCAGAAAGTTGAGGGGTGATCTAATCGAGGTGTTTAAAATGATAAAGGGATATGATAGGGTAGATAAAGAGAAACTATTTCCTCTGGTGGGGGAATTCAGAACAAGGGATAAGAATTTTACAATTAGAGCTCGGCCATTCAGGAGTGAAATCAGGAAGCATTTTTTAACACAAAGGGTACTGGAAATATGTAATTCTCTCATCAAAAAGGCTGTGGGTGCACGGTCAATTGAAAGTTTTAAGACTGAGATGAATAGATTCTTGTTAGGTGAGGGTATCAATGGATATGGATCAAAGGCGGGTAAATGGAATTAATGTACGGATCAGTCATGATCTAATTGAATAATTGAACAGGCCTGAGAGGCTGAATGGCCTATTCCTGTTCCTAAGTTCCTATTCCAGAGTTAACACAGGAGTGCAGGTGAAGAGCCAAGGAATTTTGGCGCCATGGTGTTTAACAGTATATAAATAAACATTCATGCCACGTCTCCTGTTTTCTATTTGGCACTAAATCAGCATAAAAATTTTGGACGCTATTAAATTATGATACTTTTTTTTTAAGTTGAATGTGATTGCAAGATGTGTGTATGGTTAGAATCAAAAAAGGAGGTGAAAATACATCTGTGCTGGCTCAGACTGTTTGAAAATGAAGACTTTGCTCTATCATCAAGACCTCTTTGAGAAACAACCATTTTACGGGGATAAATTCTGTAGTTCAATTAGTTTCTGTCAGATGCCTTCAGCACATTCGGAAAAAGCTCACGTTCTCAGTTACCTAAGTTCTTCAAGCTAGTTCTCTTCTTCTTAGGCAGTCCCTCGCAACCGAGGATGACTTGCTTCCACATTAAAAATGAGTTCTCAGGTGACTGATGAGTCCAGTGCGGGACCTACAGTCTCTGTCACAGGTGGGGCAGACGGTGGTTAAAGGGATGGGTGGGTGGGGTGCTTGGGTTTGGCTTCCGCTTGCTCCCGGCGAAGAGACTCGAGGTGTTCGGCACCTTCCCATCATCGAATTCCATACTGTAATTCGACGACAGAGGATGGGACGACCTTGGATCTGAACTGGAGGTGACGGAGGTTGAGCAGTTTCCCATTTGTTCTGTAAATAAGCTCCACTCCAGCGGGGAGCTTACTGAGGGTTAGATGGAGCATTGCAGCAAGGAAGATCGAGAAGAGCGTTGGTGCGATGACACAGCCTTGTTTGACCCCGGTCCGTACGTGAATTGGATCTGTGGTGGAACCGTTAGTCAGGATCACGAATTGCATATCGTCATGAAGCAGGCGGAGGATGGTGACAAACTTTTGAGGGCAGCCGAATTTGAGGAGGACACTCCATAATCCCTTATGTAAGATTCTCAAAATTCACAGATCCCCCAAAACTCAGAGAAAAACCCTAAAGAAAAGGACTTTGGACTCTTTTCTAACCACTTCAGGGTGATAAAATGTATTGGGCCTAACAGAGGGAGATTCAAGGTCAAAAACCAAGATTTGGTATTTTAAAAAGGCATGTTTGGGCTTGTAAAGAAAAAAGGCTGCAACAGGAGTTGGGTACAACCTCTGTAAAGACAGTTTGGGTATTGGAGTAAAACAAATTGTCGGGGGAACTGTCTCACGTCACTCAGCCCCTATCAGACAATTTACATTCTAACAATAGACCCACGGAAGAGCAGTCCCCACCCAAATTGCAGGACCCATCCAAAACATGCATAAAACAAATCACATCGCCCCAGTCCATAGAAATCTCAGGCCCGGTCAGGAAACTCGAAACCTGAGCACAATGACTACAATCAAGCAAAAGCTCAAACCATCCCGAAACCATTTCACACATTCATAAACAAGTTACTGTTAATGAGCCTGCCAAAATCTGACAATAAACCGGGACTGATTTGGTGCGCAGATTAGGAGGCCCCAATCAAGGCTTGTTTTCTCAAGTTCAAGGGTGGAGCAGTTACACAGTTACAACAATCAGGAATTCATCGAGTTCAGCAGTTACAGAGTTCAGCAGCTCTAGAAGCAGGTCAACACACAAGAAGAGACCAGAGCAACAGTTCCAGTGACCATCAGACACCTTGCGGCGACAAGGGCCTTACGAAACAACCAACCGAATATTACCACCAACCAACCACGTAATATTGGGCCACTGCGACCAAAGAAAACCAACTCGGGAGAAAACCGAAGATCCGCAAGTTTTCCACTCTACAATCTGTTCCTGACTTACCCCTGGGTAAGATTTTTTACTTCAAACGACTCTAACCCCTATCTCTAACAGAGGAAAAGTGGGTACTATCCCAATAAATCCAATACGCACCCTACCGCATCAGCAGACTCACGAAGACTGACCAGATACGCAGTCAAAGTCCTCTACCGCATCCGGGGTACGGCAGGCACCAACCAACACACCCAGCGAACCCCGAAACCGCGAACCAGCTCAACTGTCAAGGATTCATTTGGTGAGCATTATCCCTGGTCCTCTAGAGGCCAACTTAACTAATAAAGTGGGATTGGGAGGGGTGAGGTATTTTCTACTGTAATTTCCCTCGTGTGTATCGAAGTGTTCCCCCATTTTATTAGAGTCTTAAGATTATTGTGTTATATTTTCTCTCTTGAATAAAGATCAAAGTTTCTTGCACCAAAAACCAGTTGTCTGCTGCACTTTTTGTCACAACCCCCAAATAAGCCCAAGGTCTAGAACCAAGGGAGTGGGAGCGATTCGAACCACTCACAAGTCAGAGGTGAAGCTGACACACACCACCACCCCCTACACTCACGGTTGACAGTGTCGAAGGCCTTTGTGAGATTAAAGAAGGCCATGTACAGCGGTTGGTGCTGTTCCCTACATTTCTCTTGTAATTGACGCGTGGTGAAGATCATGTCAATTGTGCCGCTTAGTGGGCGGAATCCGCATTGCGACTCTGGGAGGAGCTCTTCGGCCACTGGGAGAAGGTGATTGAGGAGGATTCTTGCGATGACTTTTCCTGTGGCAGACAGCAGGGAAACTCCTCTGTAATTCTCAGATTGATGTCAGCAGCCATTGGTTAAACAAAAGAAAATTAACAAATCTACAGAAATAGAAAACAAGTTCATTATAGTATTTTAAAGGGTTTTATGTTTATGGTAACACTCTTTAATTTTGAACTATTATATTTCTTATATTCTTAACATTTACATTCTATCTTGGCAGCTACATTATCATCGCGTTCCATCCCTGCAAGATGTTAGTCTAGAGGCCCAGTTGAGAGCCAATGAAATTTGACCCAATCGTAGCAAACAGGTTTGAGTGACAGGCAAACCTGTCATTATCAAACCCATAGCCACCTGGATGAAAGAGCAGTGCTCTACAGCCTTTGAGATGACTTAAAAAAAATTATAATAAGTCTTTGTATTCATCCTTCTGGCTTGACATCAGTCCCAGGAAAGCCCCTGAGCCTTGATGTTCTCAAATCAGTAACGCAATGGGTAAACATTTCATGTGATCTCTGGGAGGATACTGTCTTTTCATAAAAGTAACAAGACTAACTGAAGATGTTCTATCAATTGATACTGGCACTTTTGTTTCACATAGCTTTTTATTAGTAAAATTTGATAAAATAATTGGCAATGCTTTGAAACGTTGACACTTGACGTAATTTCATCAAACCACATAATCATCCTTGAACCATTAAATCTGAATAGTGATGTTTTATTGAGTCACATACGTCAGTAATTGCCAACCTCCTTAACTCACTTCATTAATACAGCATGCTTTCTATAGCATTAAGTTGCTATTTATTAAAATATTAATTGAGTAATAGTTCAAAATTATCAATTGCTCATGGTTTTTTGCTCCTTTTGACATCATGCCACGAAAAAATATGAACCTTAGTGACTCACAAAAAAATAAGAAAATAATAGACAGATATTTATATCTTATAATAGAGATTTTGTACAGACCAATACAATGCGATCATAGTTGAAATTATTATTTATTTGACAGAGAGGGTATGTTTGAACTTAACTTTGATTCTAAAATGTATCTCCAGAAAAAATCTTCACAAATATCCACCTATGTGTTGATAGTTTACTTAGTATTGAACAATATTTTTAACAACAGCAACAACAGCACTGCAGCAACTCGCCAAGGCTTCTTCGGCAGCACCTCCGAAACCCGCAACCTCTTCCACCTAGAAGGACAAGGGCAGCAGGCGCATGGGAACACCACCGCCTCCAAGTTCCCCTCCAAGTCACACACCATCCTGACTTAGAAGTATATTGCCAAACCTTCATCGCCACTGGATCAAAATCCTGGAACTCCCTCCCTAACAGCACTGTGGGAGTACCTTCACCACATGGGACTGCAGCGGTTCAAGAAGGCAGCTCACTACCACCTTTTCAAGGGCAATTAAGGATGGGAAATAAATGCTGGCCTTGCCAGCGATGCCCACATCCCATAAACGAATAAAAAAAAACAACAACTTGTATTTATATAGCGCCTTTAATGTAGTAAAATGTCTCAAGCAATTCACAGGAGTGTTATAAAACAAAATTTGAGCCACATAAGGAGAAATTAGGGCAGGTGACCAAAAGCTTGGTCAAAGAGGTAGGTTTTAAGGAGCGTCTTAAAGGAGGAAAGAGAGGTAGAGAGGCGGAGAGGTTTAGGGAGGGAATTCCAGAGCTTAGGGCCTAGGCAGCTGAAGGCACGGCCACCAATGGTTCAGTGATTAAAATCAGGGATGTTCAAGAGGCTTGAATTAGAGGAGCACAGATATCTCGGGGGTTTTGGGGCTGCAGAAGATTACAGAGATAGGGAGGGGCGAGGCCATAGAGGGATTTGAAAACAAAAATGAGAATTTTAAAATCGAGGCTTTGCTTAACCGGGAGCCAATGTAGGTCATCGAGCACAGGGGTGATGGATGAATGGGACTTGGTCCGAGTTAGGACACGGGCAGTTTTGGATGACCTCAAGTTACGTCGGGTAGAACGTGGGAGGCCAGCCAGGAGTGCATTAGAATAGTCAAGTCTGGAAGTAACAAAGGCATGGATGAGGGTTTCGGCAGCAGATGAGCTGAGGCAGGGGCAGAGACGGGCGATGTTACAGAGGTGGAAATAGGCGGTCTTAGTTATGGTGCAGATATGTTGTCGGAAGCTCAAGTATGACACCAAGGTTGTGAACATTCTGGTTCAACCTCAGACAGATGCTAGGGAGATGGATGGAGTCGGTGGCTAGGGAACGGAGTTTGTGGCAGGGAGCGAAGATAATGGCTTCGGTCTTCCCAATATTTATTTGGAGGAAATTTCTGCTCATCCAGCATTGGATGTCGGACAAGCAGTCTGACAATTTAGAGAGATTAGAGTGGTCGAGAGAAGTGGTGGTGAGGTAGAGCTGGGTGTCGTCAGCGTATATGTGGAAACTAACGCTGTGTTTTCAGATGATGTCGCCATGAGGCAGCATGTAGATGAGAAATAGGAGGGGGCTAAGGATAGATCCTTGGGGGACACCAGAGGTAACATAGAAACATAGAAAAATAGAAGCAGGAGTAGGCCATTCGGCCCTTTGAGCCTGCTCCGCCATTCAATATGATCATGGCTGATCCTCTATCTCAATACAATAATCCCGCTCTCTCCCCATACCCCTTGATGCCTTTTGTGTCTAGAAATATATCTATCTCCTTCTTAAATATATTCAGTGACTTGGCTTCCACAGCTGTCTGTGGTAGAGAATTCCACATCCTATGAGTAACGATGTGTGAGCGGGAAGAGAAGCCATTGCAGGTGATTCTCTGGCTATGATTAGATAGATAAGAATGGAACCAGCCGAGTGCAGTCCCACCCAGCTGGACAAGAGTGGAGAGGTGTTGGAGGAGGATGGAGTGGTCAACCATGTCAAAGGCTGCAGACAGGTCGAGAAGGACGAGGAGGTATAGTTTACCATGGTCACAGTCATATAGGATGTCATTTGTGACTTTGATAAGAGCCGTTTCGGTACTGTGGCAGAGGCGGAAACCTGATTGGAGGGATTCAAACATGGAGTTCCAGGAAAATCGGCATGGATTTGGGAGGCGGCAACACGCTCAAGGACTTTGGAGAGTAAATGGTAGTTTACAAGGATGGAGGAGTGAAGGGTTGGTTTTTTGAGGAGAGGGATGATAACGGCAGATTCAAAGGAGAGGGGGACAGTATCTGAGGAGTGTTTAAAGTGTTCTAAAGATGCAGATAGTGCCAATTAAAGGGCACAGCACTCATCTTTTTCTAAAACATAGAAAAATGAACAAATAAAGAAAAAAACTTATACATGCTGACCTAGAAAAGTGGCATAATCTGACCAACAGGAAAGGTAACAACTCAAGAATGGCTCGATACTGTTGCGTTGATTCGTATTAGCAAGTGCTGACGTACTGACCAAAGTAAAACACTGCAGCTGACATGTATGAGAAGTAGCTTGCAATCATGACATCACTCATAAAGACAATGTTATGGTATGGGAAAGAAAGTGGAGACTTTAATCTTAAAAGGCCTTAGATGTTCTTCCCTACCGCTATAGAGTGGAAAAGAAAAGGTGATCAATGTGAAAGCAGAGTGAAAGGATTTGCAAAATTTCATGTGTCCCCCCCCCCCGAAGATTTTTGTTGGACTTATTAATAAGGAACCCTGGTCTGACTGAGTTTTAAAATCCAGGGCATAAAATGGCTGCGGTCAGACCTTGTGACCAAGAGCTTTTCAGACGCTGGCAAACTATCAGCTTGTGTATTCCGATGCAATGGGGACAAACCCAATCAGGTCTACGCATAAGACTTTCAAGGTGTTTGCTCAAATAATCAGCGGGGACATTGAGACTGTGCTGGACAATCATCGAACCTGTCGGACAAAGGGGAGCAGTTGAAGAACTGGTATGATACAATTACCGGCCATCTAACATGATGGGCCAAGATCAGTACCTTTTGTTAAAATTCATCATGCCCAGATCAGACAATAGAAATAAGCTGATCTGAAGGGAGATTAGGACGACCGTGAGGGTATAACTGGGAAGACCCAGCCCCTCTCTCTCTCTCTCTCTGCCTGGATCCCGGTTCACCCTGCCTGTCTGCCAGCAGCCCAGAAAGAAGACCAGAAACTTCGTAGCCACGTTTCGACGGCAGAAACAGAGTACAGGGCCAGGTTTTTCTATCCATTTCACCGGTGAGCATTATCTTCTTCTGGCTGTCGCAAGACAATTTTAGTTAGGCATAAGGGTGGGAATTAATGGGGATATTGCTAAAATTGTAATTTTAGGATTTTCCCTCGATGTGTCCGTTCTCCTCCCATGTTAAGTGTAAAACCGTTTTCATATGATACTGTTTCTCTGTAGTTTTACTTCTGTAAATAAACATTGGTTTTCCTCGCACCAATCCACGGGTCTGTTCGTTTGTCCTTATCGCCGCTCGATAAGTCCTGGGCTCAGAACTAGGAAGGGGATAGCGATTCGCAACTGCACAGCGGGCAGTTCAGCTCAGGAAAACATAACTGGCTGACCTACAAATAAGCCCGAGACAAAAACCCCTTACAAGAGTATGGCAGATTTTTTAAAATATTGAAAAGTAAGACAGAAAAAGGCAAAAGAGGCAAGAAGACAAAGGTCATATGCCCACGATCGACCCCCCGACAGGTTTGGCCTGACGGGGAAGTCATAACTGCTCTCCCCACTCAGGCCTCCTTCCTGTGGGTATACCGACCGCCTGCTCAAAAGAGCAAGTTATGACTGGGACATGGCGGGAAAAGAGAGCGAGATCAGGGGTAAGTGACTGGTCTCATTTTAACTGCCCCCCGCCCCCACCGGCCCGGTTTCAATTGATTTAGAGAAAATTCAATGTCTACTTGCCACTAACACTATTGTTATTTAGATCAGTATTTCTTACATTAGTTTTGAGTAGTGAAGTGATGCTGCAGTTTATGCTAACTAATCATTACCATTTTATCAAGAGGCAGTGTTGTACACAGAATGATTTAACAAATAATGGGGAATTCCACATTCCCGCCTTTGCTGAATCCTTTTCATTCCCACAATGATATTGGAGGTAGTCTTAGTTTTAGTTTTGAAGATAATTCAAGTAAATCATGGAGACCGGAAGGAGCGGACTTGGAGGGGGCACAGCGAGAGCGGAGCAGTTAAAAGGAGCAGCAGCAACTCAACAGAGGCAGTTTTTGAAAAAGTGACGTCAGAGTAAACAAAGTGACGTTTGCACAAGGGAAGGAGCTGATTGGCGAGTAGCTGGTGAGTGTATTTTTTTTTAAGTTTATAAGTTTATTTCTGCTAAGTTAGTTAATAGCCTATTAAATAGAGGGAAAGAGCTGATTGGTGAGTAGCTGGGGAGTGTTTTTTGTTAAGTTTTAAGTTTATTTCTGCTGGGTTAGTTCTTAGTCTATTAACTAGAGGCATGGCAGGGCAGCTCAGTCCCGTGGAGTGCACATCCTGTGCCATGTAGGAAGTCCTAGATGCTTCATGTAGCCTGGACGACCACATGTGTGGGAAGTGTTGCCAGTTATGGAAACTTGAGCTCCGGGTTTTGGAGCTTGAGCAGCGGCTGGAGTCACTGCGGTGAATCCGCGAGGCTGAGAGTTATGTGGATAGCACGTTTCTAGAAGTGGTCACCCCACAGCTTAAGAGTATGCAGGCAGAGAGGGAATGGGTGACCGCCAGACAGAAGAGGAGGACCAGGCAGGTAGTGCAGGAGTCCCTGGAGTGCATCGCGCTCTCCAACCAGTATTCCATTCTGAGTACTGGTGATGGTTCCTGTGGGGAGTGCAGCCAGAGTCAAGTCTATGGCATCACGGGTGGCTCAGCTGCACAGGGGGGGGAGGAAAAAGAGTGGAAGAGCAATAGTGGTAGGGGATTCAATAGTTAGGGGAGCAGACAGGCGTTTCTACGGCCATAGACGTGACTCCAGGATGGTATGTTGCCTCCCTGGTGCCAGGGTCAAGGATGTCACTGAGCGGCTGCAGGACACTCTGAGGGGGGAGGGTGAACAGCCAGAGGTCATTGTCCATATCGGTACCAATAGGCAGAAAGAGGGATGAGGTCTTGCAGGCAGAGTTTAGGGAGCTAGGAGAGAGATTAAAAAGCAGGACCTCAAAGGTCGTAATCTCTGGATTACTCCCGGTGCCATGTGCTAGTGAGTATAGGAATAGGAGGATAGAACAGATGAATGCGTGGCTGGAGAAATGGTGCAGGAGGGACGGCTTTAGATTCCTGAGGAATTGGGACCATTTCTGGGGAAGGTGGGACCTGTACAAGCCGGACAGGTTACACCTCAACAGAGCCGGGACCAATATTCTCGCGGGGAGGTTTGTTAGTGCTGTTGGGGAGGGTTTAAACTAGCTTGGCAGGGGGATGGGCAGCAGCATATAGGAGTAGAAAAGAGGAATAAGGTGCATAAATGAGTGAGTGTGTTGGATAGTAGTAGAGAAGATAGTACTAGAGACGGTAGTAGTACCATATTAGATAGGAGCAGACTAAGAAAGACTACAAAAAATTCAAAAATCGGTTTAGAATGCATGTACGTAAATGCACAAAGTGTGGTGAATAAGGTTGATGAGCTACAAGCACAATTAGCCTTGTGGCAATATGATGTTCTGGCAATAACGGAAACGTGGCTTAAAAATGGGCAGCACTGGGCACTTAATATTCAAGGATACAAGGTGTTCAGAAAAGATAGGAAAGGAAAAAAGGGGGTTGAGGTGGCAGTGCTGATTAAGGAAGACATTGTAGTGTTGAAAAGGGAGGATGTTCTTGAGGGGACAAGGACAGAATCCATTTGGTTAGAGTTGAGGAGCAAAAAGGGTATGATCACGCTATTGGGGGTATTCTATTGGCCTGCAAATAGTGAGAGGGAGGTAGAGGAGCAAATCTGCAGGGAAATCGCAGAGATATGCAAGAGCTATAGAGTGGTGATATTGGTGGACTTTAATTACCTAAATATCGATTGGAATAATGCTAGGGTAAAGGGAAAGGAGGGGGAGGAATTTCTGAAGTGTGTTCAGGAGAATTTCCTTGACCAATATGTTCTTGGCCCAACTAGGAAGGAGGCATTGCTGGATCTGGTGCTGGGGAATGAGGTGGGCCAGGTCGACCAAGTGTCTGTGGGAGAACACATGAGTACGAGTGATCATCGTATCATAAGATTTAGATTAGCAATGGAGAGGAGCAAGGAACAATCTAGAGTGGAACTTCTAAATTGGAATAGGGTAACTTCAATGGGATGTGAACGGATCAAGCCAGGGTAAAATGGAACCAAAGACTGACAGGAAAAACTGAACAATGGGTGATTTTAAGGAGGAGATGTTCCAAGTACAGACTAGGTACATTCCAACAAGAGGGAAGGGTAAGGGAACCAAAGCAAGGGCTCCTTGGATGACGAGGGAGATAGAGAAGATGATGAAACAAAAAAGGAGGGTGTATGATGCATGTCAGATGAATTCTTCAAGAGAGAACCAGACCAAATACAATAAGTTGAGAGGGGATGTGAAGATGAAAATAAGATTGGTAAAGAGAGAATATGAGAGTAGAATGGTGGTTAACATAAAAGGGAACCCAAAAATCTTCTACCGGCATGTAAACAGTAAACAGGTAGTAAGAGGCGGGGTGGGGCCTATTAGAGACAAAGAAGGTGATATATACTTAGAGGCGCAGGTCAAGGCTAGAATACTCAATGAGTACTTTGTATTGGTGTTTACTAAGGAGGTGGATGCTGACAAAATATCGGTAGAAGTGGAAAAGGTAGAAGCAATGGAAGGGGTGAAAATTGATAGACAGGATGTACTAGAAAGGCTAGGTATGCTTAGAGTGGACAAGTCGCCTGGTCCAGATGCCTTGCATCCCTGGTTGCTAAGGGAATTGGGGGAGGAGATAGCGGAAGGGCTTACCATAATTTTCCAATCTTCCCTAGATGTGGGGGAGGTGCCTGAGGATTGGAAAGTGGCAAACGTGACACTATTGTTCAAGAAAGGGTGTAAGGACAATCCTAATAACTACAGGCCGGTCAGTTTAACGTCAGTGGTGGGTAAAGTTTAGAAACAATAATCAAGGGAAAAATTAACGGGCACTTGGAGAGGTTTAAGCTAATTAAGGAGAGCCAACATGGATTTGTAAAAGGCAGATTGTGTTTGACTAATCTAATTGAATTTTTTGATGAAGTAACAGAGAGGATTGATGTAGGGAATGCAATGGATGTTGTCTACATGGATTTTCGGAAGGCGTTTGACAAAGTACCACATAGAAGGCTGGTTAACAAAATTGAGGCTCATGGAATAGGTGGGTCAGTGGCAGCTTAGATAAGGAATTGGCTTAAGGACATAAAACAGCGAGTTGTGGTAAATGGCTGTTTTTCAGACTGGAGGATGGTAGACAGTGGTGTTCCCCAAGGGTCAGTGCTGGGACCACTGCTTATTTTGATATATATAAATGACCTGGATATTGGAATACAGAGTAGAATTTCTAAATTTGCTGATGACAGCAAACTTGGGGATGTGGCAAACAGTGAGGACGATACCAATCGACTGCAACAGGACATAGAAAGGCTAGCAGAATGGGCAGATAAGTGGCAGATGGAATTTAATACAGAGAAGTGTGAATTGATGCATTTTGGCAGAAGGAACAGGGAGAGGCAAAATACACTTAATGGCACAGTTTTCAAGAGTGTGCAGGGACAGAGGGACCTGGGAGTTAATGTGCATAGGTCCTGAAGGTGGCAGGACATATTGAGAGAGTGGTTAACAACGCATATGGGATCTTGGGCTTCATAAATGAGAGGTATTGAGTACAAAAGTAGAGAAGTTATGCTGAACCTTTATAAAGCGCTGGTTATGCCACAACTGGAGTATTGCATCCAGTTCTGGTCACCACACTTTAGGAAGGATGTGAAGGCCCTTGAGAGGGTGCAGAGGAGATTTACCAGAATGGTTCCAGGGATGGGGGATCTTAGCTACAAGGTTAGGTTGGAGAAGCTGGATTTGTTTTCATTAGAGCAAAGGAGGTTGAGGGGTGATTTGATAGAGGTGTACAAGATTATGACGGGTTTGGATAGGCTAGACGGGGAAAGGCTGTTCCCACTAGTTGATGGTACAAGGACTAGGGGACACAGATTTAAGATTTTGGGCAAGAGATACAGGGGGGACGTGAGGGAAAACTTTTTTACGCAGCGAGTGGTGATGACCTGGAACTCGCTGCCGACGGAAGTGATGGAGGCGCAGATACTCAATGTTTTCAAGGGGAGACTGGATAGGCACTTGAGGGAAATAAACTTTCAGGGCTACAGGGATAGAGTGGGGGAATGGGACTGACTGGATTGCTCTACAGAGAGCTGGCACGGACTCGATGGGCCGAATGGCCTCCTTCTGTGCCGTTATGACTCTATGACTCAATGACATCTGGAACTGCCGAATAGTGCAAATTAATATCTTCTGAACTAATCCAAATTGGGTCAATTCAGATTTATGTGCAAAATGAAAAAAATTCAGCATTTCAGCTCATTTGCTTTTCGAGATATCTGCCTTTTTAAGATAATGTTATCTCATGTGCACATTTGGGATATTTTGACAGCAAAGCCCAGTCTGGGCATATGAAATATCATTTTGTCTGTTTTGAAATTGGTGTAACATTTGTTGTTTTCACATCCTGCAGTACCAACCCTCCTTTTTAAATTATATTCAAAGAATTTCTGTCAAGGCTCCTCCGATTTCCTCTTTTACTTCATTAATATCCTAGGATAAATGTTATGGGTGCGAAATTCAGCTGCTTTGCGGACACTAATGGGGCTCAAATGGATTTTTGCTCAGGCGCGGCAATATTAGCGCCCCACGCTAAATTGGGCCGGGATTTGCAGAGGCACTTAGAGTTAGTGCCCCGCTCCTGTAGGTACCGCCCCGTCATCGCTGTGCGCAGCACCCAGGATGCAAAACTCAGCCGCGCCCCCTCACTTACCGCCTGGCATTAACAAAGACAGCATCAGTTGTCGAGTTGCAGTCGGGAGTTGGCTCCGCGCGTGCTATTTAAAGGCGCCACCTTGGGGAAACTTTTTTGTCATCCATAACTCTGCTGAGACATTGTCAGACAAGATGCTGAACATATCCAATTCCACATCGCTGAATCGAGTAGCCCTCTCCCTCTCCCTTGCAGCAGCCATGGCACAAAGCTGTCTCAGTAGCTGAGAGCTCGCACTCAAGTGCAGCAATGCTGATAATGAACAGCTGCAGCTTGAAATGACCTCCCCTTTAAGAGCTGGAATAAGCTAGAGTCAAGGCTTGAAGGCTGATTGCTGAACGCAAGTCAGCTGAAACTGGGTAGCGCTCTGGCAATAGCACCCCTGCAGCGCTCCACTGAGACCATTAACGCCTCATTTACCACCCCGCTTCACTCCTGGGGCGAAAACACCCAATTTTGCAACATTTTTCAATGGATTTCGCCTGGCGCTAACTTTTCAAAAAGTTAAAAGGTAGCGCCCCAATCGCGCCCTATCAGTACAATGTGCTTTATCTGCTTAGGGGGGAAAAATTCGGTTGATTTGTGCCTCCTGTTGTAAGAGGGCATTAATGGGGCGCAGAGCAACTAGCGCCCGGGCGCGGCGCCGCTAACGCCTCCCGCAAAATTCAGCGGGAGGTTAGAGGCGGCGGTGACCGTTAGCGCCCTGCAGCACTGTGCCTCCGGCAATTATGTCATCACTGTGCGCAGCGCCCCGCTCGTGCCCCGGGCGCGATCTTCGGCAGCGCCCCCTGACTTTTCACCAGATGCTATGTCCGATAGGGTCAGGGGGGCCTACCTGCGGCCGGGGTGGCGCAATTTAAAGGGGAGGTGCCGGTGGCCATTTTTGTTGCTGGCTGCCTGCCAGCACCTGCGCCCATTGCCATCCCCGGCCTCTTGTGAAGCTCCCCCTAGGGATGCCGAATGCGTTCTGTGAGCCCGGCACTCCTCTTGAGTGCCGGGCTCTTTTGCCGGCACTCCGATCCCTGGTGGCCCAGCTGGGCCCCGGGTCACTCTGCGCAAGGCCCCTCCCCTTTAATAAGGGGAGGAAGGCCTGCAGTACCGCGGCGTGACATGCCGCAGTGCCGCGTTATTCACTCGTAGCGTCCCACCTCCCTCTTGGGGCGCTTTGAGTGAATTTTGGGCGCGGGGACGCTAACTTTTTCGGGGTGCAACCCAATTTTGCCCCCTAGGTCTCATAATAGACACTTTCTTGCACATCTCTCGTTTTTGTTAGATACTCTGTTGATGCCTGTAAGAATTTGGTTGCTGGCACTGGCAAAATGCCATATGTTTCTCCTGTGAATAGAAATGAGAAGAAACCATTCAAAAGCCATTTCATCTCCTGATCTAGTGGGTAGACTCCCATCTCAGCCATTAGTGACCCTATTTGCTCCTTAAGCTAATGCCTACTGCTAATATAACAAGATATATCTCAGCTTTTGCTGCCCACATAAATCTTTATTTTTTAATTTCTCTTATAGTTTTTAATTCTCACATTACTAATCTTTAGTTTCCTTTTGTATTCAAACCAATCTTCCTCTCTCCCGGATTCCTTGTTTCATGTGAAGTTCTTGTTGCCCTATATGCTACCTTTTTATTTCCCTTTTAAACAATAGGAGCTTTGGTCCTAGGCCCAATCATCTTCAGTTGCTTCATCAATGACCTTCCCTCCATCATAAGGTCAGAAGTGGGGATGTTCGCTGATGATTGCACAATGTTCAGTTCCATTCACAACTCCTCAGATAATGAAGCAGTCCTTTCCTGCATGCAGAAAAACCTGGACAACAATCAGGCTTGGGATGATAAATGGCAAATAATATTTGTGCCACGCAAGGGCCAGGCAATGACCATCTCCAAAAAGAGAGAGTCTAGCCACCTCCACTTGACAATCAACGGGATTACCATCGCCAAATCCTCCACCATCAACATCCTGGGGTCACCATTGACCAGAAACTTAACTGGACCAGCCACATAAATATGTGGCTACAAGAGCAGGTCAGAGGCTGGGTATTCTGTGGCAAATGACTCACCTCCTGACTCCCAAAGCCTTTCCACCATCTACAAGGCACAAGTCAGTAGTGTGATGGAATACTCTTCACTTGCCTGGGTGAGCGCAGCTCCAACAACAGTCAAGAAGCTCGACACAATCCTGGACAAAACAGCCCGCTTGTTTGGCACCCCATCCACCACCTTAAACATTCACTCCCTCCACCACCGGCGTACTGTGGCTGCAGTGTGTACCATCTACAAGATGCACTGCAGCAACTTGCCAAGGCTTCTTCAGCAGCACTTCCCAAACCCACGACCTCTACCACCTAGATGGACAAGGGCAACAGGCACATGGGAACATCATCACCTGCAAGTTCCCCTCCAAATCACATACCATCCTGACTTGGAAATATATCGCCGTTCCTCATTGTCGCTGGGTCAAAATTCTGGAACTCCCTCCCTAACAGCACTGTGGGAGTACCTTCACCACACGGACTGCAACAGTTCAAGAAGGCGGCTCACCACCACCTTCTCAAGGGCAATTAGGGATGGGCAATAAATGCTGGCCTTGCCAGCGACGCCCACATCCCATAAATGAATTCTAAAAAATTATCCCCCTACTCATTTAAAGGGTCTATATATTCCAATTATATGCCTTGTAGTGTTCTTTTTCCAAGTGCTCAATTTCTCTATCACTGCTTTCTTTACCAACAAAAATTTCCTAGTTAATAATTTTTAGTTTCTCATTCCACATCACTCCATCTCAAGGATAGATACTCCAGAATTCAATAAAAGATGCTTCAAACCCAAAGGATGGATATGCCAGATGTATTGAATGGATGTTTTAGGCTTTACCCAAGGCAATTCAGATTGCCAGGATGGATGCTGCAGGATTAACTGAAAAAGATTTAAAGCACTCAGAAAAGATATTTTCATTAGATTGCACATCAAGTGGAGTGTGCAAGCTCCTATCCAATTTAACCATTTTTTATGCTATTATTGCCGCATTAACACAATAATATGACTGCATAATCTCAGAAGCTAATGGAGATATATCAGTTTGCTATTTTTTATTGTGTTGTACGAGAAATGTACCTGCTTTATCACACATGGCTTGATAGAGAAAGTGTGCATACTATATATGCAGCCATACACATTGAGAATCATATATAGTTGTACAGGTCTATACATATAGTTGTAATGCTATTTTAAAGATAGTGAAATCTGATGAGAGTTTCTCCAAAATGCTCAGAACATTTTAAAGTTAAATCTGGTATTGATTGAATGAATAAAATGAATTCTACTTAATTGCTTGGCCTGTGCTTATATTTCTGATGCCAGGTGAGGGGAGCTAAAATTGGTGCCACACACACACAAACACACACACAAAATCCAAAATGGCAGATTTTGAAGTGGCAGATGCTAAAGTCAATGTTCAGACCAAAGGACCGTGGAGCACCAAGAAAAAAGATGAGATACAGTTCCTGAGATTTGTATGAAGCTTAATTGGAACAGTGGAGGAAGCTGAAGCCAAAAAGCTGGAGTTGAGATGGGAGGCAAAATTGAACTGAAGAGACACAGAGAGGTTGAGGTCAAACATGCAGATGTAATGGAGATGTTCAATGAAGTGGCTATCAAACTTGCATTTGGTTTCCCCAGTAAGAGGGGATCATTCATGAGCAGCAAATGAAGTATAGTAGAGAAGTATACAGAAGTTGTTATCTCACACGAAAAGACTGTTTGAGCTCCAGGCAATTGGAAGAGGTGAATGCACATCTGCTTCTGTTATGGTTGCACAGGAAAATACCAGAGGAAAGGCAGCTGGAAATGGAGGTGATGGACGAATGAACAATGGCAGTCTGGAGCAGAAAGGGGAAAAGAAGATGAGCTTGGTGGCAAGATCATGTTGTGATTGATTGCAATGGCAGAAGATTATCTTGTGAGTGTAAAGGCTGCTGAGGTGTAAAATGAGGACAAGGGGAATCCTATCATTGTTGAGAAGAAGGAGAGGGATTGAGAGGTGAGACACAGGAACTCAGGCAACCATGGTCACAGATCCTGTTGACTACAACTGCGCTCCTCAATTCTGGCCTCTTGCGCATCCCCTATTTTAATCGCTCCACCATTGGCGGCCATACTTTCAGCTGCCTAGGCCCTAAACTCTGGAATTCCCTTCCTAAACCTCTCTGCCTCTCTTTCCTCCTTTAAAAGCTTCTTAAAACCTACCTCTTTGACCAAGCTTTTAGTCATCTGTCCTAATATCTCCTTATGTGGCTCAGTATCAAATTTTGTTTGGAAATGCTCCTGTGAAGCGCCTTGGGATGTTTTACTACATTAAAGGTGCTATATAAATGCAAGTTGTTGTTGTTGTTGTTTAAAGCTTGTCTGAAAAAACAAGACAACCTTTCAGAGATTCTGGCGTGAAAAGTAGAGTCATCAGAACAGATATAACAGAGACAGTGAAATTGGGAGAAAGAAGTGGAGCCTCTACAGAAAACGGTGGGAAGAAGCATACTCTTGGAAGGGAGGGGAAGAGTTGGAGTTGGAACACAGAAAAGTAAGGGATACATGGAAAATGAAAATGTAGTCAGTGAATTTGACTTCAATGGGCGAGCTGTAAAACAGGCGTCCAATCCAAACCTGCCGTATTCCTGCTGTGCGGGTTAGGTTAAAATTACTCCTTTGAACTCTAGAATTGATTCAAATTTGCCCAATGAGGTATTTTAAAATAGGGCTAAAATGGTCCACTGCGTATGCAGAATTTGAGACGAGACTAAACCCTACACATTACCAGATCTAAATTGATCCACATAGCCACATTTGGAATTCTTCTAAATTTATTTGAATCATCTGATCTTAGAATGATTTGAATTTGAGAGTTTGGTTCTCACTCCTATTTGATATTTGAAAACAGCTAACATTCAAGTACCCAGCAGGTCAGGCAGCATCTGTGGAGAGAGAACTGTATTCTTTAGCCCTACTAACTGCAGCTTAACTGTTAGTATCATCATCAACATGAAGAGTTACAAGAAATAGTACGGAAAACACAGCAACTGCATGAAGTGATGACCGTGGCACATGGAACTATTAATGGAAATATTCCAATAGTAGTCCACTAGCAGAAAGGATAGCCATTGCTTTAGGCAGCTAAAGGAGAGGCATAGGGCTAGCTGATGGTTTATGGTTTAAATTTGATTAGCTGTTACTTGGATACTTGTGAATTTTCTGTGTTCAAACTTTATCCAGAGAACGTGGAAGATCTATTGTTCCTGCAAATCAACATAATGATAACTCAGGTCTTTCAAAAAAGTTAACATTTTATTGACATCTGAGGTCAATGATGTCTGAGATCAATGATCGGTGATGTCTTGATTCAATAGGTTCAATATAAAATGGGAAGGCAGCCCAAACACTAGCCTAGACATTCAGCTCAAATAACTTAAAATCCTGGAAACTATGTAACTCAGCATGACTCACAGATCATCTGGCAAATGTTTTGCTCTTGGCACTAGGAAGGCAGGAGGTTAGCAGCTGAGATAAAGAAAGACAAATGGCACTGTGATCTGGAAGAAGGTGTTGCTACAAAACCGTCAAAACAAGTGTATATGATTGCATTGCTAAAACCAATCATTATAACATATTAGTACTGAATTCCATTAATAAGACTCCATAGAAAACAACAATTTACAGCAGATTGATTCTGTCTTAAGGCTTAGTAGAGTTGAATCAGCTTCATTGAATTGGACCAAACATCTACAATCAGACTTATTCACTGATCCCTATAAGCTAGCAATTTGGCTAAAAATTTGACAACGCTAAAAACCTGCTGGTGCTACTGTGGGCCAGTGTTAATGGCTGCCGAAAATGGTGGCGCTGGCAGGGGATTCATTAACATTAGCCCAGCGCTAAACTCACTGTGCAACGCTGTCCTGGCGGCATTCGTCCCAGCAGGAGGCCCCAATGTGTGTGTGGCCGTAGCATCATTGCAGTGAGGCTGTCGGTTCAGAAAGCAGTTCAGTCTCTTAAACGGGAACTGCCTGCTCTGAAATGAAAAAATAAAAATGATGTAAAAATAGGCAGTTTTTAGCCCTTACAGCTCAACCGCCTTCTGAAAAAAATTAACATTAAACAGAATTCCCAAATGTGAGGCTACAGCTCTTAAAGCTGAAGTCCCTTCCGCACCTAAAAAATGGGAAAAGTGCTTCAGCACTAACACAAATGGCTCAGCAAGCCAGGGAAGGGGCACCCAGGGTCTCACATGAAGCACTCCCAGCCACCAGCTCGTCAAGGTCGATCAGCAAGTTAATTTGCAGTGTCCCCCACTGAAAGTCAGCAGCCTTCCACCAGCCATGCTGCAGCCACTGGAGTAGCACTGCGTGACATCAGTAGGATAGGCAAAGGCACAAACAAAACAATCACTAAGGCAATGCATACGGGTGATTAATTGATTTCTTGATGTCACATTGGATGGATAGACGTATATAGGTGGATTGGAAAGTTTGCTTTGTGGTGGCTTTTATTTCAGTATTGTGGCCAAGGGGATGCTGTGATGGTCAATAACAGAGGGAAGGTAAGGTGTGGGACAAATGTTGAAAGGGGAATTGGGGTTGTGGTCTCTGGTACCTCAGGCAGATGATTCCATCCCGGATATCCTGGCCAGAAAGGGGCTGTCTGGGTTTCATCCTTCCTTCTGCTTCCTCCTCTTCTGCTTCTTCCTCTTCTGCATCTTCCTCTTCTGCGACTTGTTCTTCTGCGACTTGCTCTTCTCCCTGTGAGCGGAAGCTGTAAATCTGAACTAAAAGCATAAAATGCTGGAAATACTCAACAGGTCAGGCAGCAACTCGACCTTAGACGTGAACTGTGTTTCTCTCTCCACGATTGCTGGCTGACCTGCTGAGTATTTCCAGCATTTTCTGTCTTCTCAGAGGCCTTCCTTTACCATCCGTGCCCTTGCAAGCGTCCAGCAGCATTCCCCCCACCCCCTGCACTTAAAAAACTTTTAACATGTATTGCACCAAGCCACTACTTCAATAAAATAAAAATTTCTAGTCTTAAATGCAAACTTACCTGAAAGATGTGTGTGTCCCTTTAAAAAGTACTGACAGCATCTCTGTCAGTCTGCTGAATGCTCACTTTTCAGAGCGAGCTTTGGACCCAGCGCTGAACTCAGCGCTAAGGTTGAAGTTCGCAGACTTGGCGTCAAGTCGGCATTGCACACCGACTGACATCACGCTCTCTTCATTTACATCTCCAGGGTCAGCACTGCTATCGGCAGCGCTAAGGCTCTCACCAACATGGTGGCAACCGAGTCCCCCGCCAGAGAAGGGCGCTTGAGTGGCGGCCGCCATTTTTCACCAGGATAGTGGCGCAAATGGGTGGAGGTAAGTAGTCCAATTTCTAGGCCATTATCTTCTAGTAAGAATATAGTTCAATATAAACAAATGAAAAGTCAACTATGCAATCAATGCAATGCTAGTTATTCAGTCTCTTGCAATTAAATTTGATAAGACTGTCATTAGACTCCCTAATTCCTATCTTAACTGTTCCTGGCATCAAAGTGAAGTACCTTTAGCTATAGTCTATCGTGTAGCCTGATTTATAGAGTCAGAAAGATTAGTGAAGAATTTAAATGTGGCACAGTCACAATACATGCTATCAACAATAAGAATTGACCTCAAATCAAAGCAAATGTTATTAAAATACAATGTTGTTTTAATGTTTTAGTTCCTTAAACCAACATTTTCCTCCATTCATCCACTAAAGCCGATTCCTGGTCCCATGCCATCTCATCAGCTGGGAGTGTGAGGTGCTCCAGATTGTGGGCTTTCTATAACTGGATGGAGCTTCCTAGTAGGTTAAACAGCAATTTTGGTTTATCCTATGCCAAAGTTAACAAATATGCCAAAACAAAGAAGTTCTACAGAACACTGAAAAGGAGATGCAGTATACAGGTGTCAGCCATGGCTCAGTGGTAGCATTCTCATCTGAGTCAGAAGGTTATGTATTTAATCCCCACGCCAAAGACTTGGGGGGAGAAATTCGGTATCACCCCATTTGGGGCGCTATTATCGGCCGGACGCAAAGTTTAGCGCCTGGCGCTAATTATCGCCTCCGACTGCAAACTTGGCCTCTGTTGCCCCTGGAGGTGATTTGAGCGCTAAATCAGGCGCTACACACCTCTCTTAAGGCGCTAACGTCAAGGAGCGAGGCGCTACCTCAGAGCGCTGCCGAAGCTCAGGTGATGTCAGTTAGCAATGGAACACAGACAGACTGGCGCCGGCCAGTTCTTAAAGGGGAGGGTCGATGTTGCTGTCCAGCCACACCCTGCCCATTGCAGCCTTGAATCTCAGCCTGGAGAGAGCTGTGCATCAATTGTGCTGGAACCACCAATGGATAGGCCCAGGGAAAGAGCTTAGCGCTTCAGCGACCGGACCTTGGTGGCTCTGGTTGGCGCTGTGGAGCGGCGATGGGCAGTGCTCTACCCACAGAGTGGCAGGAGGCCATTGCCCCATGAATACAGAAGAGTCTGGAGGCAGGTGGCTCAGCACGTCTCCTTGAGGAGCCTGGTGCCGAGGACCCACACCCAATGTCAGAAGAAGTTCAACGACCTCACTCGGGTGGTCAGGGTGAGTGGCTGCTTTTCAATACCTCTACATCCCTTCATCTCAACTTCACTCTGTGCCCAAAGGATTTAAAAACCCCAAATTCCCAACACTCATCCAAGACCTATGGCCATCTCATAAAACACACACGCACATTCCACACCTTGCATACATTAAGGGCTATTCAACTATGGGAGGCACATCAGACAAGCACATGGCTGCATACATTAATGGCTATTCAACTATGGGAGGCACATCAGGCAAGCACATGGCTGCACATTCAATCAGACGCCATCCTTTTTCTTGCAGGCCAAGCTCTCTCATAACAGGCGGCAGCAGCAACGCACGGGAGGAGGACCGGCTGACCTACACACTCTCAGCAATTTCGAGGCGCGCGTGCACAGGATCATTGCCAGCCAGGTCATAGGTGCCGTGGACACTGGAGAGGTCGACCCCCTTGGGGACAGCAATGGTATGTTCATCAGCTTTCTCTCCTCTCTCATTCCACTTGCCCCTCACAACACCAGCCTTTTACACTTTCAATCCAACTTACTAAATGTCTCCAGCCCTGGCTCCTTTACTGCCCCCCTATCCTGACGCTAAAGCCACTCTTGTACCTCCCTGCTTTCAGATAGTGAACCACCAGCTGACCAGCCTGTCCCTCAACCTACCAGTGGCAGCGACGCACCAGGCGAGGAGGAAGAGGAAGCCGGAGCCTCACCGCCTGCGTCTCCCAAGGGAGCCCATGCCGACACTGGGACCACGCCTTCCCTGGAGGGGAGCAGAGGAATAGGGTCTGATGAGGGCGAAGCTCCGGGACCCAGTGGGCTGCAGCAATGCCATGGGGGTAGGGAAGCTCGGGGGCCATCTCCCCGGAGGGCAAGTAAGCAAGCGAGTCCTGCTGCACTGGCCGCAGAGGAGGACTGCGTCATCGCGGCCATGAATAGCCAGGCCTTGAGCATGCACACTGAGCTCATGGGTGCAATGGTAAGGGTGCCCAAAAGCATGGATGGACTGACTAGGAGTGTGGAGCAGTCCGCTGCAGCACAGGCCGACACAACACAATGGCTTAGTGCTGCAATTCAGTCATTGGCTGGTGCCATCCAGTCTCAGACTGCTCTCATACACTCTCAGATTGATGTCACGCAAGCACTGACTGCTGCCATCCTCACTGGGTCGGCCACATTGCCCTGGGGATCTCACACTACTGCAGCAGGCCAGCAATCTGTGCTCGAGCAGATTGCTCTGGATGCTGAGGTGCTGCCCCGTGGGAGTGCCAGTGTGTCGGTCGAGCAGGAAGGTGCTGTCGTCGCTCAGGATGACAGCATTCCTGCGCCCACCACTGGCACTTCCCCATTGCACTTGCCACCGCCTGCAACACAGCCAGCCCAGACTGCTGCCGCCCATGCAGAGTTGGTGCAGTCTGCAGCCGGGCCCTCCAGGCCCAGAGCTGGTCGAGGGCGTCCTTCAAGGGCATCTGTAGTCTCTGGATCTGACATTCAGCAGCCTTCCACCAGCCTTGCTGCAGCCACTGGGGCCCCATTACGGAGGAGCAGTAGGGTGAGAAGGGGGGAAGTGCGCAGGGGATGGAGATCACCCTCGAAGGGCAAACAGTAGGAGGTCTAAATAAATGGTGGGAATGTTTGTAGTAAAGGTCGAGGTTCGTGTGATTACATTTGTTTACTGTTTTGCCGTTTATCTCCATCTTGTGAGAACCAGTTCTGTTAGTTCATGATTTGTTGTGTTTGTTTCTAATTGTTTGTCCTGAATAAATGACACACACAGAGTTTGTTAAAGAAAAAAGTTGTTGTATTCAAAATGTACATTTTTGGCCTTTGCAATCATTCCAGCTTTGGCCGGCAATAGCGGGTGCGGGTTGCTTTCCATGATGTTGTTCTCCATGCCAGAAGCCATCTTCTGAGTAGGGGCCTAGAAGCGGCTTCTTATCAGCCGTTCACGGACGGCCCTTGCAGTGGCAACATTGTGTGCCTCCCTCCCACGTTGGTGCTGCTGCTGATCCTCCTCCTCCTCATCCTCCTCCTCCTCTTCTTCCTCCTCCTCAGGTGGTGCACCAATCCCTGGTGGCATTGACTGGGTCCTCAGGATTGCAAGGTTGTGAAGTATGTAGCACACAACTATGAAACATAGAAACATAGAAACATAGAATCTAGGAGCAGGAGTAGGCCATTCGGCCCGTCGAGCCTGCTCCGCCATTCAATACGATCATGGCTGATCATCCAAATCCAGTACCCTGTCCCTGCTTTAATCCCCACAGTACACATATCCCACCCTACCCCCGTAACCCCACGTATTTAATTCCCCCTAACATATCCCATCCTATCCCCATAACCCCACATATTTAATCCCCCCTAACACTAAGGTCAATTTATCATAGCCAAATCAACCTAACCCACACATTTTTGGACTGTGGGAGGAAACCGGAGCACCCGGAGGAAACCCACGCAGACACGGGGAGAATGTGCAAACTCCACACAGACAGTCACCCGAGGTCAGATTCGAACCCGGGTCTCTGGCGCTGTGAGGCACCAGTGCTAACCACTATGCCACCGTGTTGCATGAAGAGGGCAACTCGCTCAGGAGAGTACTACAGGGCTCCTCCTGAGTGGTCCAGACAGCGGAACCTTTGCTTCAGCACGCCGATCGTCTGCTCAATTATGTTCCTGGTGGCGATATGGCTCTCATTGTACCGCAGCTCGGCAGGGGTGTTGGGGTTATGGAGCGGTGTCATCGGCCAGGTGCAGAGTGGATAACCCTTGTCCCCGAAGAGCCATCCACTTGGATGATGCAGTGCCTGGAAAAGGTCTGGCACACCAGTCTGGCGCAGGATGAAAGCATCGTGGCTGCTGCCAGGATAGCGGGCATTGACGGCGAGTATGAGCTGTGTGTGGTCACAGACCAACTGCACATTTAAGGAGTGGTTTCGGAATACCTCTGCATTTTCATGCGGTGCCCGCAATGCCACATGCATGCAGTCAATGGTGCCCTGCACCACGGGGAAGCCCACTATCCTAGCAAAGCCACATGCGTGTTCATGCTGTTTGGTCCGGGTCATGGGGAAAGAGATGTACTGGCGTCTCCTTTTATACAGGGCATTTGTCACCTCCCGGATACAACAATGGACAGCAAACTGGGAGATATTGGCGATGTCCCCAGTAACAGCTTGAAATGAGCCGCTGGCATAAAAATTCAGAGCCACTGTGACCTTCACTGCCACCGACAGAGACGTCCTGGTCCTCAGTTGAGGCTGCAGATCTGGCTGCAGCAGATGGCAGAGCTGAGTGACCACCTCCTTGCTGAAGCGCAGCCTGCACAAACACTGCTCCTCAGACAAATGGAGGTATGAGAATTGCTCCCGGAATACCCTGGGAGGGTAAGGTCTCCTGTGCAGAGGTCTGTTGGCCCTCCTCCCTCTGGCCATGTTTGCCACTCTCTCTCTGCATCTCTGCTGCCTCCGATTCTGCAGGTGCAGGACGACGCCCCAAGTCAGTGCAGCCACCATAGTCTCTTCTAAATCGCTGCAATGAAGGTCAAATCAAAATGAACCTGCAAAGTGCTGCTCAGTAGCCAAAACTACTTCACACAGCGTTGAATCTCTCCAGAAGTCTCTTTCTCTCTCAGAATGCGTGGTGCAAAAATGTCGCCGACAAAAAAAGGCAGGAAGCGGCCGCCTTTAAATAGCTCTCCCCCAGCCCCTTCCCGACTGCAAAATGTTCCCCTCTACCTGTCGCTGCTAGCGGCAGGTGGAAAGGCAGGGGGCGCCACTCAATATCCGGTCTGGGGCGCTCGAATGACGTCACGATCTGCGGGTGCAGGAGATCATGGCGGTAGTGTTTAACGCCGCCGCAAAATGTCTGGTCAATTTCGCAAGCGGCGCAAACATCGCCGTGCTCGGGCGCTAGTTGCTTTGCGCCCCTTTAGCGCCCTCTTAGGTTGCTAACGGGAGGCGCAAATCAACCGAATTTTTCCCCGTTGGGCTCATAATCTAGACTGTCAATTCAGTGCTGTACTGACGGAGTGCTGCACTGTCGGAGGTGCTGTCTTTTGGATAAAACGTCAAACTGAGGCTCCGTCTCCCCTCTCAGGTGGATGTAAAAGATCTCATGGCACTATTCAAAGAAGAGCAGGGGAATTCTGCAAGTATCCTAGTTGACTTTTAACCCTCATGCAAAATGTAAAAAACAGATGATTTGGTCATTTATTTCGGTGCTGTTTGTGAGCCCTTGCTGTGCGCAAATTGGCTGCTGCGTTTCCTACATAGGAAGGAACAAAGTAACAGGAGTAAGCCATTCAACCCCTTGAGCCTATTCCGTTATTTAATTAGATCATGGCTGATCTGTATCTTAACTCCATTTACCCATCTTGGTTCCGTAACCCTTAATACCCACATTACAACAGTGATTACACTTCAAAAGTACTTAATTGGCTGAATGTCCTGAGATCCTGAAAAGGCACTATATAAAGGCAAATTGTTTCTTTACAGATACCATAGCCCCTATTTTGATGCTGCCCACCCGCGAGAACAGGCGGGGAGTTAAAATGGCAGCCGAGTGGAAGTCGCAGCGTTTCCACAGTGTTCCCGCACCCCACAATTTTAACTCCCGGGTTTTTGAGAGCATGGAGGCCACCGACTGCAGTGGCGGGGGTTGGGGTGGGGTTGGGGGCCATAAATATTGAAATCTAGGGTGCGAGTAATTTAAATTGTGAAATGTGCGATTCGCACACAGTTCCTGAGCTACCAGCAGAAGCTGCATTGGGCCAGAAGAGGCCTAGGCAAGTGGTAATTTTCAAAATTGTTACGTTTCCTTGTGGCCCAGGAGGAGCAGGAGGGGTCCTCCTGGCCCAACCAGTAAACCTCGGGCTTCCCCACCGCCCACCCCTCGCCCCTGCTTCTCTGCCTGTGGTTGATTTGGACACCCCTCCTTCTTAACTTAACGTGCCACAGACCATTTCCGTGAGTCACTAATGGCAACCTGCAGCAGATAACCCCCGAAAAACACATCAACAGCAATTTGAAGGCTCTTTTCTCAAGTTCCTAAGGTTATCGAATCATAGAATCATAGAAAGTTACAGCACGGAAGGAGGCCATTTCGGCCCATTGTGTCCGCGCCGGCCACCAAAGAGCTATCCAGCCAAATCCCACTTCCCAGCTCTTGGTCCATAGCCCTGCAGGTTACGGCATCCCAAGTGCACATCCAAGTACTTTTTAAATGTGGTTAGGGTTCCTGCCTCTACCACCCTTTCAGGCAGTGAGTTCCAGACCCGCACAACCCTCTGGGTGAAAACATTTCCCCTCAAATCCCCTCTAAACCTTCCCCCAATTACTTTAAATCTGTGCCCCCTGGTTTTTGACCCCTCTGCTAAGGGAAATAGGTCCTTTCTATCCACTTTATCTATGCCCCTCAATAAGGTCTCCCCTCAGCCTCCTCTGTTCCAAGGAAAACAGACCCAGCCTATCCAGTCTTTCCTCATAGCTAAGATTTTCTACTCCCGGCAACATCCTTGTAAATCTCCTCAGTACCCTCTCTAGTGCAATCACATCTTTCCTGTAATGTGGTGACCAGAACTGCACGCAGTACTCTAGCTGAGGCCTAACTAGTGTTTTATACAGTTGAAGCATAACCCCCTGCTCTTGTTTTCTATGCCACGGCTAATAAAGGCAAGCATTCCGTATGCCTTCTTAACCACCTTATCTACTTGGCCTGCTACCTTCAGGGATCTGTGGACATGCACTCCAAGGTCCCTTTGTTCTTCTACACTACTCAGTGTCCTACCATTTAATGTGTATTCCCTTTCCTTGTTAGCCCTCTCCAAATGCATTACCTCACACTTCTCCGGATTGAATTCCATTTGCCAATGTTCTGCCCACCTGACCAATTTATTGATATCTTCCTGCAGTCTACAGCTTCCTTCTTCAGTATCAATCAGACAGCCGATTTTAGTATCATCTGCAAACTTCTTAATCATACCCCCTATATTCAAGTCAAGATCATTGATATATATCACAAAAAGCAAGGGACCTTGTACTGAGCCCTGCGGAACCCCACTGGAAACAGCCTTCCAGTCACAAAAACACCCATCAACCATTACCCTCTGCTTCCTGTCTCCGAGCCAGTTTTGAATCCAATTTGACACTTTGCCGTGGATCCCATGGGCTTTTAACTTCATGACCAGTCTGCCATGTGGAACCTTATCAAAAGCCTTGCTAAAGTCCATATACACTACATCAAATGCACTACCCTCATCTACCCTCCTTGTTACCTCCTCCAAAAATTCAATCATGTTTGTCAGACACGGCCTTCCCTTAACAAATCCGTGCTGACTATCCTTGATTAATCCGTGTCTTTCTAAATGAAGATTTATCGTGTCCTTCAGAATTCTTTCCAATAATTTTCCCACCACTGAGGTTAGGCTGACTGACCTGTAATTACTCGGTCTATCCTTTTCTCCCTTTTTAAACAAGGGTACCATATTAGCAGTCCTCCAGTCCTCCAGCACCACACCTGAAGCCAGAGAGGATTGAAAAATGATGGTCAGGGCCTCTGCTATTTCCTCTTTTGCTTCACTTAACAGCCTGGGATACATTTCATCCGGGCCTGGGGATTTATCCACTTTTAAAACTGCTAAACCCCTTAATACTTCCTCTCTCACTATGTTTATTTCATCTAATATTTCACACTCCCCCCCGCCCCCCCCCCGATAGCAATGTCTGCTTCGCCCCTCTCCTTTGTGAAAACAGACGCAAAGTATTCATTAAGAACCCTACCGACGTCTCCCGCCTCCACACACAGATTACCCTCATGATCTCTAATAGGCCCTACCCTTTCTTTAGTTATCCTCTTACTCTTAATATATTTATAAAACATCTTTGGGTTTTTCTTGATTTTACTTGCCAAGAATTTTTCATGCTCTCTCTTTGCTTTCCTAATATCCTTTTTAATTGCACCCCTGTACTTTCTGTACTCCTCTAAAGATTCTGGAGTATTTAGCCCTTGGTATCTGTCATATGCCTCCCTTTTTTTCTTTATCCTACCCTGTATGTACCTAGACATCCAGGGGGCGCTAGATTTGTTAGTCCCACCTTTTTTCTTTAAGGGCACATATTTGGTCTGAACCCTCCGGATCTCCTCCTTGAATGCCTCCCACTGCTCTGACACTGATTTACCTTCAAGTAGCTGTTTCCAGTCCATTATGGCTAAATCCCCTCTGAGCTTAGCAAAATTTGCTTTTCCCCAATTTAGAATTTTTATTCCTGGTCTATCCTTGTCCTTTTCCATAACTACCTTAAATCTAACAGAATTATGGTCACTAGCAGGAGGCGCATGGGAACACCACCACCTCCAAGTTCTCCTCCAAGTCACACACCATCTTGACTTAGAAGTATATCGCCGATCCTTCATTGTCGCTGGGTCAAAATCCTGGAATTCCCTACCTAACAGCACTGTGGGAGTACCATCACCACACGGACTGCAGCGGTTCAAGAAGGCGGCTCACCACCACCTTCTCAAGGGCAACTCGGGATGGGCAATAAATGCTGGCCTTGCTGGCGACGCCCTGATCCCATAAACAAATTTTTAAAAAGCACCAAAATGCTCCCCCACTGATACGTCTTCTACCTGCCCAGCTTCATTCCCTAAAACTAAGTCCAGAACCGCCCCCTCCCTTGTTGGGCTTGCTACATACTGGCTAAAAAAGTTCTCCTGGATGCATTTTAGGAATTCTGCACCTTCTATACCCTTCACACTAATTTTATCCAAGTTAATATTGGGGTAGTTGAAATCCCCTACTATTACTGTCCTATAGTTTTTGCACTTCTCAGAAATTTGTCCACATATTTGTTCTTCTATCTCCCTCTCAGTGTTTGGGGGTCTGCAGTACACTCCCAGCAGTGTGATCGCCCCTTTTTTGTTTTTCAATTCGACACATATGACCTCGTTTGATGATCCCTCCAACATATCATCCCTCCTCTCAGCTGTAATAGTTTCTTTAATCAATACCGCGACCCCCCCTCCCTTTTTACCTCCCTCTCTATCCCGTCTGAAAATCTTGTAACCAGGTTTCACGGGTATTGTTAGTTGAGTTCTATTCTGACCTGATAACAAAGCAAATACAGATGAGAAATGACATTCAGTCCACCCTCACCCATCCATTCAAAAAAGTCCCTGCAGTTCCCCCCACCATGGCATAAAATGCTTTTTTTTTTAATGATTTCAGAGTTTTTTGCATTCTCTAGCCAAAAATTCATTCCATGTGTTCATCACTTTTTGTAAAGGTGAAATGTTAATTAGAATGTAATTACTGTCAGTTATTTTAGAACTTTTGTGCTATAATTATGCAGGAATAAGGAAAAAGACTTGTTTTATGTCAAAATTATAATTTTGTCAGACATCATTTTTAATAAGAAACATAGTTAATGGGGTAGATTTAGACTTTGTACGATAGTGTAAAACGGGTGATTGCGAGTGAAAATAAAAATCGGGAGAGATGTAAAACAGGTTGCCGACTCGTTAGCCCCCATGTTACACTATCGCACAAAGTCACGATCTATCCCAATATTTCAGGTCAATGACCTTTTATCAGAACTTTTAATTATGTGTTGTGCACCTTGCAACATGGCTGAAAGATAACCTAAGGGGATATAAAGTTCATTGTAACAATATTTTCAATATTCTGTAAAAATATGTTTTTGTCTTAATTTCCTGCTAAATAGTTCTTTTAAAAGCAATATTGAGCTAGCCAACTAATAGAACATCCATTTCAAGGGAACATTGGCTTCGGAACCAACTCATTCTTTGGAATGACTCAACAAAATATTTTTGTTCAAAAACAAAATACTGCGGATGCTGGAAATCTGAAATAAAAAACAGAAAAATCTGGAATTACTCAGCAGGTCAGACTACATCTGTAGAGAGAGAAACAGAGTTAACGTTTCAGGTCGATGACCCTTCATCAGAATGTTGACACCAAGCCAAAGGAAGAGATATTAGGAGGGGTGACTGAAAGCTTGGTCAAAGAGATAGGTTTTAAGGATGGTGCTAAAGAACAAGAGAGAGATGGACATTCAGGGAGGACATTCCAGACCTTAGGACCTAGATGGCTAAAGGCATGGCCACCAATGGTGGGGTGAAGGGTAAGAATGGAACCAAGTGAGGGTAGTCCTGCTCAACTGGACAATGGAGGAGATACGTTGAAGAAGGAGGATGTGGTGACCATGTCAAAGAATGCAAAGAGGCACAGAAGGACGAGGAGGGATAGTTTTTTATTTCAAAACATTTTAGTTGCCTGGCAATGTTCCCATTGATCTTCAGTTGATATCCTGTCCTTTTCTGAAAATTCTGACAGTGGTTTCTTGTTATCAACAGAGTTATAAAGACAGCACTGCTTAAGTTAATAGACTGATATCAGGCAACACAGATAAAGTTAAAATATTTATTCACAGTCAACTACAGGGCTGCTTCCAAATAAGAAAATGGCTTTGTTTCAGTTTTCTTTTCACTTTTTTTTTTACATCTGTTTCTTTTTACTGATGACTGTCTCTACTTATGTAGTGGATCAAATAGATACAAAATGTTCAGATTTTGTTCCAAAGTTTAAATGTGTCACTGAGTCACTATCAAAGAAAGGGAATGGCACATATTTGTAGTCATGATGCGGAGATGCCGGTGTTGGACTGGGGTGGACAAAATTGAGAGGTCGCACAACAAGCTTGTGATTCCACATATTTGTAGCACAGTGGGTTATGGAATCAATTATCTGGAGCAAGTCAAGTGAACAGTGAGGAGGATAGTGATAGACTTCAAGATGACATAGGCAGGCTGGTGGAATGGGCGGACATGTGGCAGATAAAATTTAACGCAGAAAAGTGCAAAGTGATACATTTTGGTAGGAAGAACGAGGAGATGCAATATAAACTAAAGGGTACAATTCTAAAGGGGGTGCATGAACAGAGAGACCTGGGGGTATATGTGCACAAATCATTGAAGGTGGCAGAGCAGGTTGAGAGAGCGGTTAAAAAAGCATATGGGATCCTGAGCTTCATAAATAGAGGCATAGAGTACCAAAGCCAGGAAGTTATGTGCAATGAGAAGGGGTTAATTAATAATCTTGTTGTGCGGGGTCCTTGAGGGAAAAGTGACCATAACATGATAGAATTCTTCATTAAGATGGAAAGTGAAGGAGTCCAATCCAAAACTAGGGTCCTAAATCTAATCAAAGGAAACTACAAAGGTATGAAGAGTGAGTTGGCTATGATAGATTGGGAAGCTTCATTAAAAGGCATGAATAGGCAATGGCTAACAGTTAAGGAATGAATGCATGAATTGCAACAGTTATACATTCCTTTCTGGCACAAAAACACAAAAGGAAAAGCAGCTCAACCATGGCTAACAAAAGAAATTAAGGATAGTATTAGATCAAAAGAGGAGTCATATAAAGTTGCCAGAAAAAGTAGCAAGCCTGAGGATTGGGAGCAGTTTAGAGTTCAGCAAAAAAGGACCAAGAGATTGATTAAGAGGGGAAAAATAGAGTATGAGATTAAACTTGCAAGGAACATAAAAGCGGACTGTAAAAGCTTCTACAAGTATGTAAAAAGAAAAAGATTAGTGAAGACAAATGTAGGTCCCTTACAGTCAGAAATGGGAGAATTTATAATGGGGACAAGGAAATGGCAGAGCAATTAAACAAATACTTTGGTTCTGTCTTCACGGAAGAGGACACAAATAACTTCCCAGAAATGCTAGGGAACCAAGGGTCTAGTGAGAAGGAGGAATTAAAGGAAATTAGTATTAGTAAAAAAATAGTGCTGGAGAAATTAATGGGACTGAAAGCCGATAAATCCCCAGGGCCTGATAATCTGCATCCCAGAGTACTAAAAGAGGTAGCCATGGAAATAGTGGATGCATGGTTGTCATCTTCCAAAATTCTATAGATTATGGAACAGTTCCTGCAGATTGGAGGGTGGCAAATGTAACCCCACTATTAAAAAAGGAGGGAGAGAGAAAACAGGGAACTACAGATCGGTTAGCCTAACATCAGTAATAGGGAAAATGCTAGAGTCTATTATAAAGGGTGTGATAACAGGACACTTGGAAAATATCAACAGGATTAGACAAAGTCAACATGGATTTATGAAAGGGAAATCGTGTTTGACAAACCTACTGGAATTTTTTGAGGATATAACTGGTAGAATAGATAAGGGAGAACCAGTGGATGTGGTGTATTTGGATTTTCAGAAGGCCTTTGATAAAGTCCCACATAAGAGGTTAGTGTGCAAAATTAAAGCACATGGGATTGGGGGTAATATACTGGCATGGATTGAAAATTGGTTAACAGACAGGAAACAGAAAGTAGGAATAAATGGGTCTTTTACGGGGTGGCAGGCGGTGACTAGTGGGGTACCGCAGGGATCAGTGCTTGGGCCCCAGCTATTCACATTATGGCCCAAAAATTTGTGTTGATACGCGAGAGTACGCACTGTGTACTCTCGCGTATTCTGTCTCCAATTGCCGGTTTTCTGCATGCACTGCGCATGCGCTGAAAACCGGCACTTGGTGAATGGAAAAGGGGGCGGTTCCTAGGTGAACCGCGTGCACGCTACAGGCTGCGCGCATGCAGTGCACTTAGTGGTTTCAACGCGCAGGTAAGTATGGAAGATTTTACACTTAAAAAAAGGAGGAGTAAGACCCACTTTTAACAAGGTAAGTAGTGAATTAAGTATTATTTTGAATTTTTTTTAACAGGTATATCTTTTTTAGAGACTTTAAAGACAGGTAAGTTTATTTTTATAACTTTTTAAAAGATTTTAAATTTTTTCAAAAATTTAATTTTTTATTTAAAATGGTTAATTTATTTAACTATACTTATTTTATTAATGTGATGTTTTTTTTTAAAATTTAATTGAGGTTTAGCTGTTCTTTTGGGGGGCTATAGTATTCATAGCTTTCACAGCACTTATGTGAAAGTTATGAATGGAAGATGGTGTGCTGCCATTGGCTCTAACTGAGTCACGTGATCCCACAGCTCGCACGAATTACCTACGCCTGTGGGATACGAAAGCACTGCACAGCAGCTGTCCAGAACATCAAGTTCGTGCGAGCTGGAACTGAAAAAGCCAACGCGCAGTGAGAGATCGCGGGGAAGCCTTACCCTCGCACGAAGGCTTCCTCACGAATTTTTGAGCCAATATATCAATGATTTGGATGAGGGAACCAAATGTAATATTTCCAAGTTTGCTGACAACACAAAACTAGGTGGGATTGTGAGTTGTGAGGAGGATGCAAAGAGGCTTCAAGGCAATTTAGACAAGTTGAGTGAGTGGGCAAATACATGGCAGATGCAGTATAACGTGGATAAATGTGAAGTTATCCACTTCGGTAGGAAAAACAGAAAGGCAGAGTATTATTTAAATGGTGATAGATTGGGAAATGTTGATGTACAGAGGGACCTGAGTGTCCTTGTACACCAGTCACTGAAAGCAAACATGCAGGTGCAGCAAGCAGTTAGGAAGGCAAATGGTATGTTGGCCTTCATTGCAAGAGGATTTGAGTACAGGAGCAAGGATGTTTTACTACAGTTATACAGGGCCTTGGTGAGACCACAGCTGGAGTACTTTGTGCAGATTTGGTCTCCTTACCTAAGAAAGGATATACTTGCCATAGAGGGAGTGCAGCGAAGGTTCACCAGATTGATTCCTGGGATGGCAGGACTGTCATATGAGGAGAGATTGGGTCGACTAGGCCTGTATTCACTAGAGTTTAGAAGAATGAGAGGGGATCTCATTGAAACGTATAAAATTCTTACAGGGCTAGACAGACTGGATGCAGGGAGGATGTTTCCCCTGGCTGGGGGGTCTAGAACGAGGGGTCACAGTCTCAGGATACGGGGTAGGACATTTAGGACTGAGATGAGGAGAAATTTCTTCACTCAGAGTGTGGTGAACCTGTGGAATTCTCTACCACAGAAGGCTGTGGAGGCCAAGTCACTGAATATATGCAAGAAGGAGATAGATAGATTTCTAGACACAAAAGGCATCAAGGGGTATGGGGAGAGAGCAGGAATATGGTATTGAGATAGAGGATCAGCCATGATCATATTGAATGGAGGAGCAGGTTCGAAGGGCCGAATGGCCTACTCCTGCTGCTACTTTTCTATGTTTCTATGATGAACCTTTATAAACCACTGGTCCGACCTTAACTGGAGTATTGTGTCCAATTCTGGGCACCGCACTTTAAGAAGGATGTGAAGGCCTTAGAGAGGGTGCAGAAAAGATTTACAAGAATGGTTCCAGGAATGAGGGACTTCAGTTACATGGATAGACTGGAGAAGCTGGGGTTGTTCTCCTTAGACCAGAGAAGGTTGAGAGGAGATTTGATAGAGGTGTTTAATCGCTGGCACAGGCCTCCTTCTGTGCTGTAACCATTCTATGATTCTATGAAAAGACAAGAGTACTATCAAGGTAAGAATGTCTGAAGTTGTGATTATGCACATGATCATATTTCACTCGCTATTGACTAAGTGTTGTTTGCCATGCGTCTTTCTGATATTTAATTCTGTCACCAGGTAGCTGGAAGGCCCCATCTCTGACAGCCAGGCACACTGAGACTTCACTGATCTCCAGCATCTACTCCTCTGCAGCTGTTAGTTTTGAAATCTGTGGAGAGCCACCTCCAGTTCTCTGCCTCTCCCTGGTGTTCTCTGCTCTCTTCTCCTGCAAGGAGGGAAAGAAGAGACCTATAAGTGAGAGTAATGGCATGTGTTCACCTGATTGATGGAGAGCATTTGTTGAGGGTGGCTATGAGGGAGAGGCATGACATTGCATAAGGATAAGGGTGAGTGTCAGTGGTAGATGGATAGATGGGGATATGAGAAAGTGCTTAGACAGAGAGGGATGGGTGCATCTGCAAAGTAAATTGATGTGGAGTGATGTGCTGGAGTAGGCTTGAGAAGGCAGAGTGAGGGGGTTGCGGTGATACGCACATCAGGATGTAGATGAATGTGCCGTTGCTCTCACCTTTCCTACCCTGCTTGGTCATTGAACCGCTTCCTGCATTGTATCCAGGAGCGTGGCACCACGATCCTGCTGCTGACCTCCTAGGCAACCTCCAACCACGCCTTCTTGGTGTCCGCAGCTGGCTTCTTCCTCCTGTCGCTAGGGAACAGTATATCCCTCTGGGTCCTCACAGCCCCCAGCAGCACATCCATGGAGGTGTCGGTGAAACGGGGTGCAGCCTATGCCCACCTCGACTCCATTGCAACACTACTTTCTCCTTCTTTCCCAACTGCAACTGCTTCAACTTGCATGTTTGCAGTGTCCCTTTAAATACTGGAGTTGAGATCGCATCATGTGGGTCGTCATCACGTCCACTGGTGCTAATTGGATGGGAAACCTGGAAATCAGATGTGGCTGCATTAAAAAGCCATTGACAGATGTGCTTTACATATTTCTTGGTTTCCCATGCGCTATCGGGCCCTCCCCCGCTCCCAGTGTAACTAGGCATTAAAATCCAGCCCCATGGATCTTTCACGTCCACCTGAAAAGGCAGACGGGACCTTAGTTTAACAACAAACCTGGAAGATGGAACCTCAGCACTGCACTGAAATGTGAGCCTGGATTATTTGCTGAAGTCCTGGAGTGGGGCTTGAACCCATGAACTTCTGACTCAGAAGTGAAACATATGAAGTACAGCTAGGATTAAGTACATTGAATTTCGAAAGGGTAAATAGTGAGGTGGCAAAGGCTTTAATCTGCGTACAGTTTTGGTCGCCATATTATATAAAGGATGTAGAGGCACTGGAGAGGGCACAGAGAAGATCTACAAGGATGATACCAGGAAAGGATGAATAGGCTGGGACTCTTTTCTCTTTAAAAAAGAAGGCATGAGGAGTGACCTAATAGAGGTCTTTAAAATTATGATAAATGTTGATAGAGTGGATACAGAGAGAATGTTTCCACTTGTGGGGAAGAGCATAACTAGAGGTCATCAATATAAGATAGTCACCAAGAAATCCAATCAGGAATTCAGAAGAAACTTCTTTATCCAAAGAGTGGTGATAATGTGGAACTCACTACCACAGGGAGTGGTTGAAGTGAATAGTATAGATGCATTTAAGGGGAGGCTAGACAAATATATGAGGGAGAAGGGAATAGAGAGTTATGCTGATAGATTTAGATGAGGAAAGACGGGAGGAGGCTCGAGTGGAGCATAAACGCCAGCATGGACTGGTTGGGCTGAATGGCCTGTTTCTGTGCTGTATATCCTATGTAAACCTATGTAATCCTATGTAGTAAGACAGGGGGAGGGATCTACAAGAAATGAAATAAGCTTAAATATAAACAAAAACAGGAAAGGAGAGCATAGGACAGGCTAAACTAAGGGAGGACATAAATCATCAGGGTATAAATAGAGTTATAGAACAGGAGTGTAAAAAATGGTTAAAAATAAAGTGAGATGAACTGCTATTAAAAATGGTTAAAAATAAAATGAGTTAAACTGTCTGTACAGCATTACACACAGTGTCCTTAATAAAACAGGGGAACTGGAGGCAATAATACATTGCAAGGAACCAGGTATAGTAGGGATTACTGAGTCATGGCTACAGAAAAATCAGAAGTGGGAATTAATCATATTTAAAAAAAGATAGAGAGGGTAAAAGGGGAGGTGGAGTAGCTGTACTTATTAGAGATAACATAACGGCAATAGAAAAAAGTGATGCAGTCAACAGTAAGAAAGAAATAGAATCCACATGTTTAGAGATAAAAGATAACAAAGGATCAATAATACTATCAATAATGCTGAACATCTAATAGTGGAAGGGTGGTGGAGGAAGAAATATGCAAATAAATTAGGGAAATTAGAAAAAAACAAAGAATAATAATCATGGGGGATTTCAACTACCCCAAAATTAATTGGCCAGAAATGGTAAGTAAAGAGGATAAGGGAATGGAGTTTCTACAATGTGTACAGGACTCCTTTCTAACCCAATATGTAAGAACAAGGGAGGATTTCACTACTGGATCTAGTAATGTGGAATGAACCAGAGCAGATAAGAGAAGTAAAAGTAGAGGAACATCTAGGCAATAGTGACCATAATCCGGTTTAGGATAATAATTGAGAAGGATATACGCATGACAAAGAAAAGGATGACAGATTGGAGCAAAGCTGATTTTGAAGGGCTGAGAATGGAACTTGGGATAATAAAATGGACAACAATATTGGCAAACAATGAAACAATGATGTAGAACAGCAATGGGAAATATTTTAAACGATTTTCAACAGAGACCAAAAGAAATATATTCTGCTTAAAAAACAGAACAAACTACACACTAATGAGACACCTTGGATGAATAAAGACATAAGGGAAAAATTGAGGGTAAGGAAAGAGGCATACACTAACTATATGGACAGCAGGAGAGAGCATGACAAGGGAGAATATGAAGAGATTAGGAGAGAAGTCAAAGAAACAATTAGGAAGGCAAAGAGGAACTATGAAATTAAATTATCAAGGAACATAAAACAAATTAGTAAAATATTCTACAGGCGCATAAATAAAAAAAACGAAAGTCGGGATGGGAATAGGGCCACTAAGTGTCGGTCAGGATAAAATCACAGGCAGCAATAGTGAAATGGCAGAAATATTAAATAATTATTTTGCTTCAGTATTTACCAGGGAGACAGATCAGGGGGACATGACATCGGAAGATGAGATTAGAAATGTTATAACCGTAATTAAAATAAAAAGAGGAGAAACATTAAACAAACTAATGAAACTCAAAGATGATAAAACCCCTGGTCTGGACAGATTGCATCCATGCATTTTAAAAGAATCTAGGAGAGATAGCAGAAGCACTATTACACATATTTAATAATTTGTTTGATAAAGGTATAGTGCCAGAGGACTGGTGGATAGTTAATGTTATACCTATATTTAAGTAGGGAGAGAGAATATGTCCAAGGAACTAAAGACCAGTCAGCTTAACATCAGTAGTAGGAAAAATAATGGAATCCTTACTAAAGGAGAAATTAGAAAAACATCTAGAAACCAAAAATATAATAATGAATAGTCAACATGGATTTCAAAAGGGAAAGTCTTGCTTGACGAACCTCTTTGAATTCTTTGAAGAAGTAACAGAGAGAGAAGACAAGGGTAAAATAGTAGATGTAATATATCTAGATTTCCAAAAGGCCTTCAATAAAGGACCACATAATAGACTAATGAATAAGGTCAGAGAATGCAGAGTCAGGGGACAAGTAGCAGAATGGATAGCTAGCTGGCTGCAAGACAGGAAGTAGAGAGTGGGGCAAAGGGTAGCTATTCAGAGTGACAGTAGGTGGGAAGTGGGGTCCCACAAGGATCAGTGCTCAGACCAGTGTTGTTCACAATTTATATTAATGATTTAGACTTTGGAATCAAGAACACAAATTCTAAATTTGTGGATGACACCAAATTCAGCAGGGGGAGGATAGTTAACACTGAGGGGGACTGCAACAAATTACAAGAAGACATTAATAAACGTGCAAAATATGCATATAATTGACAAATGAATTTTAACATAGATGAGTGTGAGGTATTACATTTTGGTAAGAAAAATAAGGAAGTCACATATTACTTGGAAAATGAGAATCCAAATGGGGTAGAGGAGCAAGGGGATCTGGGAGTACAAATACAAAACTCACCAAAAGTTGTGATACAGGTCATTAAGGCCATAACAAAAGCAAACCAAGCACTAGGGCTTATATATAGAGGGTAGAATTGAAAAGTAGAGAAGTTATGCTAAACTTGTATAGAACCTTGGTTAGACCACACTTGTGTACAGTTCTGGTTGTCATATTATAAAAAGTATATAGAGGGTGCAAAAAGAATTTGCAAGGATGATACCAGAACTGCAAGGTTATATCTATCAGGAAAGGATGAACAGGCTGGGTCTCTTTTCTCTTGAAAGAAAAGGCTGAGGGGTGATCTAATAGAGGTCTTTAAAATTATGAAAGGTTTTGATAGAGTAGACAAAGAGAGAGTTTTTTCACTTGTGGGAAAGAACCAAAGGCCATCAATGTAAGATAGTCACCAAGAAATCAAAAAGGGAATTCAGAAGAAACTTCTTTATCCAGAGAATGGTGAGAATGTGGAACTCGCTACCACAGTTAGTATTTGGGGTATGAGGAGAGAGCGGGAATATGGTATTGAGATAGAGGATCAGCCATGATCATATTAAATGGCGGAGCAGGCTCGAAGGGCTGAATGGCCTACTCCTGCTCCTATTTTTCTATGTTTCTATGTTGAGGCGAATATTATAGATGCATTTAAGGAGAAGCTAGATAAGCATATGCGGGAGAAGGGAATAGAGGGTTATGCTGATAGAGTTAGATGAGGAAGGATGAGAGGAGGCTCGAGTGGAGCATAAACGTTGGCATGGACTGGTCGGGCCGAATGCCCTGTTTCTGTGCTGTATATTCTATGTAATTCTATTTAATTCAAACATTTACTTACATATTCTGCTTCTCTTTTCTGTCCCCATGGAGATTTCTGTATTAATAATGTTTCTTTGTGAGTGATTATAACTTTAAGAACATAAGAATTAGGAGCAGGAGTAGGCCATACAGCCCCTCGAGCCTGCTCCATCATTCAATAAGATCATGGTTGATCTTCAACCTCAACTCCACTTTCCCGCTCGATCTCCATATCCCTTGATTCCCCTAGAGTCCAAAAATCTATCTATCTCAGCCTTGAATATATTCAATGATTCAGCATCCACAGCCCTTTGGGGTAGAGAATTCCAAAGATTCACAACCTCTGAGTGAAGAAATTCCTCCTCATCTTAGTCTTAAATGGGTGACCCCTTGTCCTGAGACTATGCCCCCTAGTTCTAGACTCTCCAGCCAGGGGAAACAACCTCTCAGCATCTACCCTGACAATTCTCCTCAGAATTTTATATGTTTCAATTAGATCACCTCTCATTCTTCTAAACTCCAGAGAGTATAGGCCAAATCTACTCAATCTTTCCTCATAGGACAACCCTCTTATCCCAGGAATCAATTTAGTGAACCTTCATTGCACCACCTCTATTGTGTTTTTATTTACAAATCCCAATTTATGAGAAACACCAGTAACTAATATGCATACAGCTAGATCCTGTTGATCAAGCTCAAACAAATATCAACATGAAAACTTCAGAATAATGTGCTCAAGCATCTTTCAGCTTTATAATAGAATCCATTTTAAATAATAAATAACAAATAATAATCTTTTCAATTTTCCTGCAGTGTACACTATATGTTCCACTCCATTACCTGGTGTAGGAGTCCCTGATCTCCCCTCAAATTAAGATTCATTAATTCAGATTTAAAAAATCAAGGTTTTTCAAGACAAATTGACATATGGCTTCAAAGGCAGGCACGGGATCAGACAGAGCCCGGCCAGTGGAGCCAGGTAATTCAAAATTCTGCTTGAAATTGATCTTTCCCCAATACACCGGCCACCGTGTAAAGCAGGCAAGCTAACTAGATCTAAAGCCCCTACTTTAAACAAATTTGCCCGATTTCAAGGGAGAGTATAAAATCGAATGGGGTGTATAACAGTCCAAAAATGTGCGGGTTAGGTTGATTTGGCTATGATAAATTGACCCTTAGTGTTAGGGGGGGATTAAATATGTGGGGTTATGGGGATAGGATGGGATATGTTAGGGGGAATTAAATACGTGGGGTTACGGGGATAGGGTGGGATATGTGTCGGTGCAGGCTCGATGGGGATTCTGTGTGAGAAAGCAGGGACAGGGTACTGGATTTGGATGATCAGCCATGATCGTATTGAATGGTGGAGCAGGCTCGACGGGCCGAATGGCCTACTCCTGCTCCTAGTTTCTATGTTTCTATGTTTAACAGGCATCCAACCTGAACCGGTCCTGTTCCCACCAATCAGTTTAGGTTAAAATCGGTCCTTAAATGTCTGTCTTACAAGCCTTAGATATGAAATGTTGTTCTTTTCCCATGCTCCAGTACAACCTTGCATATTGGTCAAACCAATGTAGACATTCATCCATTCAATTAAAGAGGTGTAACTTTTGGTGTAGGTTAGTTATTATTTAATTATTAGTAGTGTTATAATGATAACAAAAATTCCACCTCGTGGGTTGTCTTGAATTGTGCTATATCCCACAAAATGTAAGGGCCCGGAATTTGCAGAGGGTAATAACAATGAACGAACAGCATTCGCTGTTATTGCCCCTCTGAAACTGACTGCAATTTCAGGATTTAGCGCATGCGCATCCTAACGTGGAAATCCTGAAGTTGCGGTCTGTCATTCGCTGCTCCGACACTGGTTGCACTGTAGCCCACACCACCTCCCCCCCCCCCACCCCCACCTCTCCGCCATAGCTGGCAATCAGTGTAATCAGGGAAATCAGTGAAACTGACAATAGCTTGGACTTTTCCACGGTAATATCGCTGTTAAATACCTATTAAATGTTAGGCCGTGTTGGATTAGGTGTAACTGGGGTTTCAACAGTGTATTGACTGCGAAACAAACGTTATGGCCCTGAAAAACGAATTTTAATTTTGTGGAGTGTCAAATTTCTCCACAATGATGAAAATTACAATTGTTAAGAAACTTTAAAGAAAAATTATATTTTTTTAAAGTTTGTTCAAATTTATTTCAAGTTTACCTTTTCCCCATATGAGAGCCCCAATCTTTATTTTGCTCTCTATAACATTTTTTAAAAGTTAGAATAAAAGGAACTTCTTCACTTCCTGGTTCCCGGTCTGTGAGAATTCTGCATTCTGATTGGCTGCTTTGGCAGCTTGTCGACGTCACAGCAGCTCGCGTTAGGGATTCCCCATTAACTTACACTGATCTCAACTGAACGTCAAAAAAGCCAAACTTCTCGCCACAGAGATTGCAAGATCTTTGTGGGAAGCTTTCTTCGGGGCCAACGGCGAACGTCTTTGCTTTGCCACTGATTGCAAATTACGGGCCATCAGCTCAGACATAGAGATAGCAGAAAGTTTCTTCAAGATTACCTTCTCATCTAGGCTGATGCTCCAAATCTAGGCTGACACTCCAGTGCAGTGCTGAGGGAGTGCTGCACTGTCGGAGGTGCCGTCTTTCAGAAGAGACGTTAAACCGAGGCCCCATCTGCTCTCTCAGGTGGACATAAAAGATCCCATGGCACTATTTCGAAGAAGAGCAGGGGAGTTATCCCCGGTGTCCTGGACAATATTTATCCCTCAATCAACATAACAAAACAGATTATCTGGTCATCATCACATTGCTGTTTGTGGGAGCTTGCTGTGCGCAAATTGGCTGCCACGTTTCCCACATTCCAACAGTGCCTACAATCCAAAAGTAATTAATTGGCTGTAAAACACTTTGAGACATCTGGTGGTCGTGAAAGGCGCTATATAAATGCAAGTCTTTCTTTCTTTTTCTCAAATTCTTTAATGATAAACATTGATCATTTCATACATGGAAGTGAGCTTCCTCTGACTCCTGGCATCTCTAATAATGTTCTGCGCTTCCTTAGCCTGATGCTAAATAACTACATTTGGGTTCTGAATATCCCATTCAGTTTTACTTGGATAATTCTCACTACTATGCTTTTTTCCACAGTATTTAGACGTACCAAATAACTCCCAGATAAGTGTATATTGAGTCCTTCAAATCATCTTTACATAACGTTTGACTTCTAACAATCAAGCTATACTTCAATCGGTTTAGAAGTGAAATGGGTGGATACTTCTGAGATCCCCCACCCCAGCCCCCCAGCCCCTTTGCAGGTTTTCCATTTCTGGGGCTATTAATATACAAGAAATGTGTTCCCAAGCCTCGCCTCAAAAGTTTTGACTGTCTGTGACAGAAAAAGAAATAAAACGAAAGACTTGCATTTATTTATATAGCGCCTTTCACGACCACTGGACATCCCAAAGCGCTTTACAGCCAATGAAGTACATTTTTTTGAAGTGTAGTCACTGTTGTAATGTAGGAAACGTAGCAGCCAATTTGCGCACAGCAAGCTCCCACAAACAGCAATGTGATAATGACCAGATAATCTGTTTTAGTGATGTTGATTGAGCAATAAATATTGGCCAGGACACCGGGGATAACTCGTGAGGGCAACACGGTGGCATAGTGGTTAGCACTGTTGCCTCACAGCGCCAAGGACCCGGGTTCGAATCTGGCCTTGGGTGACTGTCTGTGTGGAGTTTGCACATTCTCCCCGTGTCTGCGTGGGTTTCCTCCGGGTGCTCCGGTTTCCTCCCACAGTCCAAAGATGTGCGGGTTAGGTTGATTTGGCTATGATAAATTGACCCTTAGTGTTAGGGGGGATTAAATACGTGGGGTTACGGGGATAGGGTGGGATATGTGTCGGTGCAGGCTCGATGGGCCGAAATGGCCTCTATCTGCACTGTGGGGATTCTGTGAATTCTGTGAACTCCCCTGCTCTTCTTCAAAATAGTGCCATGGGATCTTTTACATCCACCTGAGTGAGCAGACGGGGCCTCGGTTTAATGTCTCATCTGAAAGAGGGCACCTCCGACAGTGCAGCACTCCTTCTGTACTGCACTGGAGTGTCAGACTAGATTTTTGTGCTTAAGTCTCTGGAGTGGGACTTGAACCCACAACCTTCTGACTCAGAGGCAAGGATGCTACCAACTGAGCCATGGCTGACACAAATGGTGACCAGCATGCTGCCAATAATCTGTTAAGAAATGACAGAGAATCTCCCTTTTACCTGATGAGGTCTGTGCAGAGCCGTGCTGTTACAGTTCTTGCGCGGGCCCCTCTTCCAGGTCAGTCCCAGTGCCCCACCTCGAATGACTTCAGAACGCTGGATGCCAGAGCCAAACCGGTATCCCCTGTTTCCAGCTTTCTTGTAAAGTGGGAGAAAACGTGGCTGTGCCTCTGTCGTTCACTAGTGTCCTCATGCCCTTTCTCAGAACGAATCATTTCTTCACCAAACCACACAACTGCATGCATTATAGTCTAAATGAGAAAGGAGCTCAAAAGATTGTCAGTACAGATTAACCTATCAGTTTGTTTAGCTTTCACAAGTAATAGACACTTCGGGAGGAATTTTAACCTAAAAAAAGGGTGGGTTTGTAGTGTGGGGGTAGATAAATTGTTAAAAACCAGATTCCTGACCTGAACCCGCCTCCAACCCGCCCACTTCCGGTTTTAACGGAGGCAGGAGGGGAAGCAGGATGGGGGCGGGCAGCCAACCCACTCCCAGGAGGCGGGACATCAATTTAAATATGAGGCGCAAAGCCTCTTTTTTAACCACTATTTTGTTTATAACTGTAGGTGGGCAGATTTTAGACAATTCGTAAAACCAGGCAGTTACAGCAAGGAGGGGACTGCTGGATCCAGGAGGTAAGTGCCTTTATACCTAACTCCTGGATCCAGGGTCCCTATCTAACCCACCACGCAATCAGAGAACCCCTCACGACACCTCCGGTCACCCACCCAGGTCTCCCTCCACCGCCCCCCCCCCCCGCACCGATGATGCTGAGGCAGGCCACGATCCTGTGGTGGCCACCCATGATCTTCCCTTCACCCTGATCATCCGGCCCTAATCCTCTCTCCCCAGCCCCCCAATTGTCTGCCCGAACCGCCCCCCCGATCCTTTTAACAGCCCAGCCTGACCCCCGATCATCTGCACCAAGCCCCCCCCCCGCACCCAATCCTTTTAACTGCCTGGCCCCCACACGAACCCTCCCTCCCTCCTCTGTGGATAGTGCCGCAGGCCTGCCCGCCCGCAGCCAGCCAGTCTCTCAATCTGGCTGGCTGCGGGCGGGAAACCGACGCCTCGCATGCAAATCAGGCCCTGCCGTTAAAGTCGGCAGGGCCTGTGGGAAACCCGGCCTCCTGGGTTTCCCGACAACCTCGGTGCCCCGCCCCCATCCCGCCCTCCTCCTTAAAATCCAGTCCTTCCTGTTCAATTCTTTAATGTTTGCTTGTTGATTTTTACCCCAGGACCTCAGCTCAGTAAAACATTGGCTGTGGTCACAGAGCTAAAAAGATATGAATAGATCAGTAAAATCAAGACCACAGTGGAGCTCAACACTGCCATTCTGAAATACCCAGCTGGATCTTACCTGCAACAGTATACATTAGTAACCAAACACATTGGCCTTGATTTTAAACCCCCAACCCCCGTCTTCCCCTCCCCCCACCCCCAGTGGGTGGACCTGGGTCAGGCGAGAGGTTAAACCTTTGAAAACGAGCAACCTGCCGTGTTCCCAGGCACCACTATATTAACAGCGGTGATTATCGGGGCCAACGAGTCTGCCCTGTGGAGAAGTGGGAGGCTCATGAACATATTTAAATTGGTATCCTAAGATGCAATCAGGACCCCAAATTTAATTTAATTGCTGCAGCTTGGGATTCTTGGGGTTCGGCAAGGTCGTCAGGGGAACAGTGGCCAGATTAGGAACATAGGAACAGGAGGAGGCCATCGAGCCTGTTCTGCCAGACAATTAGATTATGGCTGATCTGTATCTTAACTCCATTCACCTGCATTGCTTCTGTAACCCTTAATACCCTTGCCTAACAAGAATTTATCAATCTCAGTTGTGAAATTTTTAAATGACCCCAGCCTCAAAAGCTTTTTGGAGGAGAGAGTTCCAGATTTCCACTACCCTTTGGTTTTTTTTATATTCGTTCCTGGGATGTGGGCGTCACTGGCAAGGCCAGCATTTATTGCCCATCACTAGTTGCCCTTGAGAAGGTGATGGTGAGCCACCTTCTTGAACCGCTGCAGTCCGTGTGGTGAAGGTACTCCCACAGTGCTGTTAGGGAGGGAATTCCCAGATTTTGAACCAGCGACGATGAAGGAACGGCGATATACTTCCAAGTCAGGATAGTGTGTGACTTAGAGGGGAACTTGCAGGTGGTGGTGTTCCCATGCGCCTGCTGCCCTTGTCCTTCTAGGTGGTAGAGGTTGTGAGTTTGGGAGGTGCTGCCGAAGAAGCCTTAGCAAGTTGCTGCAGTGCCTCTTGTAGATGGTACACACTGCAGCCATGGTACGCCGGTGGTGGAGGGAGTGAATGTTTAAGGTGATGGATGGAGTGCCAATCAAGCGGGCTGCTTTGTCCTGGATGGTGTCGAGCTTCTTGAGTGTTGTTGGAGCTGCACTCATCCAGGCAAGTGGAGAGTATTCCATCACACTCCTGACTTGTGCCTTGTAGATGGTGGAAAGGCATTGGGGAGTCAGGAGGTGAGACACTCACCGCAGAATACCTAGTCTCTGACCTGCTCTTGTTGCCACGCTATTTATGTGGCTGGTCCAGTTAAGTTTCTGGTCAATGGTGACCCCCAGGATATTGATGGTGAGGGATTCGGCGATGGTAATGCCATTGAATGTCAAGGGGCGGTGGTTAAACGCTCGCTTGTTGGAGATGGTCATTGCCTGGCACTTGTGTGGCACGAATGTTACCTGACACTGATCAGCCCAAGCCTGAATGTCGTCCAGGTCTTGCTGCATGCGGGCATGGACTGCTTCATTATCTGAGGAGTTGCGAATGACACTGAACACTGTGCAGTCATCAGCGAACATCCCCACTTCTGACCTTATGATGGAGGGAAGTATATTGATGAAGCAGCTGAAGATGGTTGGGCCTAGGACACTGCTCTGAGGAACTCCTGCAGTGAAGAAATGCTTTCTGACATCATCCTTGAATGGCCTAGCTCTAATTTTGAGGTTGTTCCCCCTTGTTCTGGACTCCCGCCCACCCCCCTCGCCCCAACAGAGGAAATAGTTTCTCTCTATCTACCTTATCAAATCCTTTAATCATTTTAAACAACTCAATGAGATCAGCTCTTAATCTTCTATACTCCAGGGAATACAAGTTTGGTCGCAAGCAATGTTCCCATTGAGCTGCGCCGCTGTGTGGCGTTACAGCTGTCTGCAGGTCCCGCGCAGGCTGCTTGCCGGCTTCTCAATAGGAAAAACTGAGATTTGAATGGACCACACAGCCCATTAAAGGGGCCGTGTGCCCCCCCCAAATTTAAGGGAACATTGGTTGCAAGTGCTTAAAGTTAAGGAGGCCCGATTTAAATAAGCTTCTGCAGTCACAGGTGCATTCTCAGTTCATCATGGGGTATAGTTTTGTGAGAATAGATTGTTTGTGATCATGACTTTGATACTCTTCACTTGGAAAGGGAGAAGTCAATGATGGATGCTGCTTTAGCTGCACTGCATTAGGCTAAAAAAGAGGAGGAGGAAGAGGAGCACCAGCAGCAAGGGTGTCCTGAGGAGGGAGCTGTAGGTGGGCCATAGAGAAACCAGCAACAGAGGGCCTGTGCTAGCAGAAGGCCATTCTCACCTAACAGGGTGGACAGAGGCTCAGCTTCATTGACCTCTCCAAGGAGCATTGCTTTCGGAGGCTTTGAATACCACAACACGTAGTCGCTGACCTCTGCAGCCTCCTCAAGGAAGATCTTGTGCTATGCCAATGGCAGTGAAAGTCAACACTGCCCTCAATTTCTTCACACTTGGATCCTTCCAGGCAGCGACAGGATACATGGCAAGAGTGTTGCGGTTGTCCACACACAAATGCATCAGGCAAGTGACAGATGGATTATTTGCCAGGGCAAGCAGATGTATCAACTTTACTTGTGATGACAACAGTCAGACTGTGCCAGCATTGGGGTTTGCATATCTGGCTGGCTTCCCACAAGTGCAGGGTGCCATAGATTGCACATATGTGGCTATCAGACCACCCCTGACCAGCCCTGACCAGCCAGGTGAATTTGTAAACTGCAAGGGTTTCTACTCTATAAATGTTCAGCTCATCTACAATCACAAGAAAAGGTTCATGCAGGTGTGCACACAATTTACATATTAAGGCAGTCGAGTATCCTCACCATGTTTCAGCCTGGGACCAATCTCAAAGGATGGCTGCTTGTGGACTAGGGATACCTCCTTCTATCATGGCTCATGTCACCTCTCAGGCACCCCACCACTTAACAGCAGGAAAGGTATAACAGCAGCCACATGCCCACGAGGTGCGCCATTGAACAGGCCATTGGGATGCTCAAGCTGAGGTGCCTGAGAGAAGGAGCATGGAGCATGGAACTGGTCCGATTGTTGCTGATGAAAGTGAAGTGGAGGTGAGGAGTGCAGTGAATGGAGTAGGATTGACAAGCGAGAGTGAGAGGGGGTGCATTGCAGGATTTGGGTGAATAATGCTGTCTACTGACCTTTCCTGACGTAGTCAGGTTTACGACACTGTTTCCATGACCTCATTGTTACACTCCTGCTGCCGATTTTTTCTGCCACCTCTACCCACACCTTCTTCGTTGTGGCAGCTGTTTATTTCCCGGCTTGTGGGAAATTGAACATCTCTCCTGGCCCTTACAGCACCCAGCAGATCCTCTAGGGAAGCATCAGTAATTTGGGAGAGACTTTCCCTCTCTTCGTAACCATATATTCTTCTACTTTTCCTCTGTTTAGATACCTCCAAACCTCTGCCTCCATTTCAGTGCTGCACTGGATTTGTAAGTTGGCGCTGGGAAATTGCACCATGCAGGTTTGTGGCATGCCCACTGATGCGCAGTGAGGACGCGAAGCTGGCAGTGATATTCAAATTATGCCTGGCCGTTACAATCACCCAGGCTTCCCCATCACGCAATGTTGCAGGCTCATCACACGCTAGTGCCCCCCCCCACCCCCCCCATGCTCCGATCTCATCTCTGGGTTAATATCGGAGCCTATGGGCTGGATTTTGTCAATGGGAAGCTTTTGGAGGCGGGACTGCCACTTGCTGGCTTTCAATCCACCTCCATCAGCTGCTGGCCAACCAGCGGGATTTTCCCCTGATTGACCTTGTTAAGCCCGCCCAGCGGGCTCAGCAGACCAATTAGGGGGAAGTCATTAACAGAGCACGCCAACATATGATGTGCCATCTATCAAGATTTTTTAAAAGAAGAAATGTCAACGTTTGACAGCTCTGTGAAGCTGTCAAACAGTGACATTCTGTGAAGTTTGATGAGTCCTTGTGTTCAGGACTCATCTAACCTTTCAACTTTGCAGAAATCACCTGGTTGCTGGTTCGGAGGATCCAACAACCAGTCTGTGAAATCTACAATGGAGATGTCGGGACTCTGGCTTCTCAGCAGCTGAAGGCTGTAGGCAGAAACAAAGGTAAGTGAACATTTTCTAACACTTTACACTTACCTTACATACTTACCACTCCACACTTGCACCCATCACTCACCTCTACATTGCACTTTCAGACCCCTCCGACCCCCGCAGACCTCCTACTCATCTCCTCCACCCTGGCGGGGTTCCCTGAGGTTGGGAAGCCTGCACTTGGGAAGGTAAAATGGGAATAATCCTATTTTCTGCCTGTTAACTACCTGTTAACAGGCAGTTAATAGGATTTAATCCCTTTCCCGCCTCGAGGAGACGGGACCTGGGGCAGGACGGCTTCCTGCCTCCTGGCAAGAGGGCACGGAGGTGGGATGGGGGCAGGTTTGCCACCCACCCCCAAATCCTGCAACTTTACTGGCAGTCCCGCCTCCATACCCGCCTTCTCGGGGCTGACAAAATCCAGCCCTATATGTGTGAAGTACATTGTGGCCACGATTTTGTCATCGGTGTCGGGTTGGGTGCGGGACAGCTGGTTTCTGGCTTTCAGTCCTGCCCCCAGCTGCATCCACTCCACAGACGTGATTTTAACTTGATTGACCTTGTTAAGCTCGCCCTGCGAGCTTGCCGGCCAATTAACAGGAAGCAGGTCTGATGACGTCATTTGATGATGCGTCATCTGCCGGTTTCCTTAAAGGGACCATGCACAATTTTATTTTGACAGTTGATTTCTCAGTGTTTGACAGCATTGAGGTGCTGAAAACACTGACAATCACTGCACAAAGGTGACCTCTTGCACCCATGCTCTCCAATGACTCCCTCCATAGGCTGGAATAGATGGCAGCTGCAGGTGAGGTGACAGAAGTGATCTGTCACTGGTGAGAGAGGTTCTCCCAATGAGGTGGCACTGGACACATAGTTGGATTTAAAAACTTGTAAGCTAAAGAAATCTGTAAATGTTTTAAAAATGCAGTACCCAACATTTTCTTTGCTCTAAAACTCACCATGTGCAACATTGCATCCTTCACACCACTTCTGCAGCTGTCATCATTCCACAAACATTACAGCAGACTCACAACACGTCACACTTACCTGGCATGGTGTCCGGACGTCGGGAAACCCGACCCAGAAGCGGGACAATCCAAAAACAGGCTTGAAACTACTGGCAAGTACCTGTTAATAGGCAGGTAATTGCCTTTAATCCGCTTCCCGCCGCTAGGTGTCAGGTCCATTCACAAATCGGGGACCCGACACTTGGGAAAGCTGTTTGGAGGCGGGTTGATGGCGGGATCGCAACCCGCCGTCAATCAAAACGAACTTAACCTCTGACCCACCTCCAAACCCACCCTATGAGCGCTGGCAAAATCGCGGCCAGAGTGTTGGTAGGTAGTACTGTTTAACTATGAAATTGCACCTGGGTAAACTGCGTAAAGAGAAAGAAGTTTTTCTATAATTAACACATTTTTAGGTACGAAGAGCAAAATTATGTTATACATAATAGATACGAATGGTTTAAAAAGCTTCTAATAGTTTTTGAAAAGTTCTTATGTCAGAAATTCCTGTACCAGTGTTGAACAGACCCCCTGATGTGAAATTAGAGTTTCTACAATTTTTCTGTAAATGTTGGTATTAAAAATTCAGCAAATTACCACTTACAGCATAGTTCATAAAATAATAGCGTTAGATAGATAGATTAATTTTTTGTGATTAGAGACTAAGCCAGACATAGATTGAGGTCTGGAAAATGTTCTTGTGCCACGATCAGGAGGTTTGTTTATATTGCACCTCTACATCTGAGTTTGACTGTATTTAAATATGAGTAATTTACTTGTAGGACAGTTTCGAGTATATAGATTTTTTTATTAGCTTGTAATTTTCATGCCGTGGAATACTGGAATAGTGCAATAGCGTTAACAGATCCGAAAGAATAATATATGCAAGAAAATATATGTGGTCAACTGTTCAGCTGCATGACCTAGCTATTCACCCATAACCTGCAATGACTCATCACACCATATGTTTCTTTGTTTTGTTGGCAAGTGATTTGATTACTTTTGACTGTTACATGTATATGAAAGGATGGTGGGCTATGGGAGGGAGGAAAAGAGGCAGAAGTGAATGGATGTCAGGTGTTTTAAGGCTGGCTGGAGCTGATTGGATTTGACAAGCACTGTAGCCACTTGTGGTAATGGATGTCTCTGCCATAGCAGTGAAAAGGTGAAAAGGATTTAATTCCCCCTGAAAGAAGGAAACATGAGTCATTATTTAATTACTACCTTCAGTGAAAATCCCCCAGCATCCCATGTTGATTTATAGGCCTGTCTCTTACTTTTTATATTAATGAACAAACGGGGATTTTAGATCTGCTCTGAATTACTTTGCTTCCTCTGATCTGCACAGAAGTTTACTTCACATCTCTTGAAATCCAATGCAAAGTAGGTAGTCAAAGTTAAGTATCTCTAATAAGAAATGAGATAGAAAATCCAAGAAAATGCTCCCAAAATTCAAATTAATGAAATTGTTAGAGTAAAAATGTTATTAAAATGGTAATTTGTTATTTTAACACTTTTTACCATGGATAAAAATGTTGGAATAGCAGTAGTGAAGGAACAATTAGATAATTTCTACTCTGTACTTAATTTCCCCAAAACATTTCAGGTTTACTGTGAACTGTCTATACTAATTTCCTGGCATGTATAAACTAATTTTCTTTCAAAGATTGTCAATGTCAGGTACATTATTAATATAAAATTGAATTTGAGAAGTATATGAGTAACATTCTTAATGCTGTTGATGTTGAAAGCTGATATTATAGAGATTTGTTTCATAAATTAATGTTAGATATCTTGGCAGATAAATTAACTAGAGTCAAAATAAAGCAGTAGGACACAAATAAACTGAAACATTTTTCTCTCTGCTAATAACACAACCACATTTCCTATGAAATTCCTTGTTGGTAACTAGTTAATGCTAAATGTAATGATAATTTATATTTGCTTTCTTTCCAGCAATAAGAAACTCAAGTTTACTATGTTTCCCTAGGTGGTAACTGGTCAAAGTCATATAGGTTGACAATTTCTATGTTAGTACAGCATTAAGTACGCTATAGATAAACCACCAGACCACTTATGATGGAGAACTCAACCTAACAAATCTAAAAACCATTATCAAGTGTGGCAGTGGGTCAATAGTGTGGAAAAAAACTCATTCTTGTCTCTAAACCTTCAGTTGTCTTTAGACTCAGATGCTGACAGTTTGACTATAATCACTTTTTCACCACAGGGAGCTCCTAAAGCTATTTAATTTGCATCTGAATCCATTGCCTTTCTCCCTGTCTGCTTTTCTGGAAAGTAGCTTAAATAATTCAATAAAAATGCACATATGTCCAGTGGTTTTTCTTTTTCTTTTAAGAGACAAGTCTTTGGAGATTCTTGATGCAATTCATAATGATCCATAGCACGAGCAATTAGAAATCCATTACAGTCATCTTTGGAATTCTTTCTATTGTTTCTTACGTGGGCTGGATGGGGATTTGGTTTTCATATATTTAGCAAATTTTACAACAAAATTTGAAAAAATGTTGCAGTAATATGTACAGATTTAAAGTCACACATTTAAATAACATAAAGAACAAGTCTTGCTATCAGGAACCCATCTAATAACAACAAAAACTTGCATTTATATAGCACCTTTAACGCAGTAAAACATCCCAAGGTGCTTCACAGGAGCGTTATCAAACAAGATTTGACACGAGCCCCGTAAGGAGATGTTAGGGCAGATGAGAGGTAGGTTTTAAGGAGTGTCTTAAAGGAGGAAAGACAGGCAGAGAGGGGTGGTTTTCACCAGCACTGACTGGCTGTAATCTGGCAGAGTGGATCGCCTGCCCATTTTAGAATCTGCTCAACTTTTATCCTTGCCAACCTTAAGGTTTTTCTAAGATTGCCAATTTAGCGCCAACTTGTGCCACACTGTGTCATTTTGTGTTGTGGACTTATGCACACTAAGAACTGGTTGGTTGCCCAAATGAAATTAATTTCGATTAGGACTGATAAACCAGAAAAGAGAGACTTTCATTCATTAGTCTGGATTGACTAGAGATGATGCGATAGTACACAATCTCACCATCCCATCTTGTAAAGTTGCATGAAAATTTTAGTTTATATGTTGAGTGTTGGAAAGCATTAGACACTGTTTCTGCTTCCAATAGACAGTTAGCTGATACATACAATAAATATTACAAGATCATGAAGACATCCAAAATTAATGAGTGCACTATCTGATGTTAATTCAGCTCCATCACACTGTCAGGCTCAGTAATTCCTCCGTTAGTTCCCTGATGATGGTGTTAACGCTCACTATTCAAGGACAATTTTTAAAAAAAAACAAAGATGAGCAGATGAAAATAAAAAGTTGTGGAGGTCAAAATCCTTAGGTTAGGTGAATTCCATCGGGAGCAGTTGAGAATTTGGGGCAGAAGCCGGAACCATCAAGTTTCCACCACATTTCCACTCCATCTGGGTTGGCACATGAATCTTCTGCTGATGCACATCTAGTGATGGAGCAGTAACTCCAGAATTTCAGGGCTGTGAAATTTATCACAATTCTTTTGCAAATACTTGATTTTTGAAAAAAATTTATTCATGAGAATACTCCCTTTTTGAGAAGAATCTCACATTTGAGGTACCAGACCCTGTAAACGTTTTGCACCTTAAGCTCACATTGTAGGATTTACCACCTAGAATGTTTCTGGGACCAAAACAAAAATTGAACATTTGATGATCTGAGGAGAAATGAATCAAATTTTGCAGTTTTGTCATGACCGCTACTGAAGTGTTTTTTTTTAGTATTTTGCATGAATATTTGATGTAGAAATGTGACATCTTATATTCATGCAAATATTATGAATATATATCATAATATCAACATCAACACACTTGAATGATGGATTGTTTCTGATGGGCTCGTTTAGTATTGGAACAACTTTCTGACCACGGCCACAACAGCTCGAACAATTTTCCAGTGTGAAACCCACCCAAGAACCATTCAGTTCTTACATTGCTTGTTTTTTCTTTGTTATCAACCACATTTTTTTATGTCACTCAGTCCATTTTATACAGCTGTCATGTATTGGGTCCCATAAACAACACGACACTCTCTCGCAAAAAAATACTTTTGCCGTGAATTTCCTTGGAGTTTCCCCCGATCGGCTGCCATAATTACGTTGGAAGATCAGTGGAAACACGAAGTATGACGAAGTAACGGTGGCCAATCAGGAGAACTCCCAAGAAAATTCCTGGTATTAAATTATTTCCACATCTTGAAACACATGTATGCCTTTAGGAGTCTTCAAATTGCTACATAATATTAAGTACCATTTAACAGCCTAAACTATTCTTTGAGATTTTTTATGAATACACAAGCGTTTAATATTTTAGTCCTACTGATACACTAATATTTATCATGTGTATGACATGTATTTGTTTAAATAAATGTATACATATACACAGTGCACATACATCCAATTATGATTTTGTAAACACACAGCTTTTCTTGTGAATCTCTCAAGCAAATACTAACCCAGAAGGAACTGAATAAATTTCATTGTGTTAAGGGGAGAATGCATATCCTCTTCTAGTTCTACATGTCCTAACCATACTCCTACTGCAACTGTTATTGCATTCTGATCCTGTATGACAACTAGTTTTTTCTTAAGATACATCAATTATAGAATGATGTGAAAGTGGATTCCTTCTTACTCTCAGTTACATATTGCAGAAGTGACAATATGCACAAAGTAACAAATATTTTACTCCAACATACTTTATTTTCCCTCAGAGAATTATCCCAGATGGGCTGTTTTGCACTATAATTAAATCAGGCACTTTTCACTTTGGCTACTAATGCAATTTTGTGAAGATTTTGATTGCGGTGCCTGTTTCAAGAGAGCTGTGAACATCTAAGTGGCAGGGTAAGAACATGATGATAAAGTGAGCATGTTTATTAAAATGCTGTTTAAAAAATGACGATGCAAATGACAAAATTAGTGATGAGCATTTTGTGTTTTGGGGAGGAGGAAAACAATTGAGCTATGGAGCTTTATAGCTTGTAATTATATTTATTTGAGAAGTAAAAATTGAGTTTGATGCTGAATCAACATAGAACGCATGTAACCATCCATTGAATTTGAAGGAACATCAACAGATCCCCCAAAGTATACATTTTTATTTCCCCAAAATTGGACTGGGTTTTTATCTGATTTTTTGCCTCTCCCAGGAGATCACATGGTTTTGGGTGGAGTGTGGAGTCGATATATTATGATGCACAAGGCTTTGCAATTGTGTGGGACAAGCTGGATGGACCAGAGGGTCTTTTCCTTTCTGTCATTGTTCATATATCATCAAAATCATCTCTCACTAGACTGTAGTACTCCAAAGTTAGAGGAACAAAGCAGCAAAGCCATGGAGGGATTAGAAAATAAGGAGAAAGATCTTGAAGGTGATTTACTGAGGCACAGTGGGGAATCAGCCAAGGAAAGAACTTGAGAAATCGACCCTTTGAGGTGATAGAGGCATGAATGAGGGTTTCAGCAGCAGACGGGGAAAATTGGGGTACATGCGTACAATGTCACAAAGGTGGAAGAAGGAGGTTTTGGGGATGGAGTGGTTGAGGGGTAGGTTTCTTAACTCAGGACTGAAGACAACAGTGAGTGTACGCACTCATGATCTCAGTCTGAGTGAGCAATCAGGAAATTGATGGGATTAGCTGCAGAAACATGTAAGTGCTGGTGAGAACCAAACAGGATGGGGGTGATTTTCCCACTGGAGGTGGGTTTCGGTTTGGGGGGGTTCCAAACCCGCCTCCACTGATAGGTTTGAAAAAATTGCGATTTTCCCCTGATTGGCCAGTTGATTTCAGAGGTGTGGGTTGCCCTTGGTCAGTTAGTGTTTTGGGACTGAAACCCGTCTCTGCTGACGTCACTTTTCCAGCCTCATTTAAGGGCTGCTTGCTGCCTTGGATCATTCTACTGGATTTCTGTCAATGCTGCACCACCTGCAACATATTTTGAGAAATCACTATGTCCAATTCCAAGGCAAGGCCACCCCGAGGTTCTCGGATGAAGTGTTGGTTGAGGGGGTGAGAGCTAGCAGGGAGGTGCTCTTCCCCTCATCTGGGAGGAAGAGGCCTCCCAAAGAAACCAAGGCTGTGTGGGTCCAGCTGGCAAGGAATATAGGGGGAAAATTTGAGTTGCGCCCCCTTTGGGGCGCTAACTTCGCCGGGGTGCTACTTTTAGCGCCCCATAAAAATTAGCGCCCCTGCGCCGGAAATTGAGTGGTTGAGCCCCAAGAGGGAAGTGGGGCGCTACTGGAAGTGCCCCGCATCCCTCTTGGGGCACTGCGAGTCAATATCGTGGTGCTACGTGCTGCAGCGCCAGGCGCTGCGGCACGTCGCACCGCGGTATTGCAGGCCTTCGTGGGGGGGGCTTCACGGGGGCCGGGGACAGCAACGGGGCAGGTGCTGGCAGGCGGCCAGCAACAAAAATGGCCGCCCGCCACCTCCCCTTTAACTAGCGCCGCCCCGGCCGCAGGTAGGCCCCCCTGACCCCGTTGGACATAGTGTCCAGCGGTAAGTCAAGGGGCGCTACCGAAGATCACGGCCGGAGCGCGAGAGGGGCGCTGCGCATGGCGTGATGTCATTGCCGGCGGTGCAGTGCCACAGGGCGCTACCGGTTAGCGCCGCCGCTAACCTCCTGCTGAATTTCGCGGGAGGCGTGGGCGGTGCCGCACCCGGGCACTAGTTGCTTTGCGCCCCATTAGCGCCCTCTTAAGGCACTAACGGGAGGCGCAAACCAACTGAATTTTTCCCTCATAACCTCCAGATCTGTGTGCAGATTGGGTGAACGTTTATGTGTATTGATGAAATGCCATCCCTGTTGGAAAGCATAAAAATGATTTGATGGCAAAATGTTGCCGTGATGGCATCTGTTCTTTCGCCTTAGGCAGCACAACATTGTGGCTTCCGCGAGACTTGCGTTGTCAGGTTGGTGGCCAGAGTGAAAGGGGGCCGGAGAGTCATGCCCATTATCTATGATGTCTTAAAATGGAGCCAAGGACATGTGCCAACATGGGCAACCTATGCAAATCTGGCCAGGATAAGTGCATCCCTTGCATCACGGGCAGCCATGTGCTTGCGTGGTGCCGCTGCTGCTGGTCGATACGCCGCTGCTCGGTCGTCCTCCTGCTCCTCCTCCTCCTCCTGTTCCTGCTCCTCCTCCTCCTCAGCCTCCTCATCCTCCTCCTCCTCCTTATCCTCATCCTCATCTGAGGAGGCCTGGAACTGAGCCACTTGCTCATCAGGAAGCTGCAAGCCACGATGCTGTGCCATGTTGTGCAGTGCACAGCAGACCACGACCATTCTGGAGACCCTTTATGGTGTATACTGCAGGGCTCCACCTGATCGGTCAAGGCATCGGAAACGCATCTTCAACAACCCAATGGTTTGCTCGATGATGGACCTGGTCAAAGTGTGGCTGGCATTGTAGCGCTCTTCAGCCTCGTTAGCTGGCTTCCTGATCGGCGTCATTAGCCACTTCTTCAGGGGGTAGCCTTTATCACCAAGGATCCATCCGTTAAGTTGGTTTGGTGGATTGAAAAGCGGAGGAACACTAGAGTGCCGCAGGATGAAAGAATCAAGGCAACTACCACAGAACTTGGCACAAACATGCAAAAACTCCTTCTTGTGGTTACACACCAGCTGTACGTTGAGGGAGTGGAAGCCCTTACGGTTGACAAAGGTAGCTGGGTTCTGATGGGTTGCCCTAAGGGCCACATGTGTGCAGTCTATGAGGCCCTGCACCATTGGCAAGCCTGTCATATTTGCAAAGCCAACCGAACGCGCGGTTATACTTGCTTGATCCCTTGAGAACTGGATGTAATTGTGCGCCTTTGCGAAAAGGGCATCGGTAACCTGCGTGATGCAACTGTGGGCGGCCGACTGGGAGATGCCGCTGATGTCTGTTGATGATCCCTGGAAGTTGCTGTGAAGGAGTAAGCCACATAACCTATTCAGAAAAATACACTATCTTATGAAAGAATTCTGGCCTTATTAAAACATGACAAACTGGGTTTGGAAATTTAGAAACCTAACTATGAAATAGCTTTGTAAGAATTCTGGCTATTGAGATAAGACAGTTGTTGACCCTGAATAAATAACCTTATTGAAACAGAAGGTGAAGAGCTCCGACAGGCTGACCTTTGGGAACAAAAACAATGGTTCACCCTGGATAAGGTGCTCTAATTTAAACTGCATAAAGATGGCACATAAGATAAGGAGCATCTGCCCTCGTAAAGATGACATAAAATAAGGAACACTTGCCTTTCACACCGTTTCTATATGGTCAACCCAGAACACCTGGAGATGAGACAAGATTCTGTAATACTACAAGCTGATGTAACAGTAAGAATTGAAGAGGTCAGCAGAAAGATGAATAGGGATAATTAACTTGCATCAGCAGAAACTTTAAAGGAAATACAACTGAAAAAGGATATAAATATTGAACTCTCAAATGGGATATCAGATTCGCTTTAATCGGGCAAAGCGATTCTCAGCTACAGAGGCGGCTCTGTAGTCTCCAACTCTTTGTACCTCGGGGATCAAAGGTATTTGATATTGATGGATATCCTGTATAGAAAACTTTAAGAATGGTAATACTATAGCGAAGTTAAGATTTAAAAGTAAGATTCTCTGTTAATAATAAGATAGTATTTTTTCTCTTTTTATAACTGTTAATGTTGCGATTGACTGATTCACCAACTGTAAATTGCATGTCGGTTCTTTTAATAAATCTCTATATATTTTTAGAATTGTCTCACATAAGTCTTCTGTATCAAAAACTCGTAAACTCAATTTCTGTACACTCTTTGGTGAAGAGTTACAGAATTCTGGGGGAGATTTCCAGTCCCTCATAATATCCGGGACTTTACAGTCTAGCTAAACTTATTAAAAGCACTATCTGGAGGATGGTAACATTCTTGGGTTGTTCCTTTCCTTTAGGGAGAGATGGCCCGGACCTTTAGACCCAATTAAGCATCTTTAGGATTTGGCTACCTCAAACTTTAGATGAAAGTGAACGTCTGAGAAATACGCCTGATCCGGGGTAGCCCTAAAGGGGCTAGGACTAGTAAATATCCCTTCAGAGCCTGAGGCAAAAAAGTTGAGTGCAGTGGTGACTTTGACAGCCACTGGTAAGGGGTGTCCACCCATTCCTCTGGGCACCAGGTCTTGCTGCAGCAGTCCGCAGAACTCTCAGACAACCTCTCGCAAAAGTCTCAGCCTCCTTTGGCACTGCTGCTCACTCATGTTGAGGTAGCTCATCCTCTGTCTGTAAACCCTCTGTCGGGGGTATCTCCTGTGGCGAGGTGCCTCGATGCACTGGCACCTTCTGCCCTGTGCAACATCAGATGGCTGAGCAGGAGGTTGGGGCTCCTGCTGGTGTTGCTGCTGAGCTGCCTGGTTCTGCTGCTGCCGTGGCTGCTCCTCATCCGAATCTGAGGTCCATGGTGAAAGGAAATGAATGGTTCCCATGCTGCTTGCAGATGCCTCCATTGGGGAAGTGCTCATTCCAAGCGGGGAGAGGGTCTTCCAAGCAGGTCCCACAGTTGATAGATAGAAGCTGCAGCACCTCTGACTTCGGAAGGCCTGCTAAAAGTGCTGAAAGACCTTTTAAAACAAAGTTCTGCCACCTGCAACTAATCCTTGATGAAAGCTCCGTTTTAATGGTGGAGCTGCAGCTGTGAGGAGGCCACCCACTTGTCAATCCGCCAGGTTTAGCTGGCGTGGTTTAGGAGGGTCGTGGAACACGCTGAAAATGGCGAAAAATAATGAGGGCCTCTCAAAATAGGATTAGAGAGGCCCTTAACGAGCATTTAAGGCTCTTGACAACCTCTCTTGCCTGCTGGAGGTGGTACCATTTCCCACCCTGCAAAACCGGCACCGGCAAAATTGTGCGGAGGTGGGTCGAAGGCGGGTTCTGAACCCGCACTCATTTTTTGCGATTTTCTCGCCTTTCTCGCCTCAAAACCTGCCTCCTCGGGGCTCAGAAAATCGCCCCCGATGGCTTCAGTTTTACTGATGAGGGAATGAAAAGAGAGCAACAGTAAGCTTAAATAGATAAAATCTGAAAGATAAACAGTTTAGACACAGCTTACTTTTCCTGTACAGTATGCAAATTTTCTCTTGATTTTCCTGCATAACATATCTGAAAGAAAGAAAGACTTTCATTGATATAACGTCTTTCACGATCACCGGACATCTCAAAGCACTTTACAGCCAATGAAGTACTTTTTGAGTGTAGTCACTGTTATAATGTTGTAATGTTGTCATTTGGACTAGTTCCTTACTTTTCCCGGTATATTCTTACTTATGCATGAATAGGAAAATCTACAGAGTAAAGCAGAAAAAATTGTAGTCTAAAAATGGCTTTCATACCTTGCTGTGTGGGAGAGCTCTGGCAAATATTAGCACACTCGCAAGGACCTCTGCAAATATTGATTCCCAGGGTTCTCCTAGCATAACTTTGAAAATACATTATCAGCTACCCAAAGGCAAACATTGTAGAAGTCTGCTTTTATGAAAATACAGCAATATAAATAACATGCTAGTAAATCAACAAATGCAGAAAAATATAGAATACAGACTATTCAACACACTGTATTCTAGCATGCAATATTTCTCGCCCTAGATGGACAGAAACCTGATGACCTTGAGGACCTTAGGGCTACCCTGAAGGATCCTCTATGTTCCCTGGACCCTAGTGTGAGAATCTATAGTCTAAAAAATTGTTCATAATCTGGGAACAACGTATGGTAGTCACATGTGGCAAAATCATAAATCCTCATTAAACTATAAACCAAATAATTCTATGGGAATGTATTCTATAATCTCAATAGTTCCGTACTAACTGTTCTCATACACACATAAACTAGAATTAATTTTGACAGGAACACATGCTACGCAGTTACATATTATGAAACCAGCCATCAATCAATAATTTGTTTAACTCAACCTATCGAAAAAAAGACAAAAAACTACAGTATTAAAGAGGATTAGCAACATATATTTTGATATTGGCATGAATATAGAAGAAAGTAAGTTTGGCATTGAATTAACGAAAAATTCAGTAACAGCAAAGGAACTACCAGTCAACCTGCTTTATCACTCTAATGAGCCTGACCTCATTATACTAAATAACATCATTGAAATTATAATTTTACCTGCAATAGAGACAGGAACTCTACTACTTTTTAATGATGAAATTATTATCTCTCCTGGACATTAACAGCCTAAAGGAAGCAAATGATTCAAGACTATTGATACAGTAGAACTGGACAAATAGTTCATAAGTACAGAAAATATAAAGAAAAAAACTCAGGTAAATTCTTCTTTGATATTATTTAGTATAATGAAAGGAAAATGAGAAAGTAATTCAGACCACTGATCACCCTTTGTAATACAATGGGTATGATGCTTGCGCAAAACAAATAATGCTTATAAAATAAGCAGAAACCTCTGGCAAAGCTTGAAGGTATCTAATAATTTGTAGTTTCATAATGGACTAATGCTTCCCCAGTGAAAAAATGCCCCACCTAGTGTGGTACTGAATCATACAGACCAGGAAAGTCTCAAGTTTCATCCAAGTCTGTGCTGTGTTAGCTTTTCTCAACTGGGGCGGTAGTGGGGGTGGTATTGTATTGTATTGGTCACAGTATTCCTGAGCGCATGAGAGGAAAAAACAGCCAGCCTTTCCACTCTTGCTGGAATTTTCCCCTAAAAAAACGGGTGGGTTTCGAGCTTGGGGGCAGTTAAATTGTAAAAAATGGGATTCCCGACCTAATCACGTCTCCAATCCACCCACTTCCGGTTTTGCCGGAGGCGGGACGGTGGGTGGAGAGTGCGGGTGACCAACCCGCTGTCAGGGGCAGAATGTCAATTTAAATATTGTAATGAGTCTGGAAGCCTCCTTTTTCACCTCCATTCTGAATTTAACTGCCTGTGGACGGGTTTCACACAATACGTGAAACCCGGCAGTTAAACCGAGGCGAGGACTGCTGCATCCTCGAGCTAAGTGGCTTTATACCTGCCCCCTAGATCCAGGGTCCCTACCTAACCCACCCCCTGCGATCGTAGACCCCCCCATGAGGCCTCCGAACGCCATCCCAGGCCTCTGATCCCCACCATGAGGCCTCCCCCCCCCACCCCACCAATGATGCTGAGGCCGTCCACAATCCACCGGTGGCCGGCCCCGATCCTCTCTCCCCCCCTGCTGATGCCCCGGCCGACCTCACCCTGCCAATTCCCGCTCCCTGGCCGACCCTCTTGCCCCATTGACCCCGCCCCGCGAGCCCCGATGCCGACCCCACAACCCCTCCGATCCGCGATGTCGACCTCCCCCTCCCTCCCACCCTAGACCGACCCCTGCAGGCCTACCCGCACGCAGCCAGCCAGCCTCTCAATCTGGCTGGCTGTGGGTGGGAATCCAAGGCCTCACATGCAACTTTGATGGCAGGGCCTGCAGGTAACCTGGCCTCCCGGGTTTCCCGCCCACCTCGGAGGCCCCCCGCCCCCAACCTGCTTCCCTGGAGAAAATTCCGGCCATGATTTCTGTCCAGTGAACCATACACTAGCAGCTTCATGACAGGAAGAGAGAGAAGAGAAAACTGGTATAAAATAATGGACTAAAAATTAAATTCTCAAGGCTCAAATGGGTGATCTTGTGATCCGCCAAAGTGAAATTAGGAATGGCTAACTGTTACCCCAAAGCTACATGTAATTTTCCAGGGCAGCTCATTTAAATACTTTACATGACATACAAGCACAGCGCTGGCCTTTCACCAGAAACTGCCTAAATAGACATGCAGAAAATCTGTCTGGCTGCTCAAATTTAAAGGGATGTCCCCACTTAAAGGTAAGTGGCCTCATATGGGGGCAAATATTGGTGTGGATTTTTCTCTATTGTGCATGGACACAAATAATCACCTGGGTTATTGCATGGAGGAAAATAGAGCAGAGAGGAATGGACGTCTGTTACAGGGCCTGCCGGCTTTCTATACAATTTACCCCATCACCTCAACCTGTATAGAGGTTTAAAATGAATTTCAAATATTCAACAGCTTTTACCAAGACTAGGGATGGGTGGTGGGGTGGGGGCAGGAGGAGTGAAGTGAGGTAAAAATGAAGTGAAAAGAAACCCAATCTGAAGGGATGCAACAGAGACTGAGGACAAGTGACAGAGACTGGGGACAAGTGACAGAGACTGAGGACAAGTGACAGAGACTGAGGACAAGTGACAGAGACTGAGGACAAGTGACAGAGACTGGGGACAAGTGACAGAGACTGGGGTCAAGTGACAGAGACTAAGGTCAAGCGACAGAGACTGGGGACAAGTGACAGCGACTGGAGACAAGAGACAGAGACTGGAGACAAGTGACAGAGACTGAGGACAAGTGACAGAGACTGAGGACAAGTGACAGTGACTGGAGACAAGTGACAGAGACTGAGGCCAAGTGACAGAGACTGAGGACAAGTGACAGAGACTGGGGTCAAGTGACAGAGACTGAGGACAAGTGACAGAGACTGGGGTCAAGTGACAGAGACTGAGGACAAGTGACAGAGACTGAGGACAAGTGACAGAGACTGGAGACAAGTGACAGAGACTGGAGACAAGTGATGGAGCAGTACAATATCTTATCCCCAGTTTGATGACTGGCATTCAGGATGTACTGCTATGTGAGGTTACTGGAAGGAGGCTTGCTGTACACGTTGCCCAGATTACAGCTGTATCTGTCAGTAGGCACAGCCAGGCTCATTGGTCTGTACGGCACCTGTCGGACCTGGGAATGAAAATCAAGGAATGTGAGACAACCTAAGCAATCTGGCAAAGTAGGAGTACTGAACAGTACTGTGTACCTGGCCAAAGACCAAAGATTACACAATACTTGAAAGCCTGTCAGCTTTTTCTATATTTACTACTCACTCACGGCAAGCACTTGCACAAGCTTATTTAATAGCTGAGGTGTAATTGTACCTGCACTTTTATCTCCCCATAAATTCATCTTTTTCTTCCACCAAATCTTGGAGTATAATTGAAATTCCTAAAGGAGCTTTTCTGCAAGGGAATTTGCACTTGCAATCAAGGTTGTTGTAGGAAAGGGAGTAAATAAAAGATCAATAACGTCTTGCAATGCAAAAAGGTCAGGTATATATAACAACAGGAAGTAATGTAGTGATGCCAGTAAAGATGAAACTAATTAGTAAGTGAAAAAGAATCAAAGTTTCTAACAAACACTGTAAACTCCAATATGCTTTTGAGAAGCCAACTTCAAAAGGCAGGTCTATCCAAACTGTTACATATTTGTTTTATACGGGTGAGCTCTTGTGGGTGTGAGGTTTAACTGCCCAGAAAAGTAAGTCTAGGCATGAGACATAAGCCATTTCTGTGTTTACTTTAAATATTTGTTTATTATTTGGAATAGTGTTTAAATCTAGTTCAAATTCACTTTTTGAATTATAACTCATCTATTTTCACTGGTTAACCCCATATATCAATTGTGTACCATTGTTAAAATAACAATGATGCCTCTGTTGATCTCCTCCATAATTACAGATGGTGTCTCAGTCGCATTGCTCCCCCTTACTGCAACAGCCACCTCCTCAGGCTTCAAATCCATAGGTCATAAGCTTGAATGTATCTGGCATGCAACCAGTGACACCTCGGCAGCTAAATTTGGTTGATTTGCGCCTCCCGTTAGCGCCCTAAGAGGGCGCTAACGGGGAGCAAATCAACTAGCGCCTGGGCGAAGCGCTGCTAACGCCTCCCGCGAAATTCAGCGGGAGGTTAGTGGCAGCGCTAACCGTTAGCACCGTGCGGCGCTGCGCCGCGCCACCGGCGATGACGTCATCGCCGTGTGCAGCGCCCCACTCGCGCCCCAGCTGTAATATTGGGTGGCGCCCCCCTGACTTACCGCTGGACGCTACGTCCGCCGGGGTCAGGGGGGCCTACCTGCGGCCGAGGCGGCACTAGTTAAAGGCGAGGTGGCGGGCGGCCATTTTTGTTGCTGGCCGCCTGCCAGCACCTGCCCCCGTTGCTGTCCCCGGCCCCCGTGAAGCCCCCCGCCGCAGAGTGTCGGCTGCTCTCCATGAGCCCGGCACTCCTCTTGAGTGCCAGGCTCGTTTGCCAGCACTCCTGATCCCTAGTAGCCCAGCTGGGTGCCAGGACTTCTACGCCAGGCCCCTCCCCTTTAATAAGAGGAGGAAGGTCTGCAGTACCGCGGCACGTAGCGCCGCGATATTAACTCGCAGCGCCCCAAGAGGGACGCGGGGCGCTTCCAATAGCACCCCTCCTCCCTCTTGGGGCGCTACCTGGGAAAGTCGGCCGCGGGGGCGCTAACTTTTTCGGGGCGCTACCCAATTTTTACCCCAAAGTTTTAACATTGCTCCCTCTTCCTGGCTAAATCCGACTATGACTCCAATATTATCTTGGCAAGTGAGTGGTACATTTTCCACTGGCAGGGCCTCACACAAAGCCAGCATGCCTCAGAAAATCGCAGGTAAGCAGATGTTAGAAATTTAACCCTCAAAGTAACTCTAAACTCCTATTCTGCACTATCAACATCTCCTCTGTGCTCCGTCCTCTACTTCTTTCATCCTCTCTTCACATTCTAAGTTTCAAGAACTTATGAACTTCCTTGTGTCCATGTCTGAGACTTTCCACATTAGCATTCTCTTCAAATGCCATTGACTCCAATCTCTAGATCCTTCCTTCCTTGTCCCAAATTATCCCTATTTTTTATTCAATATTTATTCTTCCATTTCCCTCTCCACACCCTCAATATATGTTCTTTAAGCCTACCACTTGCTCCCTCGACCTCCTTCCCCCAGCTCCTGACCATTCAACTTCCCCATCTCAGCCCTTTGCTTACTGGCACAATCAATCTACCTCTATCTTCTGGCACAGTCTCTACCTCATTCAAAACGCCTCTCCTTTTAAAAAAAAAAATACCCTTTAATCCCCTCCTAATCACCATCCTATCTCAAATCTTCCCTCCCTCTGTAGGTCCTACAGCTCATCAATGTTTCACAACTAGACACCCACTCATAGAAACATAGAAACTAGGAGCAGGAGTAGGCCATTCGGCCCGTCGAGCCTGCTCCACCATTCAATACGATCATGGCTGATCATCCAAATCCAGTACCCTGTCCCTGCTTTCCCACGCAGAATCCCCATCGAGCCTGCACCGACACATATCCCACCCTATCCCCGTAACCCCATGTATTTAATTCCCCCTAACATATCCCATCCTATCCCCGTAACCCCACATATTTAATCCCCCCCTAACACTAAGGGTCAATTTATCATAGCCAAATCAACCTAACCCGTACCTGAGACCCCACAATTTAGTTTCCACCCTGCCTACAGCACAGAGTTTGCTCTTATCAAAATCACTAATGACATTTTCTATGCCTGTGACTATAATTTAATATTCCTCCATATCTTTCTAGCTCTCTTCACTGTCTTTAATATTGTTAGTTATTCTATCAAGCTAATTGATGGCCACTTCAAGCTAAGACTGATGTTGTTGAACCTAGGCATGTTGCTTGATCCCAAGCTGAGCTCCCTTCCCCACACCCACTCTATCACCAAGGTCATCTTCTTCAGCCTTTACATAATTGCCCTCTTCCACCCCTTCTCTCCCCCACTGCTGTAGAAACTCCAAACTATACTTGACTTTTCTAATGTTCTACTAGCTGGTCTCCCTGCTTCCATCTTCGAAAAACTCCAACGCATTCAGAATGCCACTGCTCTTGTCCTTATCTGCTCAAAGCCCCATATTTCCGATCGTCTGGTCCTCGCAAGGCTTCAGGGGCGCCCTGTGCCCCCACAAATCAATTTTAAAATCCTTGGGGGGAAAAATTCAGTTGGTTGCGCCTCCCGTTAGCACCTTAAGAAGGCGCTAATGGGGCGCAAAGCAACTAGCGCCCGGGCGCGGCGATGTTTATGCCGCTCGCGAAATTTACTAGACATTTTGCGGCGGCGCTAAACACTACCGCCACGATTTCCTGCGCCGGCAGACCGTGACGTCAGTCGAGTGCGCAATGCCCCAGTAGCGCCCCGGAGTGGATATTGAATGGCGCCCCCTGCCTTACCGCTTGCCGCTAGCAACGACAGGTTGAGGGGAGCGTTTTGCAGTCAGGAAGGGACTGGGGGAGCACTATTTAAAGGCGACCGCTTCCTGCCTTTTATTGTTGGTGACATTTTTGAACCACGCATTCTCAGAGAGAGAGAGAGAGAGACTTCTGGAGAGATTCAACGCTGTGTGAAGGAGTTTTGGGTACTGAACAGCACTTTGCAGGTTCATTTTGATTTGCCCTTCCTTGTATCGATTTAGAAGAGACTGTGGGGGCTGCACTCTGAGCTCTTTCCCTGGGCCTCTCCATTGTTCTTTCCTGCAGATTTGATGTACAGGTCTCTCCAGGCCGAGATTCAAGGCTGCAATGAGCAGGATGTGGATGGAAAGCAAGATCAACCCTCCCCTTTAAGAACTGGCCGGCGCCATTGTGTGTGTGTTCCATCGCTGACTGACATCACATGAGCTTCGCCAGTGCTCTGAGGTAGCGCCTCGCTCCTCGGCCTTTGCGCCTTAAGACAGGTGTGAAGCGCCTGATTTAGTGCTCCAATCACCTCCAGGGGCGATAAAAGTCAAATTTGCAGTCGGAGGTGATAATTAGCACCAGGCGCTAATCTTTGCACCCAGCCGATGATTGCGCCCCAAATGGGGCGATACTGAATTTCTCCCCCCTTATCTTCACCTTCAAATATGTCAACAGCCTTGCACAACACTACTGTATTAACTTCCTTCAACCCTATGTCCCTGCTCATACCCTTTGGTTGTCTACTTCTTGTTTCTCTTTCAGCTGCCATGCTGCTGCCTTCTGCAACTCCCTCCCAAAATCCCTCCACACTGTCTCCTTCCTCTCTGATTTCAAAAACCCACCAAAGAAATTACTTTACAACAAACCTCTTTGAACTGCCATTTATCTCCACTCTACCTATTCTTATTCCCTCCTACTCAGTGTCCTTTCACTCTTTAATCTTTAAAACACTCTTGTGCATCTTGTCGATATGATGGCTGAGAAATTGTACTTGTGCCCAAAATAGGTGGGAAGTCAGTGAAGTGATTGTTTTAAGTGCCGGTCTGTACTGACCTGAGGCCCGACCAAAATGTGCTACCGGGTCTCGTACAAATTAAACAGGCGGGCAGCAGATGCTAATCGAGCAACCCAATTTACCTCATTGGCCTGATGAAATTGGGCTGGCTGTGACACCAGTAGATCCTGGGGGTGGGGAGGCAAAGCTGAGGGGAACAGCCCGTGCCGGCAGTGGCCCACAGTAGTTTTTGGAGCCAAGAACAGCACCACTGTTCCTCCTGGCTCCACAGAAATAAAACTTTGAAAAGTTTTGTGCTCATTTCTTGTGTGGCCTCCAGTGGTCCCTTTATGGATGCTCAAGACCTGGTACAACTAGGCCAAGGTTGCACATTGCAAACTCCACCCATTTGTACATGAATGTCAATTGGGGTTCTACAATCGCATTGGGACCAATGTTCTCTTTAACTTGCATGGCCGTGTGGCTGCACAGCGCTCTCCAGCTTCCAAGCAGCCAGATCACCGGTTTTTAAATAGGAAAAACCACGCATGCTCGGTATTTTGAATGGGCTGTGCAGCCCCTTAAAGGGGCCGGGCACCCAAAAAATTTAAAGGGAATCTTGGTTGGAACTCCAATTTTCAAATGCAAGGTGCCCAATGCCTGTTTCAGGTAGGCGCACGGGACACCTTCCAATTTGGTGGCTGGTGCATTTCTGTGGGAGATCGGGCGCGGGAGCTCGTGACTTTAAATTTGCCCCCTGAATCTTCATTTTGGGCTGAGAGAAATGAGCAAAATGATGTTGAATTTCTCTCCCGATGAGTGCTATATAAATGCAAATTGATGCTGTTGTTGTCTTTGAGCACACAGCAGAAAATGCTGCACTGGCAGCAGGCACTTAAGTGTTTGGTACTTACAGACAGGTAGGTTAACTGCCCATGTGAAAATTATCCCCTGTAGTATAAATTCAAAGTGGTTTATTAATCTGTTTTGAATTAAGTAGCACAAATGAGCAATACAAATTAGGAGATATAAATAGAATCAGATGGCAAAGTAATGCAATACTTTGACCAGCGAATCAAAACAAAACAAGAACAAAACTAAATCCAATGGACACTCACGCTGTAAAACTAAAGACTTAGGGGGTCAACTTCCACGATGGTTCTCCTGCTTGCCCATTGTAACTTTGGTGGAAGAGCCGCGCAAAACCCAGAAAAATGGTATAAATGCCTATTACATTGTTTTTCCGGGTTTTCCACCATTCTTCTGCTGAAGTTATGATGGATGAGTGAGGGGTCCTCCACAGAAATTAACCCCAATATAACATTGTCAACGACGCAGATAGGGGCCTAATCAAGCACTGCATCACATCCTACATCCACATAGAGTGTTACCGTGAAACACTCCATTTTTCATTGCATTAAATAGGGCTAACGGTTTGGAAAAATTTGTACTTCAGTTTTGGATTTGTTCTCAGACAGACAATCTGAAATTCAGATTCTCTCAATTTGAAACTGAATATAAGCCGACGACTTAAATCCTATCCACCTGGCAGTTGAACAATTAAAATCGCCTAGCTTACTTACCCGCTCTGGAGGTGCCTGAAGCTGACCGTTCTGGATTTTAACATGTTTCACTAAGCAGGCAGCAAGAACAAAAGCCTAAAGGCACTGGGGTCCTTCTTTACGTATGCACGTTGGGTCCCGATGACATCATTGGGATCCAGCTGCAATTCTATCTGGACGGCTTGAGTGGGAAGGGAGCCAGGGCCAGTAGAGGCTCAAATCGGTAAGCTTTTGTACTTTCCTTGAGGGGTCCAGAGGAGCAGGAATGCTCCTCCGGGCTCCACAAGAAAAGCTTAAGCCTCCATAACCGTAGACTACCCCGCATCCCGAACACGAGACCCGTGTGCGACAGCCTTGGAAGTCACTTCCACCACCAAGCTGTGTGATTGTGCACTGCTTTCCACCGACTTCCTGCCCTGTTTGGTGAATTTCCAACTTGCCTCTCTACCCACCTGCCCAAAACCTGCCTGGAGTTATAGTCAGGGCTCAAGTCTTAACCTGAAACCTATTTAAGGCTTCAGTATACAAGTCAAAAACGCAGCAGTTAGTAGTTCTTATTTATGCTCTGTAATATGAGTTAAATTGCTCCTTAATGCAATACAGCAATATGAATGACAATGGCATCAAACTGTAAATCAAGAATGACATGGGTTAAACAATTTCATGGTTCTTTTCAAATACATTAAATTTTGGTTAACTAGGACCATTTTAGCTTTAGGTGGTCTAAAACGCCTGCCAATCCTGCAATCTCAAAGGGCTGGATTTTCATTGACCCGTGGAGGTGGGTTTGGAGGCGTGTGGGGGGTTAAAATTGTGAAAACTGGCGGGCGGGCACAAGTCCGCCTCCATCCCGCCTCCACGCAATTTTCATTAAATCGTGTCTGCTGGTCCCGACTCCGTCCCGCCTTTAAGAGGCGGGATAGGTTGTTAAGGCCCTTAACAAGCACTAAATTGGCTCTATAATGCCATTTTGAAAGGCCTTTGTGATTTTAACCCTTGTTTTATGTGAAGCACGCCTGTTCTGAAGCACGATTGTGAAACCTGGCGGGAGCACATTTGGATCTGGCTGGCTGTGGGGATGCATATGTGGATGGAGAGGAGACATATCTGGGAGTGGTGGTGTAAAAATATCTGGGAGCAGACTTAGGACTGCTGCTGCTCATTTTGCAGGTCTTCTCACAGCAAAGGCCAGGCAGTGTTTGAAGACCTTCAATGCAGCAGCAATGATGACATCATCAGAGGCGACTTTCAGACTGAAAACACTAATTGGGTCATGGGTTCCCACATGCTGGAACTCAATTGCCCAATTAGGTGAAAATTGCATCAATCTCCCACATCCAATTGCAGTCGGGTGGATAACACGAAAAGTGGATGACACGACCCTAACCCGCCCCAGTATCAAAATCCAGCCCAAAGAGTCCCACAATGCTGTTACCCTGATCACTATCAGAGGATAACTTGCATCAATAATCTTAATTTTAGTTTTGTCAGTTCTTCTTTGTTGATTATCCCAATATTACTGACTGCATCTCCATTGGCCCAAAAATTGCGGTCGGCGGCGTAGCTACGGAGTACGCTGCCGACCTACGAAAAGAATATGTCCTTACCTTGTGCGAGGCCCAGAATGGGCGCTGCAGAGTTGTGCGCAGCGTATGACCTCAGGGAGGCCAGGAGCGCAGCGTACAGCCTCTGCGTAAGGGAAGACACGCCCACAAAAGCTGTCAAAACTAAGCCATGTCCACAGAACTTCTTTCTGTCTCTTCCAGTGAAATTACATTTTAAAAACTTCTAAAAAACATGTATTTTATTGTAAAGTGATTTCAGAACGGTTAACAATCTTTTCAGATGCACTCAAATGGGTTCCAATGTTTTCATGCAAGGGCGACTAACACATTCGACCATTTAATAAGTAGGTTTTAAGAGGACACTGAATGATCTTAAAGGGGTTTACGTGTCACACCAAAGTTCAATGTGAGTTAAAGTTTGTGACTACATCAAAAGTGCAGTGATTTGTCACAGGTTATTTTCACAATCATCCTCACTGTACAACTTCTATTAGATTTTGGAAATAACCCGCTTACATAATTTTGCTTTATTTTTTTCATCCAAACTCACAATTTATTAGTCCCTATGTATACAACTTCCTGTTTTGATACTCAGTAAAGGTCTAACAATGTTTTATATCTCCTACTAGTACTGTTGTTGAATTTCAGAAAGAGATTCCCAGCCATATATTCAATGTTAATTTTCAGGATTAATGTATATTATTCAGACCTCATTTAGACTGGTAATAGATAAATCTATTTTCCTTGTTATAGATGCATTATATTGTTTGTTTTTGAGTTGCAAGGACAGAATTGGTCACTGAAATCTGAAAGATGTTCACTTTATTTAACTTTCTTATTCAACTTCCCAAGTAATTAAAATGAAACTCGACCGACAAAAGTTTCCTCCATCAAAACATACACAATATCCACACATAGATCTTCTTTTAAGATGTGAAATTTGCTCCTGCGCCTGCTTTCACTAACTGTAAAATTTTCGGACGTAATTGCTGATCAATTAGCCCAACTCTGCGCCACCAATTAGTATTTCCCCATCGGTGCGGCTCATCTGTCAAGGCGTGCCTTGACAGATCGCAAGTTCGGGATTTAGTGCATGCCCTAAACTTGCAGTATATTTCAAAGGTGGTATGACGGCGTACTTTCAGAGTACGCCATCATACCCACCGCAAAATCTGCCCCATTATCTTTGCTGTGACTAACTGAACTCCAACAGTATCTTACAATTTTCGGCAACTATGTTTTATTTACTTGCCCCAGTATCTCAGGCTGCTGATCTACTGCCCTTGCACAGTGTGTTTGTTATTCTCTCAGGTGACAGTTCTTCATTACCTTGCCGGTATTGCTGCCTCCTTTCCTTGCACTAATTGAATGAGCTTCAGCTTTATTTTGGGTGAATGACAGGTGGCTTTTTTATCTGACTACAAAGTGCCGCAGTGTCTGCTGCTGGACTCTGTCCTATTTCTTTAATGTTAGGTGACTGGCATATCACTAACTGCTTGGCGAAGTTCCTCTCATTGCAAATGTCAGCACTCACTTCAGTGGTGTTGTTTTGATTATCTAGGACTGTGATTCATCATTGTCTTATCTTGCCTCCATTTTCACATAAATTGACTGTGGTGTCAGTATGATATACTCTGATATGCAAATTGGTATATTTCAGAATTTTATTTTTGTCCTGGAATACTTACTGTTATGGTGAAAAAATACTAGGCTGCATTGATCTCATTGAAACGTATAAAATTCTTAAGGGGCTTAACAGGGTAGATGCTGGGAGGATGTTTCCCCTGGCTAGAACTAGGGGTCTCAGAATAAGGGGTCAGCCATTAAGGACTGAGGTGAGGAGAAATTTCTTCACTCAGAGGGTGGTGAATCTTTGGAATTCTCTACCCCAGAGGGCTGTGGATGCTCAGTTATTGAGTATATTCAAGACAGAGATCGATAGATTTTTGGATACTAAGGGATATGGGGATAGTGCGGGAAGATGGAGTTGAGGTAGAAGATCAGCCATGATCATATGCCGGAGCAGGCTCGAAGGGCCGAATGGCCTACTCCTTTTCCTATTTCTTATGTTCTTATTGCCCAATCCCAGCACTGAGGGCGGTGCATGAACACTTAATGGCCGGAATTTTCTGGGGTCTGTGCGGGGCGATCGGAGACGGGTTGGGTGGTAAATTTGAAAAAAGTCGGAGTGTGTCGGGAACCCATCGTCATCCCGCCCTAACGTGCCTTTCCCTAGGGCACGTTTGCCAGTGTGGCAGCGTCCCGACTGGCAGAAACGGGCGACCTAATTCAGATCATTATAAGCTTGTTGTCAGACACTTATGAGCCTTTTTCCCCCCTACATTTCAAATTCCCCTGCATGGCCACGGGATTCACGCAACTCGGGGACCACATCTGTCAACCTGAGGTGGGAGTTGAGTGGTCATTGCTCCAGCTGATGACTTGAAAGCATCAAATGTACTATAAAAGCTCCGACCTCACAGCTGATCACTTTCCTCAGGCAGAAGCTATTGCTTACTACATTGCCAGCACAGATTTAACTTTCTGCAGGCTGTAAGTGTTTCCAGCAAAGCATCCATCCAGTATCACCTCATTGGAAGAACCTCTCTCACCAGTGACAGATCGCTTCTGTCAACTCTACTTGACCTGCCACCTATTCCATCAGCATGGGTGCCATTTATACTGTCTTACCTTGGTCCTCAGAATCGGACCACGATGAGCCCCAACACCAGCAGCACCAGGCACACCAGCAGCACCACCAGCCTACACACAACCACCTGATGCTACATGGGACAGAAGGCATCAGCACCCGAGTACATTGCTCCCCGAGAGGCCAGGGATGGCCTCATCATGTTAAGATTTACTTAACTTTACACTGTACACCCATATGGCTGCCACATGCTGCGCCAGGTTAGCACCACCCCACACCAACACCAAATGTGTCCAAGATGGCAAAGTGATGAAAATAAAGATTTTAATGGTTGACAATACTTTAACGGAATCTTGCCATTAACATTGACTAAAGCAATGCTGCAATGCGGTCAGGCCCTGCTGAATTTAACAGCAGGGCCTGATTAACACTTAGCTTCTCAGTTTCCTGCCACCAACCAGCCAGGTAGAAAGGCTGGCTGGCTGTTGGGCAGGTAGGCTTGTGGCACCAGGTAGCAGGGAGGAGGGAGGGAGGGATCGGCGGGGGGTGGGGGGGTGGGTGGTGATCGAAGGATGGAGATTGTGGAGGGGTCAAAGGATGGAGATCATGGAGGAGTCAAAGGATGGAGATTTTGTAGGGTTCAGAAGGCTGGAGGTTGGAGGAGGGGCCGGAGGGGGGATCGAAGGTCGGTGGAGGGGTCGGGGGTCGGGGGCCAGGGGCTGGGGCCGGGGACCAGGGATCAGGCATCAAAGGCCAGAGGGGGGATCGAAGGCCAGAGAGGGGATCGAAGGCCGGAGGACAGATTGGAGGCCGGTGTGGATTCGAAGGCTGGAGGGAGGATTGGAGGCCAGTGAGGATTCGGAGGCCGGAGGGAGGTTCGGGGGCTGGTAGGGGGATTGAAAGCCAGAGAGGGTATCGGTGGCCGGAGGGAGGGGGTTTGGGGGCTGGAGGGGGGATCAAAGGCCAGGGTGCGGAGTGGGGTGCCAAGGATCGAAGGCTGGAAGGGTGATCGGAGATCGGAGGCCTCATGGTGGGGGGAGGTCAGAGGGAGATCAGAAGGGTGGAGGGGCGTCCGATCATAGGGGGTTGGCGAGGCAGGAACATTGTATCCAGCAGGTAAATGGAAAGGCACTTCCCTCCTGGATCAAGCAGTCCTTGCTTTCCATAAGCTGGAGGGTTTCCCGAGTCCAGAGTTAAATTTAAAATGGAGCTTCAAAATGAGACACGCTGCCTCCAAAAGATCCCAACTCAACTGTATTTTGGGGTTAAAATTCCCCCCTTTGTGCCTACTCTATCAAAACCTTTCATAATTTTAAAGACATCTATTAAGTCACAACTCAGCCTTCTCTTTTGAAGTGAAAAGAGACCCAGCCTGTTCATCCTTTTCTGATAGGTGTAACCTAGCATTTCTGGTATTATCCTTGTAAATCTATTTTGCACCCTCTCCAGTGCCACTATATCATTTTTAGAATATGGCGACCAGAACTGTACACGATACTCTAAGTGTGGTCTAACCGAGGTTCGATACAAGTTTAGCATAACTTCCCTACTTTTCAATTCTATCACTCTAGAAATAAACCCGAGTGCTTGGTTTGCTTTTTGTATGGCCTTGCTAACCTGTGTGGGCTGAGGGGCAAGTGAGATGTGAGAAGGAGAATAACATATGAGGATACTGACATCTTGTATTCTTTCAGCCTACTGCTGGGCATGGGATCAGCCATGCTCCTGCCAAGAATGGCCAGCACCGTCTCCTCCAAGGGGATGAGGTGAAGCTAGAAATGTGAGGTGTGCCTCTTGTTTGGTAGAGATTGTTGGTAGTTGAGTGATGGGGGGAGGGTCGTGTATTGAGCAGTGTGTGAAGCTAGTGGTGCAGTTGGTAGGAGAAGGCTTTTGAAGATGCATTCACTGACCTTAACCATTCGTCTGAGGTCATGAAACTTCTTTGGGCACTGGAGCCAGGTCCTGGGGGGCGACACTGCTGGTAGTGACCGCCTCGACGATCTGGTCCTGCGTCCTTCTTTATGGAGGGCCTCCTGTCTCCCTGTGGGTAGAGGACCTCTTTTCCAGCGTTGACCTCTTGCACAAAGCTGGAGTGCTGCATCCGAGACCCTGGGTGCACTTTCCCTGGCCTGTTGAGCCACTTGTGTTGATCTGGGAGGTGTAGACTGCCTAGTGCTGAAGCAAGTTTGATTTTTTTTATCCGCAGAAGGCAGCTCAGCTTTAAGAGCTGCAGACTGCCTTGAAGAGGAGCAGGCTAGCTTTAAGTAAAGATAGCCTCGCTCCATCAACATGAACTTCGGCCCATTGCTAAGCGCACAGCCTGTCAGCAGCGTGTTCAACACTAGGCTGTGCGCTATAATCATGATAATTAGCTGGCAGCACGAAGTTGACGTGCTGCCTGCTCTTCTTGAACGGGCGTGGGCAATGTTCCCTTTAATTGTTTTTTTTGGGTGCGCGGCCCCTTTAAGGGGCTGCTTGGCCCATTCAAAATACCGCACATGAGTGGTTTTTCCCATTTAAAGACCGGTGAGCCAGCTGCGCGGGAGCTCCAGCGTGCTGAGCGGCCTCGTAGCTTAAAGGGAACATTGGGCACGAGCGTGTCTCACGTTGCGGTACCCGCGCCCGTTTTCGAGCGGTATCGAATTTCCCACCCGTAACCTTTGAAGAAAGAAAAGTTATTTTTTTTTTGGAAATCACATGCATTTGAATCAGAAATACCTGTTACTACCTTCAGTATAGGTTAGGTGTTATGTAAAGGGGAGCACAAGGACTCATATGGAATGTAACCTGTGTTATTGGAGAGCTAGGGAATTAAAGACTGGCTCTGCTTTCAGGTTTGACTGCCTTGAGCTGGTTTCATTTGAACTGTTGCAGTTAATTAATCCCTAATTATGGGAAATCATCTGTTTCACTCCATATCAAATTTTCTGGTGGATTCAAAACATTATCTGTGGATATATTTGTTACCTTTATTGTTCTCTTCGCTGCCAGAAGAACACATGCTTTATCCTGACTAATATTATATGATTGTATCATAGCTGCAAGTTTAAAGCTGCTTATCATTTAATTTGACCTTTACGCTGTACTGAGATTTGTGAATAACTCCTTCTTACAAACTTGTCTGGAAGGTGTAACAAAAGACTACCAAATGAACGAAAGTTAGCTCTTGTACACTTGGCTCAGACATTGATAGCCAATAATCACGACCCAAAATATATTGACAACTTATTTATAGAGCTCAAACTGAATTTCCCATTATTCCTACTGCCTTTCTCCTATTTTTTAGAGATGAAGGGACCAGCTATAAACAGTTATTGCTGATGTCCCTGGTTCAATTTGACATTCACAGAATGTAATGTAACTGGATACAAACTGGGTGCACATACTTTATGTCATTAATAAAATAGTGTTTCATAAACCAAGGAACATTCAACAATACTTGTTTGTTTCTTTATTGGAACAAAGTTTGTTTCACATTATCAGCAGCATGAAAAACATAAATTTGATATTGTAATAAAGGCTATGGCCAAAACGAACAGGTGCAAGATATTAGAAGAACAAACTATGGGGCTGTGAGAAGAGCTCCAGGGAGGATTAAGTGAGAAGTGGAACTAGAAAAAAAAAATTGTTAAAGGCATCTTAAAGGGATGGGGAAAGGTAGTATTACCTATGAGAAATATAGCAAGACAAAGACTGCAGTTGGTGAATAAAGAGCCAAAAATAAACTAAAGACTTACGTGGAATTATTTACAAAGATACAACAAAACAAAATATAATGAGAAGTCATACAAAAATCAATTGAGAATAAATCAAATTAGTATTAAAAAGGGTGAGTGAGAGAAAGGTGGTTGGTAGGAAACAGTTTAGAGAGATCCAAAAATTGTTTAGTAAAATAAATGATGCATTAAAGATCACTTAAGCCCTTTAAGGTGTAAGTTGGCAGAGTTTTATAGGGGATCCGGAAATCATAGAATCATAGCATCGTTACAGCACAGAAGGAGGCCATTCGGCCCGTCGTGCCCGTGCCAGCTCTCTGCAAGAGCACTTCAGCTAGTCCCACTCCCCCGCCCTTTCACCGTAGCCATACAAATTTTTTCCTTCAGGTACTTATCCAATTCCCTTTTGAAAGCCATGATTGAATCTGCCTCCACCACCCTTTCAGGCAGTGCATTCCAGATCCTAACCACTCGCTGCGTAAATTTTTTTTTCCTCATGTCACCTTTGGTTCTTTTGCCAATCACCTTGAATCTGTGTCCTCTGGTTCTCGATCTTTCTGCCAATGGGAACAGTTTCTCTCTATCTACTCTGTCTAAACCCCTCATGATTTTGAACACCTGTATCAAATCTCCTCTCAACCTTCTCTGCTCTAAGGAGAACAACCCCAACTTTTTTAGTCTATCCACATAACTGAAGTCCCTCATCCCTGGAATAATTCTCATAAATCTTTTCTGCACCCTCTCTAAGGCCTTCATATCCTTCCTAAAGTGCAGTGCCCAGAATTGGACACAGTACTCTAGTTGAGGCCGAACCAGTGTTTTATAAAGGTTCATCATAACTTCCTTGCTTTTGTACTCTATGGGCTGGATTTTGTCTTGGGGTCGGGTTGGGGTCGTGTAATCCGCATTTCGTGTTTCCCCCCCGACTCCAGATTAATGTGGATGCCTGATGCAATTTTCACTTAATTGGGCAATTGAGTTGGAGCATGTGGGAACCCATGAACTAATTAGTGTTTTCAGTCTGAAAGTCGCCTCTGATGATGTCATCATTGCTGACTGCCTAGTCTCAGAGACTGTTGGTGAGAGAGGACCTGCCTGGCTTTTGATGTGAGAGAGAGAGAGAGAGAGAAGAGAGAGAAAGAGAGAGAGAGAGAGAGAGAGAGAGAGAGAGAGAGAGAATTTTTTTGCCAAGCAAGTCCTCCCAGACAGTCTCTGAAGACATTCAATGCAGCAGCATCAGAGGCGACGTTCAGACCTAATACTACTACCTTCATCACATCTCCGTTGTAATCGTGGACCTGCAGCCGATAGTCAGCTATCCACTTGTGCTCCCGCCAGGTTTCACTGGAGTGTTTCACACCAGGCGTGCTTCACGTCAGAAGAGAGTTAAACTAGCTACAGCATTTCAAAATGGCATTACAGAGCCAATGTAGAGCTTGTTAAGGGCTTTAATGGCCTCTCCCGCCTCTTGAAGGCGAGACAGAGTCGGGAACCCCGCGACTGATTATGTCAAAATTGTGTGGAGTCGGGATGGGGTCGGAAACCCCGACCCTGCAAATTTAACCCCCCACACGCCTCCAAACCCGACTCCATGGGTCATTCAAAATCCAGCCCAAAGCCTCTATTTATGAAGCACAGGATCCCGTATGCTTTTTTAACTGCTTTCTCAACCTGTCCTGTCACCATCAACGATTTGTGCACGTATATCCCCAGGTCTCTCTGTTTCTGCACCCACTTTAGAATTGTACCCTTTAGTTTATATTGCCTCTCCTCGTTCTTCCTACCAAAATGTATCACTTCTCACTTTTCTGCGTTAAATTTCATCTGCCATGTGTTCGCCCATTCCACCAGCCTGTTTATTTCTTCTTGCAGTCTGTCACTATCCTCCCCACTGTAGACAGATTCCAGATAATTTGGCTCAAAAATCTATAAAATATGTACATATTAGCAAAAAAAATTACAAAGGTGCTCAAGCAATTGAGGGGGCTAATTTTGAGCTGTCAGTTATTCTCATGTTTGCTTACTGCCAGGTGTGAAAATGGCAATTCAGGAATTAAGGCTACTTTGGGCAATATTACTTCCATTTAATGTGTTCCTATATTGCTTTAATAGGGCAGTACATGTGTTAAGCCAATGGACGAAAAACACTTAAGTCACATGTCATATTTTAAAATTTAAAATGATATACTCCATTGGAGCTCCAACTTACATTCCTACACGCAGATCAATGGGGTCATCTTACGAAATCGTACTGCTAGCACAATTTTGTAAAATTACCTTGAGTGTAAATATAATTCAGTACAACTGACTTTTATGTATTGCATTATTCTGAATGGGCACAATGGAATCATTTCCTGCTTGCAACCAGCACAAGTAAAGACATCCTCTAGATGAATGTATGAAGAATAGCTGAGCCTACAGGATGATGGAGCACTATGTTTGAATCATAGAAATTACAGCCCAGAAGGAGGTCATTTGATTTACTGTGGCTGTTCTAGTTCAAGCTCTTCAACTGGAGCTATCAGGGTAGGTTTACCTTTTCATTGTGCCTGCGGGATCAGTGTTCCCCAGGTGCACTGAAGAGGTAAAAGGGGCAGAGATCCATTCTGTCAGGTCTCCTCCCCCGGCTCCTGCAGCCCTGGGATTTCTTGAGACTTTCCCAGAGCACATAACTGGGCAGCACTCCCATTATAATGAGGTGAGAGGGGATATTCCCGGCCATCTTCTTCATTTTCCGATGCCTGCAACCATTAGGTGCCCCAGACTAGAGGCGCCTGAAGATACCTGGTTCAAGCACTGGCCCTGGGACCCCAATGGATTGACAGTCTGGAAGAGTCCAGGGGACAGGCCAAAGACTGTGTAGGCAAAGTAAGAATCTTTGTTAAACCCCAAATACAAGTGGTTTCCTCACAGGCATTGTGCACCTGAAGTGTTCTGAGCCTGTTGGGTGCCAATAGAAGAAAATCTACCCTATTTACATTAACCCCATTCCACTGTTCTTTCCCCATCAAATAGTTAAACCGATGGAGTTAAATGGAGTTATAAGCTCTGCCTTAACAGCACTTGTATTACAATTCAGAGCCAATACTGTGCTTCCTGCTCCCATTGCGGAGTGGCGCTTGCAGGGAGCTTACCACTTTGCTCATATTTTCCCGTAATTCACTCTCTTTTACATCCTAACGACACTATGTGAAAAAATTGTAACTTTTCCCTTTGTTTTTCTAATGATAGTTATCATTCTATGTCCTCATTACTGGTTTGCCAACCTGTGGAAAGAATCTTTCCTTATTTACTCTCAGGATCTTTAATATTTTTGAAAACCTCTATTAGACCCCTCTGAACTTTTTCTATTTAAGTTATCTAGCAAAAAAAACCCACCTTTTTTTAGCCTTTTGCCATATAACCTCTCATTACTGGTATAATTCAAGTGAATTTTCACTTTACCTTTGCTACAGTCCTGCTTTCACCTTTCGCTGTAAAAACTGCTGCAAAATATTTATTAAGCATTTTTGCATTTCCCTAACACTTAAGCACAACATGGCCTCTTTCATGTCTAAGTGGTCCTACCCCTTGTTCCATTATCCTTTGACTCATTACATCCTTTTTATGTTGACTGCCAGACTTCTTTCATACTCCCTCTTAGCCTTCTTGATCTTTCTTTTTGCTTCTCTTCTATATTTTGTACATTTCTCATAGTTTATTTGGTGACTACGCATTCCATAAATTATGCCTGTTGCCCCAGGATGATGTAATCTGGAAACATGGCGAGAGTTCAAATGCACAAATGTAATAATTGTGAAAAACTAGAATACTTAGGGAAGGTATAGAAGATTGAGGGGGCGATCTTATCGAGGTAATTAAAATGTTAAAAGGATTTGATCGGGTACATCCGAAGAAACTATTTCCTCTGGTGGGGGAATCAAGAACAAGGGGACATAATCTTAAAATTAGAGCTAGACCATTCAGGAGTGAAATCAAGAAGCACTTCTTCACACAAAGGCTAGTGTAAATCTGGAACTCTCTCCCCCAAAAAGCTGTTGAGGCTAGGACAATTGAAAATTTCAAAATTGAGATCGACAGATTCTTGTTAGGTAAGGGTATTAAGGGCTACAGAAGCAAGGCAGGAAGATGGAGTTAAGATACAGATCAGCCATGATCTAATTGAATTGTGGAATATGCTTGAGGGGCTGAATGGCCTCCTCCTGTTCCCATGTTCTATCCCCACCATTTCCTATTCATTAAAATTAACAGGTGAAAATCATGGAGGGCACGTACTCATATCACAATATGTACTCCTGGCAGGTAAGACTGTGCATCGGGAGTATGAACTCATAAATGTTCCTCTATAGTGTTATTGTTTTCAGTCTATGGGCTAAAATGTGGGATGTCTCTTCTGCACAGTGGGCTAGCCAATGAGGAGGAATCAACACTAATTTTGCTGCAATTAGGAGCTAATTAAGTCTATCAGATAACACCGGAAAGTCAAAGTTCGCTGTTTACTCACCTAACCGATGTAGATTTAGGCATTACTGAGAAAAGTCACTCTGTTGCAAGCGTTCTGCAAGGACTTAGGATGAGAAGACATACACTTCAAGGAATTGATGGTTCCCCTCTCGAACTTTCTGCTGCATTAAGCGTAGGAGGTGGTGGCTTAACCAATGTATATGAGACATTAAATAACCTTGCCAAACTGAACTGATTTTTTCTTTCTTGATTTAATGTATAAATTATATAGAAGAAGTAGAAAGCAGTCTGAGCATTTCCAGTGCTTCAGGCAACTGGAACATTGTTCTATCACTGAAATATATTGTTAAAATGTAAATATTCAATAAAGTTTGACGTTAAAGTTTATATTGTTACCTGGTGTAATGCTGCAGCTTTGGGTTAGATAACTGGAATTCTCACAATTTATTTAATTTGTGGACTAAGTTGATGCAATAAGGCAATTAAAACAACAGCTTCTCATGACACCACAATATATAACGGTGAAACTAATGCTTGATGGTTGACAAATAAAACAAAACAAAGTATGTTCTTGCACCGAGCTGCAATACCGGAATAATGTATCACCAACACTTCACAATGCAGTAATTGCCTTTGTTTCTGACATGCAAGAACCAGGATTACCTCAATGCCCATTTCAAATAACCGAGATTAGTACATCATAGGAGTGATTTGTATGTTAAATCTTCATAACGTAAGAAACTATTCTGCTCACTGAGAAGTCCTCCAGCAATCTAAACACTGGGTTCAGCAGGTGGGAGGCGCCTGAGTTTAAGAACTCCTGATTTTGATGTCCTACCCACACAATTCCCACAGATGTAAACAATTACACCGAGAGGAATTTCAAAGCTCTTGTTACCATGGTGATGAAAGAAATGTAGTGGATGTTATGTACTTAGAATTTCAAAAAAGGATTTGACAAAGTTCCACAATGTAATTAAGTGGCTCTGGTAAAAGGTCGCAGGGACCAATAATTGAAGCACTGAACCCATAATACCCCTTGAGTACATGCTGATCAGGAGGCTGCCATGAAAACTAAATAAAAACTAGGGCACCCCTGCCCTTTGCTCCCGGCAGCCCTGGATCCCTTGCACCAATGTCCCCCTTGCTCAATGCCCCTCTGCCTGTTGTCCAGTGTGTCCCTCCCAGCATACGGAAAGCGCCTAGCACACAATAGGCAGCCAGCAACCTGTCAATACAGCCCTGCTCGGATCAGAAGTAAATTATATTGATGGGCTGACCTTGCCTTATTTGGTGAGCTCAGTCCATTTGTGCACAAGCATATGAACTGAGTTTACCCTATAATTAAAAAAAGAGTAAATAGAGATTCTGGGCACAACTTTTTCACACACAATAATTTAGGACATTGAGGCAAAAAGTACAAATGGGTTCAAGAAACAAGAAAATGAGTTTCTGGAGGCCACTGCTGTATATGGTGAGTAAGGTGGAAATCCACCAAAAAAGGGGCAGGCCCAGACAGACATTCACTTTTTGGACATGTCAGCAATCTAAAGGTTAAAATCTCTATTAGGATTGTTTCCGCAATCCTATGTTCCCAGCGGGGCAACTGCTCAGTCACAAGGAGAGCAGGTTGGAGTTAGAGCTACAACTGTAGCCCCAGTCATCTGACCTGTGGTCCCTGTGAGCATGGCTCCCTGCTGGGAGCAAGGGATTGTGGAATCACCTCTATAATGTCTTCTTTTCTCTTGGCATCTATTATTTATTTTGGAGATAGGATTATGCTTTTTTTTTAAAAAAAGGCTCATTGCTGAAAACTGATTTTTAAAGCTATTCTTTCAACCAATCAGAAGCTCAGACATTGAAGACAAATCTTGTGATAATCAACCGATGGGATTTTTATTCATCAAAAGAGGAAAATGAGTAAATCGACTGAGGGCCCCTGGATACTGATGACCACTTCAAATACTTTGGGCTGATGTTGCACTCCTTTGTGAACTGTGTATTTGCTCATAAATGGAGCAGTCTGCTTGCCATTTACAAACAATGAACTTTTTTTTTACTTGTTCATTTATTTTAACTTATTGAAAGTAATGGTCCTTAGATGTAGAACAAAACCACGCCACATAAGAACAATTCTCATATCACAGGGAAGCAGAATTAATTTTCCAGCTTTTGAAAATGCATCCAGGGCAAAATATTTCTCAATATTCCAGTTCTAATTATTTAAATGTACAACAAAAATTGTCATTTTGTCTTTGTAATGCTTACGCAATGATGATTAGAACCCTTTACCCATCGTGATGTCTTTTAGTCACAATCTTTTGTTTCCTTAGCATAATTGTTTTGTATTATAATATTTTTCTATATACAGGAACATAGATCATATTACTTAAATTATCTAGAATGATTTCAGCTGATAATAGTATGATTGTGGCATGTATTTAAAAGGGTAATTTGACTACCGGAAAAGATTAATTTCACTAATAACAAAAGTACCATTAGCACTGAGGTTTGTCCTTGCCATCAGTGACATTTTTGTAGCAGAAAAACAGAAAAGCATCCATGTACTGTTTTGTTTGTAACTGTGCCGAGCTTCATTAATATTATCAATGAAGTAATCATACCTTAATACTCTATAGAAATGGATATTTTAAGAGCTTTAGAGTATTATAGTCAGGTGTGGATTGGGGGAAAAAACATTTACTTCATCCTTTGTGTAGCTATTTCTTTGACAAAAACGAGTTTCCTCTTTGAAAATTCATGAACGTTAAAAAAATAACTAAGTAATGATTTTATTTTGAATGTACAAAAACACCAAATTATTTATTTTAGCAGTTAGGTTTCATATATCAGCTTTGTATTATTGATCCAAAATAATATTAATTTTAATATTTAGTACATTTTTAAATAGATAATATAAAAATTTCTAAAAGCTATTTGATATAAAATGGAAATTCCAGCAAGAAGATTTTGCCATACTTTCTGGGAGGGAAAATGCATTCAAAATCAAGGAAAGTTGCATTTTAAAACACAGGATTCACTGAACTCCTCTTTACATTTTAGCATATACTTTACAATAGACCCTTCACATCTTAGGTTACTGTTTTTGTACTAATAGGCTTTTAGAGACCATTAGATATCACCAGTATACATACTGAAAGTGGCAAAATTCCAAAAGCTGGGTCCTGCTAAAGAGTTTGAATAATCCAGTTCAAGTCAGAGCAAAGGGAGGGACCAAACCTTAGATAATTCATAATTGCAGTTCTGACGAAACGTCAGTGACCTGAAACGTTAACTCTGTTCCTCTCTCCGCAGATGCTGCCTGACCTGCTGAGTATTTCCAGCATTTTCAGTTTTTATTTCAGATTTCCAGCAGCACAGTATTTTTCTTTGGTTTTAGATAATTTATGTATGCCCATTACAGCCCTAAACTACCCCTTTTTTATCTATCACTAACACTTTGAATGCCTCCCTTTCATTTCGCAGTTTTGGTTTATTTCCCAGAGTGTGACACATCGGGCTGGATTTTCATTGACCTGTGGAGGCGGGTTTGGAGGCGTGTGGGGGGTTAAAATTGCGAAAACTGGCGGGCGGGCACAAGTCTGCCTCCATGCAATTTTCATTAAATCGTGTCTGCTGGTCCCGACTCCATCCCGCCTCTAAGAGGCGGGATAGGCTGTTAAGGCCCTTAACAAGCACTAAATTGCCTCTATAATGCCATTTTGAAAGGCCTTTGTGATTTTAACCCTTGTTCTACATGAAGCACGCCTGTTCTGAACTACGATTGTGAAACCTGGCAGGGAGCACCTGGCAGGGAGCACCTGGCTGGATGGATGGATGGATGGATGGATGACATATCTGGGAGTGGTGGTGTAAAAATATCTGGGAGCAGACTTAGGACTGCTGCTGCTGCTCATTTTGCAGGTCCTCTCACAGCAAAGGCCAGGCAGTCTTTGAAGACCTTCAATGCAGCAGCAATGATGACATCATCAAAGGCAACTTTCAGACTGAAAACACTAATTGGGTCATGGGTTCCCACATGCAGGAACTCAATTGCCCAATTAGGTGAAAATTGCATCAATCTCCCACATCCAATTGCAGTCGGGTGGATAACACGAAAAGTGGATGACACGACCCCAACCCGCCCCAGTATCAAAATCCAGCCCATCCTGTTTCATTCCCCAGCTATCATTTCTTTTAAAAATCAGTGGAAGTTGTGTAGATCCTTCACTTTTCAATTATACTGTATGGTTTGATGACCAAGTTACACCACTACTTGCTTCTGTTCACTAACACTCATATGGATGATTGCTGAATTGAAAACAGTACTCTGATTGGATTTTGACTGAATAAATTTAGATTTACTTCCAAAATCTAATTGTTGCCAGTTTGGATCATTTGAATTATGATTTGCCTACCCTTTATTTGGGTTCTCCGAATGGTTGTGAGTGTATCTATTGAGTAGCTGAAATATACAGACCAGAAAGCCCTATATTTTGAATGCCAGCTTATGCTGAGGTAGCTGATCTCAGCCAGGGCAGTGGTAGGAATGTTACAATTTACTGCAGAATTCCTGGGTTAAGGAGAGTAAGATTTAACAGGGATATGATTGGTATCCAGTGACCCCTGGTGCAAATGTATTATAGGTGAGGACAGGAATAAACTTGACTGTGATGCCCCCACAGTTGAATAGTCTACAGTGAAGGCTCACACATGACTAATTCCCACTGAAGCATGGTACCAGCGGGTGTCTTGTACCTGGGAAACCATAATCTGGTGAGGAATCAATGTCTTCACGTAAAGAGTAAGAAGAAGATTTGACAAGATAAAAACTACTGGCTAAAATATTGAACTAGCAGGAAACAAAATATCCCTTGTATTTTCACAGTCACTTTTTTTTAATACCAAATGTTTATCTTGAATGCTAGTGGTTGATAGTACTTTGGAACTCTACTGATTAGTATATCAGTATTCCTAATGGCCTATGAAGAGTTCAGTTTGCTATGATCCAATGTGTGCCAGAGCCTCACATAACCTTGGAAAGTAGGTTTCCTTCTACACTCACCAGCCTCAGTTTAAAGACTTCAGATTCAAAGCAGTTCCAGATTTTGGACCCTTGGGATGGATTCTGCTCTGTGATTCTGCTGGACAGGATAGCAGTGAAGAATGAAAGGAAATTCTGGTGGTAAGGCCGACTGCCCAACTGCATTCCCTGCCTATGCCCCCTGCTGCTGACCCTTCCACTGACCCTGCCCCTACCCCTGCCCCTGCCAGAACCACCGTTGGCCGCTCCTTCTCCACAGTGGCTGAGGCCCAGGTCGTTGCCGGATTTTTTGTAAGCAATGAACAGTTATTTTATGTGATTATAATATAATGCTGTGTTCCACGTCCCAGTCCCAGTTTTCTTCCTCCCTCTCCTGAAGAGGCTGAATTGTGGTGGGGTACAATCGAACAGGTCCCAGCAGCTCTTTGTTACCTTGCCCAAGTGGCCATTGCTTCATTTGTTAGACTATACAATGTCAGCAGGCTATTTTACCATGGAGTACAATCCTGTTGTCATCCGATGCACTTTCTAACAGAGTCGCTTGATAGTGATCAAAAGCAGGAAATCTAGCTCATTGTTTCTCTCTCTAGCTCTAGAATACTGAGACCAGATCTAGTGACCGATTGCTGCCCAGGCTAAGGTCAGCTAACTCGAGCAGACTGGGAATGCAAATCTGCTTGGAATGTGATAAAAACTGATCTTAATTATACAAATTAATCAGACTTTTCTCATAACTATTTTTAACTCTTTTTAGGCCCTGCAATTTTATAAAGTACAGTTAATGAGAGACAAAAGTGTTCTGATGAAGGGTTATACCTAAAATATTAACTTGCCTGTTCTCTCCACAGATGCTGTTTGACCTGCTGATTTTGTTTGATAACGCTCCTGTGAAGCGCCTTGGGACGTCTTTATGTTAAAGGTACTATATAAATGCAAGTTGTTGTTGTTGTTGAGTGTTTCCGGCATTTTCTGTTTTTATTTCAGATTGCCAGCATCCACAGTTCTTTTACTTTTTAATACAGAAAGTCAGCTAGTTTGACACGTGGAAACATTTATATGGCAAGTTTGTGAGTGTTGAGTTTTGCCGACATGTACCTTTAGACAGTACAGACAGGAAAGAGCTGCTGATTACCACTTTTTTGGTGGTTTTGAATGTCTCATCAATAAAACCAAAATTGGCATTGTACCCAAATAACTCGATATACAGTATCTGATGCTGGACCTAGACAAGCCTTTTGGCACTAAATAAATAGAAAGCAGTCCAATGCAAGGAGCTTAGTGCTGAAAGCAGCCTGAACAAATAATTACGTGTCTCTTTGGAAAAGTGATAGACTGCACCAGTTTCTCTTAGGGTGTTAGAACCTTCTTATTCAGTCTGAAAGTGCCTATCCATTTAAGAGGTACACAATGACTGTGTGTGTGTGTGTGTGTGTGTAAAGTCCTTCCTTCCGTGGAGGTTTGGCTAAATGATACTGCAGCTTTTAATGCTGTACACTCAAACTTTGCTAAAGCCCCTAGAGTCCAGATCATATTGGCTGGGAAATCCTTATAAAAACATGACTGAGTTTGCAGATAAATGGCTAGGAGGATTTAATCATTACAGCCATTAATGCATACACCATGAGAATGTATTAACTAGAGGGAGTTTATTTTTTGTCAAGTGCTCTTTAAATTACCTGCAATTCTAAATACATTATTCTGGTTTGGGTTAACATTGCAGACTATTTTGTATGACAGGACTCAAAACATTTTAATCGAAATTATTATTAGGTACAGTATGGTCCACATTTTGAACATATCTGATGAAAGGTCATCGACCTGAAACATTGGGCTGGATTTTACCAACCTCGGCGGGTCCGTGGCGGGCGATGTCGGTGGTGGGTCCCGGCCTCGCTGTTGGCTTCAGCCCGCTGTCCAAAATGATTTTCCCCTGATTGGACTTGTTAAGCCCGCCCAGCACATTTGCCGGCCAATTGAAGGAAGTGGGTCTGATGATGTCATTTGATGACGCGTCATCAGCCGGTTTCCTTAAATGGACCATGCACAAATTTACTTTGGCAGTTGTACTGTCAGTGTTCTACAGCATTGAGGTGCTGCAAACACTGACAAGCACTGCACAAAGGTGCACGGCTGTACCCAGGCTCTCCCATGACTCCTTCCATATTCTTATGGGGGGAGTCACAGCGCGCAGGGAGGTCCTCTTCCCTTCCAATGGGCAGAAGAGACCACCCCAGGACACCAATGCAGCCTGGTTGCACATTGCACAGAAGGACACAAGCAGGGATGTCATAAGGAGGACCAGGCTGCAGTGGCGCAAACCTTTCAATGATCTCAGTAGATCACAAAACGTTACTGCAAAGCCACACTCAACCTCATCCTGCTGTGCCACTCATCACATCCCCATCACTCTGCCTTCCCTACCCTACTCTTGTACATCCTTACTCATACCAACTTATCTTGCACCTCCACCCATCCCTCTCTATCTACATTATCACTTCCCCATCTCACTAGCCACCCGTCACACCCACCCTCATCCTAGTCCAATCATACCAACTAACAACACACAAGGGTAGGCACTTGTGTGTTTTAGCCAATGTTCATTTGAAGTTTCTGTTAATGTGCTGTCAAACATTGAAATCTTTATTTTCAACACTTTGCGTTCTTGGACAGATTTATGTGAACCTTTGGAAGTGGCTTAGTGAGTTGCAGTGAATGGTGAGACATAACGGTACCCCCGCAATGGTGATGAGTGTGAAAGGAATGGCTTGGGCATTGTAGGGATGCTTTATGGTTTTGGTGTGGGGTGGTGCCAACCTGGCGCATCATGTGGCAACCAGTGTCTACAGCATCAAGTGAAGTAAATCTGGCCATGGTGAGGCCATCCCTGGTGTCCTGGGCAGCAATGTGGTCGGGTGCTGATGCCCTGTGTTCTGTGCAGCATCAGTTGATTGCGGAGAAGGTTGGTGTTGTTGGTGCTGCTGGTGTGCCTGGTGCTGCTGTTGTTGGGGCTGATCTTGGTGGAATTCTGAGGACCAAGGTGAGATAGTTTCAAGGGCACCTATGCTGATGTAATAGATGGCAGGTGAACTTAAGATGACAGAAGCAATCTGTCAATGGTGAGAGAGGTTGTTCCAATGACATGACACTGGATTTAGAGTTTACTCCAAACACTTGCAACCTTCATAAAGCTCAATCTGTCTTCCAAATGCAGTAAGCAACAGCTTCTGAGCTTGGAATGTGAACAGATGTGAGATGAGAGCTTTTATAGCACATTCCAAGCTGTCAAGTAATGAGATGATTCCATGGTCATACAACTCCCGCTCAGCTTACCTGACGTGATCCCCAAGCAGTGTGGACCCCCGTGGGGGACCTCGTAAACTGTAAAGGTGAGCTCAAAATACTTCTAAATGGGCTGTTAACAAGGTCATAATGACTTGAATTGCCTCCCCCACTGCTGTGTGTCGGGTGTGTTCAGCGCTGACAGACCCGACATCTGGGAAAGGCCTGCTGCCCAAAAAATGTTTTAACAACAGTCCGCCACCGAACACACCTGCTGACCCCCCGAAAAATCCCCCCATTAATTCTGTTTCTCTCTCCACAGATGCTCAAACAATTTATCCCCTCCCCGATAGGGCATCTGCCCTTTGAGGGCTGCTCATACTGGCACAATTTCTCATCACCTCCTTTGGCAAGCTTATAAAGCCAGGCACAATATGAGCTGGAAGCTCACCCTGAACAATTAATCATCCAATAATTTAAGGGATTTCCTGAGGTCAGACCAGCATGATATTTCACCATGGTGTTGCCGCTTTAGCACCCATATTAGACATTACATCCTTACTACATAGCTGAAGTTATTACAAAATCACTTTGTCACTGAACGTTCAGCACTGAAATGTCTTTGCTATAAAGTAGAGTTATGATTATTTATTCATCTTAAAAATACATAAGAACCTAAATCAGTTGAGTTTGAATCCCCAGTAGATATCCTGATTATGCACAGGGCTCTGGCCAGGCGGCACTTAGAGTATAACGTACAGTTCCGGTTACCATGACATAAGCAGGCCATTCAGGCAGTGCAGAGGAGAGCTATATGGGGCTAAATTCAATAGCCCCCGAAAACGGGCACGGGTATCGCGATGCGTGATTAGACCCCGCCCATTGAGTCCGATGCAGACAACATGCAGCCCAGCGCTAAACACGCTGTTGAGTGGCTGCACGCCTGAGCAGGGGGCCAACTTTGTGACAGACTAGCACCAGTTAAAGCTAGCCTGCACTACTTAAAGCCAGTCTGCACCTCTTAAAGGGGAGGTGCATTCTGGCTGGAGCAGGTGCTGGAAGTGGCTGGGGAAGAAAGTCTGACCTGCAGGAACACTGACTAATGGTGCAACAGGGGAGAGAGCGTGCTCCAATATTCTCAGATGCTGCACTGGAGGTCTTGGTGGAGGAGGTGGACAGGAGGAGAGAGGTCTTCTATCCACAAGGGGCCAGGTGGCCCGCCAGAAAAATTCTCAGAAGGCAGTGGGAGCAGATAGCCCTGGCGGTCAATGCCAGATGTCAAGCCCTGAGGACCTGGCTACAGTACCGCAAAAAGTTCAATGGCCTTACACAAGTGGTCAAGGTCAGTGAATTCATGTTCAAATGCCATATCCCACCAACTGCAGCACTAGCCTCACACACTGCTCAATGCTCCACACCCCCATCACTCACTTACCAACCATCTCTATTAAATAGGACTCATACCTCTCATTCATAGCTTCGCCTCACCTTCACATACTTTGCACTGCTGTAAGCCTCACACCCACATCTCACAGCTTGCACACACTGTTAGCTATTCAACTATGACAGGCACATCACCCAAACACTTTGCACCATACTCACAGACACACTTCTCTCTCTCTTGCAGGATAAGTTGGCACATAAACGACGGCAGCACGAGCTAACCGGTGGGGGACAGGCTCACCTGCATCACCTCACCCCGAAGGAGGAGACAATGTTCGCCATCATTGGAGCAGCCATCGCTTAGCCCATGGCCAGCGGCGGGGCTGAAACAATCAAAGATGACGGTATCCTCATAACTAAACCTCCTTCTCTCATGCCACTTTTCCCTCATCTCACAATCTCATCTGATTTGCAAGCTGCAGATGGTATAAACATGCACCTCTTGCTTTCCCCCTCCCCTCCCCTCACCACACCACAACCCTACTTTGTGCCTTTCTCCTTTAAGATACCTAAGAAATGCAACCTGGCCAGGCAGTGGTAGAGGAGCAAGAACTGGAAGAGGAAGAAGGCACTGATGATGAAGACACAGCACTTTCACTCGATTTCACACTCACAGCCACCAACTCAGATATTGACACTCCGCGTACTTTAAAGGATAGCTTATACACGGGACCTGCACGTGGTGACTCTTTCTTTATCATAGGCATTTTTAAAGGGGCACAACAAATAAAAAACTGTGAATTAACATAAATTTGAAAGGAACCTTAACAAATCAAATTAAAATTCCATTGCCGGTGGTGATGATGCACTCTAGTCCCTGCGGTGCCCACCGGTCGCGGAAGGCCTCGAGCATGCCGGTGGACACCACGAGCTCCATCTCCGAGGCCACCCGGGCGCGAACATAGCCGCGGAAGAGAAGCAGGCAGTCGGGTCGAATGACCCCCCTCCTGCACGTGGTGAGGCACCGGGCACGAATTGTTAATTGTATTCAATTGGGTGTTAATTGTATTCAGGTGATGGGTATTCTCTCCGGTGCTTATATATAGGGGAGTAGGCTGGGGAATGGTTGCAAGCTTATCTTGGGAGTGCACAGTATGTACCTGTGTGTCACTGTGAATAAAGGTTTCTAAAGACTAGGGGGCAATTTTGCCAGCCCTGGGGAGGTGGGTATGGGGGCGGGACTGCCAGGAAAATGGCAGAATCTGCGGGCGGGTACCCATCCCGCCCTCAACCCGCCTCTGTGCCATTTTCCCAGGAGGCGGGTACCCGACCCGCGCTGGGAGCCGCCTCCTTGAAGCGGGAAGGGGATTAGTGCCAATTAACTGCCTGTTAACAGGTAGTTAACAGGCAGTTTTTTCGATAATCCCTATTTTGCCACTTAAAGTGTGGGCTTCCCGATGGCTCCGAACCTCGCCAGGGTCAGCGAGGCGAGCTGTGGGTCTGCAGGGGTCGGAGGGGCCGAGATGTCTGGTGTGCAGGTGAGTGATGGGTGCATGTGTGCAGAGGTAAGTGTGTTAGGTGAGTCTTAAGTGTTTTAAAAGCTTTACTTACCTTTGCTTCTTCCTCCAGGCTTCATCCCTTCAGGTCTCGGGAGTCCCTCATCTCACCGGCAGAGAAAGCAGAATGGGCAGAGAAAGCAGAATGGCCGCTGCATTCTCAAATGCATCAGCCTTCTGCTTTCTGCTCAGGACAGATCTCTAAGTGAGCCTGTGTCCCAGGACTCAACTTAGAAGACAGATTGTCAGTGTTTGACAGCTTCACAGAGCTGTCAAACGATGACAATTCATCTGTCAAAAGCTCTTACATAGAAACATAGAATCTAGGAGCAGGAGTAGGCCATTCGGCCCATCGAGCCTGCTCCACCATTCAATACGATCATGGCTGATCATCCAAGTCCAGTACCCTGTCCCTGCTTTAATCCCCACAGTACACATATCCCACCCTACCCCCGTAACCCCACGTATTTAATTCCCCCTAACATATCCCATCCTATTCCCATAACCCCACATATTTAATCCCCCCCTAACACTAAGGGTCAATTTATCATAGCCAAATCAACCTAACCCGCACATTTTTGGACTGTGGGAGGAAACCGGAGCACCCGGAGGAAACCCACGCAGACACGGGGAGAATGTGCAAACTCCACACAGACAGTCACCCGAGGTCAGATTCGAACCCGGGTCCCTGGCGCTGTGAGGCACCAGTGCTAACCACTATGCCACCGTGTTGCCCCTAAACAGATGAAACGTCATTCACTGATGTCACCAGTAACCGGCTTTCCCTTAATTGGCCTGCTAAGCCCGCTGGTCAATCAAGGGAAAATAGCATTGATTGGCCGGACGTCGATGGAGGCGGGACTAACACCCGACAAGCAGCAGTCCCGCCTCCATCATGTCCCCATTGGCAAAATCATCCCCTAGGCTTTAGTATTCCTACTGGCTCTGCTGGACAGTAAGGAGAAGAGGAGCGATTTGCTTGCTTGTTGGCTTTCTGTATTGGGAGAGGGAAAATGCGAGAGAACCACAACTACAACTTTTGCAACTGGAAGAAAATAACATCTATTGGAAGGATGGAAGACTACTACCAACCAAAGATCAATATTAGGTGCACTTTCTCTTCAAGACGATTACCTATAGGTGGGGGGAGGAAAGAAGATAAAGGCTGAAAGATCGTGAGGTGGGTGTGTGCATGCTCTTTCGAAATCAACTAGGCCACACACACTTATAAACACCGCCCCCGCCCCCCCCATTGCCTGAACCCGAACAGCTGGAGCTGCCTGGGTGAAGTTTTGGTGGAGGACTGTGCCTGGGCAGTTCCAGCTGTCCTGCATGAAGACATCTCCTCCCCCTACCAGGAAGATCCTAAAGACTTGTATTTAACAACTAGAAAGTGCACCCCTGCAACACACCCACCCACCCTCCCATCGAACCCCATTTTGAGTGGTGACCCCACCTCTGCAGCCTCCCTCCTTCCTTCCTTCACTCTTCTCACTCTTAAGAGGCAACCTCTCCCTTTGTTATTATTATTGTTTCCTTCACCTCGTTTGAGCAGAGGGGAGAAGGCGCCTCTCCCATCCTGACATCACAAGGAAAGGTGTTTTTTTTCCTTTATTTTTCTAAAACCCCTCTGTTTGAAAGAAAGGCCAAATTAATCCCAGGCCTAAAACTTGGGGTGAGTGTAGCCCTTAATTAACAGCAATGGCGACTCCATCTTCATCGGTGATGGGGCAAGCAAGGACATACGCAGGCATGATAGATACAGCCACTCCTATTGCCCTGTCACCTTTCATCCTTATCACCAAAAAAATCGCGTAAAGAGCTACACTCACTCCAACATGACCATCGAGACGTGCGTCAAAGCCGTGGCTGGGGATTTTGGTCCTTCAGCTATCGAGTTGTCTTGAAAATGTACGGGAAGGCTGTGTTCTTCTGTATCTGAGTGGGTGGTGTTTCTGGCCCTTAATAAGGGGCTCATGGTGGGCGGGACCTTCCTGCTGGTGAAAGCTCTCGAAGCCACCGTGCAGCAAATGTCCCGCCCTTTATCCCCAGTGAGCACCTCCTCCCCCACCTACGTCAACTGGGGGAGGTGAGGTTGGGGACAGCACTGATCCCGCTCGGCTTCAGGGAGGCCAGCTTCCATCATGTCTTCTCCTTCCGGCGCCAGCTTTCCGTTCAGCTGGCGAGGGAGGAGGACACTGAGGGTGGATTTGTGGTTAACTACCAGCGTCTTTTGGACATCAGACGATGTGTGGTGCCATGCCTGCAAGGAGGTGGGGCATGTACGTAAAAACTGCCCCGTCTCCAAGGCCGCCAAAACAACTAAAGCGGCCAGGGCTGTCACCGCCCCCGTCCACGCCCCCGTCCCCACGCCAGTAACACCAAATGCATGGCCGACGACAGAAGCCAATGTCATCGCAGCCTCCGGCAGGGAGGGGGAAGAGCATCTGCATGGAAGAAAGGCACGGAGGAAGACTAAACACCTTGGGCTGAATCCCCAGAGAGCGCATACGGTCTCATACCCGCGCTCATTCGGGATCCTGATCCCGTGCCCGCGAGTGCTCATAGAGTTTTGTGGGAGGACCTGCCGAAGGCCAGCCTAAGGGCGCCGAACAGCTTGGTGCTCTGCTAAGCCTGGCGGAGCTGACCAGTGCCCTCAGCCAACACTCGGGGGGCAAGTCCCCGAGGCTGGACAGGCTGACCATGGAGTTCCACAGGGCATTCTGGGACGTCCTGGGGGACGACTACGTGCGGGTACTGGGGGAATGTCTGGTGACCGGGGAGATGCCCCTTTCTTGGTACAGGGCAGTCATCGTCCTGCTGCCCAACAGGAGCGATCTCCGCCTACTTAAGAAATGGTGCCCATGTCTCTCTCCTCGGCATGGACTACAGGGTCTTGGCCAGGGCAATGTCTGCTCACCTTGGCACCATGCTGGCCCACATGATCCACCCAGACCAGTCCTACACATTCCCGGGTCGGACCATCCATGACAACATCCATCTGATCTGGGACCTGGTCCACCATTCCCAGAGTGCTGGTTCGGTGGTCGCCTTCCTTTTCCTGGATCAAGCTGTTCGACAGGGCGGATCATGAGTACCTCTTCGTGACTGTGCGCACATTCGGGTTCAGGACATATTTTGTCACCCGGATCCAACTTCTGTACGGTGCTGTGGAGTATCTGATTAAAGTTAATGGGTCTTTGACAGTATCCCTTCACTTCGAGAGAGGGGTGTCAGGGATGCCAGTTATATACCTTCAGCACGGAGCCTTTTCTGCGCCTCTTGCGGAAGAGGTTGACGGGACTGGCTGTGCAAGGGCTGGGAGTGGAGGTTGTCCTCTTGGCTTATGCTGATGACATGTTCCTCATGGTCTACTCTGCCACGTCCTCTGTGAGGATCAGCTGGGAGAAATGTTCCAGACTCCTGGTGGGCCAGTGGCGGGTGGACTCCCTGCCGGAGGAGCTTAGGCCTTTTGCCTAGAGTACCACTCATCTCCTCTACCTGGGAATCTACCTTAGCCCTGCCGAGGAAGTCTGGCCGGCGAACTGGCAAGAGCTGGAGGCCAAGGGCACCACTCGCCTAGGGCATGGACAGGACTGCTCCGAGTGCTGTCCTACAGGGGTCGAGCACTGGTCACAAATCAACTGGTGGCCGCTATGCTGTGGTCACTTTGATCCCTCCCCGAGTTTGTCGCCAAGATACAGAAGAAGCTTGTTTACTTCTTCTGGGACAAAAAGAAGCATTGGGTCTCTGCCGCGGTTCTGAGTCTCCTGCTTAGGGAGGGCGTTCAGACGCTGGTGTGTGTGTGCACCCAGGCTGCGACTTTCCATCTTCAGACCCAACAGCAGGAGACTCAGAACCGCGGCAGAGACCCAATGCTTCTTTTTGTCCCAGAAGAAGTAAACAAGCTTCTTCTGTATCTTGGCGACAAACTCGGGGAGGGATCAAAGTGACCACAGCATAGCGGCCACCAGTTGATTTATGACCAGTGCTCGACCCCTGTAGGACAGCACTCGGAGCAGTCCTGTCCATGCCCTATAGAGATACCTGTACGTTGAGGATCCTCCCAGATGGTGTACGCTGGCGACTTTTTCTTCTGCCAGCTGCACAGCCTCAATTATGATATGCAGCTCCTGTTTATAAAACTGCGGTGTAGCCGTGCCTCCTTGCAGGAGCTGCCTGTCTTTTACCAGGAACTGATCAGGATCTGGAACACTGTCGCCTCCAATCGGAGTTCTCTCCTATCAGGAGTGGCGTCTATCCTCCAGGAGCAGCTGCTCAGGAATCCGCACCTCCGCGACCGCAGTTTCAGGTGGCTGGCGGAGGGGAGCTCCCTGGTTGGCAAGGTGACCAGAGTCAGGGACGTACTGGATGGCAGAAGAGCGGGGTGAATGTCGTCAGAGGAGCTGGCACAGCACCTGTCTTGGCACGGCATCCGGTCGGCGGCCAAAGCCATCAAGATGTTAAAAGAGTCACTTGGCCTTGACTCCATTAGGTGTGTTGAGGAGGTTCAAGCGAGTGGAGCGAGCCCATCCGAGCTGACCCCCGTTCGGACGGAATTTCTTATCAGCACCAGGCCCTGAAACCTCCTCGGGAGCCGGCGCCTCACAGCTTGAGTCGTCTCTCGGAGATCCCTTCCGTGCCTTTCCACTCTGCACAAAGGGATTTCATGTACGGGCTGTCCTTGCACACCCTCCACTTTGTCTTCCTTGTCTGCCATTTGGATACGCCATCCGGAGGAGGTGGGGGTCCCCAGTGGAGGGCTCTCTATGCGGGCGTCCTCCCCTTTTCTATTGGGGACTTGACATGGGGGGTGCTGCATGGAGCAGTCCCGTGCAACAAATTTTGAAGTAGGTTCACGCACTCCCAGAATGCCTCCAATTTCTGTGGCCTGGAGGAGTCCGTGTTTCATGTGTACACCGAGTGTAAGAAGTTACGGCTTCTCTTCCAATTTTTGAAGGAGCTGCTCCTCAATTTTTGGTTGCACTTCAGTCCCACGCTCCTGATCCTTGGGCACCCGGTGCGGAGGGGAGCGGGCAGATCAGAGGACCTCCTTGTTGGACTGCTCCTGGGCCTGGCCAAGGTGGCCATTAACTGGTCAAGGCAGTGGTCGATCGAGGGGGTCGTTCGGCCCGACTGCCTGCCCCTCTCCTGTGGCAATGTTCACGTTCGGGTGTCTCTGGAGATGGAGCACGTGGTGTCCGCCAGTTCGCTTGAGGCCTTCCGTGACCGGTGGGCACTGGAGGGACTGGAGTGCTTCATCACGCCGGAAACAGAATTCTGATTTGATTTGTTAAGTTTCATTTAAATTCGGTTTAATTTGCGGTTTATTGGTTGTGCCCTGTTAAAAGGGGGCACTTGCTTCCTTTTTTAATTGGTGATGGCACCAGCCATCAATCACTGAAATCAACATATAAAAGGTGTAAGTAACTAAACGCTAGGCTGTAGTGTTCTATCCTTCACCACCTGGCTATCCGGCTTTTACACGAGTGGCCAGCAGCCAGGGCAGAGGGCGAGGATAGTGCAGGTGCCAGCTCTCCAGAGGGCGAGGTCGCACACAGGTTCTGTTGCAGAGGACTCAGATGACTGAAGAGTATGCACAATGAAATGCTTGGTGCATTGGCAGGCCAGCCAGAAAGCCTGCATGCAATGTCAAGGAGCATCGAGGAGCTCAGCACCAATTTGCACAGGGCTTTGCGCAGAGCTTGGAGCCCATCCTTTCCAGTGTGGCAGTGATGGCCAACTCCATTAACAAATTTGCGGACCTAACCATGATGCAGCGTCTGATGGCCGATGTCTCAGCTTCCATTGCAGCACAAGCAGAAGCCACCCAACATTTGGCTGCTGCAATGGAAGCTCAGATTGAAGTCATGCAAGCTCAGCTTGCTGCCACCGTGGCTGTGCTTACCAGCGTTCAAAGGGGCTTGCAGGGTGTCACAGCAGTCCAGCAAGCTGTCCTCCAACAGATTACTAGGATTGCTGAGGCGCCACCACGGGGGAGTGGCAATCGCTCCGTGGAGCACGAACCTGTTGTCCTCTCTCAGGATGACAGCATTCATCCTCCTGCCACTCCACCGGTGCCCTTATTGTTGCCCATCAGCCAGCCAGCCCAGACTGCTGCTGCCCATGGCAAGATGGTGCAGTCCGAAGCCAGGCCTTCTAGGCCCAGAGCTGCTTGAGGTTGTCCTCCAAGGCCATCTGCAGTCTCCCCCACTGACATTCAACAACCTTGCATCAGCCATGCTGCAGTGACTGGAGCAGCACTGTGTAGGAGCACTAGGATAGGCAAAGCCACATGGAAGACAGGCACTAAAGGAATGCTTGAGGGTGATTAGTTTACATTTGTATGCAATATGGCATGATTTCATTTATAAATTTGGTTTGTTTATTTTGTTTTGGCTTTTATTTTTGCATTATGGCCGAGCAGACGCTGTGATGGTCAGTGACAGAGGGAAGGGAAGGTGTGGGACTATTAGTGAGTGGAGAATTGGGGTTGCGGATACTGGTATCGCAGCCAGATGAGTCGCTCATGGACAGCCCGGCCAGAAAGGGGCTGTCTGGGTTTCCTCCTCCCTTTCTCTTCCTCTTCCTCCTCCCCCTCCTGCTCCTGCTCCTCAGCTGGTCAGCGTATGGCTGGTGACCAGGGCTGTGCCATCATGATGGTGAGGTTGTGCGGTATGCAGCAGACCACCACAAATCTTGACACCTGCTCTGCCGAGTACTGCAGGGTTCCTCCAGGGCGGTCCATGTAGCGGAAGCGTTGCTTCAGCATGCCAATGGTCTGCTTGATGATATTTCATGTGGCAGCATGGCTTTCATTGTATGAATGCTGCCCACGTGTGCGTCACGAGCCATGTTGTTAATGGATAGCCCTTGTCGCCCAGTAGCCACCCCCTGGTTTGTTGTGGTAGCTCAAATGCAGATGGCACAGCGGACTGCCGCAGAATGAAGGCATCATGACTGCTGCCAGGATACCGGGCATTGACCTGCATGATTTGCTGCGTATGGTCGCACACCAGCTGGTCATTGAGGGAGTGGAATCCCTTTTGGTTCTTGTACATCTCAGAGTTGACATGCAGCGCCCGTAAAGCGATGTGAGTGCAGCCAATGGCACCGTGAAACATGGGGAAGCCTGCAATCCTCATGAAACTGCGTGCCCGCTCCGCCTGCAGTTCTCTGGCCAGAGAGAAGGAAATGTATTCACCTTTCTTAGAATACAGAGCCTCATTACCTCCCTTGTGCAACAGTGGACGGCAAACTGGGAGATGTTGCAAATATCTCCTGCTCCAGCCTGGAAGGAGCCCGATGTATAAAGTGTCATGGCCACCATGACCTTCACAGCTACTGGCAATGCGGTCCTCACCCTGCTCTGAGGTTGCAGTTGTGGCTGCAGCAGGTGGCAGATTTCAGTGAGGACATCCTTGGTGTATCGCAGATGTCTGGTACACTGTTCCTCACTAAGGTTCAGGTAGGAAAATTGCTCCCTGAACACCCTGGGCGGATATTTTTTTATTTTTCTATTCGTTCATGGGATGTGGGTGTCGCTGGCAAGGCCAGCATTTGTCGTCCATCCATAAGGCCTCCTGCAAAGAGCCCTTATCTCCCTCCTATTCCCTCTTCCCGCAGCTTGTCAGGCACATTCTCCCTGTCATGCTGTAGGCCAAGTAGAATGCGTACTAGTGCACCCATGTCTTGAAGTCAGGACAAAGTCCTTCAGCACCTGCCATGCCACTCCCTGTAGACTTTAGCAATCAGCAACTAACCTGGAAGTAGTTGATGATCCCTTTAAATAGCGCTGCTGGTGCGTCCTTCCTGTTGCTGAACGTGTGTTCAGCTGTGCGAGCTTAAGAGAGGGCGCTAGTTCGAATGTTGAGCTCCAAAATGGCAGCGCTGGCATCAAATCAAATATGCCTACTCTGCATACTACCGGTGGATGCTCCCTGCACGTGCCCTAATGACCTGCCCAAGATGGCGTCCAGCACAACTCGTACCAGAAGTGTGCGTGTGCACCGTGGACGCCATTTTAGAAGATAAACGGCACTTGTAGCGTCTAAACAACGGGCGCTACTGAGCTGAATTTTGCGGCCTTAAGCTGTTTTTAGATATTACGGGGTAAAAATTGGGTAGCGCCCCCTTTGGGGCGCTACCTTCGCCGGGGCGCTAATTTTAGCGTCCTGAAAAAGTTAGCGCCGCTGCGGCCGATTTTCCCAGGTAGCGCCCCGAGAGGGAGGAGGGGCGCTACTGGAAGCACCCCGCATCCCTCTGGGGCGCTGCAAGCCAATATCACGGCACTATGTGCCGCAGCGCAATGCACTGTGGCACATTGCGTCACGGTACTACAGGCCTTCCTCCCCTTATTAAAGGAGAGGGGCCTGGTGCAGCGCGTCCTGGCACCCAGCTGGGCCACCAGGGATCGAGAGTGCCGGCAAACGAGCCCGGCACTCAAAAGGAATGCCGGGCTCACGGAGAGCAGCCGGCACCCCGCGGGGGGACTTCACAGGGGCTGGGGACAGCAACGGGGGCAGGTGCTGGCAGGCGGCCAGCAACAAAAATGGCCGCCCGCTACCTCCCCTTTAACTAGCAATGCCCCGGCCGCAGGTAGGCCCCCCTGACCCCGGCAGACATACTGTCCAACGGTAAGTCGGGGGGCACCACCCAATATTACAGCTGGGGCACAAGTGGGGCGCTGCGCACGGCGATGATGTCATCGCTGGCGGCGCAGCGCCACATGGCGCTAACAGTTAACCTCCCGCTGAATTTTGCGGGAGGCGTTAGCAGCGCCGCGCCCAGGTGCTAGTTGATTTGTGCCCCGTTAGCGCCCTCTTAGGGCTCTAACGGGAGGCGCAAATCAACTGAATTTAGCCCCCCACAGGTATAATCTATGAAGATCAACCTGATGAGCTGGGTCTCTTCAGTTTCAAAAAGAAACATTTGAGTGATGACCTTATCCAGGTAGATGAGAAAATTAATGGGAAAAGGAAAGTACTCCTACAATTATGGCCCAGAATTTGCTGGAGTGGGGCATCTCACAGTGTGCCACGTTAGTTAGAGTTTTTCCCTCACCCTTCAGCTCAAAAAAGTGAGGACAACAGGGCACCTGGGACCTTGGTGAAAGATGGGTCCAACATTCTATCTCCTTAACTAATGACCGACAGAAAAGGAAATAGGGTGAATTAGAGTCAAATTAGGTACAGAAAAAGAAATAAAGAGAGGGAAAATAGATTGGATTAAAAGGGAGAGAAAAAAGATCAGTAAGGAAAAGTAAGAAACAAAAACTAATTTTAAATTTCAAAAATCTCTAAGAACAATTTACTACCTGTAGGAATGAGACTCCACAGTTTCAATTGTTCCCTTTCTGGGCCTCTGAGGTTGAGTGGCATTGCAGGAACATAAATCTCATCTTTAAAAAGGTACACACATTGTTAAATATCAGCCCTAACTTTCTGCAGTGAGCTTAATTAGAAATGAATGTGCAAATGTAGCAATTACTTGATACTCACGGGGAGGTTGAGGGAGAGCTGCCTTTTTCGTGAGACTTACGATGAAGCAATGCAAATTGTCCAGCAACTCATGCTGATTCACAATGCATGGCATATCTCTTCCTTGCCACAAGTTGCTGAACAATTTACACATTGAAAATGGCTTGTGCATTAAACTCGCCATTATTTTAGCAGCAAATTCTGGCCCAATATTTTCAGATATGTCACGGTAGCAGGACATGGCGGCACAGGTTCAGCATTGTGATGAACAAAGTTTGAACAGACACCAGAAATTATTTCTTTACACAAAAATAAACAAACACCACCATTGAAGTCTCGGCTGAAGGACGGTCACCTGTTACACCATGGCCGGGAAATTCCTTGGAGCTGCTCCCGCTCTATTGGTGTTACTTCACCGAAAGTGTAGTGAAAACCCCATTCACATGTATCAAACAGGTTCTCACTGCACCTCCAACAAGGTAAAGCCGGTGGAACGTGAGCAACTGCTAGGAATTTCCTGTCCCACATGACTCTTACGTCAGCTCAGGGCAGTGAGCAGCACTCTCACTTTGGGATTGGGAGATTGTGGGTTTCAGTCCCATGCCAGGAATGAGCGCAGAAACTAGGATACCATCCAGTGCAGCACTGAATGAGTGCAGCGTTGTTAAAGATGCCCAATGGATAAGATGTTAAACTGTGCTCCCGTCAGGTTCAGGAGAATGATAAAGACTCCAAGGCACTTTCTTTTGAAAAAGAGTAAGAATTAATGGCCCGGATTTTTTTGGTTGTAATTTCGACGAAACTGTCAATGTTCACCGTCATTACCCTGTGAAACTGACAGCAACTTTTGGCATCTGCACATGCACAGTTAAATGCAGAACTCCAAAATTTGCTGTCAGTGAGTCCCTGCTCCTCCTGGAGCAGGAAGACCCGCAGACGGCAATCTTTAAAATCCTCTGAACTGATGAGAACGTCCCCCTTTACACTGTAATATTGCTACTAAAAACCCAGAAAACATTAAGCCTTGTTCAATGAGGTGTAACTGGGTTTTTAATGGCATACTAAGACAGAATTACTGCTGAACAACCTCTCTGGCCCTGAAAAAATATTTTTTTATTTGTGGAATGTCAAATTTTTCCATTATGATAAAAAAAGTCCATAGGTTTCTAAAATAATTTTTTTTTAAAGTTTGTTTATGATATTTCAGCTTCTACCTTAATCCCATGTGTACATCCCAATCTTTATTTTGCTCTTTGTAAAATTTATAAAACGTGAAGGATAATCAGTGCATTTTACTTCCTGTTTTGCTGTCTGTGAGAATTCTTCAATGTGATTGTCTGCTTAGCCAGCTTGATGACATCACTGGTCACTGGCGATCTCCTAGACTTGGCACCAGAATCAAATTAAGGTTGGGAAAGGTGAAATTGACACCACAGAGATTGCTAGATCTTTGTGGACAGCTTTCTTCATGGTCTGTAGCGAGCGCCGTCACTTTGCCGCTGACCACAAAATCCAGGCCATTCTGATGTCCAGGTCAACCTTTTCCTTTCTACCAATACCACCTCAAATCATTCATGTTATTGCTTGTTTGTGAAATATTGCTGGCACAGAATGATTGCCATGTTTATTTGCATTAATTCATTCTGTGCAATGCTTTGAGGCGTTATGATGCGATAAAATGCTACATAAATGCAAGTATTATATTTATATAATATATTGAGATGAATACAGAGCTCTGGCATGCTTAGAACAGAGCTTTGCATCTTGGCACATGCTTAGTAATTACATAGCTCATTCTGGTTATCTCTAAGGTGTATTACACAAAGTATTGTGAGGAATGACTTCAAATAAATAAAAAAATGTTGAGGAAATACTGTTCTTGAGTCACCTGAGCTATCAACTGAAATGGTTTCATTTTTATGAAGTTGAAACATTAGGGTAGAAATCCTCTGAACAGTGTAATTGAATGAATACTATTTGTGCCTGTACCAAATTCCTCTCTCCACTATTTAGAAGTTAAGCTATTAGAGAGAGGAATTTGATTTGGGCCCAGTGAGCATTCATACTATAACTTCGCTCACGACAATTTCCAAACTATTATTTTCTGATGTGCATTCTTTACCTACTAATTTAATCCTGTGAGTAGTGACAGACATTTTAGCTCCTTAACCTAGGCATAGCCTTTTTTTTTAACATTTTCAATGATGAATATTGCAAAATAGAATTCTAGAACCATAGCAAATTTATGATTGGAAGTAACTAAACAAATGTGAATTCATTATTGTAATGTTGAACTGAACAGTTCCTCCAGCATTCAAAATATTCATGTCATTATTCGAAAATATTCCTTTTGCGTTAACTGAAATAATCACATGCCTGCTTTATAGCGTGTAGTCTACAGACATCAAGCTGAACCCAATGCACCTAGGCCAGTCTAAGACATGGATGCCTCTTGTGAGGAACATATTGGCCCAGATATTCTGATCGCAGGCCTCTCGCGGGCGGAGGACTGCGATCTGGAAAAATCTGCGCCCTTACCTGAGGACTCCCGGGAGGCACACACTTCCGATGCTGGGCCTCTCCAAACTGCTGGTGTGCAGGGCCCACGTATCCCAGGGGTGCAGGTAGTTCGCAGCGTCCCTGGGATCACGTGGGCCATGGGGAGCCAATCAAAGAAGGGAATCTCCCTTCATACATTTGACAGGAAGACCTGTCAAATATATGAATGGAGATCATCCCCAAAACATAGTAAAACTTTAAATAAATTAAAAAAAATAAATCACATTTTTAAAATGACTTGAAAGTACAATAAATTTTAAATTTTTGAAAAAAATAATTAAAGTTTTTTACGGGGCTAAAAATAAACTTAACTTTTTTTAAAGTATTTTTAAATGATAAATCAGTGGAAATTTTTTTTTTACTTTTTTCAATTCTTATCCTGGTAAAAGCAAGCCTTACACCTGTTTTTACCAGGCGCAAGAATTGTAAGGGTTTTCTGCGGGCGGAGGGTCTCCAAAAAGCGGAACTATCCGCCCACAGAGGCCCTGCTCCCGGGCAGCCGGAGAATCTGTCAAGAGCTTTCTTGACAGATCGGAAAAGCCGGTTTCCAGTGCATGCGCAGTGCATGCCTGAAACCGGCATTTCCAATATCCCTACGGGTGGGTACACAGCGCATACCCACCCATAGGGATCGAAATATCTGGCCCATTGTACCAGTGTCTAGAAATTCCATAGCTTTCAGAAACAAGACAGATTCCCCTGATAACACACCTGCATCATAAGGACTTTGTCGATTTTTAGGGTTTCCCCCATCCCTAGAGTAATAAGTGTGAGGCACAGGACTATGCTCTCCTGTGAGTGTTGTGCGTCATAAGTTAGACTGCTAATAAATAGGATTTGTTTTCTTTTTTAGCTTGTTGCATAAAGGCACAATTGTTTATTCAGCAAAACAAACTGTTCGCTGTTACCCGTAACAAGCATGGCTTTGTGCAGCCCAGAGTTCAGTTCAATTGACTCCTCTTCAGAGTTATTTCATGCAAATTGAAATCAAGAGCAAAGATGTCTGTGTGAATGCTGCATCTATATTGCTCTTTCAAGTCTAATCATTTAGAATGAACTAAGTTGTGTTATGTTCCCAGAATAATAACAGGCTTCTATGATCAAACAAGAAGACAACACATTTTTTTTTACAAGCAAATGTTTCTGTCAATTCACCATGCAAATTCCCTTTCAGACCGTAATTCAATATTTTCCTTAAAGCTGTCATTATCTGATCAGAACTGCTCTGTAATATTGGTGGTACAGTCTCAAACAGAATCTTCTGATGTATGACTTCTACTACTTTGGCTTTTCAAAGAAGTAATTCCAATTGTCCACTAGTATTTTGCTTTTTCACAAGGATAGCAGCATTCCTTCCTGTCATTCCTGCTGGGAATGTTAATACAGCATTGGACTGATTTAATGATGAGAAGTTCAAGGACATAATATTAGAGGCAAATTCTATTATCAGTTCCAACAGATAATGGAAGAGTAACATTTTCACACTTTATAGACCATCGATGGACCATAAAATCATGCTGGGTGTAAAATTGACATCCGATCCGAAACCAACCATTCTGCTGGGTGGGTTAGATTCAAGCTATCCACTTACTTCAGCTGATATCTACAATCTTCATCAGCCTTTAAACTTATAGTAATCATGTTGTAAAAGCTGATATTGATATTCATTCCACATGTCCTATTGTATGAGATTTCCATGACAGCCATGCACCATTATACTGAAGAAATACATCATGCACATTATACAACAAGATATACACCATTTATACAAATCCTATACCCATATGAAATGTGAGATAACTGAAAATTGGTTTATCATTCATTAATCTATCTTTCATATTCTTAAATGTTGGCTCTTTTGCCACAGCTTAAAGTATACATGCACAAAGTTAACATCAAAAAATACAGGAGCCATACAGCTCCAGATATGAGTGAATTGCAACTATTACCTGGTGTGTTATACCTCAAGCCAAGGCCAGTATGTTCTGTTCACAACTAATAAGTAATTAATACGATAGCAAAATACTGCGGATGCTGGAAATCCGAAATAACAACAGAAAACGCTGGAAAAACTCAGCAGGCCAGGCAGCATCCGTGGAGAGAGAAAGAGAGTTAACGTTTCAGGTCGATGACCTTTCATCAGAACTGGGAAGAGCCGGAAATCAAATAGATTTAAGGCCAGGGTAAAGCTGGGAAAAGGGGGAGGGGATAAAGGAACAAAGGGGGAGATGAAGAGACATTAAGAGACATTAAGAGATATGCAAGGCTAGAGGTGGTGTTAATGTGACAGATTAAGGCTGAAAGAAGTGTGAAATCCACTGGCAGAATGAAGGACAGCTGCCAGCTTCTAGGAGGAGAAAAAAAAAGGTGGGGGGGGACAAATAAAAGGGTGGATAAAATAAAATATAAATGTGATTGGAGCCTTGCATATCTCTTAATGTCTCTTAATGTCTCTTCATCTCCCCCTTTGTTCCTTTATCCCCTCCCCCTTTTCCCAGCTTTACCCTGGCCTTAAATCTATTTGATTTCCGGCTCTTCCCAGTTCTGATGAAAGGTCATCGACCTGAAACGTTAACTCTCTTTCTCTCTCCACGGATGCTGCCTGGCCTGCTGAGTTTTTCCAGCGTTTTCTGTTGTTATTTATAATAAGTAATTAACCTAGTTTATCAGTTTGTTTTTATCTGGAGCAAGCTTAATGGAAATTGTTACTTCATGTGATCAAAAGTAATGCAGACCTTACACTGTGGTGAATTCAACCATTGCCAAATATCTTAGCAATTATTAAGAAAGAAAGAGGGAGATTTTGAGGCTTCCCACCCAGTGGAAAGTGGACAGTAGCACCCCAAAAATGGTGGGGTATGACTTACTGCCCCATTCCCGACAATGATGTTACCGTGGTACCTTCCCAACTGCTTACTGCTAGACGGCTGGAGTTCCCGTCTGAGGCAGGCGATAGGCTGTTTAAATATGTAAATCAGGGTCCTGTGAGGTACATAGGGGCCCAAATACCATTTTTGGGCTCAGCTGGATGGAGTGACCCCCACCTTCTGAGAATGGACTCCCCCTCTTCCCCCTTTGGAACTACCTTTTTCCACTCCGGGATACCAGTCAGGCTGTCTCACGGCACTCGTTTACCAGCCACAGCATCCTGACTGTATGTTAATGAAGTCCAGTCCTCAAAATGGACTGGGCCTCCCACCGGCACTATCAGGCGGCAGCTGACACCTACTGCTAGCTGACTGCCCAAAAACGACACAAAAGGAAAATATACCCCAAGATGAGTAAAATGATTTGAAATTTAAACCGCCTCTCCTTTTACTTATAAGCTTTGAGCCATTTGAATCTGCTATTTTTAAAGATTTTCTCGTATTTGCAGTAGTCAATATGAACTTGATTGCATCAATCGCCCAAAAAACCCAAGGCAAAATGAGATGGAAGTCCCAGATGTGGTAAAAGGGCTTAAAACAAATAAATGCCCAGGGTTAGGTGGTGTTTATAGAAGAGTGCTGATAGACAAGTGAGGAGATTCGTGATGTATTGACAATCATTATGAGGAAGTCCAAGGACAAGGAAGGTCGGACAAGCAAGGTCATAAAAGCAATAGTGACAGGGAATTCAATAGTTAGGGGAACAGACAGGTGTTTCTGCGGCCACAGACGTGACTCCAGGATGGTATGTTGCCTCCCTAGTGCCAGAGTCAAGGGTGTCACTGAGCAGCTGCAGAGCATTCTGAGGGGAGGGAGGGTGAACAGCCAGAGGTCGTGGCCCATATTGGCACCAATGACATAGGTAGAAAGCAGGATGAGGTCTTGCAGGCAGATTTTAGGGAGCTAGGAAAGAGATTAATAAGCAGGACCTCAAAGGTAGTAATCTCCGGATTACTCCCGGTGCCACGCGCTAGTCAGTACAGAAATAGAAGGATAGAGCAGATGAATGTGTGGCTGGAGAGATGTTGCAGGAGGGAGGGCTTTAGATTCCTGAGGCATTGAGACCAGTTCTGGGGGAGATGGGAACTGTACAAGCCGGACGGGTTGCACCACAACAGGACCAGGACCAATATCCTCGCGGGGAGGTTTGCTAGTGCTGTTGGGGAGGGTTTAAACTAGCTTGGCAGGGGGATGGGAACCTGAGCGTAGATTAAGAAAGGAGAGAAGCAAAGCTGGAAATAGAAGGCAGTAAATTAGTAAGTGAGTTTGGAAGGCAGAGGAAACAAAGGCTAGAAAATAGACAACAAAGGGGTTTGACAGTGCTTAATGGTATATACTTCAATGCAAGGAGTCTAGTAAATACGGTAGATGAGCTGAGAGCACAGATAGTCACGTGGGAGTACAATACCATAGCTATTACTGAAACATGGCTGAAAGAAGAGCAGGACTGGCAGCTCAACATTCCTGGTTACAGGGTTTTCAGACGAGATAGAGCGAGGGATAAAAAAGGAAGGGTGTCACAATATTGGTAAAAGAAACAATTACAGCTGTGTGGAGGGATGATATGTTAGAAGGATGATCAAATGAGACCATATGGGTTGAACTGAAGAACAAAAAAAGGGGCAATCACACTGCTGTGAGTGCACTATAGATCCCAAATAGTCAGAGGGAGATAGAAGAGCAGATACGTAGGCAAATTTGTGAGAAGTGCAAAAACAATAGGGCAGTACTAGTAGGGGATTTCAACTACCCTAATATTAACTGGGATAGAATCAGTGTAAAAGGTATAGAGGGCACAGAATTCTTGAAATGCATTCAGGAGAACTTTTTTTACCCAGTACGTAGGAAGCCCAACAAAAGAATGGCCGGTTCTGGACTTAGTTTTAGGGAATTAAGCTGGGCAGATGGAAGAGCATTTTGGTGGTAGTGGTCATAATTCAGTTGTACTTATGGAAAAGGACAAAGATAGACCAGGAGTAAAAGTTTTCAACTGGGGAAAGGCCAATTTGACTAAGCTGAGATGTGATTTAGCAAAAATGGACTGGAAACAGCTACTTGAAGATAAATCAGTGTCGGAGCAGTGGGAGGGATTCAAGTACGAGATAGTGACGGTTCAGTGCAAATATGTTCCCACAAAGAAAAAGGGTTGGACTCCCAACTCTAGAACCACCTGGATGTCAAGGGGCATACAGGGTTAGTTAAGGCAAAAAAGGGAAGCTTATGTCAGATACCGAGAACTAAATACTGCAGAAAGCCTAGAGGAGTATAGAAAGTGCAGGGATGAAATTAAAAAGGAAATTAGGAAAGCAAAGTGATGGCATAAAAATATATTGTCAAGTAATATCAAGGAAAACCCAAAGATGTTTTATAAATACAAAAAGAGTAAAAGGATAACTAAGGAAAGAATAGGACCTTTATAAAACACTGGTTCGGCCTCAACTGGAGTATTGTGTCCAATTCTTGGCACCGCACTTTAAAGAAAGAAAGAAAGACTTGCATTTATATAGCACCTTTCACTACCACCAGACATCTCAAAGTGCTTTACAGTCAATGAAGTACTTTTGAAGTGGAGTCACTGTTGTAATGTGGGAAAGGAAGGATGTGAAGGCCTTAGAGAGGGTGCAGAAAAGATTTGCGAGAATGGTTTCAGGGATGAGGAACTTCAGTTACATGGATCCTAGAGAAACTAGGATTGTTCACCTTGGAGCAGAGAAGATTGAGAGGAGATTTGATAAAGGTGTTCAAAATCATGATGGGTCTAGAAAGAGTAGAGAGAGCGAAACTGTTCCTGTTGGCGGAAGGGTCAAGAACCAGATGACACAGATTTAAGGAGATTGGCAAAAGAACCAAAGGCGACATGAGGAAAAACTTTTTTACGCAGTGAGTGGTTAGGATCTGGAATGCACTGGCTGAAATGGTGGTGGAGGCAGACTCAATCATGGCTTTCAAAAGGGTGTTGGGTAAGTACCTGAAGGAAAAAAAATTGCAGAGCTACGGGGAAAGGGTGGAGGACTGGGACTGGCCGAAGTGCTCTTGCAGAGAGCCAGCACGGGGTCGACAGGCCGAATGGCCTCCTTCTGTGCTGTAACCATTCTATAATTCTATTCTATGTTTCTATGAGGGCCTATTAGAGACCAAAAAGTAACCTGTTTGTGGAGGCGGAAGATGTGGATATGGTTCTTAATTAATACTTTACCTCTGTCTTCACAAAAGAAAGGTACAATGCAGATGTTGTAGTTAAGGAGGAGGAGTGTGAAATATTAGATGAGATAAACATAGTGAGAGAGGATATATTAAGGGGTTTAGTATCTTTGAAAGTAGAGAAATTGCCAGGCCCTGGATGAAGCAAGGGAGGAAATAGCTGGAGGCTCTGACCATCATTTTCCAATCCTCTCTGCTACAGGTGTGGTGCCAGAGGACTGGAGGACTGCTAACATTGTACCATTGTTTAAAAAGGGAGAAAGGGATAGACTGAGTAATTGCAGGCCAGTCAGCCTAACCTCGGTGGTCGGCAAATTATTGGAAAAAATTCTGAGGGACAGTATTAATCGTCAGCTAGAAAGGCACGGATTAACCAAGGACAGTCAGCATGGATTTGTTAAGGGAAGGTCATGTCTGACTAACTTGATTGAATTTTTTGAGGTGGTAATAAGGAAGGCCGATGAGGGTAGTGCATTTGATGTAGTCTACATGGATTTTAGCAAGGCTTTTGACAAGGTCCCACATGGCAGAAAAGTAAAAGCCCATGTGATCCAAGGCAAAGTGGCAAGTTGGAGCCAAAATTGGCTTAGTGGTAGGAAGCAAAGGGTAATGGTCAATGGGTGTTTGTGTGACTAGAAGGCTGTTTCCAGTGGGGTTCTGCAGGGCTCAGTACTATGTCCCTTGCTTTTTGTGGCATATATCAATGATTTAGAATTCAATGTATTGAGAAATTGGCCATGAGGATGAAAGCAGTAGACTGCAGGAAGATGTCAAGTGGGCAGAAAAGTGGCAAATGAAATTCAGTCTGGAGAAGTGTGACGTAATGCATTTGAGGAGGGCTAACAAGGCAAGGGAATACACAATAAATGGTAGGATACTGAAAAGTGTAGAGGAACAGAGGGACCTTGGAGTGCATGTCCACAGATTCCTGAAGGTAGCAGGACAGGTAGATAAGGTGGTTAAGAAGGCATACGGGATACTTTCCTTTATTAGCCAAGGCATAGAATACAAGAGCAGGGAGGTTATGCTTGAACTGTATAAAACATTAGTTAGGCCACAGCTAGAGTACTGCGCATAGTTCTGGTTACCACATTACAGGAAGGATGTGATTGCACTAGAGAGGGTACAGAGGAGATTTACGAGGATGTTGCCAGGACTGGAGTATTTTAGCTATGATGGCAAACATGGCAAACAGTGAAGATGATACCAATCGACTGCAACAGGACATAGAAAGGCTAGCAGAATGGGCAGACAAATGGCAGATGGAATTTAATACGGAGAAGTGTGAGGTGATGCATTTTGGCAGAAGGAACAGGGAGAGGCAATATACACTTAATGGCACAGTTTTAAAGAGTGTGCAGGAACAGAGGGACCTGGAAGTTAAGGTGCATAGGTCCCTGAAGGTGGCAGGACATATTGAGAGAGTGGTTAGCAAAGCATATGGGATCTTGGGCTTCATAAATAGAGGTATTGAGTACAAAAGCAGAGAAGTTATGCTGAACCTTTATAAAGCACTGGTTAGGCCACAACTGGAATATTGCATCACCACACTTTAGGAAGGATGTGAAGGCCCTTGAGAGAGTGCAGAGGAGATTTACCAGAATGGTTCCGGGGATGGGAGATCTTAGCTACAAGGACAGGTCAGAGAAGCTGGATTTGTTTTCATTAGAGCAAAGGAGGTTGAGGGATGATAGAGGTATACAAGATTATAACGGGTTTGGATAGGCTAGACAGAGAAGGGCTGTTCCCACTAGTTGATGGTACAAGGACTAGGGGACACAGATTTAAGGTTTTGGGCAAGAGATACAGGGGGGACGTGAGGAAAAACTTTTTTACGCAGCGAGTAGGGAGGACCTGGAAGTCGCTGCCGACGGAAGTGGTGGAAGCGGAAACAATCAATGTTTTTCAAGAGGAGACTGGATAGGCACTTGAGGGAAATAAACTTGCTGGGCTACAGGGATAGAGCGGGGGAATGGGACTGACTGGATTGCTCTGCAGTGAGCCAGCGTGGACTCGATGGGCTGAATGGCCTCCTTCTGTGCTGTTATGACTCTATGGGGGAAAAATTAGGTCACCTCCAGGGGCGATAGAAGCCAAGTTTGCAGTCGCAGGTGATAATTAGCGGCAGGCGCTAAACTTTGCGCCCGGCCAATAATTGCGCCCCAAATGGGGCGATACCGAATTTCTCCCCCTATGATTCTATGACTCTATGAAAGATTGGATTATCTGGGGTTGTTTTCTTTGGAACAGAGGAGGCTGAGGGGAGACTTGATTGAGGTGTATAAAATTATGAGGCGCCTAGATAGATTGAATAGGAAGGACCTATTTCCCTTAGCAGAGAGGTCAATAACAAGGGGGTATGGATTTGAAGTAATTGGTAGAAGGATTAAAGGGGAGTTGAGGAGAATTTTTTTCACCCAGAGGATGGTGGGGTCTATAACTCACTGCCTGAAAGGGTGGTAGAGGCAGAAATCCTAAGCACCTTTAAAAAGTACTTGGATATGCAATTGAAGTGCTGCAACCTGCAGGGCTACAGACCAAGAGCCGGAAAGTGGGATTAGGCTGGATAGCTCTTTTTCGGCTGGCACAGACACGATGGGCCGAATGGCCTCCTTCTGTGCTGTAAATTTCAGTGATTCTGTGATTTAATCAATAAGCTGGAAACAGACTATTGTGGTGCCCATTTTCCAAAAGGGTGACAAAACAGGTACAGACAAATACATAGCTGTTATTCTTATTTTATTTCAGTGCAACAATAATGGAATTGATTAACAAAAGTAAACTAGAGGATTATCTGTACAATCACAAAATCAGAACAACACAACATGGCTTTACAAGATACTTACAAATGAGCTAAATTGGTATGCTTGCTCCCATATTACACCCAATAAAACGAACGCAACACATTCCAATTTCTACCATTACACTCTTTACAGTCTCTTTACACTTGGGATCAAACCTTTTACACTTCTCGGCATCCTTCTTATGGTGTTTTAACAAGAATGGAATACACTGCCTGGAATATGGTTTGACCAGTGCTTTATATAACCCCAGCAAAACCTGCACAACCAAGTTCTGCATACATATCTCATCATTTTAATTTTTGCTTTCAAATTGTTTCATCACATTATACAGACATTGATAGCGATGAGTTAACGGTCACTCCCAAGTCCCTTTCTAAGTCTCCCGCTTGTAGCAAAAAGCCTTTTGCTGATTAAGATTGGTTGTCATTATGATTGACCGAAGGCCATGTTGCTGGGCTAATTCCATAATCAACAATCAAACTTTTGTGGCTACAAGCTATTTACAGATAAGGAAGTAGACAATGAGGTGTTACGAAGCTACAATCAAGAAATCCTGAAAGGAGGCCTGCAAGACAGAACACAAGTCAACAACCTTTGCACAATGCATATAGTGTTGCTGATCACCTCTGCAAACTAAACTTTGCAACCCTCTCAGACATTGTTTAAGTGGCCTCGAGTCTGATAAGGAGATAAAGACGTTAATAGTTGACATTAGCCTTCCTTCTTCTTAGGCAGTCCCTCGGAACCGAGGATGACTTGCTTCCACATTAAAAATGAGTTCGCAGGTGACTGATGAGTCCAATGCGGGACCTACAGTCTCTGTCACAGGTGGGGCAGACGGTGGTTGAAGGGACGGGTGGGTGGGGTGCTTGGGTTGACGTGCGCTCCTTCCGTTGCCTGCGCTTGGCTTGTGCTTGCTGCCGGCAAAGAGACTCGAGGTGTTCGGCGCCTTCCCGGATGCTTCTCCTCCACTTTGTGCGGTCTTGGGCCAGGGATTCCCAGGTGTCGGTGGGGATGTTACACATTTTCAAGGAGGCTTTGAAGGTGTCCTTAAAGCGTTTCCTCTGCCCACCTGGGGTTCTCTTGCCGTGCCGGAGCTCCGAGTAGAGCGCTTTAGCCAGTCGACATTAGCCAGTGGACTCAGGACACAATGGAAGAATGCCAATTCGACCATCTCCTCCCACGTACCGGAGAAAGGAGGGAACATCCCTTTGCAGCACAGAGTGGGATACCAAGAAGAATAAAAGACAATGTCCAAAAAGATAACTTCACTGCAGTTGAAAGGAGGTGGTTTGGCCAGCCATCTCACCTACGAGGATCAGACCGCAGTCGGAAGAGGTGGCCTGGCCAGCCATCTCACCTACGAGGATAGGGCTTCAGTCGGAAGAGGGGTGTGACTTGGTCGGTCGGCCCAAAGAACCTACAATCAACACAAACTGACCACACGTGGGTGAACGTATGTATATCCTATCTGCAACATATGTTAGTGGTGACGGGCATTGTATTGCAACAAGTTTAGTGTTGACATTGTATTGTACCCTTTGATCTCTGACGTCTCAATAAAGTTGAGATAAGTTGGAAGCCGAGTTTGTGTCAATTACTCACTTTTAATTTGCGGGTTAGAATCTTAAACCTGTGACGTCCCGAAAGGAAACGTCTTACAGCTGCCAATTCCAACCTATTTATTGCATATTTATGGTGCTCTTCCTTTTGACTAATATACAAAACTTGATATTTATCAGTGTTGAATTCCATCTACTATTGGCCTTCAAAAATGCATAGTCTAGCTAAATAATTTCATAATTTTTTTTATTTGCTTATGGGATGTGGCATCGCTGGCAAGGTCAGCATTTCTTTCCCATCCCTAATTGCTCTTGAGAAGGTGGTGGTGAGCTGCCGCCTTGAAATGCTGCAGTCTGTGTGATGAAGGTACTCCCACAGTGCTGTGAGGGAGGGAGTTCCAGGATTTTGACCCAGCGACGATGAAGGAACGGCGATATATTTCCAAGTCCAGATGGTGTGTGACTTGGAGGGGAACTTGGAGGTGGTGGTGTTCCCATGCGCCTGCTGCCCTTGTCCTTCTAGGTGGTAGAGGTCGCGGGTTTGGGAGGTGCTGCCGAAGAAGCCTTGGCGAGTTGCTGCAGTGCATCTTGTAGATGGTACACACTGCAGCCACGGTGCACCAATGGTGGAGGGAGTGAATGGTTAAGGTGGTGGATGAGGTGCCAATCAAGCGGGCTGCTTTGTCCTGGATGGTGTCGAGCTTCTTGAGTGTTGTTGGAGCTGCACTCATCCGAGCAAATGGAGAGTATTCCATCACATTCCTTACTTGTGCCTTGTAGATGGTGGAAGGGCTTTGGGGAATCAGGAGGTGAAACACTTGCCTCAGAATACCTAGACTCCGACCTGCTCTTGTATCCACAGTATTTATGTGGTTGGTTCAGTTAAGTTTCTGGTCAATGGTGACCCCCAGGATGTTGATAGTGGGGGAATTCGGCAATGGTAATCCTGTTGAATGTCAAGTGGAGGTAGTTAGACTCTCTCTTTTTGTTGATAGTCATTGCCTGGCACTTCTGTGGTGCGAATGTTTCTTGCCACTTATCAGCCCAAGCCTGAATGTTGTCCAGGTCTTGTTGCATGCGGGCACAGACTGCTTCATTATCTGAGGAGTTGTGAATGGAACTGAACACTGTGCAGTCATCAGCGAACATGCCCACTTCTGACCCTATGATGGAGGGAAGGTCATTGATGAAGCAGCTGAAGATGGTTGGGCCCAGGACACTGCCCTGAGGAACTCCTGCAGCGATGTCCTGGGGCGGAGATGATTGACCTCCAACAACCACAACCATCTTCCTTTGTGCTAGGTATGACTCCAGCCAGTGGAGAGTTTACCCCTGATTCCCACTGACTTCAGTTTTACTAGGACTCCTTGATGCCACTCTCGGTCAAATGCTGCCTTGATGGCAAGGACAGTCACTCTCACCTCACCTCTGGAATTCAGCTCTTTGTCCATGTTTGGACTAAGGCTGTAATGAGGTCTAGGGCCAAGTGGTTCTGGTGGAACCACCAGATTTACTTCACTGTCAGTATAAATGGAAGTTGTGTCAAAAGCTCTGTGAAAGTTCAGATAAATTTCACTGCCTATTTTATCTGCAAGATCCTCAAAAAAATGTAAGGAAATTTCTCAGGCAGAATCCTCCCCGTTTACATCCATGCTGATGCTTCCAATTAAGTTAGCAGAAGGTTGTGGGTTCAAGCCCCGATCCAGAGACTTGAGCTCCAGAGGCTGGCATTCCAGTGTACTAAGGGAGTGCTGCACTGTCCGAGGTGCTATCTTTTGGATGAGACATTAAACCGAGGCCCCTTCTGTTCTCTCAGGTGGACGCAAAAGATCCTATGGCACTATTTTGAAGAAGAGCAGGGGAGTTATACCCGGTGTCCTGGCCAATATCTATCCCTGAATCAATATCACTAAAACAGATTATCTGGTCATTATCATATTGCTGTTTGTGGGAGCTTGCTGTGCACAAATTGGCTGCCGCATTTCCTACATTACAACAGTGACTACACTTCAAAAAATACTTCATTGGCTGTAAAGCACTTTGGGACATCCGTTGGTTGTGAAAGGAGCTATATAAATGCAAGTCTTTCTTTTTTTCATTGTAGCACCAGTGGCTCCTCCAGTCTGACCCTAAGAATAGTTTCTATTATTTTACTTGTGCTTGATGTTAAGACTATTGAGCTTGTAGTTTGCTACATCAGATTTGTCACCCTTTTAAAATATAGGCACCACATTAGTTTGCTTTTCGACCTACAGAACCTCCCAAATATCCAATGATTCCTTCATGCTGATAGGAATGCCACACAAATTTCTTTCCTAAGATATATGGCATTTGGTCCAAGAGATTTGTTAGTTTTAGGTTGTCTTAACTTGTCAAGTGCCTCTACCATACTGACGTCAAATGTCTCTACAATATTTGGATTAACTACCTAAATTGGGGATATATATATATATATATATATATACGCACACCAGTTGATCTCCCATGACATTTGCTCACCAACAATTAAAAAAAAAGTAAGTGCACTATTATATCTATATATTGTACCATAAAAACTTGGATATTTCTTGTTGTTGCTTTCCTCACCGGTCCATGCTGGACAGGATACATTCACCGATCCTGTACTCTTAATAGAAGCTACCCTTGAAAGGAGCATGATTTGGAGAAAGGCCGACTGCACTATAGCACCAATTGTCAGACTTGTGCTACCTTCAAGTCTGGCTCCTGACTGAGTGCAGAATCTGGAACATGCTCTCAGATCTTTATTAATGGGAAAAAATGTTAAAATCACTTAATTATTCCAATTATGATGTTAGCTATAGTTGAGGTAGAAGATCAGCCATGATCTTATTTTCATCCATAGACTAGCAACCATTTCAGTACTAAAATGCAACTTAGTTTAAAGTCAGCTCACAAAGGGACCCATCCACAGACTCCATGATACACCATCAGAAAGCCTACACAGGGCAATTAACTCATTTTGATTAGATAAATAAGTATTTAAATTCAAAGAAATTAGAAGTATTGCAGTAAAAGACTAAGGGGGAAAAATTCAGTTGGTTGCGCCTCCCGTTAGCGCCTTAAGAGGGCGCTAATGGGGCGCAAAGCCGCTAGCGCCTGGGCGCAGCGATGTTTGCGCCGCTCGGGAACTTAACTAGACATTGTGTGGCGGCGCTAAACTTTACCGCTGCGACCACCTGCGCGCGCAGATTGTGACGTCATTCCATGGTGCAACGCCCTTGTGGCGCCCCGGAGCGGAAATTGAGTGCCGCCCCCTGCCTTACCGCCTGGCGCATCCAACGACCGGAAGACTGGAACGCTATCAATCGCTGTGGGGCTGGGGGGGGCGCTATTTAAAGGGAGCCTCTTCCTGTCTTTTTCTGTGGTTGACATTTTTGCACCACTCGTTCTGAGAGAGAGAGAGAGATTCGGAGAGAGAGAAAGAGAGACTTCTGCATTGAGTCAACGCTTTGTGAGGTAGTTTTGCCTACTGATCCTAACTTCGCTGGTACTTTGGTTGCTGTCCTTCATAACTTTGCTTGCAAAGAGACTATGGGGGCTGCACTGATTGGGGGCGTCGTCCTGCTCCAGCTGAATCGGAGGACACAGAGACGCAGAGAGAGAGTGGCAATGATGGCCAGACGGAGGAGGGCCAACAGGCGTATGTACAGGAGAGCTTACCCTCCCAGGGTATATCGTGAACAGCTCTCCTACATTCATATGTCTGAGGAGCTGTGTTTGCGAAGGCTGCGATTCAGCAAGGAGGTGGTCACTGAGCTCTGCCACCTGCTGCAGCCAGATCTGCAGCCTCAGCTGAGGTCCAGGACGTCTCTGTCGGTGGCAGTGAAGGTCACAGTGGCTTTGAACTTCTACGCCACTGGCTCATTCCAAGCTGCTGCTGGGGACCTCGCCAATATCTCCCAGTTCGCGGTGCATTGCTGCATCCAGCAGGTCACAAATGCCCTCTTTAAAAGGAGACGAGAGTTCATCTCTTTCCCCATGACCCTAGACAAGCAGCGTGACCCGCTCTGGGCTTTGCGAGAATAGCGGGCTTCCCCATGGTGCAGGGCGCCATTGACTGCACGCATGTGGCTTTGCGTGCTCCACATGAGAATGCCGAGGATTTCCGGAACAGAAAGGGGTTCCATTCCTTGAATGTTCAGTTGGTCTGTGACCACAGACAGCTGATACTCGCTGTCAATGCCCACTATCCTGGCAGCTGCCACGATGCTTTCATCCTGCGCCAGACTACTGTGGCAGAACTTTTCGAGGCACCGCATCAGCCAGTTGGTCGGCTTCTTGGGGACAAGGGGTATCCATTGAGCACTTGGCTGATGACACCGCTCCGTATGCCCAACACCCCTGCTGAGCTGCGGTACAATGAGAGCCATCAAGCTACCAGGAACATCATTGAGCGCACAATCAGCGTGCTGAAGCAACGGTTCCGCTGTCTCGACCATTCTGGAGGAGCCCTGCAGTACTCGCCTGAGCGAGTATCCAACTTCGTAGCTGTGTGCTGCATGTTGCATAACATGGCAATCGTCAGGACCCAGCCAATGCCACCAGGCCTTGGAGCACCACCAGAGGAGGAGGAGGAAGAGGAAGAAGAGGACGAGGAGGATGATCATCAGCAGCACCAAGGCGGGAGGGCGGCCCACAATGGTGAAACTGCAAGGGCCGTCCGTCAACGGCTGATAGCAAGCCGCTTCCAGGGCCCCTGCTGTGGAAATGGCTTCTGCCATTGCTAACAACATCAATGAACCCAGCACGCAACCCCTAAGCCGGCCAAGGCACCAATGATTCCAAACACCAAACATGTATATTTTGAATACAAAAACGTATTTATTTTACAAACTCTGTGTGTGTCATTTCCTCATGACAAACTCATAGAAATAAACACAAAAAAACAGTCATTAACATAACTGGTTCTCACAACCTGGAGATAATGTCCAAAACACTGAACAAAAGTTGGACCACGAACCTCGGCCTTTAATAAAAAAATGACCAGCATTTTGTCACACCTCCTACTTTTTGCCCTTCGAGGGTGATCTCCTTCCCTTGCGCACTTCCCCCCTTCTAACCCTACTGCTCCTCCGTAATGGGACCTCAGTGGCTGCAGCAAGGCTGGTGGAAGGCTGCTGATCGTCAGACCCTGACACTGCAGATGCCCCTGAAGGACGGCCTCGACCAGTTCTGGGCCTGGAGGGCCCGGCTGCAGACTGCACCAACTCTGCATGGGCGGCAGCAGTCTGTCCTACAGGCGGTGGCAAGTGCAGTGGAGAAGTGACAGTGTTGGCAGCAGGAATGCTGTCATCGTGAGAGAGGACAGCAACTCCCTGCTCGACCGACACACTGGCACTCCCACGGGGCAGCACTTCAGCATCTGGAGCAATCTGCTGGAGCACAGATTGCTGGCCTGCTGCGGCGCGGTGAGAGCCCCGGGGAAATGTGAACGAACCATCGAGGATGGCAGCAGTCAGTGCTCGCGTGGCCTCAATCTGAGTCTGCATGAGAGCAGTCAGAGATGGGATCACGGCAGTCAGTGACTGAATTGCAGCACTAAGCTTTAGTGTGGCATCCGCCTGTGCTACAGCGAAGTGCTCCACACTCCTTGCCAGTGACTCAATGCATTCGGGCACCCTTCCCACTGCACCCATGAGCTCAGTGTGCATGCCCACCGCCTGGGTGTTCATTTCTGCGATCAGCCGCTCCTCCTCTGCGTCCATTGCAGTAGGAGTCGCTGGCATACTCTCCCTCTGGGGAGAAGGCCCCCGTTCTTCCCTACCCCCATGGCGTTGCTGCAGCCCGCTGGGTCCTGGAGCTTCACCCTCATCAGACCCTTCCCCCCTGCTCCCCTCCAGGGAAGGCGTGTTCCCAGTGTCGGCATGGGCTTCCTCGGGAGAGGGTGGCACTGATGCTCCGGCTTCCTCTTCCTCCTCGGCTGCAGCTTCACTCCCACTGGCAGCTTCAGGGCCCGTCTCCTCAGCTGGTGAATCACCATCTGAAAGCAGGGAGGTACAAGAGTGGCTTTAGCGTGAGGACAGTGTGGCAGTAAGGGAGGAATAAGTGCAGCGAGTTAGCAAGTTGGATTGAAAGTGTCAAAGGCTGGTGTTGTGAGGGACAAGTGGAAGGACAGAGGACAAAAAGGTGATGACCTTACCATTGCTGTCCACAACGGGGTCGGCGTCTCCAGTGGCGACGGGACCGATCACCCGGCTTGCCACAATCCTGTGGACGCGCTCCTCAAGATCGCTGAGGGGTTGCAGCTGAGGCCGCCCTCCACCTGTCCGTTGCTGCTGTCTCCTATTATGCGCCAGCTTGGCCTGCAAGAAAAAGGACAGCATCTGAGTAAATATACAGCCATGGTCTTGCCTGATGTGCCTCCCATAGGTGAATAGCCCTTACTGTATACAGCCATGGTCTTGCCTGATGTGCCTCCCATAGGTGAATAGCCCTTACTGTATGCAAAGTGTGGAATGTGTGTGTGTGTTTGATGAAAGGGCCATAGGTGTTGGATGAGTGTTGTGCATTGGGGTTTTAAGACCCTCTGGCCATAGAGTGAGGTTGAGATGGAGGGATGGAGAGGTATTGAGAAAAAGCCACTCACCCTGACGACCCGAGTGAGGTCGTTGAACTTTTTCCGGCATTGAACATGTGTCCTGGGCACCATGCTCCTGGAGGAGATGCTCTGAGCCACCTCCCTCCACACTCTTCTGTACTTGCGTGGCAAAGGCCTCCTGCCACTCTCAGGGAAGAGTATAGATCTTCTGCGCTCCACTGCGCCAACCAGAGCATCCAAGGCCCACTCGGTGAAGCGCTGAGCTCGTTCTCTCACCCTCTCCATCCTTGGCAGCAAAATGGATTCACAGGTCTCTCCAGGCCGAGATTCAAGGCTGCAATGAGCAGGGTGTGGCTGGGGAGCAAGATGCCCCCCCCCCCTTTAAGAACTGGCCGGCGCCAGTGTGTCTGTGTTCCATCGCTAACTGGCAGCACCTGCGCTGCGCTCGCGCGCTGAGTTAGCGCCTCACTGCTCGGCTTTTGCGCCTTAAGACAGCGCTCCACTCACCTCCCGGGGCGTTAAAAGAGAAGTTTCCAGTCAGTGGCGATAATTAGCGCCAGGCGCTAATTTTTGCGCCCGGATGATATTTGCGCCCCAAACGGGGCGCGACTTAATTTTTCCCCCTAAGTGAGTGGGCAAACCTATGGCAAATGGACTCCAGTGTGGGGAAGTGTGAAGTCATCCACTTTGGACCTCAGAAAGATCGATCAGAGTATTTTCGAAATGGTGAGAAGCTAGGAACTGTGGAGGAGCAGAGATATTTAGGGTTCCAAGTACAGAAATCACTAAAAGATAGTTTAAAAATTCTTAAGGGGCTTGACAGGGTAGAAGCTAGGAGGATGTTTCCCCTGGCTGGGGAGTCTAGAACAAAGGGCTACAGTCTCAGAATGAGGGGTTGGCCATTTAGGATGGAGCTGAGGAGAAACTTCTTCACTCAGAGGACTGTGAATCTTTGGAATTCTCTACCCCGGAGGGCTGTGGATGCTCAGTTGTTGAGTATATTCAAGACAGAGATCGATAGATTTTTAGATACTAAGGTAACCAAGGGATATGGGGATAGTGCGGGAAGGTGGAGTTGAGGTAGAAGATCAGCCATGATCTTATTAAATGGTGGAGCAGACTCGAAGGGCTGAATGGCCTACTCCTGCTCCTATTTATTTTCTAATGTTCTTATGACAGGTACAAAAAATAAAATAAAAAGGCTAATGGAAGGTTGGCCTTTACCTCAAGGCTGGAATAAAAAGGGGTGGTAGGTTACAGTTATATAAAGCTCTGGTTAGACCCCATTTAGAGTACTGCCTTCACTTCTGGGCACTGTACCTTGGAGGGGATGCAGATTCAGCAGAATGATACTGAGGTCAGAGGCTGGGTATTCTGTGGGTAGTGTCCCACCTCCTGACTCCCCAAAGCCATTACATTGTCTACAAAGCACAAGTCAGGAGTGTGATGGAATACTCTCCACTTGCCTGGATGAGTGCAGCTCCAACAACATTCAAGAAGCTCGACACCATCCAGAACAAAGAAACCCACTTGATTGGCACCCCATCCACCACCTTAAACATTCACTCGCTACACCACTGGTGCACCGTGGCTGCAGTGTGTACCATCTACAAGATGCACTGCAGAAACTCTCCAAGGCTTCTTAACAGCACCTCCCAAACCCATGACCTCTACCACCGAGAAGGACAAGGGCAGCAGTCGCATGGGAACAACATCACCTCCAAGTTCCCCTTCAAGTCACACACCATCCTGACTTGGAAATATATCACCGTTCCTTCATCATTGCTGGGTCAAAATCATGGAACTCCCTCCCTAACAGCACTATGGGATTACGTCCTTCTTCTTCTCCTCAGGCAGTCCCTCGGAACCGAGGATGACTTGCTTCAACACTAAAAATGAGTTCTCAGTGACTGATGTTTCCAATGCGGGACCTACAGTCTCTGTCACAGGTGGGGCAGACGTTGGTTGAAGGGGCGGGTGGGTGGGGTGCTTGGGTTGACGTGCGCTCCTTCCACTGTTTGCGCATGGCTTCTGTTTGCTCCCAACAAAGAGACTCGAGGTGTTCGGCGCCTTCCTGGATGCTTCTCCTCCACTTTGTACGGTCTTGGGCCAGGGATTCTCACCTTCACCACACGAACTGCAACGGTTCCAGAAGGCAGCTCACCACCACCTTCTCAAGGCGAATTAGGGATGGGCAATAAATACTGGCCTTGCTAGCGATGCCCACATCCCATGAACGAATAAAAAATAGGGTTAAATTATGAGGACAGGTTACAGAGACTAGACTTCTAGAAACATAGAAACATAGACGATAGGAGCAGGAGTAGGCCATTCGGCCCCTCGAGCCTGTTCCGCCATTTAATAAGATCATGGCTGATCATCCGAATTCAGTACCCTGTCCCTGCTTTCTCCCCATATCCCTTGATCCCTTTAGCCTTAAGAAATATATTTAACTCCTTCTTGAATATATTTAATGAATTGGCCTCAACTGCCTTCTGTGGTAGAGAATTCCACAGGTTCACCACTCTCTGGGTGAAGAAATTCCTCCTCATCTCAGTCCTAAATGGCTTACCCCTTATCCTTAGACTGTGACCCCTGATTCTGGACTCCCCTGCCATCGGGAACATCCTTCCTGCATCTAGTCTGTCTAGTTCTGTTAGAATTTTATAAGTTTCAATGAGATCCCCTCTCATTTTTCTAAACTCTAGCGAATATAAGCCTAATCGACCCAATCTCTCCACATACGTCATTCCTGCCATCCCAGGTATCAGTCTGGTGAATCTTCACTGCATCCTTAAAACTTAAACCCTCCCCTATCAATATCTGCCCTAAGCTAGATTTGTAGGATCGAGACTCATGCTCACCACTCGAGATAACTCGGAGAATTCCGAAACTCTGATCGGATGTTTTTCACCGCAGCACCTGATCACCCACGTGTCGATCAGGGGTCTCTGTACCCCACTTGTTTACTCGTTTCTGCTCCGGCTAGCAGGCTGGAACGTCTGCTGTCATGAAGATCTGTGTTGTCCTCGGAGTTCCGACTCTACTCAAAAAAAGAGTCTTCCTGTGCCCTCGCACTGATGCGATAAAATTCGAAGAATAGTCTTCCTGGCGGTTCTGTAAAATTCGAAGAAGTCTTCCTGGCAAGGAAAGTGTCTATTCGACCTACAGGCGCGGTCGGAGCTTACTGACCGTGGCGATACGTATGGTCTTCTTCTCTTCTCATCTCATCTCATCTCATCTCATCTCATCTCGGGCCTTCGGTTCCAACACCGTTTACCGACTTCTCGGGATGGTGCGCCCGCTTCAAGGCTTCACAGCCCAGTTCCACACAGATCTTCGCGGCACGCCACGAGGTAGATCCGAGCGGATCGTAAAGTTCAACAGTCTTTTGAAAAGCTGCAAGAGGCAAATACACGAGGCAGGCGGCAAGGAGTCGAAAGGATAAGAACACAGGAGCAGCCACGAGGATAAACGCCAGCAAGATAAGAGAAAGATGGACGGTTGGAGCTTGCAGTTATAGTGCAAAATCCTTCCTTTTCCCGCCCAACCTTAATGTCTTTTCTTTTGTTAGGGTTTGGCGCTCAAATTTCTTGTATATGGTGATCTCCGTTTTAATGGGTTTCGGGGATACTCGTAACTGTCTGAGTACCTGTTAATACTTTTCCCATTGTTTAATCGGTCGGTGTTCTCCCTGGAGGGGTTTTGGGGCTTCCAAATGTTTTCTGTAACTACCCGCTAACGGCTCTCTCATCGTAGAGTCGTTGGGATTTTGCATATTAATGTCTTTGGATGGGTTCTTGATTACTTGGTACAATAGCCCTTATTCGCACCTGGGAGACCGATTTCAGTATTTATGTGTATACTGCAAACCCATGATGTCTCGTGTATTATCTTAAATGTGCTGAGTCTTGATCGATCTTGCACAAATGTTTATTGGAACGCCATCTTGTCTGCCTGTCGAAAAGTCTAGAATGTTCCGCCACGAGGCGTGGCGGCCATTTTACAAGCTGCTTGTGTCCACTTTGAAAACCTGACAGCATTCTGCTGAAATAAAAACTGTTTGAACGAAACTATGGGCCGAAAATTGATCCCGGGACGCGAGAGTACGCAGTGCGTACTCTCGCGTATTCCCACTCCAATTGCCGGTTTTCTGCATGCCCTGAGCATGCGCTGAAAACCGGCAATTGCTCTTCTGAAAAGGGGGCGGGTCCTGGGTGCATCGCGTGCACGCTACAGGCTGCGCGCACGCTGTGCACTTCATGCTTTGGACGCGCAGGTAAGTAGGGAAGATTTTGGAAATGTAAAAAGGAGGAGTAAGACCCGCTTTTAAGAAGGTAAGTAGTGAATTAAGTATTTTTTTGAATTTTTTTTAACAGGTATATCTTTTTTAGAGACTTTAAAGACAGGTAAGTTTATTTTTATAACTTTTTAAAAGATTTTAAATTTTTTCAAAAATTTAATTTTTTATTTAAAATGGTTAATTTAATTAACTATACTTATTTTATTAATGTGATGGTTTTTTAAAAAAATTTAATTGAGGTTTAGCTGTTATTTTGGGGGGGTGTAAGATTCATATATTTCACAGGGTGCTGTGAAACTTATGAATGGAAGATGGTGTGCTGCCATTGGCTCTAACTGAGTCACGTGATCCCACAGCTCGCACGAATTCACTACGCCGCTGGGATACGCAAGCACTGCCCAGCTGATCTCTAGAACATGAAGTTCGTGCGAGCTGGATCTGAAAAAGCACGAGCGAGGTGAGAGATCGCGGGAAAGCCTTACCCCCGCGGGAACAGAGCGAGATCAATTTCTGGGCCAATGTGTTTTTCTCCTTATTTCTAAAATCGCGATATATTGCGAATTCTACACTCTCCATGGCAAGAACATCCTTCCTCAGATAAGGTGACCAAAACTGCACACAATACTCAAGGTGTGGTCTCACCAAGGCCCTGTACAACTGCAGCAAGACATCCTTGTTCCTGTACTCGAATCCTCTCGCTATGAAGGCCAACATGCCATTTGCCTTCTTAACCGCCTGCTGCACCTGCATGCTTACCTTCAGCGACTAGTGCACAAGGACACCCAGGTCTCATTGCACTTCGCCTTTTCCCAATCTATTGCCGTTCAGATAATAATCTGTCTTCCTGTTTTTGCCACCAAAGTGGATAACCTCGCATTTATCCACATTATACTGCATTTGCCATGCATCTGCCCAATCACCCAACCTGTCCAAATCATACTGGAGTTTCTCTGCAGCCTCCTCACAGCACACACGCCCACCCAGCTTTGTGTCATCTGCAAACTTGGAGATATTACATCTAGTTTCCTCGTCCAGATCATTTATATATATTGTGAATAGCTGGGGTCCTAGCACCGATCCCTGTGGTACCCCACTAGTCACTGCCTGCCACTCGGAAAAAGACCCGTTTATTCCAACTTTTTGCTTCCTGTCTGCCAACCAGTTCTCTATCCAAGACAGTACCTTACCCCCAATCCCGTGTGCTTTAACTTTGCATGCTAATCTCTTATGCGGGACCTTATCGAAAGCCTTCTGAAAGTCCAAATACACCACATCTACTGGTTCTCCCTTATCTATTCTACCAGTTACATCTTCAAAAAATTCCAGTAGATTAGTCAAGCATGATTTACCTTTTGTAAATCCATGTTGACTTTGTCCGATCCTGTCACTGTTATCCAAGTGCTCTGCTATTACATCTTTTATAATCGACTTTAGCATTTTCCCCACTACCGATGTCAGACTTACCGGTCTATAATTCCCCGTTTTCTCTCTATAGTGGGGTTATATTAGCTATCCTCCAATCCATGCGAACTGTTCCAGAGTCTATAGAATTTTGGAAGATGACCAGCAATGCATGTACTATTTCTAGGGCCATTTCCTTACGTACCCTAGGATGTAGATTATCAGGCCCATGGGATTTATCGGCCTTCAATCCCATCAATTTCCCTAACACCATTTCCCTACAAATACTGATTTCATTCAATTCCTCCCTCTCATTAGACCCTATGTTCCCCGACATCTCTGGGAGGTTATTTGTGTCCTCCTTTGTGAAGACAGAACCAAAGTATGTAATTAATTGGTCTTCCATTTCTTTGTTCCCCATTATAAATTCCCCTGATTCTGACTGCATGGGACCTACGCTTGGCTTCACCAATCTTTTTCTCTTCACATATCTATAGAAGCTTTTACAGTCAGTTTTTATGTTCCCTGTAAGCTTACTCTCATAATCTATTTTCCCCCTCTTAATTAATCCCTTTGTCCTCCTTTGCTGAATCCTAAACTGCTCCCAATCCTTAGGTTTGCTGCTTTTTCTGTCCAAATTATATGTCCTCTCCTTGGATCTTATGCTATCCCTAATTTCCCTTGTTAGCCACGGTTGAGTCACCTTTTTTGTTTTATTTTTATGCCAAGCAGGGATGAACAAATTCTGTAATTCATCCATGCGATCTTTAAATGTTTGCCATTGCCTATCCACCGTCAACCCTTTAAGTAACGTTCCCCAATCCATCCTAGCCAACTCGTGCCTCATACCATCGTAGTTTCCTTTATTTAAATTCAGGACCCTAGCCTCTGAGTCAACTACTTCACTCTCCATTTTAATGAAGAATTCTATCATATTATGATCGCTCCTCCCCAAGGGGCCTCGCACAACAAGATTGCTAATTAATCCTTTCTCATTACATAATACCCAGTCTAAGATGGCCTGATCTCTAGTTGGTTCCTTGACATATTGGTCCAGGAAACCATCCTGTACACACTCTAGGAATTCCTCCTCCACAGTATTGTTACTAATTTGGTTAGCCCAATCTATATGTAGATTAAAGTCACCCATGATAACTGCTGTGCCCTTATTGCACGCATCTCTAATTTCCCGTTTAATGCCATCCCCAACCTCAGCAGTACTCTTTGGGGGTCTGTATACAATTCCCACTTACGTTTTCTGCCCCTTGGTATTTCTCTGCTCTGCCCATACAGATTCCACATCATCAGAGCTAATATCCTTCCTTACTATTGTGTTAATCTCCTCTTTAACTAGCAATGCTACCCCACCTCCTTTTCCTTTTTTTCCTGTCCTTCCTGAATATTGAATACCCCTGGATGTTGAATTCCCAGCCTTGATCACCCTGGAACCATGTCTCCGTAATCCCAATTATATCATATCCGTTTACATCTATTTGCGCAGCTAATTCATCCACCTTATTACGAATGCTCCTCGCATTAAGACACAAAGCCTTCAGGCTTGATTTTTTAACACTCTTAGTCCTTTTAGAATTATTATTTACTGTAGCCCTGTTTGATTTACACCCTTGATTTCTCTGCCTTCCACTTTTGCTTCTCTCCTTCCTGTCTTTTGTTTCTATCCTTGCTTCCCTTTCCTCTGTCTCCCTGCACAGGTTCCCAACCCCCTGCCATTTTAGTTTAAACCCTCCCCAACAGCACTAGCAAACACTCCCCCTAGGACATCGGTTCCAGTCCTGCCCAGGTGCAAACCGTCCAGTTTGTACTGGTCCCACCTCCCCCAGAACCGGTTCCAATGTCCCAGGAATTAGAATCCCTCCCCCTTGCACCATTCCTCTAGCCACATATTCATCTGAAATATCCTTCTATTTCTACTCTGACTAGCACGTGGCACCTGTAGCAATCCTGAGATTACTACCTTTGAGGTCCTATTTTTTTATTTACCTCCTAACTCCCTATATTCAGCTTTTAGGCCCTCATCCCATTTTTTATCTATATCGTTGGTACCTATATGCACCACGACAACTGTCTGTTCACCCTCCCCCTCCAGAATGCCCTGCAGCCGCTCCGAGACATCCTTGACCCTTGCACCAGGGAGGCAACATACCATCCTGGAGTCTCGTTTGCGGCCGCAGAAACACCTATCTATTCCCCTTACAATAGAATCCCCTATCACTATAGCTCTCCTGCTTTTTTTCCTCCCATCCTGTGCAGCAGGACCACCCATGGTGCCAGGAAGTTGACTGCTGCTGCCTTCCCCCGAAAAGCCATCTCCCTCAACAATATCCAAAGTGGTATATCTGTTTGAAAGGGTGATGGCCAGAGGGGACCCCTGCACTACCTGCCTGTGCCTACTACTCTGCCTGGTGGTCACCCATTCCCTTCCTGCCTGTACAACCTTTACCTGTGGTGTGACCAACTCCCTAAACGGGCTATCCACGATGTCCTCAGCTTCGCGAATGCTCCAGTATGTATCCATTCACAGCTCCAGCGCCGCAATGCGGTCTGTCAGTAGCTGCAGCTGGATGCACTTCCTGCACACATGGTCGTCAGGGACACAGGAAGTGTCCCTGATTTCACACATAGTGCAGGAGGAGCATGCCACGGGGCCAAGCTGTGCTGCCATGACTTACCCTTTAATTAATTCAAATTAAATTAAATCAAATCAATACCACTAATTACCCTACAATTAAATGATATACTCAAGGGCCCTTGTTTACCAGCACTACCCGCTACACAACAGAGACCCTAGAAACTATAAACCACAAAAACTAAGTTTGGAAAAAAGCGAGAAAGAGAAAAATACTCACCTACCAATCACTTACCTGCTTTCTGGTGACATCACACTTCCGATTACTTTTTACTTCTCTCTCTCCTCTCGCTGACTCTGTGCCTACGGCAGGTCCGCCGCTCAGCTCCGGTCCCAGGCCTCCTCTCCGTGCTCTTTTTATCCTCCTCTCGCTGACTCTGTGCCTCTCGCGGGTCCGCCGCTCAGCTCCGGTAGTATAGAAGGTTAAGGGATGCTTTAATTGAGGCATTTAAAATGATTAAAAATTGATAGGGTAGATAGAGACAAACTATTTCCTCTGTTGGGGGAGTCCAGAACAGGTGGCATATCCTTAAAATTAGAGCTAGGCCATTCAGGGTTGATGTCAGGAAGCACTTCTTCATACAAAGGGTAGTGGAAATCTGGAACTCTCCAGCCCAAAAAGCTGTTGAGGCTAGATCAATTAAAAATGTCAAAACTGAGATTGATAGACTTTTGTTAGGCAAGGGTATTAAAGTTTAGGTAACCAAGGTTGGTGGATGGAGGTAAGATACAGATCAGCCATGATCTAATTGAATGGTGGAACTGGCTCAAGGGGCTGAATGGCCTCCTCCTGTTCCTATTCCTATTTTTGAAGGCATTTTTTGTAGCCCAAGTAGAATCAGTGAAACTCCTCTATGATGTCACTTTGTCATTGGGATGTCTTTCCTTCTTACAGTTCATATGTCACAAAGATCAAGTAATTGTGACAGGGCTGAATGGAATCCCATTGTGTCTTTTGTTTCTAGTTAAATAGGGTTTACATCATGACACATGGCATTATTTCCGTATTTTGTAAATGGCTCTTACGATAAGTGAAATGTCACTTGAAGTTTGTACTTTAACAGTGAGATTAAAGTGTCCTATGAAAGCTTAGCTATGCTAAATAGGTCTAAATCAGATTAGTCATAATACATGTTTCAATAACTCTGATTTAAAACTGATTTTTAAAGAACAATAGCCATTAGCTTGGTCTAAATCATTTCAATGTCTAATACTGTCACTGAAGGGTACAACAATCCAATCAACATGCTTGAGTTCTTTGTTCTTGGCTAGAGTTACAGTATATATCGAGTCACTGGATTCTTTTCTATTTAGACTGATCTTTATTTATGACTCCTGGGGGTATAAATTAGGTCGCGCCCCATTTGGGGCGCAAATATCATCTGGACGCAAATATTAGCGCCTGGCGCTAATTATCGGCACTGACTGGAAACTTCACTTTTACCGCCCCGGGAGGTGAGTGGAGCGCTAAAGCAAGCGCTGCACACCTGTCTTAAGGCGCAAAGGCCAAGGAGTGAGGCGCTAACTCAGAGTGCTGGCGAAGCTCATGTAATGTCAGTCAGCAATGGAACACACACACAATGGCACGGGCCAGTTCTTAAAGGGGATGGTTAATCTTGCTTTCCATCCACATCCTGTTCATTGCAGCCTTGAATCTCGGCCTGGAGAGACTTGCACATCAAATGTGCTGGAAAGAACAATGGAGAGTACCAGGCAAAGAGCTCAGAGTGCAGCTCCCACAGTCTCTGCTAAATCGATACAAGGAATGGCAAATCAAAATGAACCTGCAAAGTGCTGCTCAGTACCCAAAACTCCTTCACACAACGTTGAATCTCTCCAGAAGTCTCTCCCTCTCTCTCTCAGAATGCGTAGTTCAAAAATGCCACCAACAATAAAAGACAGGAAGAGGCCCCCTTTAAATAGCGCCCCCCCCCCAGCCCCACAGCGATTGATAGCGTTCCAGTCTTCTGGTCGTTGCTAGCGCCAGGCGGTAAGGCAGGGGGCGCCACTCAATTTCCGCTCCGGGGCGCCACAAGGGCGTTGCACCATGGAATGACGTCACAATCTGCGCGCGCAGGTGGTCGCAGCGGTAAGTTTTAGCGCCGCCGCACAATGTCTAGTTAAGTTCCCGAGCGGCGCAAACATCGTTGCACCCGGGCGTTAGCGGCTTTGCGCCCCATTAGCGCCCTCTTAAGGCGCTAACGGGAGGCGCAACCAACTGAATTTTTACCCCCTGATGTTATAGAGAATTAACTCTTATTTATTTTTATTATTGAATGTTTAGAAGAGAACCACATGGCATTCAGTGAACATTTTCTCTTAGGTCTCTATGTCATTATTATTTAATGTTCTGCTGACAATAAATGTTATATTCCCTGAATTTATGATATCAAGAGACAAGTCTTGACCCTGTGATTTAACAGTGCTATACACATTTTAAAGATTGCCATCATCACCTTTTAAGTGGGAATAAAATCTTCAGTTCATATATAACATTTATTTTAATTTAAATTATAATTTAGTAAATGTATTCCTACTTTTAGTTCCACATTCTTTAGGGCTAAAGTGGATAACGCCTGAAAATGGGTGCAGGGATCGCGATGCACAATTTGCCCGCGCCCATTGAAAGTAGTGCAGGCAGCACGTGAAATTCATGCTGCCTGCTTATTAACATGATTGCAGTGCTTAGCCCACGCTAAATGCATTGCTGGTTGGCCCAGCGCTCAACAGGGAGCCCAATATCGTGTAGAATCTGCTCTTTAAAGGATGCCTGTAGAGTGAAAGGCTGTCTGCACTTCTTAAAGGGGTGGTGCTTTGTGAGAGAAGCACTGATGTCAGTGCCACCACTCTGTCCCCCAGGACATGGATCCAGTGCCGGAAGAAGTTTAATGGCCTCACACAAGTGGTCAAGGTCAGCGAATGCATCATCAAATGCCATATCCCACCAACTGCACCACCAGCCTCACACACTGCTCAATGCACCACAACCCCATCATTCACCTACCAACAATCTCTGTCAAACACGACTCATACCTAACAGTCCTAGCTTTACCTCACCCTCACACACTTACCACTGCTGCAAGCCTCACACCCACATCTCACACCTTGCACACAATACCAGCTATTCAACCATGACAGGCACATCACCCAAACACATTGCACCAAACTCACTGACACACTTCCCTTGCAGGCCAAGGTGGCTCACAACCGGTGTGAGCAGGTGCAAGCAGGTAAGGGGCAAGCATGGCTGCAGAACCTGACCCAGCTGGAGGAGACAGTGCTGAAGATAATTGGAGCGACTGTCACTGAGACCGTGGTGATCGGCAAGGCTGAAAGCACTGATGATGATGATGATGATGATGATGGTATGCTCATACCTAATCCTTCTTCTCACATCCCACTTCCCCTCATCCAGAATCTCTTCTCACTTACAAGCTGCTGATGGTGTAAGCATAGACATCTTGCTTTCCCCCTCTCCCCTGACCACAACCTGACCCTTGTGCCTTTCTCCTTTCAGAAATCCAAGAATTGCCACCAGCCCAGCCTACGCAGGAAGAAGTAGAGGAGGAGAGTGATGGAGAAGAAGAGACACTGTCACTCGATCTGACACTGCCAGGCACCAGCTCAGAAAATGGCACTGCGCAAAATTTAGAGTGTATTATAGAGACGGGATCCGCGGGTGGTGAGTAACCGGGCATGAGTGGGCTGCAGCCAGGCCAGGTCGAAAGGGTATCGCAGGTGCCAGCTCCCCAGAGGGCGAGGTCGCACACGAGTTCTGCTGCGCAGGACTCAGATGAGGACTTCGATGGGGCGGCCTTCAGAAGAAGGGTGATGGTCATGCACACAGATATGGTTGGTGCAATGACAGGTCTGCCAGTGTCTCTTGCATCTGTCAAAGAGCATGGAGGAGTCCGGCTCCAACATTGCACGGAGTTTTGTGCGGAGCTTGGAGCCCATGATTTCCAGGATGGAAGTGATGGGCCCAATCAGGATGCTGGGTGTGATGGGCGATGTCACAGCTTTCATTGCAGCACAAGCGGAAGTGACCCAACGTCTGAGTACTGCAGTGGAAGCTCAGATTTCTGTCATGCAGGCTCAGTTTGCTGCTGCGCAAGCTCAGACTGCTGCCATCGTGGCTGGGTTTATGAGTATGGAAAGGGGCTTGCAGGGTCTTATAACAGTCCAGCAATCTGTCCTCCAACAGATGGATAGGAAAGCTGAAGCGCCGTCCCGGAGGAGTGGCAGTGGCTTCATGGAGCATGAACCTGTTGTCCTCTCTCAGGATGACAGCATTCGTACTTCCACCACTGCCACTGCGCCAGTGCCATTGCAGTTGCCTGTCAGCCAGCTAGCCGCTAGACTGCTGCCGCCCATGCCGAGGTGGTGCAGTCTACAGCCGGCCCTTCTAAGCCCAGAGCTGCTCAAGGTCGTCTTGCAAGGCCATCTGCAGTCTCCCCTATGGAAATTTAGCAGCCTTTCACCAGCCATGCTGCAGCCACTGTGGTAGCACTGCGTAGGAGCACATAGAATAGGCAAAGGAACACGAAAGGCAGAAACTAAGGGAATGCACAAGGGTGATTAGTTGACTTTGTAATGTAGTATTGGAATTAATCATTTATAAATTATTCTTGGAATATTTGTTTTGTGGTGGCTTTTATTTCAGTCTTGTGCCCAAGAGGGTGCTGTGATGTTCTGTGACTTAGGAATGGTAATGGATCTTGGGTTTCATTCAGGGCAGCTGGAGTTTGATGATGCGTTCACGGACAGCCAATCTGGAATGGAGATTTGCAGGCTGCCTCTCCAATTTCTGATCCTCCTCCTCCTCCTCCTGAGGTGGTCGCAGACTCCGTGCTGGCAAGGGCTGCGCTCTCGTGATGGCCAAGTTGCGGAAGCTGCAGCAGACCACCACGGATTGGGACACCCGCTCCGGCGAATACTGGAGAGCTCCTCCCGAGCGGTCAAGGCAACGGAACCTTTGCTTGAGCACCCCGATGGTCTGCTCGTTGAGGTTCCTCATGGCAGCATGGCTCTCATTATATGATTGCTGGTCACAGGTGGTGGGGTTGCGGAGGTGAGTCATCAGCCAGGTGTAGAACAGATAGCACTTGTCTCTGAGCAGCTACCCTCGGGCTCGACGTGGTGGCTGGAAGATTGCTGGTATAGCGGACAAGCGCAGGATGAAGACAGCATGATTGCTGCCAGGACACTGGGCATACAGCAGCATAATGTGTTGGGCAATGTTCCTGTTAAGCTGAGCGGCCACGCAATTGTCTGGAGGTCCCTTGCAGGCTGCTCAGCAGTTTTTAAATGGAAAAACTGCGCGTGCGCGGAAATTTGAATGAGCCGCATAGCCCATTAAAGGGCATGGCTGCACACCAACTGCACATTAAGAGAGTGGTAGCCTTTGTGGTTACGGTACATCTCAGCATTGATATGTGGCGCCCGCAAAGCAACATGTGTGCAGTCGATGGCGCCCTGCACCATGGGTGTAATGTATTATCATATGGTTTGGTATGAGCATGTTCAGTTCACTCTGGCCTAATAAAGCAAGCACATGGATTAGCAACTCATCATGTCTCTGTCCTTCATTTGTTCTACCTAAGTATATTACAATGGGGAAGCCCTATATCCTGGCAAAGCCAAATGCGTGCTCCTCCTGCTTCTCTCTGTTTACTGTGGGAGTACCTTCACCACACAGACTGCAGCGGCTCAAGAAGGCGGCTCATCACCAACTTCTCAAGGGCAATTAGGGATGGGCAATAAATGCTGGCCTTGCCAGCGACGCCCACGTCCCATAAACAAATTTTAAAAAATAATGAAGACAATGAAGTCCCTTCTCCTGGAGTATAGCGCCTCTGTCACCTCCTGGATGCAGCAATGCATGGTGAACTGGGAGATGTTAGCTAAGTTGCCTGCTCCAGCCTGGAAGAATCCGCTGGCGAAAAAATTCAGGGCCACGGTCATCTTGAGGGCCACTGACCGAGCCATCATTGCCCTGCTTTGAGGCTGCATGTCTGGTTCCAAAAGGTGGCAGGGTTCTTTAATCACCTCCTTGGTGAAGCGGAGCCTCCGAGTACACTTCTCCTGGCTTAGGCGAAGGTAGGAAAAGTGCTCCCTGAAGACCCTAGGTGGGGAAGGCCTCCTGCTGTGAGCCCTCCTCCCCCTCCTCCTCCTCCCTCTGTGAGCAGTTTGTCTTTGCTGCCCCTGCTCCATCTCCCTGTCATGCTGCAGTGCAAGGAGGACTGCAAGTAGAGCCCACATGACTGAGAGCAAGTGATGTACTCAGAGGCCTTCCAGTTGCAGCCAACGCCTTCCCAACGTCCAGCAGCATTCCCTGCGCACTTTAACAACGTTATAAATGTCTTCCAGCAAGCCAGTATTGATATAAACTCTGCAAGAGCCAGCACAAGAGAAATAATCAACTTACCTGCACGAAAATGGTTCTAATCGGCTAGCAATATGGCTCCAAAGTACAGTTTTTCACCCAATTAGAAGCCAATAAACTGACAATGTACATGGTTGCAGTCACAGACATTTTTGGCCTGGTAATTATTGGTATCCTTTCTTTCTCTATTAACAGCTACTTGCCTGAGTTAACAATAGATAAGTTCATATCTGTGTGCCTAGTGTTTTCTTTAATATTTCATTCTCGTGATATGTGTGTCGCTGGCAAGACTGGCATTTATTGCCCACCCCCAGTTTCCCTTGAAAAGGTGGTGGTGAGCTGCCTTCTTGAGCCGCTGCAGTCCGTGTGGTGAAGGTACTCCCACAGTGCTGTTAGGTAGGGAGTTCCAGGAATTTGACCCAGCGACGATGAAGGATTGGCGATATACTTCTAAGACTGGATGGTGTGTGACTTGGAGGGGAACTTGGAGGTGGTGGTGTTCCCATGCACCTGCTGCCCTTGTCCTTCTAGGTGGAAGTGGTCGCGGGTTTGGGAGGTGCTGCTGAAGAAACCTTGGCAAGTTGCTGTAGTGCATCTTGTAGATGGTACACACTGCAGCCACGGTACGCCGGTGGTGGAGGGAGTGAATGTTTAAGGTGGTGGATGGGGTGCCAATCAAGCGGGCTGCTTTGTCCTGGATGGTGTCGAGCTTCTTGAGTGTTGTTGGAGCTGCACTCATCCAGGCAAGTGGAGAGTATTCCATCACACTCCTTACTTGTGCCTTGTAGATGGTGGAAAGGCTTTGAGGAGTCAGGAGGTGAGACACTCGCCGCAGAATACCTATCCTCTGACCTGCTCTTGTATCCATAGTATTTATGTGGCTAGTCCAGTTAAGTTTCTGGTCAATGGTGACACCCAGGATGTTGATGGTGGGGGATTCAGCGATGGTAATGCCGTTGAATGTCAAGGGGCAGTGGTTTGTTTCTCGCTTGTTGGAAATAGTCATTGCCTGGCACTTCTCTGGCGTGAATGTTACTTTCCACTTATCAGCCCAAGCCTGAATGTTGTACAGGCCTTGCTGCATACGGGCATGGACTGCTTCATTAACTGAGGAGTTGCGAATGGCACTGAACTCTGTGCAGTCATCAATGAACATCCCCACTTCTGACCTTATGATGGAGGGAAGGTCATTGATGAAGGAACTCCTGCAGCAATGTCCTGGGGCTGTGATGATTGACCTCCAACTACCACAACCATCTTCCTTTGTGCTAAGTGTGACTCCAGCTAGTTGAGAGGTTTTGCCCCGATTCCCATTGACTTCAATTTTACTAGGGCTCCTTGATGCCACACTCGGTCAACTGCTGCCTTGATGTCTAGGGCAGTCACTCTCACCTCACCTCTGGAATTCAGCTCCTTTGTCCATGTTTGGACCAAGGCTGTAATGAGGTCGGGAGCTGAGTGGCCTTGGTGGAACCCAAACTGGGCATCAGTGAGCAGGTTATTGGTGAGTACATGCTGCTTGATAGCACTGTCGATGACACCTTCCATCACTTTGCTGATGATTGATAGTAGACTGATGGGGCGGTAATTGGCCGGATTGGATTTGTTCTGCTTTTTGTGGACAGGACATACCTGGGCAGTTTTCCACATTGTCGGATAGATGCCAGTGTTGTAGCTGGACTGGAACAGCTTGGCTAGAGGCGCGGCTAGTTCTGGAGCACAAGTCTTCAGCACGACAGCTGGGATGTTGTCATGTCCCACAGCCTTTGCTGTATCCAGTGCACTCAGCCGTTTCTTGATATCACGTGGAGTGAATCGAATTGGCTGAAGACTAGCTTCTGCGATAGTGGGGACCTCAGGAGTAGGCCGATATGGATCATCCACTCAGCACTTCTGGCTGAAGATGGTTGCAAATGCTTCAGCCTTGTCTTTTGCACTCACGTGCTGGGCTCCACCATCATTGAGGATGTGGATATTCATGGAGCTTCCTCCTCCCGTTAGTTGTTTAATGGTCCACCACCATTCACGACTGGATGTGGCAGGACTGCAGAGCTTTGATCTGATCCGTTGATTGTGGGATAGCTTAGCTCTGTCTATAGCATGCTGCTTCCGCTTTTTAGCATGCATGTTGTCCTGTGTTGCGACCTTCCCCAGGTTGGCACTTCATTTTTAGGTGCACTTGGTGCTGCTCCTGGCATGCTCTTCTACACTCCTTATTGAACCAGGGTTGGTCCCCTGGCTTGATGGTAATGGTAGAGTGAGGGATATGTGGGGCCATGAGGTTACAGATTGTGGTGGAATACAATTCTGCTGCTGCTGATGGCCCACAGCGCCTCATGGATGCCCAGTTTTGAGCTGCTAGATCAGCTCTGAATCTATCCCATTTAGCATGGTGTTAGTGCCACACAACACGATGGAGGTTGCCCTCACAGTGTGAAGATGGGACTTTGTCTCCACAATGAATTGCCTTGTAATGGGTGGATAAGGGCTCCACCCCTCACAAGACAGCCAGGAAACCTTCAGAAACAACAGAGCCCCAGTGCAAACAGATCTCTGCCATTTTCCTCATGGTCCATTAAGCAGAAGATTGGTGGAACTGCTGAGGAATTTCATGGCCATTATGTTACTTTTTGAGCTTTTCTTGATCAGTGATCGAGATGCTGGATGGACCATAATGGTCTTTCCTGTTTCCATCCATCTCTACAGCAAAAGAATTGATTGAAAGGTATAAGAGACAATGGCCGCGATTTTGCTGACCTCGGTGGTTCCGTGGCGGGCGACGTTGGTGGCGGGTCCCGACCCTGCTGCTGGCTTCATCCCGCTGTCTGAAATGAACTTACCTTGATTGGGCTTGTTAAGCCCACCCAGCGTCTTTCCTGGCCAATTAGAGGAAGCGGATCTGGTGACGTCATTTGATAACGCATCATCAGCCGGTTTCCTTAAAGGGACTATGTCCAAATTTATTTTGACATTTGTGCTGTCAGCGTTCTACAGCATTGAGGTGTTGCAAACACTGACAATGACTGCACAAAGGCACAGGGCTGCACCCAGGCTCTCCCATGACTCCCTCCATATGCTTATGAAGGGAGTCACAGCACACAGGGAGGTCCTCTTCCCTTCCCATGGGCAGAAGAGAACTCCCCAGGACACCAACGCAGCCTAATTGCACATTGCACAGGAGGGCACAAGCAGTGATGTGGTCAGGAGGAACTGGGTGCAGTGCTGCAAACGTTTCAATGATCTCAATGATCTTAGTACAAAGCCACACTCAACCTCATCCTGCTGTGCCTCTCATCACATCTCTATCATTCTGCCTTCCCTACCCTACTCCTGCACACCCTTACTCACACCAACTTACCTTGGACCTCCACCCATCCCTCTCTATCTATATTATCACATCCCCATCACCACCCCTCACACTCACGCTCATCCTAGTGCAATCATACCAACTAACAACACACCAGGGTAGCCACTTGGATGTTTTATGCAAGGTTCATGTAAAGTTTCTGTTAATGTGGTGTCAAACATTGAAACCTTTATTTTCAACACTTTCCGTTCTTGGACAGATTTGTGTGCACCTTTGGAAGTGGCTTAGTGAGTTGCAGTGAATGATGAGACATAACGGTACTCCTACAATGGCCATGAGTGTAAAAGGAATGGCTTGGGCATTGTAGGGATGCTTTATAGTGTTGGTGTGGGGTGGTGCCAACCTAGCGCATCATGTGGCAGCCAGGGTGTACAGCGCCAAGTGAAGTAAATCTGGCCATGGTGAGGCAATCCCTGGCCTCACGGGCAGCACTGTGGTCGGGTGCTGTTGCCCTCTGTCCTGTGCAGCATCAGGTGATTGCGGAGAAGGTTGGTGTTGTTGGTGCTGCTGGTGTGCCTGGTGCTGCTGGTGTTGGGGCTGATCATGGTGGGATTCTGAGGACCAAGGTGAGAGAGTATAAAGGGCACCCATGCTGATGGAATAGATGGCAGGTGAAGTAGAGATGACAGAAGCGATCTGTCAATGGTGAGAGAGGTAATGAAGTCAGATTGGATGGAGACTTGTGTAAAGACTTGCAGTATGGTGAATTTGTTGTGGAAATGCAGTGAGGAAGAGCTTGTGGCTTAGGGAAGATATCTCTGTAAGGTGGGAGCTTTTACTTTACATTTGAAGCTGTCAACTCAACAGCTGATTCAATGGCCACTGAACTCCCACCTCAGCTTGACAGACTTAGTCCACGACCAGCATGAACCCCATGGGCGAGCTGTCATATGCAAAAGGTAAGCTGAAATCATTCTTAATTGTCTCTAAACAAGCCACTAATTAACTGAATTGGGTCCCCCGCCACTGTGTGTCGGGTCTGTTCAGCGCTGACAGACCCGACATTGGGAAAGGCGTGTGGTGGCGGGTTCACAGCAGGGTCCCGAACCGCTGTGAAAAAAAAACTTTCCCACCTGACCTGCCACCGATCACGCTCGCTGACCCTCGCAAAATTCCGGCCAGTGTGTCTGATAATGCAGTCCACGATGCCCAAAGTGCCAGTGTATCAGGCACAGGTACCTTGCATTATCAGTCATTGAGCCTGAGGCTTACTAAATGCTCAAGTGCACAGTGTCCCTTAAATCATGTCCCAAGCACTGTTAATGCTTAGTACTTGCTTGCACACCATGCTCAAAACTCATTAAGAACTGAGTTTGTATGTAAATGGGGTCAAGCTCCATAATGCTTACACAGTTCTACAGATGCTCTATTTTCATTTGCAGTGGGTATGTCAAGGGAGGCCTTCAAACCATGGATGGTCTACTTTGTTGGCTGGCCCTTTCCTCTGACAGAAGACCACCCTTCAATGCAAAACCTCTGGCTACATGGCTTCCATTAACTAATCCACAAATCAGGCATCTTTTTTGTGGAGGCCACTGTTTTCAGGAGAGTCAGCAACTCTTTCCAGCTGCTGGTGCCTGATAACCTGGCCCTGTGACTTTGGCACTCTCACAAAACATCACATGCTGTAAACTGTGAGCATGCTCTCAATAGATAAGTAAGCTGACTTTGCATTATGGGGCAAAGTCAGTTATGTGGGGCAGAGATGCACAAAATACCTGAGAAGCAGTGGTCCTTGTAGCACTTAACTGGGATTGCATTATTGGCCCCAGAGCACAAGAGAAGGAAGAAAGAACTTACATTTATATAGTGCCTTATGTATCTTCAGGATGTACCAAAGCACTTCACAGCCTTTGAACTACTTTTCTTTCATTTTATGTGAAATTACCCACACAACCATTATTTTCAACACAGAATGGCTAACTGTAGCCCTTCTATTTAAGGAGACACTGTAAGTCTAACTTCAGGATTATGAAGCTCTGAGATGTGGTGGCTGTCAGAGTTTCGATCCTTTGATGATGAAGAGACTAACCATTTATGTATTCAAGATGAACAAATCTTGGACCGTGATGGATTATTATGGCACAATTACGTGTCTTTCAAAGATAAAGAATTTTGTTGGAGCACCCTACCATGTCTGGAAATTTTCTCTTATTTGTTCTTCCAAACCTTCTGAAGCCAAAACTAACATTACTTGGACCAATAAATTAAGACCACATGGATCAGTCTGTTATATAGAAGACATTCCATGATGCCTTAGTCGAACTTGATAAACATGACAGCGTAGCCAGTTCTACCAGTGTCCAGATGATCTATTGCAAACATAGCTCTCAAGTAAAATTTAACGTTTGTTTCCACAAAGTAAAGATGGTGTCACAAATAAACTTTTTTTTTATGAACACTCTGAGTTTTTTTTAAAATCTACAATTTTTCCGAAACAGGTTAACACAAAAGAGAAAAGGAAATGTTGAAAATCCTGGTTAGCAGAATGGATTAGTCATGCAATGGGAACTGAAGCTTGTTCTCTCTCCAATAGTAGAAATACAAGACCATCTGTTTCTATTCTTCTAATTGTTAAATGTCATAATGTTTTATGAGATGTTGATATTAAGCATGGATTCTCATTACTCTGTGTAATGGGTAGTGAAAGGCATTTCTAAATTCCAGCACCACTAAGTTGCTACACTTCAAAACAGCAAAAGATTTATCTCATTTTATTTCCTTTAGCTGAGGTTAGTGACTCACAAATGCTTTTAAAAAATGACTACAGGCATAATTTGGAAAGATTGAGCTACGTGACATGTAATTTTAATACAGTTCTGAAGTGTATATTAAATGTATTATGTTTCAGTGTTTTTAAAATAATTGAAAACTTTGTTAACTAATTTTAACCTTTAGACATTAATGTTGCCATCAAATTAAAATATTTATCATCATCACTGTTGTTGATGAATACAGCAGACCCACTGGCCATTGTATGAGAGAAGCTGTAAAAATATACAAATCTCTAATGTATTAAAACCCATAACAAGTTGGCTTTTCAGAATTACAATGCTGATTTTGTTTTTGAGATGTGGGTGATGCTGACAAGACGGCATTTGTTGTCCATCCTAGTTGCCCTGAAAGGGTCTTGGTGGGCCTACTCCTTCAACTGTTGCAGTCCTTGGGTAGAAATTCATCTTGTGCAGTAGCACAAAATGGGCGGTGGGGAAAGTGGGCAGTATGGCATGGGCCTCCTGTTATACACCATCCCGATAGTCAGTGCCATTGGTCAACGGGCAGGGTGTATGACAGGCGGCTGCTGCGATTCCGCCCGATTTGCGCTATCACCCAAGATGAATTTCTAACCCCTTGTGTTGATGGTGCTAGGATTTTGATCCAATGACGCTGAAGCAACAGCAGTATGTCCAAGTCAGGATGGTATGAGACTTGGAGGAGAACTTGGAGGTGAGGGTGTTTGCGTGTCTTGTTGCTCTTTTCGTTCTCAGTGGTAGAGGTTGTGGTGCTAGGAGATGCTGTCAAAGTAAGTTGTTGAAGTGCTACAGTGCAGTATGTAGATAGTTCATAGTATATAGTAAAGCCACAGTGCATCAGTGATGGAGAGGATGGAGATGCTGTCCAGTGGCAGGGGTGCTAAACAAGCAGAATGCTTTGTCCTGGATGGTGTCAAATTTCTTGAGTGTTGTTGCAGTTGTACCAAGGTGAGTGTTGAGTATTCCATTACACACCTGACTGAACTTCCTGGATGGTGAAGAGGCATTGAAGGGTCAAGAGGTGACCCACTCATTGCACAGAACCCAGCTGCTGACATAATCTTGGAGTCATGGTGTTGCTATGACTGGTCCGTTCAGTTTCTGGTAAATGGTGACCTCTAGCATGTTGATGGTGGGCGATTCAGCAATGGTGGTGCTGTTGAAAGTCAAGAGGAGAAAATGTAGCCTTTGTTGTAGATGGTCATTGCCTGGCACTTATGTGGTGCATATGTTAACTGCCACTGGACAACTCAAACTCAAATGTTGTCCAGGTCTTGTTGTAGGCTGCCAGAGGGTGCTCCACCATGGAAAGAGTTGTGAATAGAATTAATCACTGTGGAATCATCAGTGGACAGCCCACTCCTGACTTTATGACAAAGGGAAAGTCATTGATGAAACAGCTGAAGATAATTGGGCCATGGGTGTTTACACTAAGGAACTCCTGCAGTAATTGGCCTTTAACAACCATGGCCACCTTTGTGTGTGTGTCAGGTATGACTCCAGCCACTGGAGGGTTATCCTAATGATTCTCATTGACCTCAGTTTTACTAGGGCTACTTGGTCAAAGGCTGTCTTGATCTTGATGTCAGTTACTCTCGCCCACCTCTCCCCTACCATTCAGCTGTTGTGTCCATGTTTAGATCAAGGCTGGGATGAGGTCATAGAAACATAGAAACTAGGAGCAGGAGTAGGCCATTCGGCCCGTCGAGCCTGCTCCACCATTCAATACGACCATGGCTGATCATCCAAATCCAGTACCCTGTCCCTGCTTCCTCACACAGAATCCCCATTGAGCCTGCACCGACACATATCCCACCTTATCCCCGTAACCCCACGCATTTAATTCCCCCTAACATATCCCATCCTATCCCCGTAACCCCACATATTTAATCCCCCCCTAACACTAAGGGTCAATTTGTCATAGCCAAATCAACCTAAACCGCACATTTTTGGACTGTGGGCGGAAACCGGAGCACCCGGAGGAAACCCACGCAGACACGGGGAGAATGTGCAAACTCCACACAGACAGTCACCCGAGGCCAGATTCGAACCCGGGTCCCTGGCGCTGTGAGGCACCAGTGCTAACCACTATGCCACCGTGTTGCCCGTAGTCAAGTGGTTATGGTAGAACCTAAACTGAGCATCAGTAAAGAGGTTATTGGTGAGTATCACTCGATGGTACTATTGATGATTTCCATGATTTTGCTGAGGATTGGAAGGAGCCTGATTGAGCAGTAATTAGCTGGGTTCAAATAATCCTGCTTTTGGTAGATAACACATGCCTGGGCAATGCTTCACATTGTTGGTTAAATGTCAGTGTCATAGCTGCACTCCAATAGCTTGTCTAGAGAGGGAAGCTAGTTCTGGTGCATAGGTGTTCAGCACTACGACTGGGATATTATATGGGCCTATAGCCTTTGCTGTGTCCATTATACTCAGCCACTTCTTAATGTCATGTGGAGTGAAGTAAATTGGCTAAACATTGGCATCTATGATGGTGGAGACCTCAGGAGGAGGTAGAATAAGATCATCCACTTCACACATTTGTCTGAAGATACTTGCAAACACTTGAGCCTTGGCTTTTGTACTCATATATAGGGTCTGCCATGGTTGAGGATAGGGGTGTTCAATGAGTGTCCTCTTCCCATTAGTTACTTGATTATCCACCACCATGCTCAATAGAATGTGATTGAGCTACAGAGATTTGCTGTGATCTGTTGGTTGTAGGACTGCTTAGCTACATTTGATACTTAGCATGCAGCTAGCCCTGTGTAGTAGCTTCACTAAAATATAGCAGGTGGCAGTGGCAAAGGAGGAAAAGGAACAAGCTGTCTGGAGGCCTAGCACATGTACCCTCTCTATTGAAGAGGACAGGGATGTGGACCTCAGTGTCCCAGTTTAAAAAAAAAGAATACTGTCCTAGCATGACAGATTGCTGAAGGCATTGGATTGTCTGTCGGCTAGTGTGGATGATTCTGCTGCTTGTACATATGGGTTTCTAATGCATGGCATTGATACTCTGCAGCCCACCACTAACCGCAGCCTTCACTGCATCCTCCATGTCATTGGGGTCCTCTGTGTTATAAGACTGAAGTCTCTACTCCACTGGCAGCAAAATTGTGAAGCATGTAGCTAACCATGAAGATGTAAAACACTCTGGCTGGGCTTTATTGAAGGATGCCCACAAACGGAATAGGCATCAAAATCATGGTTGCAAGATTCTAATATTCTGCTCATTGATGGCTCTTGTAGTCACATGGATCTGACTATACCTGTATTCATTATATGTGGATTTCACACAGTTGTCATAAATCAGTCCTGCAATAGATAGCCTTGGTCTCCAGGGAGTCAGCCTTGTACTTATTGTCCAGGATCAAACAATGGGTGAATGGATGACTGACGTAACATAAAATCTCATGATAGTCACCGAGAAAGCAGGTAGTGACCTGCAGGATCTGCTGCAGAATGTCTCAGGCTAGCTGCACATTGATAGATTGCAATCTCTTATAATTCATGAAGGCTGCAGCATTGTGAACAGGAACATGCAGGGCTTCATTTGTACAAACTATGATATCCTGGACTTGGGGTTAATCGTGCAATCTCTGGTAACCCCATGAATATCCATGAGAAATGTGATGGAACTGTCTGCTTTTGCAAGCAAGGTATTAGCCACCAGTTTGATACTTGCATGGACTGCAGATTGCTGAAACTACTAATGTCCCCTTGTTGCAGCCTAGAAGGAGTTGGAGGCAAAAGGGTTCAGAGCTACAACAGATAACCTAAACTCATGCTTGCTCTGGAAGTCAGCTGTAAGTCATCTTAGAGCAGGCAGCACAAGTCTGTCACTGCCTCCCTAAAGAAGTATAACCTCCTCATAAATTGCTCTTTAGTTAAGTGCAGGAATATTCTCCTTAATCAGTGCACTTAGTTGGGAAGGTAAGAGCAGGTGTGAGCAGGCCTCTTCCCACATCCTGGCCATCCAGCAGCATGCTTTTCAATTTATCATTTGGGGTCCTCTGTGTTATAAGACTGAAGTCTCTACTCCACTGGCAGCCTCCTCCTTCCTTGCACCACTGGAGACTTAACTGGGAAATCCAGTCAGGTACAAAGCAGGCAGAAATCAGATGGACCGGATTTCAACCCAATTTGACAGTCCATTACATCTTGTTAACAATCAGGGCAGAGACATAAAATCGGCTCCATGACCTCTACTTTTGGCATTCAATGCTCAACTACTATAACTACTAGACAACTAAATGGCTAATTTTGCTTTCAAATTTCATGATTCAATGATCTAGCATTTTTTAAATTGGTAGGTAACTAATTTAAGGACAGTAGGACTAGAAAGTACTATTGCTTGGATGCTTTGAAGAAAAAAATGTATTAATGAAAAAAAGATACAGAGAAAATAAAATACCACGCAATATAAAGCTAGCTTAAGGATATACTAAGCACCATATGGAAACACAGCTGGAGTACCAGCCTTAATATAGACATGAACAGGTGCTGTGTGCGTGGTGTACACTTCATTTACCTTGCTTGACATTGGGCTTGACTTTTGCTACTCATTAGTTCCTCACTGTGCAGAACAAAAAGAAATATACTGAGTGCACTTTAAAATGTTTTCAGTACTGCCAATGATAAATTGAAAAATACACAATTCATTAACTTTAATTTAGCCAATTTCACTTGCCCATTAATTTCAACGTCCTTAAGAACATCCATTTAAAAACATATTTCCTTTATGTCTGAATGAAGGAAGAATTATTTGATATGGTTTAAAAAGAGTGTGGGTGAACAATCATGGTACTGCTCTGTTTTACAAGATTTCTTATTCTGCTATTGTATGACTAAAGAATCAGAGTGAGATTTTCAGATTACAAGATCACTAGATACTTATGGATGAGGAAGCTCATTCGGCCAACTTAATACATCTATTCAGAACATCTAATATTCTCCCTACTGCAGTACAGATAATCTTCTTGTTTACACCTGATAATTGATTCCATTAACTTATATGAAATTCATGTAAGACTAATAATTCTGCAATTGCCTGTGTCTGTTTTGTCACAATTTTTGACTGTGTGCACCCCATTAGTTTGTTGCCAATCTTCCCCAATGTCCATTGACTTCCTCATAATGATTGTTAATTCCTCACAAATCGCCTCACTAGTCTCTCTCAATAATCTGGGATAAATATCATCTGATGCTGGGGATTTATTTGGTTTGAGCCATTTTAGCTTGTCCAGAACTTCAATCTTTAAATTCAGGAGGCTATGTTGTTCATGTCTTCCCTCATGAATACTTTGAGGAAGTAATCATTCAAAATATTTATTCTTCTCTTCTCTTCTTAGGCAGTCCCTCGGAACCGAGGATGACTTGCTTCATTAAAAATGAGTTCGCAGGTGACTGATGAGTCCAATGCGGGACCTACAGTCTCTGTCACAGGTGGGGCAGATGGTGGTTGAAGGGGCGGGTGGGTGGGGTGCTTGGGTTGACGTGCGCTCCTTGCACTGCCTGCGCTTGGCTTCCGCTTGCTCCCGGCGAAGAGACTCGAGATGTTCGGCGCCTTCCCGATGCTTCTCCTCCACTTTGTGCGGTCTTGGGCCAGGGATTCCCAGGTGTCGGTGGGGATGTTACACTTTTTCAAGGAGGCTTTGAGGGTATCCTTGAAGCATTTCCTCTGCCCACCTGGGGCTCTCTTGCCATGCCGGAGCTCCGAATAGAGCGCTTGTTTTGGGAGTCTCGTATCGGGCTTGCGGACAATGTGACCCGTCCATCGGAGCTGATCGAGCGTGGTCAAAGCTTCAATGCTGGGGATGTTGGCCTGAGCGAGAACACTGACGTTGGTGCGCCTATCCTGCCAATGGATTTGCAGGATCTTGCGGAGGCTGCGTTGGTGGTACCTCTCCAGTGCTTTGAGGTGCCTGCTGTACATGGTCCATGTCTCTGAGGCATACAGCAGGGCGGGTATCACTGCTGCTCTGTAGACCATGAGCTTAGTGCCGGGTTTGAGGTCCTGGTCTTCAAACACTCTCTTCTTCAGGTGACCGAAGGCTGCACTGGCACACTGAAGGCGGTGTTGGACTTCGTCATCAACGTCTGCCCTTGTTGACAGTAGGCTCCCGAGGTATGGAAAGTGGTCCACGTTGTCCAAGGCCTTGTCTTGAATTTTGATAATCGGGGGGCAGTACTGTGTGGCGGGGGCAGGTTGGTAGAGGACCTTTGTCTTACAGATGTTTAGTGTAAGGCCCATGCTCTCGTACGCTTCAGTGAAGGTGTTAACGATGGTTTGGAGTTCGACCTCCGAGTGAGTGCAGACGCAAGCGTCGTCTGCATACTGTAATTCGACGACAGAGGATGGGACGACCTTGGATCTGGACTGGAGGCGATGGAGGTTGAACAGTTTCCCGTTTGTTCTGTAAATTAGCTCCACTCCAATGGGGAGCTTATTATTACCTGTGGCTCATCATCACTTTCAAGTCCATTTGAATGTTCTCACCTCTTCTCTATCTGTCCTTTCTGCTATTGTAGTACTGAATGATTTTTTTTTACTGTTAATTTGCCTTTGCAGCTATGCATCCTTCTAAGTATCTCAGACCGTCTGATCACTTTTTTAACTTGTTTCTGCATGATCCTATATTCAACCCAGTGAGCCCCCTCATCCTGCAGGATTTGAAGAGGTAACTTTTCCTCTTAATTTCACTTTAATTATGTTAATCCATTTAGAGCGACACCTGTTTAATATGAGCTTGTTGTCTTAGGTATGTGTTTACTATTAATGTTCAGCATTATTATTTCAAAGAAAGACTTGCATTTCTATAGCACCTTTCACAACCACCGGACGTCCTAAAGTGCTTTACAGCCAATGAAGTACTTTTTGAAGTGTAGTCACTGTTGTAACGTAGGAAATGCGGCAGCCAATTTGCACACAGCAAACTCCCACAAACCGTAATGTGATAATAACCAGATAACCTGGTTTTTGTTATGTTGATTGAGTTGACCTCGGGGATAACTCCCCTGCTCTTCTTCGAATTAGTGCCATGGGATCTTTTACGTCCACCTGAGAAAGCAGACAGGACCTCAGTTTAACATCTCATCTGAAAGACGGCACCTCTGACAGTGCAGCACTCCCTCAGTAGTGCACTGGAGTGTCAGCCTAGATTTTCTGCTCAAGTCTCTGGAGTGGGACTTGAACTCACAACCTTCTGACTCAGAGGCAAGGATGCTACCAACTGAGCCATTGGCTGGCACAGCATATTATTAAGGTGTTTCATTTGTCTTCCACTGAAATGTTGACAAACATGCTCTTCCAAACCATTGCCCATGAAATTCTGGCTGTGTATGGGGGAGCAGGGAACCATCCCTGCACAATGAATTGTAAGGCTCCAGATATTGGGCCTTGGGTCTCATTACCATCATTACCATCAAGTTGGCAAGCTGCGGACAGTAACAGAAATTGAAGATCGGGCCACTTGACACCAGCAACGGCCCTTGGGTAAGTGATGAAGGGGGGCAATCAGATAGGGAGTAGTGGTAGCTGAGGGTTAGAGGTGCCAGGTGGAAAGGTAGTAGTGGTGGCTGGGGGTGGGGGGTGGTGGGGTGGGTGGGAGTTAGGTTAGCGGAGCTGGGGAGTGGGGGGTTGGGGTTAATGGTGGTGATCGGTGGGGCAGTGGTGATGATTGGGGGTGGGGGAATGGAGCGGAGGCTGGGGAGGGGGAGTTAAGTTAGCGGTGCTGGGGGAGGGGGGTGGTGATCGGGGGGGGGCGTGGAGGCAGTGATGACGATCGGGGCCGGGGGGAGGGAGCGGTGGTTGGCATGAGGGGTGGATAGTGGAGGTGATCGGGGGAGCGGGGTGGCAGGAGCGGTGGCCGGAAGCAGCCCATGTGAGTTGAATGTGGGGTCAGGAGAAGCACTCCTGCTCCCCCTGGCTCCACATTCAGGTAAATATATTTTAAACTCTTACCTGTTAGGCCGCATGTAGATCTGGTTTTCCTGAGTCCCGCTGCTGCCGGTGCTGGCTGCCTCAGGGCAAATCAATCTTGCAGTGGGGATATCAAACAGGCATTAGGCCCCTTATTTACAAATGAGGTAAAAATTGGGTAGCGCCCCCTTCGCCGGGAAAGTTAGCGCCCCCACGGCCAATTTTCACAGGTAGCGCCCCGAGAGGGAGGAGGGACGCTACTGGAAGTGCCCTGCATGCCTCTTGGGGCGGGCGCTGCGGCACATCGCGCTGTGATACTGCAGGCCTTCCTCCCCTTATTAAAGGGGAGGGGCCTTGCGCAGCGCGACCCGGGGCCTAGCTGGGCCACCAGGGATCGGGAGTGCCGGCAAACAAGCCCGGCACTCAAGAGGAGTGCCGGGCTCATGGAGAGCAGCTGGCACCCCGCAGGGGGGGCTTCACGGGTGCCGGGGACAGCAACGGGGGCAGGTGCTGGCAGGCGGCCAGCAACAAAAATGACCTCCCCTTTAACTAGCAATGCCCCGGCCTCAGGTAGGCCCCTCTGACCCCAGCGGACATAGCGTCCGGCGGTAAGTCGGGGGGGCGCCACCCAATATTACAGCCGAGGCGTGAGTGGGGTGCTGCGCACAGCGATGACGTAATCGCCGGCGGCGCAGCGCCGCACGGCGCTAACGGTTAGCACCGCCACTAACCTCCCGCTGAATTTCGCGGGAGGCGTTAGCGGCGCCGCGCTCAGGTGCTAGTTATTTGCGCCCCGTTAGCGCCCTCTTAGGGCACTAACGGGAGGTGCAAATCAACCGAATTTAGCCCCCACCGGGTTTAACGCCTGTTGCAGGCTTGGGTACTGCACACCGATTTTTTTTTTGGCCCTTACCAATATGGTGGGAGGCGCTTCATGCCAGCCATATTGGAGGCTTAGGAGTCCATTTAGTCCCCGAAAAATAGGCACTGCACAGCTGAATTTCCAGGTCTCAATTCTTCTCTAATCTCTTTAAATTTAGCCTATTTAAAGTTATAAACTTGGGTGCTGGTCTTGAGTATAATTATGTCTCAAATCATGTTAAACTTGATCAATGACCCCCAGGGGCAATACAACTTCCATTTATTCCACATTCAAAATATTGGCAAGATTTTGCTTTCACCTGTAAATCAACAGCTGATTTTGAAGTGATTTGCAGCTGACAATAATGGCTTCTGCCAGGAAAAGCAATTTGCCTCCTTCACTAGTGCTGATAAGGGCTGAATAGTGTTACAGATCCTTCTCCACATTTTACAGTTTTAAAATGTTGGCAGACATAGACCAGTAAAAGCTTGGCTTAAACTCTGTACTACATTTTATTTTCTCTGCTGTTGCAGTCGAAGCCCTACCTTCAATGGGTCAGAAAGGAGGTGCAACAGGGAGGTGTGAGGCCTAATTTCCTCAGCTGTTCCACCAAACTCCCCACACAACTGTGGTGGTAGTCTAGTGGAATGTCGTGGGGAAAAAGCCAGAAGTTAGATACGCTGGGCCCTGACCTCAGTGGGGAAAATCTGCTTGGCCTGTTAAGCCAGTCAGATGAAGCATACCGGCATCCAGAAGAGTGGAAATCAGCCCCACTAGTGGGGGCCCAGGCCAGGGAAACAGCTTAGATCCGTAAAGATGGGGAATTTAATTTTTTTTTATTTTAGTATCGTCCCCCTTACATTGACGGCCTAAGGGGGGACAGAAGGGATGTCCCCCCCCACCACCCCACCACCCCCCAGACAGCCGATGGTTGCTGGATTTTCCAGCAGCATTTGGCTGGCAGACGCCTGAGATGTACCTGTAGGGATACAGGCGAGTGTCGGCTGCAGGCAAATGAGATGTTCTCCCACTAACCCTGCAAACTGCAGTTCATGGCCCACGGATTTTCGGCTTTATTATGCGTATCGCAAGCCAGCCAGCATTTACTGTTCAGGTATACTTTCTGACTTTTTACTGTGCCAGAATTGTATAAATTGAGAATACCTTCGTCATTCACTGCCCAAAACGTAATCAACTTTCACTTCAACAATTATGAAAGTTTACATTTTGTTGCTACGTACACAATGGGGTACATGATACCACTTTAAATCACTTCTTTAACCTGTTTTTTTCTGGTTGGATGGCTGCAGAATTGGGTATTGGGCTTCAAGTTCTCATATGTACAGTGTATCAACTCAACTTGCATCTTTTATTGATTTGTTCTCAGAATATAGGCAGCGCTGGCAAAGCTACACATTGCTATAATAAATAAAAACAGAAAATGCTGGAAATACTCAGTAGGTCAGGCAGCATCTGTGAAGAGAGAAACAGAGTTAATGGGCTCGATTTTCCAAGCCCCGTGGAGACGGGTTTGGAGGCGGAAGTGGTGCGAAAATTGCAGATTCGGGGGGCATGTACCCATCCCGCCCCCAACCCGCCTCCATGCCAATGTCCCAGGAGGTGGGTACCCGACCTGTGCTGGGAGCCACCTCCCCGAGGCGGGAAGGGGATTGGTGCCAATTAACTGCCTATTAACAGGTAGTTAACAGGCAGTTTTTTGGCTAATCCCTATTTTTAGCCCTGAAGTGTGGGCTGCCCGACGGCTCCAAACCACGCCAAGTTAGCGAGGCGGACCGTTGGTCTGCAGGGCTTGGAGGGGTCGAGATGTCCGGTGTACAGGTGAGTGATGGGTGCTTGAGTGCAGAGGTAAGTGTGTTTGTGTGTGTAAAGTGTTTTAATAAGTTTTACTTACCTTTACTTTCTCCTCCAGGCTTCCTCCCTTCAGTTCTCGGGTGTCCCTCAGCTCACCGGCACAGAAAGCAGAATGGCCGCTGAGCTGTCAAAAGCTGCAGCCTCTGCTCTCTGGTCTGGAGAGCTCTCCAACTGAGTCTGAGTAGAAGGACTCAAGTTAGAAGACAGATTGTCAGTGTTTGACAGCTTCACAGAGCTGTTAAACGCTGATATTTCATCTGTCAAAAGCTCTTGACAGATGAAATGTCAATCGCTGACGTCACCAGTATCCAGGTGTCCCTTAATTGGCCTGCTGGGCGGGCTTAACAAGGTCAGTCAAGGGAAAGTAGTGTGGGTTGGCCACAAATCGATGGAGGCGGGACTACAACCCAAAAAGTGGGAGTCCTGCCTCCATCACGTCCCCATTGACAAAATCGAGCCCAATATTTCAGGTCGATAACCTTCATCAGAACATTGCTATTCCTATTTACCATGAGAAGGTGATGGTGGTGGGCCTTCTCCTTCAGCTGTTGCAGTCCTTGTGCGATGGGGTTCTTACAATGGTGCTACGTAGGAAATTCTCGGCTATTTACTCAGCGATGATGAGAGAATGGCAATATATGTCCAAGTCAGAGTGGTGTGTGATGTGGAGGGGAACTTGCACGTGATGGTCTACCCATGATAAGGTCTGCCATATTTTTCAGTCTCTGTTCCCAGGTTCTGCAGGTACCTGATCACCACCTTCTGCCAGGAATACGCCACTGCTGTCTACTGGGTAGAGTGCACTGGAATGCCAAATAGGGCAATTATCCTCACACCCACCTCAAGCAGCAACACCTGCTCCAGCCATCAAACAGGGCGTTTGGGTGCTGTGCCACTCTGATTCTTGACCACAGACTCCTTTTCCTGATTTGTATTGCCATTCACTTCTTTTGAACCAAACAACTTTTGAAAAGGATGACAACTATCTTAAAACCCCTTCCTGTGATTTTGAGTTTGCTCCAGATATTTTTTCTACATGCCCAATACAAAAGTCCACTTCCATGGGCAAGCCCTCAATCCCGTAACGGAAAAGTAATTTTATGCACAAAGTTTTCCGGAATAGCAGAAGGAGCGATGGACAGAAAAAAGTATGGGATCCCCCCTGATTTCTCCAACTAATGGTAAATTTCACACTAACAGACCATAAAACTTAAACTGAATGCTATAGATTATGTTTATTAAGAGATAACAGTAGCAAAATGAAACTAAATAGCAAATTTTAGCTAAATTTTAATACCTCCTATTAATTCACAATGTCTGTCAAAACAATAAACACCAGTAAGTTAAACAATTTAGACCACACATCCTTAGTCAAGATGTGTGGTCCTCTGCCCACATAGCAATACAGTGAGAAGGGAACTGAAAAACTTTAGGTAACAGTCCAAATTATAAGACTTTCTTCCCTTTGACCCAGTGTGATATAAAAATAAAATAGATAGATATTGGTCACAATTAATCAAAGTTGCAAGCACTTCTTGCATTGTCAGATCTATCAATCAGATTAGAGCTCAGAGGTATCAGAGCAGTCTCTTGGAAACTAGAAAAGCAATTCACATCCCTCAGGACACAGCCAAAGTGCAAGAATCTTGCTTGTAGGACCATCTAATAGAACCATTGCAAAGGCCGTAGACAGAAATATAAGTGATTGATAGCTTGGTGATTAATATTAGCCTGGTGATCAAAATTAATTATTTCTATCACTTGTATGGAACAATTCACATAAGCAGAAGGCAGACAACTTGCTCTGAAGTGACCAGGGATGTGACCTGACTCTTTAGATCATACACAGACTCCATCCCCTCCTGAATCTATTGGCCCTGAAATTGTGTTTCAAGGTGTAAGTGGGGTGGATCTCTGGTTGGGGGACCAGAAAAAAAGTGACTGTGCTGGGATTCCAGCCTGTTTGCATACCTGCAAAAAGTTCGGGGTGGGGGGGTGGGGCAGAGCATGGATGAATCTTTGACCCACATCCCCTATATCAAGTATATCCCAAGAATTCTACCCATTACGCCTCAATAGGCCTCAAAGGAATTCTCATCAGCTGAGACCTGCTGAGAGTTCTATGGAGGCCCACAAAGGCCTTAAAAGTCTCATACACAATGATAATTGATCAAAGAGGGAATCTATTATCTTTGTTGCGTCATCAAATGGCTCCTTTAGGAGCTTGACAATATTGAAACTCACCATTATTTTTGGCCCAAGGAGGATCTTCAAGAACCTCAGGCAGAGTGCTGAACATTACAAGGGCAGCTCAGGGCCAGTGCCAGTGCTCCACCCAAACATGCAATGACCCCTGGCAGCACTATTTGAGATAGGGTCTGTGGCCATCAGCGTGAGTGAACCAGAGTTCCACTCTTGACCTGGTGGAGTGGAACCCCAGGAATTTTGGCCCCATTACTTCTGCAACTGGGTGATCCAGGTTATGTACCTACCAAGGATATGAGAAACAGTAAAAGAAAATGACAGGTAAAGTTGCTGTAGCTTGGGAATTACTGTGAGCAATGTTATTGTATGACTATTTAATCAGTTTATATCAAATTTCTCTCTGCCCATTTTAATCCATTATTAAAATTAATGCATATTATATTAATCTATTATAATATTAGAGAGAGGAATTTGATACAAGTGAGTTAATGTTTGTATAATAACTTCCCTTAGAATATTTCCAGGCTTATAAATTACTGTATTGTCCAATATAGTGATAATATGGCTTTAAGAGTGTTCTAAGATCATTGCAGCATGCATGGGTATTACCTATGTAATCATTTTGCTGTAGGTATGATTAAACCATGTGTAAAGTGAGCATGAAGTAAAGATGCAGCCTTTACGTATTTTGTGCATTAACAAGTCTACATAAAAGAGTCATACAGACATTACAATCAGTACACAAATAATTGATTCCTTTTCAAATATTATGTTTGAATAATTGATTATAAAAATCCCTGTGCTGTTTGCACACTTTACTGTTTCCACTATAGCAGTCAGTTGGGGCTGGAGACACAACCAGTTTGTTTCCAAAAGACTCCAGCTTATACATTTACTGTAGCCCTGTAGGACTTGGCCCCTTTCCATCTGCCAAGTAGAGGTTGGCTGCCATGTCCCTGCCTCAAAGCATCATGGATTCTACTTAGCATCACTGGGAGATAATTTGGCAGACCGCCAAGCTTCAGATTAATTTCACAATGCAGTCAATCACAAATTCATAACAGGCAGCAGTAACCTTTCAGCTTTCTGCTGGTTTCACGTGTTCTTCTGACATGTGTTTAATTAAATATATCTAACATCAATTTGTGATCTGAAAACTTAAAGATAAGAAGTTAAAATAATCTGACAGAGAACAGAGGAAAAATATGAAAACAGGTGAGATAACACGAGAAACCGCAAATGTTGAAATTCGGAAATAAAAACAATGAATGCTGGAAAAACACATCAGGTTAGTCAGCAACTGAAACAGAAAGCCAGGTTAACATTTTGCATGGAACTTTACATTAAAGGGTTCTATCCAAAACTTTAACTTGTTGGCACAGATACGATGGGCTGATTGGCCTCCTTCTGTGCCGTAAATTTCTATGATTCTATGAAGTGGAACAAAGGTTGGCTGACCCACTTTTGTACTTTTCACACTCTGTTTCTCTTCTAACAGAACTCTGTCTAGCTATCCTTTACGTGTCAAAACTTCTGCTGTAAGAAAGAACTTGCATTTATATAGTTTCTTTCACAACCTGAGGATGTCCCAAAATGCTTCACAGCCAATGAAGTACTCTTGAATTGTAGACACTGTTGTAATGCAGTGAAACACAGCAGCCAATTTGTTCACACAAAGGTCCCACACACAGCAATGAGATAATTGACCAGCAAAATCTGTTTTTAGTGATGTTGGTTGAGGGTTAGATGTCGACCAGGACACCGGGGATATCTCCCCTGCGTTTCTTCAAATAGTGCTGGGGGATCTTTGAAATCCACTTGAGAGGACCTTCTGAAGTGTGTCAACACAGAGCCAAGTCTGACACCCAATATACAGAGATTTGTCAGGGTTCAGTTCAATCTGCTCAATTATACCAAGGATGCCATAATCATTCAAATATTTAATTCACTATCCTTGACGGCAAAATTTATTTTCAGTCATTCTTTTAACTATAACCTTTTTCCTGCTTTCTGAAGTGGGCCTAACAGCAGTATTTTGACTGAGCTTCACATTGTATCAATGGGGTATAAATTGGCATGTGTTACGCCCATTTCTTCGGCGCAAAACGGACACAAAGCATACCAATTTAGCAGTGGAACAGCCTGCGCCCAATCTGCAAATGAGGGTAATGCAAAAGGGGTGGAGGCCCTCTCTCTAGCATTTCACACTGACAGGCAGTGTTTTAGTAACTTGGTAAGTGAGTCAGCATTTGCTGACAAAAGTCAGCACAGTCACCCTCCTCCTTGTTGCCCCAGTTTTGTTTCTAAGTTCAGTAGCTAATGCACTAGACAGATCTCAGGGCATTTCCAGTGGTGATGACTGATATTCCTACCACTGCATACTGTAGGTGGAAACTCTCTCATGAGAGTTCCTGCCAACAGAATGCAGAAGTGCCAGTCACAGCTGTCGACACTGACAGTGCGTTGAAAGGACAACAGGACATGTCTGGTGCATTAGCCACTGAACTCGGGTAGGAGAGGGCAAATTAAATGGATGGCACTGAGAGAGAAAGGGGAGAAAACAGTGTGTGTGTGTGTGTGTGGGGGGGGGGGGGGATACAACAATGGTAGTGAGAGGGAAGGGAAGCAAAGGGTGACAAGCGGAGGAGAGAGGGAAATGGTTGGTAAGTAGAGGAGAGGGGAAAGAATGAATGGCATTACAGGGGAGTGGGGAGAATAGATAAGTGGAGAGGAAGGCAAGAGAATGGAAGCCTATGATAGGGGTGCGTGAAATGGATGGCAAGGGAAGGTCAGAGGAGAAGAGGTGGAAATGGATTACAGTGAGGAAGGGGATTGAATAGAAAGGGCAGGGGAATGTATGGAAAGGAGATGGAAGGGTAGAAAGGAGTAAAGCGAGGGAGTGGCATGTGTGCATGGACAGTTACCTGAGATTGAGTGAAGAGTAATACCTGAGGAAGCTATGGTTTAGCAAGATGGCAGTGTTTGAGCTGTGTTATTTGCTTCAGGATGACATCATTCGGACACCGACTCGATTTTAACCCTAGGTCATACAAGTCATGCACAGTGCTGGATCGATCAGTGAAACATTGCAACAAGCTATAGCATGGCCAGAAGAGGCCCAGGCATGTGTGAATTTTTTTTTTTTTTACAGTTTCCTTGTGGGCCAGGAGGAGCGGGAGTGCTCCTTCCAGATTTCCAGGAACCCTTGGGCCTCTTTTGCCCATGACTCCCCTGCCGGACTCCTCCAACTACTTACTTCAATTATAGTTTTTGATTGCTGAATGACCTCGTTGTGTGCTGTAAAATGTTATAGTTCTAAAAATACTGTTTAAATTGGTTAAATCTGCACCAGGACAAGAAATGTAAAGCTGATTTTACAAATGTGCACTTCTGGTAGAGAGCTTCACCCACCATGAGCACACATCAGGAAATTACAAATGTGCCCTTCATAATTTTACATCCATTAACTATCAATCATAAGAACTCATCCGGGGTTTCCCAACAAGCAAAGCTCCCTGTTGTTTTATTAGCAAAAATGAGAACACATGGAATTTGAGGTAGCCTTTCGACTTGGGTTGGAACTTGGTTGGGAGGTAGGAGACAGATTGGCAGGATTGGCGGGATGTGACATGTGGTGTTCCCCAGGGATCTGTTCTGGGGCCTCAACTTTTCACCATATTTATTAATGACTTGGATGAAGGAATAGAAAGTTTTATATCCAAGTTTGCAGATGACACAAAGTTAGGAGGGGCAGTAAGAAGTAATGCCGATGGGAGTGGGAAGTTGCAAAAGGACAGAGACAGATTAAGGGAGTGGGCAAAACTATGGCAGATGGAGTTCAATTATCGGCCGGGCGCAAAGATTAGCGCCTGGTGCTAATTATCGCCACCGAATGCAAACTTGACTTTTATCGCGCCTGGAGGTGATTGGAGCGCTAAATCAGGCGCTTCACACCTGTCTTAAGGCGCAAAGGCCGAGGAGCGAGGCGCTACCTCAGAGCGCTGGCGAAGCTCATGTAATGTCAGTCAGCAATGGAACACACACACAATGGCACGGGCCAGTTCTTAAAGGGGATGGTTAATCTTGCTTTCCATCCACATCCTGCTCATTGCAGCCTTGAATCTCGGCCTGGAGAGACCTGCACATCAAATCTGCTGGAAAGAACAATGGAGAGTACCAGGCAAAGAGCTCAGAGTGCAGCCCCCACAGTCTCTTCTAAATCGATACAAGGAATGGCAAATCAAAATGAACCTGCAAAGTGCTGCTCAGTACCCAAAACTCCTTCACACAACATTGAATCTCTCCAGAAGTCTCTCTCTCTCTCTCTCAGAATGCGTAGTTCAAAAATGGCACCAACAATAAAAGGCAGGAACTGGTCACCTTTAAATAGCGCTCCCCCTTTCCCTTCATGACTGGAGAACGCTCCCCTCAACCTGTCGTTGCTTGCATCAGGCGGTAAGGCAGGGGGCGCCACTCAATATCCGCTCTGGGGCGATACCGGGGCGTTGCACACTCGACTGACGTCACGATCTGCCGGCGCAGGAGATCGTGGCGGTAGTGTTTAGCGCCGCTGCAAAATGTCTAGTTAATTTCGCGAGCGGCGTAAACTTCGCCGCGCCTGGGCGCTAGATGCTTTGCGCCCCATTAGCGCCCTCTTAAGGCGCTAATGGGAGGCACAACCAACTGAATTTTTTCCCCTAGGAACTGTAGAGGAGCAAAAAGATTTGAGAGTCCAAATTCACAAATTATTAAAAGTTAGTGCACAGATTACAAAAAGCAATCAAAAAAGTTAATGGAATGTTGACCTTTATCTCAAGGGTGTGGAATACAAATGAGAGGAAGTTATGCTTCAGTTGTCTAGAGCCTTGGTCAGACCCCATCTGGAGAACTGCGTTCAGTTGTGGGCAACACACCTCAGGAAGGTTATATTGGCCTTGGAGGGGGTGCAGCACAGATTCACCAGAATGATACCGGGGCTAAAAGGGTTAAATTGTGAGGACTGGTTGCATAAACCTGACTTGTATTCCCTTGAGTATAGAAGATTGAGGGGTGATCTTATCGAGCTGTTTAAAATGTTAAAAGGATTTGATCGGGTACATCCTGAGAAACTATTTCCTCTGGTGGGGGAATCAAGAACAAGGGGACATAATCTTAAAATTAGAGCTAGACCATTCAGGAGTGAAATCAGGACACATTTTTACACAAAAGGGTAGGAGAAATCTGGAACTCTTTCTCCCAAAAAGCTGTGGCTTCTGGTACAATTGAGCTTTCAAGATTGAGATAGATAGTTTTTTTGTTAGAAAAGGGTAGCAAGGAATATGGAGCAAAGGCGGGTAAATGGGGTTGAGTTGCAGATCAGCTGCATGGCTTACTCCTGTTCCTAATGTTCCGAGGAGGTTGCATTGATAAAACTAGCTCTAATGTACTCCTTTGAATGCTCACTCCTGATGTTTGATTCTCCTTTCAACAATGAAATTGTCACTGCCAATTGTACCTTGTCTTCTTGCCCTGTGCTAGACAACTGACTGTTTTCCTTTGTGCTAGAAGTCATCAAATATATAAATATCAAGATAAAGAATTTTGAAATCAATTTTCTACTGCCTTTCAGCAGTTACTCCTGTTCTAACGCAGCTGTTTATTTTTGCTTCCTTTGGAAAAAGGGTATGGTGCCTATTAAAATAAATTTAAATGAGGCCTGTACATCATTTATATGTATTTATTATACATTCACTTCTAATTTACATGGAGATGTTGATTGGACAGTGAAAGTCTGGTTTGAAGCAAATTATGTCTGTCAGGAGTGGAAATTAAATGACCTATTATTGATAAAAGTCCAATCTGATACAATTGGCTCCACAGCAGGGCACCATTCAAGACCAAAATGTTGGTTTTATGCCTGTAATCTTGAATATGATCTGTTGAGTCTAAAGTATGGAAAAGAGTAAAAATAATTTTAGGATAAAGCACAGTAGATTCATATCATTAAATGATTTAAACACTTAGCTCGAATAGAATTTGCTCACACAGAACTATGATATTCTCCAATGAAGTAATTGAAAAACATTTTTAATCTTATGCCAAATTTTAAACCAAACTTCCCTCCTTTCTTTGACGATAGCCAGTTCCCTAGAATCACATTTGCATTTATATAAAGATACTACAGATAGATGATTGCTGTTTCAATCCTTTACCTGTTCTGAGTTATTTGATCTATTGCAGTGGTTGGGATGCTACAATTGGTCCTAGTGCTACTATGATGTGGAGATGCCGGCGTTGGACTGGGGTGGACAAATTCTGGTAGATTGTCTCACAGTAACTCTACCTGAGGAAGGGGCGACAGCTCCGAAAGCTTGTAATTTTAAATAAATCTGTTGGACTATAACCTGGTGTTGTGCGACTTCTCATTCTAGTGCTACTAGGCTAGGGAGAGGAAAATCAACCAGCATTTACTCTTCTGTTCATTGGGGGAATAATTCAGTTGGTTTGCGCCTCCTGTTAACACCTTAAGAGGGCGCTAATGGGGCGCAAAGCAACTAGCGCCCGGGCGCGGCGATATCTGCGCCGCTCGCGAAATTAACCAGACATTTTGCGGCGGCGCTAAACAATACCACCCCGATCTCCTGCGCACGCAGATCTTGACGTCATTCGAGCGTGCAAAGCCCTTGTGGCGTCCCGGAGCGGATATTGAGTGGCGCCCCCCTCCTTTCCGCCTGGCGCAAGCAACGACAGGTAGACTGGAACGTTTCCCAGTCGCTGTGGGCCTGGGGGGGCACTATTTAAACGCGGCCTCTTCCTGGCTTTTTCTGTGGTAGACATTTTTGCACCACTTGTTCTGACAGAGAGAGAGATTCTGAGAGAGAGAAGGAGAGACTTCTGCATAGAGTCAATGCTGTGTGAAGTAGTTTTGGCTACTGAGCATAACTTTGCAGGTACTTTTGTTTTTGACCTTCATTACTTTGATTGCCAAGAGACTCTGGGGGCTGCACTGATTCGGGGCGTCGTCCTGCACCGGCAGATTCGGAGGCCACAGAGACGCAGAGAGAGAGTGGCAATCATGGCCAGACGGAGGAGGGCCAACAGGCCTCTGTACAGGAGACCTTACCCTCCCAGGGTATTTTGCCAACAATTCTCCTACATTAATATGTCTGAGGAGCAGTGTTTGCGAAGGCTGCGATTCAGCAAGGAGGTGGTCACTGAGCTCTGCCACCTGCTGCAGCCACATCTGCAGCCTCTACTGAGGTCCAGGACGTCTCTGTCGGTGGCAGTGAAGGTCACAGTGGCTCTGAATTTTTATGCCACCGGCTCCTTTCAAGCAGCTACTGGGGACATCGCCAATATCTCCCAGTTCGCGGTCCATTGCTGCATCCGTCAGGTCACAAATGCCCTCTATAAAAGGAGACGACAGTACATCTCTTTCCCCATGACCCGGGCCAAACAGCATGAACGCGCAATGGGCTTTGCGAGGATAGCGGGCTTTCCCATGGTGCAGGGTGCCATTGACTGCACGCATGTGGCATTGCGTGCACCGCATGAGAATGCAGAGGATTTCCGCAACCGAAAGGGATTCCACTCCCTAAACGTCCAGTTGGTCTGTGACCACAGACAGCTGATACTCGCTATCAATGCCTGCTATCCTGGCAGCAGCCACGATGCATTCATCCTACGCCAGACTACTGTGGCAGACCTTTTCCAGGCACCGCATCACCCAAGTGGTTGGCTTCTCGGGGACAAGGGTTATCCACTGTGCACCTGGCTGATGACACCGCTCCGTTCCCCCAACACCCCTGCTGAGCTGTGGTACAACGAAAGCCATCTCACCACCAGGAACATCGTTGAGCACACAATCGGCGTGCTCAAGCAACGGGTCCGCTGTCTGGACCACTCAGGAGGAGCCCTGCAGTACCCGCCTGAGCGAGTCTCCCTCTTCATAGTTGTATGCTGCATGCTGCATAACCTGGCAATCCTCAGGACCCAGCCAATGCCACCAGGCCTTGGAGCACCACCGGAGGAGGAGAAGGAAGAGGAGGAGGATGATCAGCAGCAGCATCAAGGCAGGAGGGAGGCCCACAATCTTGAAACTGGAAGGGCCGTCCGTCAATGTCTGATAACAAGCCGCTTCTAGGCCCCTGCTGAGGAAATGGCTTCTGCCATTGAGAACAACATGACTGAAACCAACCCGCAACCCGTAAGCCGGCCAAGGCAACAATGATTCCAAAGACCAAACATGTACATTTTGAATACAAAAAATTATTTATTTTACAAACTCTGTGTGTGTCATTTCTTCATGACAAACTAATAGAAAGAAACACAAAAAAACAGTCATTAACATAACTGATTCTCACAACCTGGAGATAATGTCCAAAACACTAAACAAAAGTTTGAACACAAACCTCGGCCTTTAATAAAAAATTGACAAACATTTGTCACACCTCCTACTTTTTGCCCTTCGAGGATGATCTCCTTCTCTTGCGCACTTCCCCCCTTCCCACCCTACTGCTCCTCCGTAATGGGGCCCCAGTGGCTGCAGCAAAGCTGGTGGAAGGCTGCTGATTGTCAGAACCTGAGACTGCAGATGCCCTTGAAGGACAGCCTCGACCAGCTCTGGGCCTGGAGGGCCCGGCTGCAGACTGCACCAACTCTGCATGGGCGGCAGCAGTCTGTCCTACAGGCAGTGGCAAGTGCAATGGGGAAGTGACAGTGGTGGCAGCAGGAATGCTATCATCTTGAGAGAGGACAGCAACTCCCTGCTCGACCGACACACTGGCACTCCCACGGGGCAGCACATCAGCGTCCGGAGTAATCTGCTGGAGCACAGATTGCTGGCCTGCTGCGGCGCGGTGACAGCCCCGGGGAAATGTGTCTGAACCAGCGAGAATGGCAGCAGTCAGTGCTTGCGTGGCCTCAATCTGAGTCTGCATGAGAGCAGTCTGAGATGGGTTCATGGCAGCCAGTGACTGAATTGCAGCACTAAGCTTTAGCTTTGGATCCGCCTGTGCTGCAGCGAAGTGCTTGACACTCCTTGCCAGTGATTCAATGCATTCGGGCACCCTTCCCACTGCACCCATGAGCTGAGTGTGCATGTCTACCGCCTGGGTGTTCATTTCAGCGATGAGCCACTCCTCCTCTGCGTCCAGTGCAGCAGGACTCGCTGGCCTACTCTCCCTCCGGGGAGAAGGCCCCCCAGCTTCCCTACCCCCATTCCGTTGCTGCAGCCCGCTAGGTCCTGGAGCTTCACCCTCATCAGACCCTTCCCCCTGCTCCCCTCCAGGGAATGCATGTTCCCAGTGTGGGCATGGGCTTCCTTGGAAGAGGGTGGCGCTGATGCTCCGGCTTCCTCTTCCTCCTCGCCTGCAGCTTCACTCCCACTGGCATCTTGAGGGCCCGTCTCCTCAGCTGGTGAATCACCATCTGAAAGCAGGGAGGTGCAAGAGCGGCTTTAGCATGAGGACAGGGGGGCAGTAAGGGAGGAATGAGTGCAGCGATTTAGTAATTTGGATTGAAAATGTCAAAGGCTGGTGTTGTGAGGGACAAGTGGAAGGAGAGAGGACAAAAAGGTGATAACCTTACCATTGCTGTCCAGAACAGGGTCGGCCTCTCCAGGGGCGACGGGACCGATCACCTGGCTTGCCACAATCCTGTGGACGCGCGCCTCAAGATCGCTGAGGGGTTGCAGCTGAGGCCGCCCTCCACCCATCCGTTGCTGCTGTCTCCTATTATGAGATAGCTTGGCCTGCAAGAAAAAGGACGGCATCTGAGTAAATATACAGCCATGGTCTTGCCTGATGTGCCTCCCATAATTGAATAGCCCTTACTGTATGCAGCCATGGTCTTGCCTGATGTGCCTCCCATAGGTGAATAGCCCTTACTGTATGCAGCCATGGTATTGCCTGATGTGCCTCCCATAGGTGAATAGCCCTTACTGTATGCAGCCATGGTCTTGCCTGATGTGCCTCCCATAGGTGAATAGCCCTTACTCTATGCAGCCATGGTCTTGCCTGATGTGCCTCCCTTGGTGAATAGCCCTTACTGTATGTAAAGTGTGGAATGTGCGTGTGTGTTTCATAAGAGGGCCATAGGTGTTGGATGAGTGTTGGGCATTGTGGTTTTAAGACTCTCTGGCCATAGAGTGAGGTTGAGATGGAGGGATAGAGAGGTATTGAAAAAAAGCCACTCACCCTGACGACCCGAGTGAGGTTGTTGAACTTTTTTCGACATTGAGTATGGGTCCTGGGCACCATTCTCCTGGGAGAGACGCTCTGAGCCACCTCCCTCCACACTCTTCTGTACACGCGCAGCAAAGGCCTCCTGCCACTCTCAGGGAAGAGTATAGATCTTCTGCGCTCCACCGCGCCAACCAGAGCATCCAAGGCCCGCTCGCTGAAGCGCTGAGCTCATTCTTTCACCCTCTCCATAGTCCTTGGCTGGAAGATTTAGGCACAGGTCTCTCCAGGTCGAGATTCAAGGCTCCAATGAGCAGGGTGTGGCTGGAGAGCAAGATCGACCCTCCCCTTTAAGAACTGTCCGGCGCCAGTGTGTCTGTGTTCCATCGCTAACTGACATCACCTGCGCTGCGCCCGCGCTCTGAGTTTGCTCCTCGCTCCTCGCTCCTCGTCCTTTGCGCCTTAAGACAGGTGTGTAGCGCCTGATTTAGCGCTCCAATCATCTCCAGGGGCGATAAAAGTCAAGTTTGCAGTCGGAGGCGATAATTAGCGCCAGGTGCTAAACTTTGCGCACGGCCAATAATGGCGCCCCAAACGGGGCGATACTGAATTTTCCCCCCATTATCTCTACATGTGGATATTGGGGAAGAATAGGATCCACTGACTGGATTGGGGAAGAATGGGATCCTCTGATTGGAGAGCGACTAGGTCATGAGGTCTACTTCTAGAAACCCCTCAAAATGGGTCTCCTTCTGGTATTGGGAGAAGGTGGTGAGACAGGAAGGTCAGTTACAATCCCTCTTGCTTCATCAGTATGCCTGCTCTTTGCTTGCACGTGCTACAAGCACAAGTATTTCACTCCCCCCCGCTTCCTCTGGAGAACCCCAGAAATCTCTGGGCAACATAAAAGGGACAGAGACTCAACTCATGGGTATCCATCCTCTGTTCATCACTTTTGTACCTTGAAACTGAAAATTCCCCAGGCATATTAGAAAGAAAATCAGCCCTATAGTGTTACACAACCACATGGAATTGACATTTGTGAGATGCCTTCATGGCATAATAGTTCATTTTTGACAATAAATTAAACAACTCACTAGTCACTAGCCATTACTTTATTTATTTTTGGGATGCGAGCAATGTGGGCAAGGCTGCATTTATTGCCCATTCCTAGTTGCCCTGAACTGATGATGGTGGGCCATCTCCTTGAACTGCTGCAGTTCTTGTGCTGATGGTACTCCCATGATGGTGTTAGATAGGGAATTCCAGGATTCTGGCTCAGCGATGATTTATGTCCATAGTAATTTATGTCCAAGTTAGAATGGTGTGTGACTTGGAGGGGAATTTGGAGGTGATGGTGTTCCCACAATATTACTTCTCTTGTTCGTCTTGGTGGTAGAGCTTGATAACTGTTTGATAATTGCTTGTGAAGTGCCTTGGAGATGCTATTAAGTAATTTGTTATTTTGCATCAGTTTACATATTCACAAATGTTTATAAGAGGGATTGAGTGGCACGGTGAGCTAACATCCTGTACTTCCACCTCTGAGTCAGTGTTTGAATCTAGCCCAGACTGTGGCCAGAGTGGAAATCTGATTGAGATTCATACATGAAGTTGCGAGAAAGCTGGGCATGGATTTGAGAGGTACCATGTTCAAGGGCTTCAGAGAGGAAAGGGAGGCTGTAGATGCGTTGGTAGCTTGCAAGTGCAGTGGGATCAATGCATTAAAAGGTGCCTTATCTTGTTGTTTTTCCCAATTATTTGGCTCTTTTAGCAACTAGTTGAAGTTATGCAGAACATCTCGATGAAACATAAAACATTTTTAATGAATGCTTTTTGAGTGCATGAAAACCCCTTTCCTCTGCCGAGTCTCCCTGGCTTGCCTGGATCACGGTCCAATTGTGGGTAAGATGGCAGGCTGATGATCTACTTCCAGGCTTCTCATAGTGGTGCTCTAAACTGACTGCTAGAAGGTGTAAGAAAGCAAGCTGGGGACGATTCTTCCTCAGGTTTTTCCTCCTACTTGTGGGAAGCAGTTTGGCTTTTGGTATACATCTCCCAATAGCACCATGGATCAGACCAGATAGAATTATAGAACCATACAACAACAACTTGCATTTATATAATGCCTTTAACATAGTAAAACATCTCCAAGGCACTTCACAAGCAATTATCAAACAAAATTTGACATCGAGCCACATAAGGAGATATTAGGACAGGTGACAAAAAGTTTGGTCAAAGAGGTAGGTTTTAAGGAGCATCTTAAAGGACAAAAGAGAGGTAGAGAGGTGAAGAGGTTTAGAGAGGGAATTCCAGAGTTTAGGCCCTAGGCAGCTGAAGGCATGGCCATCAATGGTGGAGCATAGAAAATCAGGGATGCGCAAGAGGTCAGAATTGGAGGAACGCAGAGATCTTGAAGGGTTGTAGGGCTGGAGGAGATTGCAGAGATAGGAAGGGGGTGAGGCCATGAAGGGATTTGAAAACAAGGATGAGAATTTTAAGATTGAGGCATTGCTGGACCAGGAGCCAATATAGGTCAGCGAGCACAGGGATGAGGGGTGAATGGAATTTGGTACTGGTTAGCTCAAGTTAAGGAGGGTGCAAGGTGGGAGGCCAGCCAGGAGAGCATTGGAATAGTCAAGTCTAGAGGTAACAACGGCCTGAATGAAAGTTTCACCAGTAGATGAGCTGAGGCAGTGGCAGAGATGAGCAATGTTATGGAGGTGGAAGTAGACAGTCTTGGTGATGGAGAGGAAATGGGGGTTGGAAGCTCAGCTCAAGGTCAAATAGGACACCAAGGTTGCGAACAGATTGGTTCAGCCTCCGACAGTGGCCAGGTAGAGGGATGGAGTCGATGGCTAGGGAATGGAGTTTGTGGCAGGGACCAAAGGCAATGCCTTTGGTCTTCCCAATATTTAATTGGAGGAAATTTCTGCTCATCCAATACTGGACGTCAGACAAGCAGCGTGACAAATCAAAGGCAGTGGAGGGGTCGAGAGAGTGGTGGTGAGGTAGAGCTGGGTGTCGTCAGCGTACACGTGGAACCTAACCTGTTTATAGCATAGAATGAGACTATTCAGCCCATTGTACCAGCTCTTTGAAAGAGCTATCCAATTAGTCCCACTTCCCTGCTCTTTTCCCATAGCCCTGCAATTTTTCCTATTCAAGTATATATCCAATTTCCTTTTGAAATTTACTGTTGAATCTTCTTAGAAACATAGAAACATAGAAACTAGGAGCAGGAGTAGGCCATTCGGCCCGTCGAGCCTGCTCCACCATTCAATACGATCATGGCTGATCATCCAAATCCAGTACCCTGTCCCTACTTTCTCACACAGAATCCCCATCGAGCCTGCACCGACACATATCCCACCCTATTCCCGTAACCCCACGTATTTAATTCCCCCTAACATATCCCATCCTATCCCCGTAACCCCACATATTTAATCCCCCCTGTAAGGGATTCCTGACCCTGCGTGTCTCGCAGCCTGTGAGATTCACGCGGCTCTGTGCAGCCTGTATGTCAGTGCGGGTCTAGGCCTGGTTGCCTGTTCTGGTCTCCAGCCAGTCTGGGAACACTAGACACACCTGTGAGTGGTTCGAATCACTCTCCCTTACGGTTCTAGACACTGGACTTAGATGCGAGAGCAGTAATGGAGATAAAACTCATGTAGACTTGGTTTGAATGGTACAAAATGGAAAATCTTTATTGCATGATACTTAAAATTATGAAATACATGTCATAAGCACAGATTAATGACAGTACAATCTTACAAACAGTTATATAGTCGATCTTAGGGAAACGAGGAACGAACGGCACAAAGTAAATAGGGGCACACATTACAAATATCCTTAATCCTTAAACCCTCCCCTATCAATATCTATCCTAAACTAGCTTCGTAGGATCTCGAGACTCATGCTCACCACTCGTGATAACTCGGAGAAATTCCGAATAGCTGATCGGATGTTTTTCACCGCAGCACCCACGTGTCGGTCAGGAGATCTCCTGGTCCCACTTGTTTACTTGCTTCTGCTGCTCCGGCTAGCAGGCTGGACCGTCTGCTGTGATGGAGACCTGTGTTGGTTGGCTTAACAGGTACTCTTGGAGCACAGTTGTCAATATCATCGATACGATGTGTTTTCACGTTCCAGTTACCCTGGACACAGTCCCGTTATCGTCGATGCAATATGTTTTGTTAGAAGTTCAAAATCTTCTGGCGAGGAAAACTTGGCTAATCGACCTACAGGCGCGGTCGGGATTTACTGACCGTGGCGATGGATATGGTCTTCCTCTCTTCTCATCTCATCTCATCTCATCTCATCTCATCTCGGGCCTTCGGTTCCGCTGCCAGTTACCAACATAGGTCTTCGTTACGCGACACGAGGTAGATCCGAACGGATCAGAAAGTTCAACAGTCTTTTCAGAAGAGGCAACAGGCAAGCAGAAGCCCAACTACGAGTACACAGGAGCAGCCACGAGGTTACGAATCGACCGGATAAAAACACAGGAGCAAGCGAGCGAATGCAAGAGCAAGAGAGAGAATGGACGGTTTGGAGCCTGCAATTATAGTGCAAAAATCTTCCGTTTCCCGCCCAACTATAATGTCCATTCTTTTGTTTAGGGTTTGGCGCCCAAATGTCTTGTATGGGTGATCTCCGTTCTTAATGGGTTTCGGGGCTACTCATAAATGTCTGAGTGCCTGTTAATATTTCTCCCATTGTTAAATCGGTCGGTGTTCTCCCTGGAGGGGTTTGGGGCTTCCAAGTGTCCTGTATAACTACCTGCTAACGGCTCTCTCATCGTAGAGTCGTTGGGATTTACATATTAATGTCTTTTGGATGGGCCCTTGATTACTCGGTACAATGGCTTTCCTTTGTACCTGGGAGACCGATTCCAGTATCTATGTGTATACTGCAAACCCATAATGTCTCGTGTATTATCTTCACTGTGCTGAATCGTAATCGATCTTGCACAAATGTTTATTGGAACGCCATCTTGTCTGCCTGTTGAAAAGTCTAGAATGTTCTGTCACGAGGTGCGGCGGCCATTTTACAGGCTGCTTGTGTCCAATTTAAACCTGCCAGCATTCTGCTGAAATAAAAGCTGTTTGAACGAAACTTTGTGTTTTCTCCTCATTAATCAAATCGCGATATATTGCGAATTCTACAGTCCCTCCTGTTGATGCGAATAACTCCGCTTATCGTATCAAGAATCATAGTGGTGAGCAATATTATCTCGATTTCTCTCCGAATCCAGTAAATTAATCCCATAATTTTTAACTTAGCTAGGGTCTCTGTGTCGTCCTTATTTCCCAAGAAAATCACATTTTATATCACCGTAGGCATTATTTGCCCTTAAACTTACACCACTTGTTTTCCTTCCCGGCGTAACCAGGCCGATACCTCTCGTGTCACCTGTATATTTGTCTTTTATTCAGGGAAAGGAAAAAACAAAACCCAAAAACCAAACAATCAACACCATCACCAAAATAATCAAACCCCAACTCTTAAAACATGTCGAGTTCCCAACGTATTTACAATCTCTGAAAATCTTATATGAGTACAAACTTCCGCGGCGCACGCGGCGAGCGGGAGTGACGCCATTTTCCGATTACACGGTGCTCTCATCGTGCACGCGCACGTAACGTTCTCGCCACTCTCCCGTGTTTTCATGCTTGGTGAGGCGTTTGTCTCTTTTACAATGTATGACCAATAGGTACACTACAATAAACACTTGACATACGACTAAAATGTGGGAGGCTATTCTGATCCATGAAGGCACTTCAATATTAATGAACAGATTCCACCACGGTGGAACTACTATGTCCAAAATGTCTGTTCCTATTTCGACAGTTTTCTGCTCTAATGTATAAAAATGTTTCTGTGATACCGCGACGGCTTTCAGAAGTTTGGTTAAATGTTCAGGGAGAGGGGGAATGAGGTATCCAAAATGCGCGACAAATCGCTGCAAGTCGGTGAAATTCTCTTTTACCGTGAGATGAACAGTGGACGGTTCAGGGATTGGGATAATTCGCTGTTGTGCTACTTGAACTTCAGCCCTGGGTTTAAAACAGAAACTGCTGTCACTCACCGGACACCGGCTACGGTTTCCATGCTGGTAGTGTTGCGCTGCAGTGGTAACACAATATGTTCCACCCCCGATGTATGCTACCTGCGGAGGCACATGATCTTGTGCCATTGCCTCCATGGTGCAATTCATGGACTTGGCGCCAGCCGTTCTGAACCCGCACTGTGGTGTTAAAAAGGCATTCAAGTGCTGGGGGCACAGTATTATGTGTGCTCCCCTGCCACGACAACCAGAGAGATCTGTACCTGTCATCGTTTGCTCCCAGCGGATGACGTAAGGTGGAACCGCTGCATAACGAATGTGGGCTCCCCCCTGAATGACACCAATGTTCTCTACCCGATATACCGGGGCGGGCTTTGCTGTGTCGCCCAAAACCGGCATGCGTAATACTATTCCCATAATAGTATGGTTTGATCGTCCGCAGTCCACGGGGACTGGGTAAGCTTCTGAAGCTAGCCTGAGCTGGCACGGACTTAATGCGTTCTGAAAAGGGTGGAGCGCCCGTAGGTGTTTGTTACTTATCCAGGACGGAACCAAACCTTGTTTTAAATCCTCCAAATTACTGCGGCCCTCGCCCAGTAACCACGCCCCGTAAAGCACGCACACCTCGTTCTGCGCAGCTTGATCGGATGCATTCCGATCTTCCCTGATCAGGGCATTTACCGTACGCGCATGTTTCTCCAGCTCTGCTATAATTTCCTTTAAATGGAGAGTCATGGCTTGGTCCTCGTGTAGACCTGACCCTACCACTTTATTCTCATCTGTTAGAATGTCTTTTAACTGTGTTTTTAAACCATTAATCTGGGTCTGCAGCTCCACACTGTCTAGAGCGTTGACCACAGATGTCCCTGTGTTAAAAGCAGTGAACGCATCGTTCACCAAACCCCTTCTTTGCCTCCCTACTTGATCCAAGACTTCCTGCGGTGCGGTGTACAAACTTGTCTTATCAATTTCTGCAAAATCAAACTCGTAAAATTGTCTGAACATCTTGGTCAACAGGACCTGATACAACTGTTCCGTCCTTTTGGGGCACCACTCTGGTAACCGTACCTCAGTGAGATTTAAAATCACCGAGGCCACCGCGTAATGTACCCCCTGAAATAGTATCTGGTCTGTGGGGACCAGTACCAAACCATTCCCGGGTCCCTTACTAGTTTTAGGGCACCCTTCTTCCTCAGCTAGAACCACCGGAATCGTGGGCGGGGCTTTGCGTGGGCGCGTAATGAGTTCAGTGGCATTTACTGGGATCGGGGAGAATGGGGCTCCGCACCCCCTGGTGCTCGCATCCCACCTCATCCCCTGTCCGTTATCCTGCCATTGATTAATAAAAAATATGGAGATGCCTTTGGGGCAAACGTACTTTGACCCCCACATACATACATAAATTCCCTCATCCGGTTCCCACCATTTGTCCCAACAGACTTTCACTTGTCCGTCTGTCCCCGTAATTGTCCGATGGGTATTATTACCCAGTCGTTCCCACTCGACCGAAGAGTTTCTCATAGTTTTGCTCAGCTTTCGCAGCCACCACCATCGGCTCAATGGGACCTTCCCACTACAAGTCAAACAAATCCGTTTGCCGACGGTGACGCTGATCCTGGGTGCGATGATCCTTACTTTGGGGCACAGTAAAGAAGTCTCTTGGTAGGCAAACCCCGATGTGCTGGAATACTCCGTTGAGTTCGTTCCCAGCCATCCTGGCCACCTTCCCTTGTGGAAATAGGTGCTGGTCCCCTCTGCCTTCCGTCTTCCGGTCCCATCCACCGCGATGGGGGCCGTGTCCCCGGAACATCCAAACACCACGACATCCTTGGTGTGGCCTCGATAGGCCAATCCACATCCGATTGCCACGAGCAATACTAGAATTCGTTCCATCCTTCCTTGGTTCCTGTGATCAGATAGAATGAGGTAGCCAGCCTCGCAAGAGTCTCTGGCTTTTGTGAAGGGTGAGCGGGTCCCCTGACCTCGCCTCACGTAAACTTCAACGTTTGCTGAATAAACTTCAACTAAACCTATCTTTAAAACTCCCATCATTTTATCGTTTTCTGTTAAAAAACACTACAAACTTAGCCTTATTAAAACTATAAACTTAACCTTGAACTATGAACTTAAAACTTAACCTTGTTACTTATAAACTTAAAACTTAGAACTATAACTTTACAGTGCCGCCCGTTCTCAGGGCGGCCCCTTTAAATTCTGAGAAGGCTGCTGCGAGCTCTTCCCGACGGTGGGAGGGCGCTGACCCTTCCCTCTGATCTGCCGCAGCCTGTTGCTGCGCTGACCCTTCCCTCTGATCTGCCGCAGCCTGTTACTGCTGCGATGTGGCCGGTCTGTACCCGGGTTATCTTAACCTGAAGTCTACGCCTTGGGGCAGTCTGGGGACATGACCACATCCTCCTGGGCTGGGGTTCTCTACTTGACCTACGGGGAGTTGCTATGGGCGGGGGTTCCGTGACGGACGGACCGGGTTCCGAGACCTCCAACGGGATGACCTGGGGTTCCATCACAGTCGCCGGCTCCGCCTCCGCTGACTCCGCCTCCCTAACCTCGGGGCTGGCAGTTCGTGGCTCCGCCCTGCTCGGCCCAGCAGGCGGCCCTTCACTTGTGATCTCTGCCTCCCCTGAGGACTGGACGTTCAAAGCGGGCGGCCACATCTCTGGGAGCCACACCGGTACTCTCTGTGCTCCTATAGCGGCTGGCCCTGCCTCCTCTAGCTCCTCCCTCCTGTCCTCGGGACCTGCAGCTTGTGTGTCCACCCTGTGTGGATCTCTACCTATAGGCCCCATTCCCCCCAGACCGTTCCTCAGGAACCACCCGTCATCATCACTATGCTCATCTGCACTATCCTCATCTGACCAGGGTACCCTGGGTTCTTCCTCATCTAACCCCCAACTCCAGAAAAACGCTGCATGATCGTCCGGGATGTCCCTTCCCCTGATGCAAGCTGCTATGCCTGCCTGTGTGCCTTGTGGTCCTACCTGGGGCTGTGCTTTCCCATTGGCGGGATTTACCCCTGTAGTTTTCCCCTGCGCACCTGGCTGGTACAGTTTGCACTGGTTTGCATCCTCATACTCCCGGCTTTTGGCTACCCTGTAGGCTGCTTTTATCTCACTAAGCTGCGCTTCTAGCCTGAGCACGTCTAACTTTCCCATTGCTCGGGCGTTCTCCTCCCGCAGGGCCTGCTCTCTAAGCTGCCCTTCCAGCCCATCTATTTTCCCTATTAAGCGGGCGTTCTCCTCCCGCAAGGCCTGCTCTTTTAACCTGGCCTCCTCACCGCAGACCCCCTCCTGTGCGTGTCTTTTAAAAGGACACAGGTAGGCAGGCTGCGTGGGCTCTAGTCAAGGGGCACTATTAGACGGTCCTGCGGCACCTACGGGGCCGGTTGCGACCGCCACCTGTCCACGCGCATTCAAGACTAGCTTGCGCATGGCTCCTAACACTGCTTCGAGGTCGTCGGGAGGGGTGGGTGCCTTGGCTTCCTTAGCCGGGACAGGCGCCTGGGCTCGGACCGCGGGATTTTTATCCTTGGAATCCTTCCAAGGGTTCCTGCAATGCTTGCGCCAGTGCCCTGCCTTCCCACACCCGTAACAAGCATTACTTGCCTGTGGGGCGTGATTACCCTCCTGATGCCACTCTCTTTGATACGGGGCTGCGGGTCGTACCTCATGTACTCTTCCCTTAAAGGGACGTGTCGTCATACCCCTTATATTACGATAACCTAACGTGAGTCGATTCAAGACCGACTCTTCCGTAAGGTTGAGGTCATTGGGATCAAACCATGCTTTTGCCTGCTCTCTAACGGCTGGTAAACTGTTGGCTATTATGCACCTAAGCCAATGAGTTAAAGCGGCGCCTTCCACATCTTCGCGCTCGGGCGCACCTAGACAGCTGCGCTCATATACTGGCCACAGCCTGTCGGCAAAAACCTTCGGGGGTTCTCCCTCCATCTGCACTGTCTGTCCCACTCTAGCAAACGGACCTCCGTCGTTCGCCCCCAACACTTCTAGGACCTCATTCTTTAATTCCTCATAACTCTTGTTTCCCCTCTTGCTCTCGCCTGAGAGACACTGAAGGACCGAGCTGTCTAATGAGAACAGCAGCATTTTTGCTGTCTCCCCATCATCGCAGCCGTTAATGGCTGCGGCTTGCTCAACTTCTCTGAAATGTACGGAAGGGTCGTCTATCTCGGTCAGCTTCCGTACGTGATTTATCATAGCTCTCAGCTGATGTGAACTGTGAGGCAACACCAGCTGTCCGAGGAGATCCCCCGGTTCTTCCCCACCGTTTCTGCTTGGGCCCCTTTTAATACCCGTTACTGGATACAGCGATCCCTTTTCTACTTCCTTTTCAATGGGCTCTTTTGTTTCTTCCATTGCTTCCTCCCTAACCCAGGTTTCTGAATAGCTGGGTGGCGCGGAGGGCGCAGTGGCTACTACTTCTTCTGCTTTACTTGGTGGGGATTTTCTAAATCTCTCATTTACTAGCGGCTGGTGCGCCGACGGATTGATAAGGCACACCATGCCGTTCGCATTGTTCACGGCCTTTTTGAGGTTCTCTATCTCCCTTTGGCAGGCGCTATGGTCGGCTCCCTGAAACTTATCCTCAAGGGCCAACTTATATGCCGACCTAACCCCCATTAAGCTCTCTTCTTGAGTTCTTATCTGGGCAGCTTGGCGGTTACATCTTTCCTTTAACCTGCTCTCATTCAATTTTGCCTCAGTGACCTGGCACTCGAGATAATCTATCCTTGTTTTAAGGTGACTGGAGACTTCCTGGCTTTCTTGGTGTAACTCATTTAAATTCTTAATGAGCACCTCTCCTCCAGAAACCTTCTCCTCCATTTCTCCCTCTAAATGACTGATTCGAGCCACTAGCGCTGTAATGGTCTGGTTTGAAATCTGAACCTGCCTTTTGTAGCACATAAGCCAGACTGCTTTCTCAAGTGTCTTTCTATGTTCTTTACTATCTGTCCACCTTTCAGCTGCCTCTAGTGGGCTCTTATCCGCTAACAATTCACTTATCCATTTCTTGGTTAGATTAACCTTTCCAAACACATAATCCGCTATCTTTTCCTGCATAACATTTCGTACAGTCATTCCAAAATCTAACACACTACCCTCTCGCTGCCAGTGTCCTGCCGCGGTCGCCATTTTCTGTAAGGGATTCCTGACCCTGCGTGTCTCGCAGCCTGTGAGATTCACGCGGCTCTGTGCAGCCTGTATGTCAGTGCGGGTCTAGGCCTGGTTGCCTGTTCTGGTCTCCAGCCAGTCTGGGAACACTAGACACACCTGTGAGTGGTTCGAATCACTCTCCCTTACGGTTCTAGACACTGGACTTAGATGCGAGAGCAGTAATGGAGATAAAACTCATGTAGACTTGGTTTGAATGGTACGAAATGGAAAATCTTTATTGCATGATACTTAAAATTATGAAATACATGTCATAAGCACAGATTAATGACAGTACAATCTTACAAACAGTTATATAGTCGATCTTAGGGAAACGAGGAACGAACGGCACAAAGTAAATAGGGGCACACATTACAAATATCCTTAATCCTTAAACCCTCCCCTATCAATATCTATCCTAAACTAGCTTCGTAGGATCTCGAGACTCATGCTCACCACTCGTGATAACTCGGAGAAATTCCGAATAGCTGATCGGATGTTTTTCACCGCAGCACCCACGTGTCGGTCAGGAGATCTCCTGGTCCCACTTGTTTACTTGCTTCTGCTGCTCCGGCTAGCAGGCTGGACCGTCTGCTGTGATGGAGACCTGTGTTGGTTGGCTTAACAGGTACTCTTGGAGCACAGTTGTCAATATCATCGATACGATGTGTTTTCACGTTCCAGTTACCCTGGACACAGTCCCGTTATCGTCGATGCAATATGTTTTGTTAGAAGTTCAAAATCTTCTGGCGAGGAAAACTTGGCTAATCGACCTACAGGCGCGGTCGGGATTTACTGACCGTGGCGATGGATATGGTCTTCCTCTCTTCTCATCTCATCTCATCTCATCTCATCTCATCTCGGGCCTTCGGTTCCGCTGCCAGTTACCAACATAGGTCTTCGTTACGCGACACGAGGTAGATCCGAACGGATCAGAAAGTTCAACAGTCTTTTCAGAAGAGGCAACAGGCAAGCAGAAGCCCAACTACGAGTACACAGGAGCAGCCACGAGGTTACGAATCGACCGGATAAAAACACAGGAGCAAGCGAGCGAATGCAAGAGCAAGAGAGAGAATGGACGGTTTGGAGCCTGCAATTATAGTGCAAAAATCTTCCGTTTCCCGCCCAACTATAATGTCCATTCTTTTGTTTAGGGTTTGGCGCCCAAATGTCTTGTATGGGTGATCTCCGTTCTTAATGGGTTTCGGGGCTACTCATAAATGTCTGAGTGCCTGTTAATATTTCTCCCATTGTTAAATCGGTCGGTGTTCTCCCTGGAGGGGTTTGGGGCTTCCAAGTGTCCTGTATAACTACCTGCTAACGGCTCTCTCATCGTAGAGTCGTTGGGATTTACATATTAATGTCTTTTGGATGGGCCCTTGATTACTCGGTACAATGGCTTTCCTTTGTACCTGGGAGACCGATTCCAGTATCTATGTGTATACTGCAAACCCATAATGTCTCGTGTATTATCTTCACTGTGCTGAATCGTAATCGATCTTGCACAAATGTTTATTGGAACGCCATCTTGTCTGCCTGTTGAAAAGTCTAGAATGTTCTGTCACGAGGTGCGGCGGCCATTTTACAGGCTGCTTGTGTCCAATTTAAACCTGCCAGCATTCTGCTGAAATAAAAGCTGTTTGAACGAAACTTTGTGTTTTCTCCTCATTAATCAAATCGCGATATATTGCGAATTCTACACCCCCTAACACTAAGGGTCAATTTATCATAGCCAAATCTACCTAACCCGCACATTTTTGGACTGTGGGAGGAAACCGGAGCACCCGGAGGAAACCCACGCAGACACGGGGAGAATGTGCAAACTTCTTCCACCACCCTTTCAGGCAGTGCATTCCAGATCACAACAACTCATAGTTGGCGAAGTTAGGAAATCGAATCAGTGACCTAGCATTGCACCACCGATCGTTATTGAATCTTACCTGTCTAGTTCATTCACAGAATGCTGTGAAATTCTTGTATTTAAACAAAAATTGAAGACAGCAATTCAAACAGAAATACATTTTAATGTCATCCTGCAAGCATTTTGTTCAAACCCAAGATGAACTCCTGCCTACAGAAAAGTTAAATACTGTATTGCATGCTCAACTACAGATAACCCATCTGCTATATTATAGTTTAACACCCAACTATCCAGTCTGTCAGTGCCATTTTTGCCACCAAAATTAATCATACAGTTTTAAGCTTCTAGTTACTATCCATCATACTTTGCACCTAAGGGGCAATCTGTGTAACCTACCTCGCAGAAATGCTAGCAGACAGTGCAGTATGAAAACACTAAAAAGCACTTGAGCCCAGCATGTCAGCTTTAGAAAAAATGTAAGTGGCTGTAAATTCTGCTGCCTGTCAACCTTTATTTGTCCTTTGCGTCAGGAATAAAAGAACAAATATATTGCTGCAGGCCTTAAGAAAAGATTTTAGCAAAGAATGTGACACTTGTACTATGCAGTGTAATAGACAGTTTAGATGACAGTGACTGTTTGTGGTGGACCAGAGAAATACCCATGGGGCCTACACTTCCCTCACACCAAGCTTGAACTGCAAATCATCCCCTTAGTTGCAAACCAACACTGTCAATAAGAATACATCATCTCTTTTGTAGAGTGGAAGAGCTGTCCGTAATAATTCCCATTATGCTGAGTCTGGGATTTTCCATTAGCACAACCACCTGCTGGGCTTTTCGCTTAGGTTTAATGCTGTCTGAACTTGAATTTATCACTATCTGCATCCACAGGAAATGAGTCTGTCATCAATGATTCTCATTTTGATTATTAAATTCTACAAAATGAACTATAGAAATATTAGGTTAGTGCAAAAAGGACAAACAGCATCTTTACCATCCTCAATAGTTGTAAAACAGAAAGAAAGGAAATATAGAGTTACTCTGCATGACTTCTTGTCTCTGAAACATCTCAGTGTTAACTACAGTCACTGTGCAATGATTGTAGCTTTTAGAATAATCTCAGTGATCATAGAATCATAGAATAGAATCATAGAGTGGTTACAGCATGATAGAAGGCCATTTGGCCCGTCGAGCCCGTGCTGGCTCTCTGCAAGAGCACTTCAGCTAGTCCCACTCCCCCGCCCTTTCCCTGTAGCCCTGCAAATTTCTTTCCTTCAGATACTTATCCAACTCCCTTTTGAAAGCCGTGATTGAGTCTGCCTCCACCCCCCTTTCAGACCATGCATTCCAGATCTTAACCACTCGCTGCGTAAAAAAGCTTTTTCTTACGTCGCCTTTGGTTCTTTTGCCAATCACCTTAAATCTGTGTCCTCTGGTTCTTGACCCTTCTGCCAATGGGAACAGTTTCCCTCTATCTACTCTGTCCAGACCCCTCATGATTTTGAACACCTCGATCAAATCTCCTTTCAATCTTCTCACCTCTATTCATGAAGCCCAGGATTCCGTAAGCCTTTTTAACTGCTTTCTCAACCTGCCTTCAACCTTCAACGATTTATACACACATACCCCCAGGTCTCTCTTTTTGTGCACCCCTTTCAGAATTGTACCATTTAATTTATATGTCCTCTCCTTATTCTTTATTCTTTCCTTTCAATTTATTTATTCTCTTTCCCAATTAACGTTATCGATTTTATTTTTTTGCTGTCAAATTTTGTTTCTTGTTTTGCTGTTGCCAAAATAATCTTCCTAAATTTAGAATATGCAAAAATATCATTATAAAGAGTGGGGGAGAAACTGGATTGCGTGGGCCTGCCAGCATGAGTTGGGCACGGGAAACAATCCCTGCAGATAGGCCTGATCAGAATTGTTACTCTGGCCTCATTTAAATTAGACTGGTAAGCTGCGAATGCCTGCTGCGCGCCCCCACGCATCTCGCTAGTGAAGCGACTATCAATTTTGAGCAACTATGACGCCAGCAGAGGCCCTCAGGTGGGTGCTGGGAGGTGGGGGTGGCGATCGAGAGGGTGCCTGTGCCCATTCCTGCTCCTCCCAGCTCCACCTTCAGTTAAGTATTTTTGCAAAACTTATATTTTTGGTCATGTCCTCCAGCGGTCCCTTTCAAAACCACATGTGGACCTGGTTATCCTGAACGTAGCAGGGCCGACGCCAGCTGCGATCAAGGCAGTACAATTTGAGGAAGGAATCCTAAAACAGGTGTTAGGCCCCTTATTTGCACAGGACCTAAGGCCTGTTTCAGGTGTGAGCTCTTGATGCCTATACGGGAGCCTTTACCAATATGTCAGGCAGTGCATTTCCGGTGTGGAGTGCGCGCGTCTACGCTCCCCGCCATATTTGACTCTTTGATGCCCATTTTATGCCATTTCTAGACCAGCCTTTCATAAAATAAATTAGTTTATTGCATAAATTGAATTAAGCAAAATTTTAACATCTATAACATTTTGATTTTATCAAGGTCTTATGTATAAAATAATCATGATGTTACATTTATAAACATTTTTATGAAATAAACTCTCTAAAAAAATTGATTTCGAAAGAACTGAATATCACTCGCATGGTATAATGGGTGGTAAAAGTGATTCTGTCTGCTTTTGCATCCCAGGCAAGTCCAATTTCACCCCCATAGAATGTTACAGCACAGGAGGAGGCCAGTTGGCCCATCGTGCCTGTGCCAGCTCTTTGAAAGAGCTATTCAATTCATCCTACTCCTCTGCTGTTACTCCATAGCCCTACAATTTTTTTCCTTTTCAAATATATATCCAATCCCCTTTTGAAAGTTACTATTGAATCTGCTTCCACCACCCTTTCAGGCAGTGCAATCCAGATCATAACAACTCGCTGTGTAAAACAATTTTTCCTCATGTCCCCTCTGGTTCTTTTGCAAATGATCTTAAATCCTCAGGTTACGACTCACCCGCCAGTGGAAACATTTTCTTTTTGTTTACTCTATCAAAACCCCTCATAATTTTGAACACTTTGATTAAATCTCCCCTTAACCTTCTTTGCTCTAAGGAGAACAATCCGGCTTTACCAGTCTCTCCATAATCTCAAATAAAAATAGGAAATGCTAGAAATACACAGCAGATCAATTAACCTCTGTAAAGACAAAACACAGGTTAACATTTTGGGTGTAGACCCATCATTACAACAATATAACCTCATTTGAGAAGACCACAAACATCACATGATTAGACCAGAAGTGACATTGCAACATGTGAACAGGACAGAAGCATCAAGACTTATTTTGTAGCCTAAGGGGAAATGGGACAGCTTTTATAAGTTATTATAATGTATCCATTCCATTTCTATGATTGTTTTTATTATTTATAATTTATTCAGTTATTTAAAATACATTTTCCAACGATGAATAAATTCCGATCACTCACTTAAAGAATGCAAACTTTGGATTCTCAGGTTTCAGATCCAAAATTAACAGACTGAAGTCACATTGGGGTTGGTAAGAAGGAAGAGCCCCTCCCCCAGACCTTTGACTTACAATTCAGCTGATATTAGAATCTTAGTAGTTTCTCACATATTTCAGGAAACCTGGGTATCTTTGAATTTCTTGCCTCAAGGTTTAGCCAAGCATAGAATTTTTCTACATATCTAAATTTTGTCCCAATAATATTTGGAATTTGGGGAGCAGTAATTGCAGTAATTGCTCAGTGAGCTTATCCAATGTCAGTCTGAGCTATACAGACGAAGAAGGTCCTACGTTTGAGACTTTCTGTAGTGTTAGCTGATCTCAATGTTGGAGCATTTCCGTTAGCCTCAGCAGTTCTGGGTTACAGTTGGGGAAATCAGCTAGGAAATGTGTATGTTTAGATGTTGGATGAGAACAAGATGCAGCTTGGCCATATCCCCCCCACAGTCAAACAGCCATCTGATATTTATCATTAAGACTCACGCATGAAAATAGCTATTTGCCAAGGTACGAGAGGACACCTAGTGCACTGGAACTGTCCTCCAGCAAGGAGTCAATGCTTCAGAAAAGGAAGTGAAAAAATTGGCAATAAAATGATTTAAAAATATATATATATATTTGGAGTTTGGTTTTGGCATTTATCCCAAACAACTGTTATATCCCTAAGGTTCCCAGGCAATATGCATCATTTTTGTGAAATTACTAACATTGCTCAAACATTCTGGTATGATGTCACAGACTGATCATAGTGGGAGCACTCTGTATATATCCTAGACACAGAGTGAAAAACTGTCAGTTCAAGTTAATAGGCCTCTATTATTACCTCGGGTCACCCACCTAGAGGGCAAATATCCCTGCTGGATGCTGATGCTGTTTAATTAACGTCCACACTTGTTATGTCAACATAATGCATCATGCTGAATTGAAAACATTTACTTTGATATTCAATAAAATTGACTTGTTCATCCAAATCATCCTCTTCCAAATTAAACTGGAATTTCATTTTGGTTGTAACTAATCTTCATGTTACTCATTTATAGTGCTTTAAATATGCCCCACCCTCATTATATGTATCTCAGTCAGAATGCTGTCACTGTTATCAGTCTATTGGACTTACATTTTATCCTGTATTGTGGATCATTCTCTACAGCAACGCCTCATTATAACAAGCTAAATGTTCATCTCCCAAGGACTTTGTTATAATGAGGGTGGAATGCATATGAAGGAACATTGAGGGGCATTGCTGCATCCAGAAGTACGAGTTCATTATAACTGCAATATCCTTTTTCTGACAATTTCCATTAAATTTTAGATCAATTTAATAATTTTAACATTAGTCATCCTGTGGCCTATGTGTATTCAGACAGAGCCAGAAACCAGCTGATCAGTAAATGTACAGTATACACCTATTCTAAAAATGTAATGCCCAATTCAAAACTTTAATTTGTTTTTCATACTGAATTTTTATTAATTATTCATCTGTTTTCCTGCTTCCCATTTACTACAGATATGTTTTTCCTATCCCCTTAACCTTTTTGGATTTTTCTGTGTTTCTTGGAAAATTTCACACAATTTCTTCCTGTTCAATTCTGCAAGGTTTTTTATTAGTAGTTAACTGAGTAACTTACCTGTGCAGAAACTCATCATAATTTCTCTAATCTAAGCCTCTGACAATTCCACACAGGTAGGAGTATCTGCTTGTCCAGTACAGAGTGCACACTCCCTTTCCATGTTGATATTTGAGGATCCTGCTGGATGCCAACTTCAGCCCAGGCAGATCCTTCAGGATCATGTTTCTTCAATGATAGCAAAGTCCTAGTGCAGGTTGTGGCATATAGGATGTGCCCAAACAGCTCTCCTTCATGGTTCAAGGAAGCATGCATTGCCTTATTGAAGTCCAGACAGCTTAGGCCCAGGTGGTCAGAGTTCAAAGCTTAGGAACCCTCAAAAATGTAAATGGTCTGTGGAGGATCTATTACATTAGTTAGGGATAACTCAGTCTCCAGTTTTCATTCTGTCTGTGGGAATCACGAGCTCAAAGTTAACTCTGAGGGGTCTATGCCCTATCCTATTTGAGCACCAACACTCTGAACTGCCACAGCACTCAATCACCTGGAATTTCATGGGGTTCTCTTGATCTCTGGCTATAACTTGTGGAAAATCAGCAGAATCCCCTGAGAAATGGCTGTTTACGCCATTTCTCCAACGTTTTCACCAATCTTCTATCGAAGTTATGGTAGGAGATCAGAAGAACCCCATGGAAATTCTCCCTCAATATTTACACAATTGCAAGTGTCCGAAATGGTACTGGCTTAAGATTGATTTCATACCAATAGTGATCTTCTTGGTGGTATACAAATACAGTTTACAAATTCCTCAAAGCACAGCAACATGATATTCTAGCTTATGTCTTTGGGAAACAGTCAAATACACACTGTTTTGGTTCTTTATTTCTAGCAATAAAATCTATCAAAGCTAAAATAAGAGGAACATGCAATGAATCTAAGATGGATTTATTTAAATGCAGCCACGTATATGTTTGAAATGTACCCTCTGTAACCACTCCTTTGGAATAATTGGGCCAATGTTTTTACAATATGAAATTTAACACTACAGTAAAACTTGATTCTTTTAACTTTATAACTGACTCTTGTTTCTGCAATAATGGTACCTTTGTAATATTCTGGAAAATTCTTCATAGTGTTATTGAGTATTTTGAAATGTATCATTATACAAATATTCTGAAGGTCCAATGAGCCTGATCACTGTATGCTTAGATTGATATTGACACTAAAGTGCTAATATGGATCTCCAAGGTAACAACGTACTTTTAAAGTTCCAACTGCTATTGAAACCTTTACTAAAACCACCATTCAAAAATTCTAATTGCTGAACCAACACCTTGAATAATTTTCCTCCCTTCTTGTCAAATAAAGTATTCCAACGGATTGTCATAAATTAAATAGATTATGCAAGGTACGTATTTAATTTAATAACCCATTGACATTGTGGGATTAACATAAATTTGAGAAGAAAATGCTAGTTATCTATGCAAGACTTTAAATATTTGAACGTTAAGGGACCCATAATCCAATTTTGCCGTATTTATATTCAGTTGCTATTATCTGGTTAATTTATTCCCTAAAGCTAAAGATCATTGCCAGGAATTTCCTCAAAGCTGCTCCCGCTTTGCTACTGTAACTTTGCCAAAAGTGTGGCGGAAACTCCATTTATGTTCATAAACGGGGTTTCTACCATGCTTCTGGCAAAATTATGGTGGCGGGGCAGGAGACACTTTGAGGAAATTCCCAAGCCGTATTAACACGGTCCTTGCTCATGAGATAGGTCTCAGTAACAGTTAGATTGTGCATGATGTATTAAAGCTAAATAACAAGGATCTTTCGCAGTCTTCAACAGAATTCCAGACATGTTTTTGAGTTAGGAAACCAGGGAACAGCTTGGCTCAGTGGTAGCTCTCTTGCCTTTGTGGTCTTGTATTTAAACCCCACCCCACAATATGAGCATATAATCTAAACTGACACATCAGTGCAATATTGAGGGAGCGCTGCACTGTCGACTGTTCTGTCTTTCAGGTGAGATGCTAAACATATGTCCCAGTTGCCTGTTCAGTTAGACATAAAAGATCCTAGAAAAAGAGTAGAAAAGACTTCTGGGGTCTTGGCCAACATTCATCCGGCAACCAACACCACTAATACAGATTAATTGATCATTCACCTTGTTGCTGTCTGTGGGATCTTACTGTGAGCAATTTTGGCGGCTGCGTTTCCTTATAAAACAATGATGACTACAATTGAAAAGTATTTCATTGACTATGAAGCATTATGAGCCATCCTGAGGATGAAAGGAGATACATAAATGCAACTTCTTTCTTTAACACATGGACAATAAAATGATCAGATTTATCTTACAAGCAGAAATGTTGATTATTGTACGTAAGCCCTCGGAGAGGTCTTGTTATACATCTTCATTTGTTTTTTGCACAATAGGTGTAAAACATTTACATTCAGCAACAACTTTCTCTTATAAAACACTTTTAATATAGCATGGTGAGGTCAAAAATAAAGGTTTGGAGGAGGCTTTTGAGCATTTGGGGAGATAATAGCAAGGTGGAGTGGTTTAGAAAGAGACCTTCAGAGGTCTGGTCACAGTGAGTAAAGGGTTACTGCTGGCATTAAAATAACACTGATCGGAAAATCCAGGCTGATGATACAGAGGTTTCCAGTATTTTTCATGTGATGTTGTGCTATGCCTCAGCAGATCACTTGCTTATGTTACGAAGTAAGAAACCTTTGTACTTTCTGATGAAGGATACACACCCTGAAACATCATAACCTGTCTTTTCTCTTTACAGGTGATGACAGGCCTGGTATGTAGTTTCAGTATTTCTGTTGAAATGATTTATGTTGTGGGATTTAAAATGTCTTATGTTTTTCATCAGTTTATAGCCTCTGTAGTGCCAATACAGTAATCAATTACAATAAAACTATTTAAAATAAAATAAGTGAATTTGTGCCCTCATCAGTTCTACTTTTAAAAATGATTAGCTTATAAATTCCATGCAAGTCAATTAATTAATTGTCCCATAAATTTGATGGCTGTAAATCTTCACCATTAAGGTAGCTTTATATATCACTGCTTCACAAACAGGAAAGAATGGACCTTGGATGGCTGTGGATTTTCTGCTTCACTGCTGCCAAATCAACTATCACAAATTCTGGAGAGAATCTCAGCCATATTGTCCAAATAGAGTACTCAGCAGGCAACTGTGGAATACAGAATTGTTGGAAAGGCCAATACAATTCACTAAGGGTCTTATAATTCTTGAATTTCTCACACCTTACCATTGATCTGCTGCTTGCTATCTTTAAAAAAAATCATTGTTATGAAGCACATACAGGTGTTATAAATATATGTCTTCATTAAAATCTGCATGAAGTGATACTTATTTCTACTTGTGTTGTGAGGCTGATCATAACAGATTAATTTCACAGAGTTGTCCTTGATATAGCCTCCATATACCTTTGGTGCTGGAGAAATAAATATAGATTAATTGATCAATGATGCCATTGAGCATCAAAGAAAAAGCACAGTATAGATGGAAATTTATGCTCTAAATTTGAAAAGGTACAAATAGAAAGTATGACTTTTCTGATCAGACTTAGGAGTGGAAACAAATATATCCTAAATACATTATGACCTGGATTTTCTAGTGGGACACAAGCCTGCTCAGAAGATGGGTGGTGTATGAATCGTGTCTGCCTGACTTGTAGTGCACTAAATTTGTATGAATTTCTAGAGTCAGCTTAATTATAAAATGGTGGGTGACCTTCAGGTATTACATAGAAATTTACAGTACAGAAACAGGCCATTCGGCCCAGCTGGTCTATGCCAGTGTTTATGCTCCACACAAGCCTCCTCCCACCTTACTTCATCTCACCTTATCAACATATCCTTCTATTTCTTTCTCCCTCATGTAGTTATCTAGCTTCGCCTTAAAAGCATCTATGCTATTTGCCTCAACCACTCCTTGTGGTAGTGAGTTCCACAGTTGCACCACCCTCTGAGTAAAGAAGTTTCTCCTGAGTTCTTTATAGGATTTATTAGTGACTATCTTGTATTTATGGCCCCTGGTTTTGGACTCCCCACAAGTAGAAACATCTTCTCTACCTTTACCCTATCGAACCCCTTCATAATTTTAAAGACTTCTATCAGGTCACCTCTCTGTCTTCTCTTTTCTAGAGAAAAGAGCCCCGGCCTGTTCAGTGCTTCCTGAGAGTTGTACCCTCAGTGTTCTGGGATCATCCTTGTAAATCTTATTTGGATATTTGCCAGTGCTTCTATATCATTTTTGTAATATAGAGACCAGAACTGTGCACAGTACTCCAAGTGTGGCCTAACTAAGGTTCTATATAAGTTTAACATAACTTCTCTGCTTTTGAATTCTATTCTAGAAATGAACACAAGTGCCTTCTTTACAGTTTTTATGGCTTTGTTAACCTGTATTGCCACTTTTAATGATATGTGAATCTGTACCCATAGATCCCCTTGCACCTCTATCCCATTTAGACTCTTTTTCCAAGGAATAAGTAGCCTCCTTATTTCTCCTACCAAAATCCCAAACCTTACACTTATCTGTATTGAAATTCATTTGCCATTTACACACCCATTCTGCAAGTTTGTTAACCTCTTGTATTTTGTCGCCGTCTTCCTCAGTGTAATCTATTCCCCCCAACTTGGTATCATCTTCAAATTTTGATATTGTACTTCCAATTCCCGAGTCCAAATCATTTCTGTAAATGGTAAACAATGGTGGTCCAGCACCGATCCCTGAGGAACACCACTTCCCCAGGTATGGGAACTGCCTCTGATTGTGAGCATGTCTATTGGGGATGGATGGGAATTCGTGAGCTGCTACCGTGTTTCAAGGCCTGCAGCAGTGTATAGATGCAGGCAGCCAACAATTCAAAACTGAAGAGACAAGCAAGCTTTTGTGCCAAAGACATTGGAAAGAGTTGAGGAGGCCACAAAACAGCCTACTTCTCTGATGGGGCAGTAGTGAGTCTTCTGGAAAAAGTGAGGCAGAGGAAGTATTTTTCTTTGGCAGCGGTCCCCAAGTCGAGCAGCTCACAGAGAATGGGAGGAGGCTGCCTGCAGTATGAATATCACCTCCACAGCACTATGTATATGGAATAGGTGCAAACAAAAGCTCAGTGACCTTACCAAATTATGAGAACCCACTGTGGCCTTGCATTAATGGAGTACACGAAGCCTGTATGGCACTTACAATTACCTGCCCCTCATAAAGTCTAAAAGTACTTACAAATATTATCTTCAATAACCATGAAACAGTAACATGCCCTTTACACCCTTAGTCTTCATCTGGAAGTGTTCATTCCTCACATCCTTGCATGCATTCAACCCAAACAAATCCCCTAAAATAACATAACTGCCTATTCAATGCACATGTCGTCACACCCACTATGGAATGCATGCTGACACTTGGGTTTTACTGCATGTCATATTAACAATCGCATCTTCTCAATTCTTGTACTCTTTTTAAAGGAGATTTCAGCCAATAACAGGCGGGTAGATCTAAGGCAGGTGATCGACTTCCCAACTTCAGACGTCTTAACCCATATGCAAATGAAGCTCCCAAAATCCTCAGGATAGAAGCTATAAAAGTGCTTTGGGCTATTTAATTGCTCTAAACTGGCTCCACTTTCTCAATGTAGTAGCTCCTAACATGATCATTTTTTATGTCATTGAACTTTCTTCTGACTTGCTATTTTTGTTTAAAAGTTTTGTGTTCAATTGTCATGCCACAGCCCCATGGGCCTCTCTTGTAATGTGTGGCTGTGGAGATTGAGGACAATTCAAACGTTGTCAACTTCCTGGCCATGATGTCCTCCATCATCAGTGCAATCTCATACTCCATGTATTGGGCCTTCCCGGTTCTCTGTGGCATAGTTGCCATTTTCTGATAGAAACATGGAAACATAGAAGATAGGAGCAGAGGTAGGCCATTCAGCCCCTCGAGCCTGCTCCGCCATTCGATGAGATCATGGCTGATCATCCAAACTCAGTACCCTGTACCTGCCTTCTCCCCATATCCCTTGATACCTTTAGCTTTAAGAAATATATCTAACTCATTCTTGAATATATTTAATGACTTGGCCTCAACTACCTTCTGTGGTAGAGAATTCCACAGGTTCACCACTCTCTGGGTGAAGAAATTCTCCTCATTTCTGTCCTAAATGGCTTACCCCGTTATCCTTAGATTATGACCCCTGGTTCTGGACTCACCGACCATCGGGAACATTCTTCCTGCATCTAGTTTGTCCAGACCTGTCAGAATTTTATATGTTTCGATGAGATCCCCTCTCATTCTTCTATACTCCAGCGAGTATAAGCCCAATCGACCCAATCTCTCCTCATATGTCATTCCTGCCATCCCAGGTATCAGCCTTGTGAATCTTCGCTGAACTCCTTCCATGGCAAGAACATCCTTCCTCAGATAAGGCGACCAAAACTGCACACAGTACTCAAGGTGTGGTCTCACCAAGGCCCTGTACAACTGCAGCAGGACATCCCTGTTCCTATACTCAAACCCTTTCGCTATGAAGGCCAACATACCATTTGCCTTCTTCACCGCCTGCTGCACCTGCATGCTTACTTTCAGCGACTGGTGCACAAGGACACCCAGGTCTCGTTGCACTTCCCTTCTCCCAATCTATTGCCATTCAGATAATAGTCTGCCTTTCTGTTTTTGACACCAAAGTGGATAACCTCGCACTTATCCACGTTATATTGCATCTGTCACGCTTCTGCCCACTCACCCAACCTGTCCAAATCATCTGGAGTTTCTCGGTATCCTCCTCGCAGCACACACTCCCACCCAGCTTTGTGTCATCTGCAAACTTGGAGATATTACATTTAGTTCCCTTATCTAGATCATTAATGTATATTGTGAATAGCTGGGGTCCAAGGACCGATCCCTGCGGTACCCCACTAGTCACTGCTTGCCACTCGGAAAAAGACCCATTAATTCCTACTCTCTGCTTTCTGTCCGCCAACCAGTTCTCTATCCAAGTCAATACCTTGCCCCCAATCCCATGTGCCTTAACTTTACATGCTAATCTCTTATGCGGGACCTTATCGAAAGCCTTTTGAAAGTCCAAATACACCACATCTACTGGTTCTCCCTTATCTATTTTCCCAGTTACATCCTCAAAAAATTCCAGTAGATTTGTCAAGCACGATTTACCTTTTGTAAATCCATGTTGACTTTGTCCGATCCTGTCACTGTTTTTCAAGTGCTCAGCAATTACATCCTTTATAATGGACTCTAGCATTTTCACTAATACCGATGTCAGGCTTACCGGTCTGTAATTCCCCGCTTTCTCTCTACCATCCTTTTTGAATAGTGGGGTAACATTAGCTACCCTCCAATCCATGGGTACAGTTCCAGATTCCATCGAATGTTGGAAGATGATCAGCAATGCATCTACTATTTCTAGGGCCACTTCCTTAAGTACCCTAGGATGTAGATTATCAGGCCCTGGGGATTTATCGGCCTTCAATCCCGTCAACTTTCCTAACACCATTTCTCTGCAAATACTGATTTCTTTCAGTTCCTCCCTTTCATCAGACCGTATGTTCTCCAACATCTCTGGGAGGTTATTTGTGTCCTCCTTTGTGAAGACAGAACCAAAATATGCATTTAATTGGGCTGCCATTTCTTTGTTCCCCATTATAACTTCCCCCAGTTCTGTAACTCCTGCATGGTGATTTAAAGGGGATCAAATACCCAATTTTCTGCTTGTTTGTTTAGGTACTTCAGAACATAAGAACATAAGAAATAGGAGTAGGCCATTTGGCCCTTCGAGCCTGCTCCGCCATTCAATAAGATCATGGCTGACCTTTTACCTCAACTCCACCTTCCCGCACTATCCCCATAACCCTTCATTTCCTTAGTTCCCAAAAATGTATCGACCTCTGTCTTGAATATACTCAACGACTGAGCATCCACAGCACTCTGGGGTAGAAAATTCTAAAAATCCGCAACCCTTTGAGTGCAGAAATTTCAGGGTGATTGAATGCTACTTACCACCATCAGTACCATAAGCTTCGCACACTGCCCAAAGCACCACACCCCCAGTGCTCACCCACCAACAATCTCGACCTACAAACACTAACACCCACATCTCATGCCTTGCACACAATGACAGCAATTCAACTATGGCAGGCGCAAGGGTCATTAGTTATTAGAATGAATGTGATATGTGTGATATGTTTATGCAGAAATTTATTAATGGAGTTTGCAATATTTTGTGGTCTCTCATTTCACCTTTGCGCCCAGGAGGATGCTGTGATATAGCATGACACAGGGATGGTATGACGGGCATGTGGTGAAGAAAAGGGATCTGGGATTTAAGTCATCCTGGTGTGAGGCTGGAGGTCTGTTTGGAGGAGGCGGCAGAGTTCTGTGAACCCCACCTTGGTGATGCGGAGCTGTCTAATACACTGCTCCTCACTTAATTGAAAGTAGGAGAGGTGCTGTCGGAATACCCTCGGAGGGTAAGGCCTCCTGGTGAGAGCCCTGATGTCCCTCCTCATCCCTCTGCGCACATGTTCCTGTAATTCTGGCTGCCTACGCTCCCTCCGCCATAGATCCTGGAGGGCGAGATGACCAGTACAGCCCCCATTAATGTTGCCAAGTGAAGCAGTTTGAATCTTTGAACAATAAATGTAGGCACTTTGCAGTTGCCAGAACACTGCTGATAAAAACAAACCTTGAAATTACTCATACAAAGGGAGGAATTTTGCCAGCCCTGGGGAGGCAGGTATGGAGGCGGGACTGCCGGGAAAATGGCAGAAACTGGGAGTGGGTACCGACCCACTCCCAACCCGCCTCCGTGCCATCTTCCCAGGAGGCGGGAAGGGGATTACAGCCAATTAACTGCCTGTTAACAGCTAGTTAACAGGCAGTTAAGAGGCTTATCCCCATTTTACCCCTGCAAGTGCGGGCTTCCCAACGGCTGCGAACCTCGTCAGGATCAGCGAGGTGAACAGTGGGTCTGCGGGGGTGAGAGGGATCGAAAAGTCCGATGTGGAGGTGAGTGATGGGTGCAAGTGTGGACAGGTAAGTATGAGAGGTGAGTGGAAAATGTTAGAAAAAGTTTACTTACCTTTGCTTCTTCCTGCAGGCTTCAACCCTTGGGGATCCGGATGTGCCTCATCTCAACAGCAGAGATGACAGAATGGCTGCTGCATTCCTAAATGCAGCAGCCATCTGATTTCTGCTGAGGTAAGAGGTTTGGTGAGCCTTCAGTACAAGGGCTCACCTTAGAACAGAGATTGTCAGTGTTTGATAGCTTCTCAAAGCTGTCAAATGCTGACAATTCATCTGTCAAAAATATTTGACAGATGAAACGTCATACGCTGACGTCCTCTGTCACCGGCTTTCCCTTAATTTGTCGGCTAAGCCTGCAGGGCGGGCTTAACAAGGTCAATCAAGGGAAAATAGCGTGGGTTGGCCGGATGTCATTGGGCGCAGGACTGAAACCCAACAACCAGCGTGTCCCACCCCCAATGTGCCCCCATTGAGAAAATACAGCCCAAAGTGATCCACTAGCTGAAACTGACAAGAAACCATTGAAACTAACCTGCCCTGACAGCTATGAGTGATTAATGCTGATGCCTTTAAATAACATCCCTGGAGCCAGCTTCCTGCAGCTGTGCCCCTCCTCTCCTTGTTGCTGTCTGGTCGAGACGCAAAGGTAAGTGGCGAAAATAAATTTTGCAGATCGGGCACCCAGTGAGCATTGCACGCTCACTGACGTCATGATCTGCCTGGCGTTGAAGTCCCCGGCGGTACCTCGTACCAGCGTGCAACGGGGGTTCCATATTTGCCGTGCGCAGCTGGATTTGCCTTGCCGCAGCGCTGCTGCATCAGCGCCCCATTACCGCCCTCTGCAGGTGCGAATGGGAGGCGCTAACCAACAGAATTTTTCCCCCTATACGTTTCAATGAGATCACCTCTCATTCTTCTAAACTCTAGTGAATATAGGCCTAGTCTACTCAATCTCTCCTCATAGGGCAATCCCCTCATCTCAGGAATCTCTAAGGCAAGTTGCACTCCCTCTAAGGCAAGTATGCCTTTCCTTAGGTAAATGTGAGAAGTCGCACAACACCAGGTTATAGTCCAACAGCTTTATTTGAAATCACAAGCTTTCGGAGCGCTGCTCCTTCATCAGGTGAAGCGCTGCTCCTTCACCTGACGAAGGAGCAGCGCTCCGAAAGCTTGTGATTTCAAATAAAGCTGTTGGACTATAACCTGGTGTTGTGCGACTTCTCACATTTGTCCACCGCAGTCCAACACCGGCATCTCCACATCATGTTTCCTTAGGTAAGGAGACCAGAATTGTACACAGTACTCCAGGTGTGGCCTCACCAATACCCTGTATAATTGTAGTGAGGCTTCTTTACTCTTAGGGGGAAATATTCACTAGCGACCATTTTGAGTCGCTAACATTGCCTGGGCACTAAATTTAGCACCTGGCGAAAAATAGCGCCGACGATCGCTAACCTCAGTTTTAGCGCCCCAAGAGGGAGGTGGAGTGCTAATTCAAGTGCTCCCCTTCCTTCTTAGAGCACTAATCCAAAATATCGGGGTGGTGCGTTCTGCAGCCTACGTACTGGGCCACGTAGCGCTGCCACATGGAAGAGCTCTTCCCCTCATTAAAGGGAAGGGCCCAAGCCCACAACTCTGCGGGGCCCTACCTGGACCACCGAGGGGCAGGGTGCGGGGTGCCGTGCCAGCAGCCCTGCACGTAAGAGGAGTCCCAGGCTGCCAGATCGCGGCATTGACCCCGTGTTCAAAGAGGCAACGGGCTGCGACAAGTAAGTTGGCCAATTTTGTTTTTCCCCGCCCGCCTCCTCCCCTTTACTTAAGGCCCCGCGAGCTTCCTGCTGCTCCTTTCCCATCCCCTGCATTGGTTGCTGTCATCGCCCGTCACAGATTCAGGGGGCACGGGCCAATTTTGCAGGTGGGGCGAAAATGGGACGCTGCGCACGGTGATGATGTCGTCATCGCCTGCGCAGTGGAGCGGGGCGCTACCGGTTACCGCTGCTGCTAAAAACTCCTGCTGAATTTAGCGGGAGTTGTTAGCAGCGCCATGCCCAGGTGAAAAGTCGTTTGCTCCCCGTTCGGGGCACTAACGAGAGGCACATATGCACTGAATTTCTAGCCCATATACTGTAATCCCTTTGTAACAAAAGCTAACATACCATTTGCTTTCCTAATTGCTTGCTGTACCTGCATGTTAACTTTCTGTGATTCATGTACAAGGACACCCAGGTCCCTCTGAATGCCAAACATTTCCCAGTCTCTCACCATTCAAAAAATATTCTGCTTTTTTGTTTTTCCTACCAAAGTAGATAACTTCACACTTCCCCACATTGTATTCCATTTGCCACGTTCTTGCCCACTCAGTCAACCTGTCTATATCTCTCTGCAGCCTATTTGCATCCTCCTCACAGCTTACTTTCCCACCTAACTTTGTATCATCAGCAAACTTGGATACATTACACCCAGTCCCTTCATCTAAGTCATTAATATAGATTGTAACTAGCTGAGGCCCAAGCACTGATCCTTGTGGCACCCCACTAGTTACAGCCTGCCAACCCGAAAAAGTCCAGTTTATTCCTATTCTCTGTTTTCTGTCCATTAACCAATCCTCAATCCATGCTAGTATATTACCCCCAATCCCATGAGTCCTAATTTTGTGCAATAACCTCTTGTGTGGCACCTTATCGAATGCTTTATGAAAATCCAAATATGCTACATCCACTGCAATTATTGTTGTTGTTTAGCATGGATTAAACCTAGCCCATCCATCAGTTGTGTTCCGTCCTAGGGCAGGTCCTAACTTAAGTCTCGCACATGAGATCCTTGAGTCACTTACTAGTGAAGAGTAGCTGAAGTGGTTTCCTGTTGCCTTCCTCACAGTTTTTATCTTCAGAGCACCTTGTCCTAGGTGAGCTGAAACTAGGGCTAAAGAGCACCACTTAACCTTTACGATGGGGTCTGCCACCCATACCCATTGAGCGCGAGCATCCCTGCTGGATGTCAATGCAGTATTCAGAGCCTGAGCTCGGGCCTCCACTTGCTGGAGCTCTCTGGAATGGGGGCCAAACCCAACCCTTCTGACTCAAAGGCGGAATACTACCACTGAGCCAGTGGTCACTCTGTTCGGACGCGAGTACCCTGCTGGAATTCACCACAGTATTTAGAGACCATATTCTAGTCCCCACTCGCTGGACCTGTTTGGAGTGGGGCTCAAATCCTTCACCTTCTGGCTCAGAGGCGGGAATGCTACCAAAAGCTCACTCCATTTTGAACCTGTTACCTTTCTGGTTTTAATGGCTAAGTTCCACAATGAGTACTATTTTACTAACAGAATCATCAAAATGAAATTACTTATAACTTTATATTGGTAATCTCACAAAGTGCGGGTTGGAGAATTACAACTATAGTATTGACTTTGTATTATTTTCTGGCGGGGATCACTTATATTTGTACATTGAGTGGAGTACAGCCTTTCCTATTTAAGTATGTCAAAAATAGTCCAGCTGCAAGGAGACAAGTTGGTGGAGGACATGATTTGTAGTCATTATTGGTGCAGAACTTTAAATGCGCTCCTGTAACATGGCTGGCATTCAAATACAACAACTTTGTTGTTGGAGATTTGGGATAAGATTTTGCAAATCTACTGACCTTGTGATTGGTCAAGCTGACACCCATCTGCTGTGTGAACTGATTGGAATAATTTCAGGCCACTTTGAGTGTATGCTTGCAAGCTTCTTGCCTCAACTGAAATCTATAACAATGGGATGGGAACCATTTACATCCCCTCATCCTGGTCGTCAGATTTGGAAGAAGTGCAGTGCGGCTTAGTGCTGCTGGATGAACAAATGGCTCAGCACACAGCCTGCTTGGAGGAAGATCAAGAGGACGAGGAAGAGGACGAGAAGGAAGATGAGGAGGAGGACGGGGAGTGACATCTTGCGGGGCCGGATGTGGCCAATCCGGCAGCAGGGGATCACATTGATGGCCGTCAGGCAAGGGATGCATTCATCCATGCCAGGTTGGCGTAAGCTAACGCTTCAACCACAGGTGGCTGGCACATGGAGATGAATATAAGTTCGACATTCTCAAAACCCCAGGCATCATCTGTACAATAAATGGTGGTTTGTGCTCAGTATCACCACCAACATTCTAAATGGAAATCACCCTGAGCCCTCACTCTTGAACTTCCATTTCCCAGAACACAGAGGCCACACTTTATGTGATCTCAGCAGATCATTAAACCTTTTTTGACACTGAACCCATGTGCGTCTGCAGACAGACCTCGAGCTCACCTCCTCAGCAATTTGCAGCCAATCTGCCTTGGTTTGCTGAGGAGGCCTCCTCCTTCCGTTTCCAGGGAAGAGGACCTCCTGACGTCCTCTAACTCCCTCAACAAGAGCATGGAGAGAGCCCTCATTGAACCTGGGTGCAGCCTTAGTTTTTGGGGCTGCCATTCCTGCAGCTCCCAGCACCTTTAAGAGAAAAAAGCATTAATATTACTCAGCAAATGATTGGAACACATTTGGCATCTTTTTCATTTCATAGTCAGATAATAAAGTCATATATCAAAAAATCATGACTCTCTTTCTGGAATAATATGACCAGCAATATCATTCATTAAATTTTGCTCAGAACAGACGCTGTCAACTCCCCTTTCTAGATAATACAGCGCCAAGACATCCCAATGACATTTGTATGCAAAGGGAACATGGCTCCTTTAAATTGTCAAACAAACAATGCGTCATCAGACGCTAGAAACTGACATCCTCCCGAGCAGTTGCCCGGAGGGACCCGCACGTCGGCCGTAACGAGGCCAATGAAGCCAAAATCGGAAGTGCTGGGAGGTGGCAGCCGGGTGCGGGTCCGAAAGCTGCCGAGCAGCTGGCCTGCCCTCAACCCGCATCCGTTAATAAAATCAAGCCCAGAGAGTAAGATGAAGCAGAAAAAGCGCATATGACAGATGTCAGGTCGAGAATACATCTGAGAATCAGGCTAAATATAGAAAGTTCAGAGGAGAAGTGAAAAAAAATAAGAGGGGCAAAGAGAGAGTATGAGAATAGAATGGCAGCTAACATAAAAGGTAATTCAAAAGTCTTCTATAGGCATATAAATCGTAAACGGGTAGTAAAAGGAGATCTGCGCATGGAGGCAGTGGGTATGGCTGAGGTACTAAATGAGTACTTTGCATCTGTCTTCACCAAGGAAGAAGATGCTGCCATAGACATAGTAAAGGAGGAGGTAGAGGAGATACTGGATGGGATAAGAATCGATAAAGACGAGGTACTAGAAAGGCTGGCTATGCTTAAAGTAGATAAGTCACCAGGACCGGATGGGATGCATCCTAGGATGCTGAGGGAAGTGAAGGAAGAAACCTGGCCTTAATCATCCAATCCTCCTTAGAAACGGGGGTGGTGCCAGAGAACTGGAGAATTGCAAATGTTACACCCTTGTTCAAAAAAGGGTGTAAAGATAAATCCAGCCACTATAGGCTGATCAGTTTAACCTCAATAGTGGGGAAGCTTTTAGAAACAATAATCAGGGACAAAATTAACAGTCACTTTGACAAGTGTGGATTCATTAAGGAAAGCCAGCACAGATTTATTAAAGGCAAATTGTATTTAACCAACTTGATTGAGTTTTTTGATAAGGTTACAGAGAGGGTTGATGAGGGCAATGCGGTTGACGTGGTGTACATAGATTTCCAAAATGTGTTCGACAAAGTGCCACATAATAGGCTTGCCAGCATAGTTGAAGCCCATGGAATAAAATGGGCAGTGGCAGCATGGATACGAAATTGGCGAAGTGACAAGAGGACTTGGACATTTCCACTCCTGGGCCTCTGATCTATGAAAAGCGCAGGTCCCAGGTATCCCAGGGACGCAGGTGGTTCGCAAGCGTCCCTGGGATCACGTGGGCCATGGGGAACCAATGAAAGAAGGGAATCCCCCTTCATACTTTTGAAAGGTCTCTCAGCTTAGACATGTCAAAAGTATGAATGGAGATCACTGCAAAAACACATCAAAACATTAAATAATTTTTTTTTTAAATCACGTTTTAAAAATTAGTTAAAATTATATTAAGTTAAATATTTTAAACAAAAATTTAATTTTTTGAAAAAAAATTGAAGTTTTTTACAGGGCTAAAATATACTTACCTTTTTTAAAAGTATTTTTAAATTATAAATGAGTGAAAACATTTTTTTTTACTTATTTAAATTCTTATGCTGGTAAAAGCAGGCCTTACGCCTGCTTTTACCAGGTGCAAGATTTTTAAAGGATTTCAGTGGGCGGAGGTTCTGCAGAAAGCGAAACACTCTACCCGCAGTGGCCCTTCTCCAGGGCAGGTTTGCGATCTTGACAGATTGGAAGTGCCAGTTTTCAGTGCATGTCTGAAACCGGCACTTGCGAGGTCCCTACGGATGTGTACACAGCTCGTACACACCCATAGGGATCGGAAAATACGGGCCAGAGAGTAGTGGTGAATGGTAGTTTTTCGGACTGGAGGAAGGTATACAGTGGTGTTCCCCAGAGGTCGGTACTAGGACCACTGCTTTTCTTGATATATATTAATGACTTGTATGTGGGTGTACAGGGCACAATTTCAAAATTTGCACATGACACAAAACTTGGAAGTAGAGTGAACAGTGATGTAAGGAGGACGTGTCTCAGACGGTGCTGGTGCGAGGTTAGGCCTTCGTTGCCTATACTATTGCTTGCTCTGGTCTCCGGCCAGCATTTTTGCAATAAGCACCTGTGAGTGGTTCGACCCACTCACCCTTACGGTTCTAACACTGGACTTAGGTGCAGGGAGCAGTAATGCAGAGAAAAACTCAAATAGACCCGGTTGAATAGTACGAAATGGAAATCTTTATTGCATGGCGTCTAAAATCATGAAATGCATGTCATAGGTGCAAATCAACGATAGTACAAGTATACATACATTCATAAAGCTTGGTCTGTGAAAATGGAGAACACACGGCACATCGTAGAAAGGGGAACACATTGGGGTAAAAATTCAGTTGGTTGCGCCTCCCGTTAGCGCCTTAAGAGGGCGCTAATGGGGCGCAAAGCCGCTAACGCCCGGGCGCAGCGATGTTTGCACCGCTCGGGAACTTAACTAGACATTGTGCGGCGGCGCTAAACTTTACCGTTGCGACCACCTGCGCGCGCAGATTGTGACGTCATTCCATGGTGCAACGCCCTTGTGGCGCCCCGGAGCGGAAATTGAGTGGCGCCCGCTGCCTTACCGCCTGGCGCATCCAACGACCGGAAGACTGGAATGCTATCAATCGCTGTGGGGCTGGGGGGGGCGCTATTTAAAGGGGGCCTCTTCCTGTCTTTTTCTGTGGTTGACATTTTTGCACCACTCGTTCTGAGAGAGAGAGAGAGATTCGGAGAGAGAGAAAGAGAGACTTCTGCATTGACTCAACGCTTTGTGAGGTAGTTTTGCCTACTGATCCTAACTTCGCTAGTACTTTGGTTGCTGTCCTTCATTACTTTGCTTGCAAAGAGACTATGGGGGCTGCACTGATTGGGGGCGTCGTCCTGCTCCAGCTGAATCGGAGGACACAGAGACGCAGAGAGAGAGTGGCAATGATGGCCAGACGGAGGAGGGCCAACAGGCGTATGTACAGGAGAGCTTACCCTCCCAGGGTATATCGTGAACAGCTCTCCTACATTCATATATCTGAGGAGCTGTGTTTGCGAAGGCTGCGATTCAGCAAGGAGGTGGTCACTGAGCTCTGCCACCTGCTGCAGCCAGATCTGCAGCCTCAACTGAGGTCCAGGACGTCTCTGTCGGTGGCAGTGAAGGTCACAGTGGCTCTCAACTTCTACGCTACTGGCTCATTTCAAGCTGCTGCTGGGGACCTCGCCAATATCTCCCAGTTCGCGGTGCATTGCTGCATCCGGCAGGTCACAAATGCCCTCTTTAAAAGGAGACGAGAGTTCATCTCTTTCCCCATGACCCCAGACAAGCAGCGTGACCGCGCTCTGGGCTTTGCGAGGATAGCGGGCTTCCCCATGGTGCAGGGCGCCATTGACTGCACGCATGTGGCTTTGCGTGCTCCACATGAGAATGCCGAGCAATTCCGGAACAGAAAGGGGTTCCATTCCTTGAATGTTCAGTTGGTCTGTGACCACAGACAGCTGATACTCGCTGTCAATGCCCACTATCCTGGCAGCTGCCACGATGCTTTTATCCTGCGCCAGACTACTGTGGCAGAACTTTTCGAGGCACCGCATCAGCCAGTTGGTTGGCTTCTCGGGGACAAGGGGTATGCATTGAGCACCTGGCTGATGACACCGCTCCGTACGCCCAACACCCCTGCTGAGCTGCGGTACAATGAGAGCCATCAAGCTACCAGGAACATCATTGAGCGCACAATCGGTGTGCTGAAGCAATGGTTCCGCTGTCTCGACCATTCTGGAGGAGCCCTGCAGTACTCGCCTGAGCGAGTATCCAACTTCGTAGTTGTGTGCTGCATGTTGCATAACATGGCAATTGTCAGGACCCAGCCAATGCCACCAGGCCTTGGAGCACCACCAGAGGAGGAGGAGGAAGAGGAGGAAGAGGACGAGGAGGATGATCATCAGCAGCACCAAGGCGGGAGGGCGGCCCACAATGGTGAAACTGCAAGGGCCGTCCGTCAACGGCTAATAGCAAGCCGCTTCTAGGGCCCCTGCTGTGGAAATGGCTTCTGCCATTGCTAACAACATCAATGAACCCAGCACGCAACCCCTAAGCCGGCCAAGGCACCAATAATTCCAAACACCAACCATGTATATTTTGAATACAGAAACTTATTTATTTTACAAACTCTGTGTGTGTCAATTCCTCATGACAAGCTCATAGAAATAAACACAAAAAAACAGTCAATAACATAACTGGTTCTCACAACCTGGAGATAATGTCCAAAACACTAAACAAAAGTTGGACCATGAACCTCGACCTTTAATAAAAAAATGACCAGCATTTTGTCACACCTCCTACTTTTTGCCCTTCGAGGGTGATCTCCTTCCCTTGCGCACTTCCCCCCTTCTAACCCTACTGCTCCTCCGTAATGGGACCTCAGTGGCTGCAGCAAGGCTGGTGGAAGGCTGCTGATCGTCAGACCCTGACACTGCAGATGCCCCTGAAGGACGGCCTCGACCAGTTCTGGGCCTGGAGGGCCCGGCTGCAGACTGCACCAACTCTGCATGGGCGGCAGCAGTCTGTCCTACAGGCGGTGGCAAGTGCAGTGGAGAAGTGACAGTGTTGGCAGCAGGAATGCTGTCATCGTGAGAGAGGACAGCAACTCCCTGCTCGCCCGACACACTGGCACTCCCACGGGGCAGCACTTCAGCATCCGGAGCAATCTGCTGGAGAACAGATTGCTGGCCTGCTGCGGCGCGGTGAGAGCCCCGGGGACATGTGAACAAACCATCGAGGTTGGCAGCAGTCTGTGCTCGCGTGGCCTCAATCTGAGTCTGCATGAGAGCAGTCAGAGATGGGATCACGGCAGCCAGTGACTGAATTGCAGCACTAAGCGTTAGTGTGGCATCCGCCTGTGCTACAGCGAAGTGCTCCACACTCCTTGCCAGTGACTCAATGCATTCGGGCACCCTTCCCACTGCACCCATGAGCTCAGTGTGCATGCCCACCGCCTGGGTGTTCATTTCTGCGATCAGCCGCTCCTCCTCTGCGTCCATTGCAGTAGGAGTCTCTGGCATACTCTCCATCTGGGGAGAAGGCCCCCGTTCTTCCCTACCCCCATGGCGTTGCTGCAGCCCGCTGGGTCCTGGAGCTTCACCCTCATCAGACCCTTCCCCCCTGCTCCCCTCCAGGGAAGGCGTGTTCCCAGTGTGGGCATGGGCTTCCTCGGGAGAGGGTGGCACTGATGCTCCGGCCTCCTCTTCCTCCTCGGCTGCAGCTTCACTCCCAGTGGCAGCTTCAGGTCCCGTCTCCTCAGCTGGTGAATCACCATCTGAAAGCAGGGAGGTACAAGAGTGGCTTTAGCGTGAGGACAGGGTGGCAGTAAGGGAGGAATAAGTGCAGCAAGTTAGCAAGTTGGATTGAAAGTGTCAAAGGCTGGTGTTGTGAGGGACAAGTGGAAGGACAGAGGACAAAAAGGTGATGACCTTACCATTGCTGTCCAGAACGGGGTCGGCATCTCCAGTGGCGACGGGACCGATCACCCGGCTTGCCACAATCCTGTGGACGCGCTCCTCAAGATCGCTGAGGGGTTGCAGCTGAGGCCGCCCTCCACCTGTCCGTTGCTGCTGTCTCCGATTATGCGCCAGCTTGGCCTGTAAGAAAAAGGACAGCATCTGAGTAAATATACAGCCATGGTCTTGCCTGATGTGCCTCCCATAGGTGAATAGCCCTTACTGTATGCAGCCATGGTCTTGCCTGATGTGCCTCCCATAGGTGAATAGCCCTTACTGTATGCAAAGTGTGGAATGTGTGTGTGTGTTTCATGAAAGGGCCATAGGTGTTGGATGAGTGTTGTGCATTGGGGTTTTAAGACCCTCTGGCCATAGAGTGAGGTTGAGATGGAGGGATGGAGAGGTATTGAGAAAAAGCCACTCACCCTGACGACCCGAGTGAGGTCGTTGAACTTTTTGCGGCATTGAACATGGGTCCTGGGCACCATGCTCCTGGAGGAGACGCTCTGAGCCACCTCCCTCCACACTCTTCTGTACTCGCGTGGCAAAGGCCTCCTGCCACTCTCAGGGAAGAGTATACATCTTCTGTGCTCCACCGCGCCAACCAGAGCATCCAAGGCCCGCTCGGTGAAGCGATGAGCTCGTTCTCTCACCCTCTCCATCCTTGGCAGCAAAATGGATTCACAGGTCTCTCCAGGCCGAGATTCAAGGCTGCAATGAGCAGGGTGTGGCTGGGGAGCAAGTTGCCCCCCCCCCACTTTAAGAAGTGGCTGGCGCCAGTGTGTCTGTGTTCCCTCGCTAACTGGCAGCAGCTGCGCTGCGCTCGCGCTCTGAGTTAGCGCCTCACTGCTCGGCCTTTGCGCCTTAAGACAGGTGTGCAGCGCCTGATTTAGCGCTCCACTCACCTCCCGGGGCGGTAAAAGTGAAGTTTCCAGTCAGTGGCGATAATTAGCGCCAGGCGCTAATATTTGCGTCCAGACGATATTTGCGCCCCAAATGGGGCGCGACCTAATTTTTCCCCCTATCTTAACCTTTTTAAAACCACCCTCCCTTAATAATACCTACACTATGTCTAGATTTGTAGGATCGGAAATCATGCTCACCACTCGTGTTACTTCGGAGATTTTTAAAGTGAGGCACTCGGCTCGTTTCGCTGCAGCGCCTGACTGTCACGTGTTTGGAAGGGTCTCTGCACCCCACTTGTTTACTTTCGCTGCTGCGAAAAGCAGGCCAGACTCCCTGTTGTCATGAAGAACTCGACGGACCTCGGACACAGTTCAAAGAAGAGTCTTCCTGTGCTCGACACAGGTTGTAGTCGGTAGAACTTAAAGAAGAGTCCTGTATTTATATTTTCGGGCGCGGTCGGGGTTTACTGACCGTGGCGGCACGTGGATTTTCTTCTCGTCTTCTTCTCATCTCGTCTCCTCGGGCCTCCGGGTCCAGACACCGTTTACCGACACTCGGGATGGTGTACCCTGTTACTTGCCCTTGTCGGGGCGGCTCGTTCCGATTGAGCTCCACCCAACACTTGAATAACCGACCAGTACGGCTAAGAGTCAAGAGTCAACAAAGTCCAGAGAGAAAATCAAGAGGCTGCTCGTCCAGCAGAGCGGTACCAGAGGATAAGAATAAGAGTTCAGCCCGAGTCAAGAGTCAGCCGAGATAAGAGAAAAGCGTTCAGCCCGAGTCAAGAGAATAAGAGAGCGATGGACATTTGTTCTCTATAGTTATAGTGATGTGTCCGCTTATCTCCCGCTCAAACCTTAATGTTTATCCTTTGCGTAGTATTGGCGCTCAAAACTCCCAGCATGGGGCGATTATCTTCTTTAACGGGTTTCGGTAGCACCTGAAACTGGCCAACTATCCGTTAATGTTTTCCCCATTGTTGACCCAGCCAGGATGTGTATGAATCGTCTCCTCGACTGGTTTTGGGGCCCCCCGAATACCGACTTAATCACCCGTCAACGTCTCTCTCATTGTAGAGCCAGGGGGGTATTTGTGTATTGATGTGTCTGGATGGGCCTTCGATTTGCCCAGTACAATGATCCTTACTGTGCATAGGAAAACGATTCCTGCACTTATATCTTTGCTATTGTTCCGAATGCAAACGGGTTGCATCCTGTCTTTATCAGTGTTTACCGAGTATGATCCAATCTTATACTGAATGTATATTCAACGCCATTTTGTCTGCCCACTGTGTTTCTGGAAGCTTCTGCCACGATGCGTGGCGGCCATTTTACAGGCTTCTGTGTCCTTTATTATCAGGACAGCATTTCATTTAATAAAACTGATCAAACGAATCTGCTTCTCTCTTGTTATTTTGAATCGCGATAATTGCGAAACTTTACAGTGAGGAGGATAGTGATAGACTTCAAGAGGACATAGACAGGCTGGTGGAATGGGCAGACACATGGCAGATGAAATTTAATGCAGGAAAGTGTGAAGTGATACATTTTGGTAGAAAGAATGAGGAGGGGAAATATAAACTAAAGGGTACAATCCTAAAGGGGGTTCATGAACAGAGAGACCTGGGGGTATATGTGCGCAAATCGTTGAAGGTGGCAGGGCAGGTTGAGAAAGCAGTTAAAAAGCTTAGGGGATCCTGGGCTTCATGAATAGAGGTATAGAGTACAAAAGCATGGAAATTATGATGAACCTTTATAAAACACTGGTTCGGCCTCAACTGGAGTATTGTGTCCAATAATGGTCACCGCACTTTAGGAAGGAAGTGAAGGTCTTAGAGAGGGTGCCGAAAAGATTTACGAGAATGATTCCAGGGATGAGGGACTTCAGTTATGTTGATAGACTGGAGAAGCTGGGGTTGTTCTCCTTAGAGTAGGGAAGATTGAGAGGAGATTTGATAGAGGTGTTCAAAATCATGCGGGGTCTGGACAGAGTAGATAGAGATAAACTGTTCCCATTGGCAGAAGGGTTGGGAACCAGAAGACACAGATTTAAGGAGATTGGCAAAAGAACCAAAGGCGACATAAGAAAAAACTTTTTTACTCAGCGAGTGGTTAGGATCTGAAATGCACTGCCTGAAAGGGTGGTGGAGGCAGATTCAATCACGGCTTTCAAAAGGGAGTTGGATAAGTACCTGAAAGAAAAACATTTGCAGGGCTACGGGGAAAGGGTGGGGGAGTGGAACTAGCTGTGGTGCTCTTGGAGAGAACCGGCATGGGCTCGACGGGCCGAATGGCCTTCTTCCATGCTGTAACCATTCTATGATTCTATGATTCCTATTTAAGTATGCCTCTGAGCCAGAAGGTGAAGGATTCGAGCTCCACCCCAGACAGCTCCGGCAAGTGGGGACTAGAATATGGTCTCTAAATACTGGGGTGAAATCCAGCAGGGTACTTGCGTCTGAGCAGAGTGACCACTGGCTCAGTGGTAGTATTCCGCCTTTGGGTCAGAAGGGTTGGGATTGGGCCCCATTCCAGAGAGCTCCAGCAAGTGGAAACCAGAGCTCTGCAGTTAAAGACTCTGCCAACTAAAACATTACCCTAAAAATTGCTACTAATTATGTAACAAAAATTATTTACTATATGTAATCTTCTCTACTGCATTCCTTCTGCACTGTTTCTCTGTGTGAGAAAATGGGACAGATGGAGAGAGTGGAGAGAGAGTGGAAACAGTGTAGAAGCCCTGATTTTAACCCTGCCCACCAAGCGTGAACGGTGTGGGTGGCCCCACAAGGAACCCTTGGGCTTCCTCTTTCCTGAGCTTCTCACCCCAACATTGTAGCCCTTCCAACCCCGCCGATCGACTTACCCGGCTGCTGAGAGACTGTTTCTGCAGGTCCCAGGTGGCGGCCTCCTGCCACCTGAAATCCCGCCTGCCGGCCTCCATCTGTCTTCCCCTCTGGCTTCAAGGCCTGAGTGTTAAACCTGCCGGGGCCTCACTCTGGGACTGTCGTGGGCACCTCCCTCCCTCCCGCCCCAGCCCCAGCCTCAAGTTAAACTGAGACTTGCAGGGAGGTGGAGCACAGATCTGCACAATTCCAGCACAAGATAGAGCCGCATAATCTAATTTGGACAGTGCTACAGTCTGGATTGATTAGGGTAAGCTGTTCATTTCCACCTCAAATTTCTAAGTATGTGAATTAATGCAGTGGCTGTGCTATAGTCTACATAGCTTAATTCCACTTCCTTAATTAAACTGGCAGAGCCTGAATTGTCATGTTTGTAAAAAAAATTACAATTATTATTAATGTTATTACTACTAAATTAGCACTATGTCACATATTAAAATTAAAACTCTCCTTTAATATTGGCAGATTTCTTTAAATGTTGCAGTTAATGAATAAAATTGATGTTTAAATTGTAGAGTACCAAATAGAACACATATTACCTGACCAGCCATACTTCCCTGAACTACTTATCAAATCATTCCTGACATCTTTTCATTTGTGGGGCAAGTCGATTGCTTACAATCCCTTCCCAAGCCAATGGGTTACACTACACCCAAATAATTGCAGCTCAGAAATATACTAACATTTATACGAAGCAAAAGTATTGCCTTTTTCAAGAATTGGAGAAGTTATAGAGTTCAATAAAGGCAGAGTTTATCAAAACATAAATCAACATATTTATGTTTACAACAGATTCTGATCATTTCTTGATTAACAATTGCAGTGCCTTGAATTATATGTCACACAACAAAAGCATCAGAAACAGCTAGCAACCTATTTCAAATTGGAATACATGGCTCTGTCCCTTACTGGAGATGTGAAGAATGAACTACTGTTCACCTCACATAGAACTGTTCCAGGGATTTCGCACATTTAAGTCGTATTGCTATCCTGAAAAAATACAGATTCACATAAATCCCAATCTTTATATTTTAAGAAAATCCCCAGATACGTGGCAATGCAGAGAAGATACTGAACTCCCTACTGGCAACCCAGAGATTATTCTTTAAATTGGAAAAACATAGATGCAGACCCACATTGAGAGTGGGTCCAAGACTTACTAACCATTGTCTAATTTGGGAGATGCACTGCTATTGCTTGAGGCAAACTCCAAATCTTTAATTGGACTCAAAGTTGAATATAGGAAGTCAATAAGCTCTTGGCATCCTACAATAGCAGTGACCCTGAAAATGTGCATAGAATAACCAGAGGCATTCAACAACCACAGAGTTTCCTATTAGTTTGGTTTCTTATGTCAATCCAGGGGCAAGACAGAGGTTCTGATTCTCAAGATGAACTTCTTCATTTGTTCAGAGGGCCTTGCCAATCCAGAATCCTTTTGTTTTATAGATGCCTGCATGGTTTATAAGATGGTGGGGCGAGGTTATGAGATAAATTATATGTCTTGTTGTCATTTTCCAGAAAAAATGGATGCAACTGTTATTATTCAATTGTTGCAACGTATTCTAATTAGCTGTTTGGAAAATAAGTACACTATATAAAAAACACACACAATGCAAGGTGTAAAAAGTTTAAGCAAACTTTGCTTAAGCTTTTTATGACATTCTATCATATACTATTCAGTCAATCAAAGTAGTGGAAAAACTTAAAAATGTTTAACAGCTATTAAATCAGAAATTATGCTTGAAAATTCATAATGTGCCTTGCAAAAATAGGGCAAACTCACTTAAATGATTTTTCTTTTTATTTCTCCTTACAAGGTCGTTAATTGTTAAAGGGATTTTGATAAGCCCCTTATTGCTGATGGGGTGAGAACTCCATTGTTAAATGTATTATGGCAGAGCGTCTGCAGAGATTGCCTGGTTGATTGCTTTGTAGAGGCCCAGTGGCACACAGCAATTAAAATCTATAGACCCTATAACCCTGCTGATGTTTTATGGTCCTTTTTTAGTGTCCTTCAATATGACTCAGTGCTAAAGCCTTCGTCAATCAGACTGGCTCCCAGAAATATGAAAGCATCTTCCAGAGAGCTTGATATGCAAACTGAGAAAGGTTAATGACTTTTCATGAAGAACATATGTTTCTAGTGGTTGATGAGTATAATAATTGAACAGTTATGCATCACTTACTGACTCACACCTCTGTGGCTGTACGATTGACCTATAACAGATGAAAAGTTTAAACTCTTGATATGTTTTTAATGTGTTATCACCCTCAGTTCTCATCTGAGTACCTTTAAGGGCCCAATCTCATTTCAGTATAGCCAACTACTTTATACGCCCCTTCCAGCTGTACCTGAAGCAGATTTATTAACGTTTAGTAAGGAAGCCAGCAGCACTGCTTTCTTGTGCTATGGCACTGAAATGCTCCCAGACCTGGGAAAAAAATATTTTTTTTCTTAGCTTTCATATAATGGAAGAATCGTTCCCAGGTATAAAATGAGTCTCATTCACTGTAATGTGAAATAAAACTAATCCTAGTTTTGCTAGATCAGATTTTCAACACCAATGTTATTTCGTGATCATTTAAAATCAAATCTCCTGTTCTTGTTCATATGCTGCAATAAGACATTCATCAAAATTTGTGTGAACAAGGTCTTAATTGGGAAGAATAATTTTAAATATTTATAATTAGCTTAATAAAACATTCAAATATTGCTCCATTTATTCCTATTTAGGCATGGGATAAGACTTGATTTCCAACCATTAACACTTTATTTACCAAGAGATTAGATCAAAAATTAGGTTAAGTATGATCTAAAATCTTAGGTGTCTTGCACATATAAAGAATGAAATTCCACCTGGCACAGAAGGAGACAAAAACCCGGTTCAATCTGTCTGATCTGAGCTTGCCTCAGGTTTTTTAATGGGCTTGCACTGGGGCAAAGGAGGGTTGTGCTGTTCCCTCACACAAACTTCATTACAGTATTGATTTGATGGCATGTTGGGGCATATTCTTGCTGCTACAGGATTTATTATACGTGTGCCCTTGTTGCGACAGCACATTGTGCTTTTAAAAGTTGGGGCAGTGCACACTTCTGCAAGTCCACAGCCAACAGAAGTAGTTGTAAAACTGTGCATCTTTTGGTGAGATTATTCCTCATTTTTGGGTTGTTTCAGGTTTCGTAGCATTGCACTTTTGCTTCAATCTTTGGATTAGATCAATTTGTTCCCTTTGGCTTGGTTTTAAAATTACCACTGCACCGGTACCCTTCAAGGCCCTGTGCCTGACTTAGGCTGTCCTCCCTGCCCTATGATCAATAGCTGGTTCCTGCCTCATCTCAGCACAATACATAGCAGAAAATGTCCAATTTCAATCTTTGTCACCAACAGGAAGTATAGGTGCTGCTTTAAGAAGCATTTCTGCCCCTGCCCAGGAAATCCCACACGTTCAACCTCTGTGCTCCCAACTCATGAGGCAGATCATGCTGGGACTGCATCAACTATGACCCCAATTTTAACTGGGGGCCAGTTATCAGCAGGTGAGTTTTGGTGTCAGTTCAAAACTCATCTGCTGCAGCAATAAAGAGGATTTTAACACCCAGGCCTCATTTAAATGCTGCCGGCCGACTTCCCACCCAGTCCGTTCAGGTGTTGGTGGGAAGCAGCGCAAATTTGCGTAGCCTGAAAACCGCCCACCAAGCAGGTAAGTGAGCAGGATTGGCTGACGGCTAGTTCCACGGGGGTCCCTGCAATCATGGGGGTGACAAGATCACGGCAGGGGAGGTCTACAATTTGCATGTGGGGCCCAGAGACATGCTCCTGCTCTTCCTGGCCCCACAAGGAGTTAACAAAAAAAATTAAACTTGCCTCTTCTGGCCCTGATCCAGTCTGTGCTGGGTACACCAAGCGTGTAAGTAAAAATTGCAGTCAGTCTCGATTACGTCATCAGGACCCAATGTGCATATGCTAAAAATTCCTGCTGGATTTGTGCCGGTGTTCTTGGCATCTGCTTAGGAGAACAGGTTAAAATACAAACCTTTCAGATACCAGCGGATCCAGAGCGGGTAGGTAATTTGGGTGATTTTAACTGCCATCCGCCATTGGGCGGGTAAGGTTAAAATCGGCCACTGTATTAAATAAAGGGACAATGGGAAAACCCGGTTAAGTCCTACCTGTGTGCTGGCAGTGCGAAATGTGTCAGGGCAATGGACTAACGCTGCTGATGATCGAAAAGTGAAATTTTGGCCCCATAGAAAATGGCTGACTGTTACTTAAGGAATTTGTTAATCTAAGTGCTGATCTTATCAATTCATGCTCCTGGTGGACAAAGTTGCCTGCTGAGAGCGGTATTCAGAAAATCTGCTATCTAGTGTCTGCACCAGGTTTTTCCTGTTCATTTATTGTAGAATAATAAAACTTTCAGCACAGAATTAAGCCAATCTTCTTCTTAGGCAGTCCCTCAGAACCGAGGATGACTTGCTTCCACATTAAAAATGAGTTCTCAGGTGACTGATGAGTCCAATGCAGGACCTACAGTCTCTGTCACAGGTGGGGCAGATGGTGGTTGAAGGGGCGGGTGGGTGGGGTGCTTGGGTTGATGTGCGCTCCTTGCGCTGCTTGTGCTTGGCTTCCGCTTACTCCCGGCGAAGAGACTCGAGGTGTTCGGTGCCTTCCCGGATGCTTCTCCTCCACTTTGTGTGGTCTTGGGCCAGGGATTTCCAGGTGTCGGTGGGGATGTTGCACTTTTTCGAGGAGGCTTTGAGGGTATCCTTGAAGCGTTTCCTCTGCCCATCTGGGGCTCTCTTGCCGTGCCGGAGCTCTGAGTAGAGCGATTGTTTGGAGTCTCGTATTGGGCAAGCGGACGATGTGACCCGTCCATCGGAGCTGATCGAGCGTGGTCAAAGCTTCAATGCTGGGGATGTTGGCCTGAGCGAGAACACTGACGTTGGTGCGCCTATCCTGCCAATGGATTTGCAGGATCTTGCGGAGGCAGCATTGGTGGTACCTCTCCAGTGCTTTGAGGTGCCTGTTGTACATGGTCCTTGTCTCTGAGGCATACAGGAGGGCGGGTATCACTACTGCTCTGTAGACCATGAGCTTGGTGCCGGGTTTGAGGTCCTGGTCTTCAAACACTCTCTTCCTCAGGCGACCGAAGGCTGCACTGGCACACTGGCACAATTTTATGCCAGTGCTAGTTCCACACAGCTATCTACTCCCATCCCAAAGTCCCTGTGCCCTTAATATTTTTTCTCTTCAGGTGTTTATCTAATTCCTATTTAAGTACCATGATTGACTCATCTTCACTAGAAGTAACGTATCACATAGCCTAATAATCCTTTGTGTGATAAAAAAAATCTTCTAAACCTCATCATTCCATACTGATCTTGAATTTATGTTACCATTTATCCAACAATGGAAAGAATCTTTCACTATTTACCCACTCAAAACCCTTTCAAAAACTTTGAATGCATCCATTAGTTCCCCCTCTGCCTTGGTGAATACAGTTTGTTCTTATTTTAATTATGATCTTTCATCGCTAATATCATCCATTGAATCAATGTTGCACATTTTCCGTGGGTCAAATATCCTTTCTATAATGAGATGCCGAGAAATGCACATAATATTCCATTGTAGCTTAACCAATGTCTTACACAGATTAATAACCTCCTTGTTTATGTATTCAATGTTCTTACATATAAAACTCAGAATCCCATTTATCATCTTTATAGTTATAGCCACCTGCAATCTTGCTTTTAAAGATCTGTGAATCTGTATCCCCAGATTTCCACTCCATTGAGAGTTTTACCATTTAGGTTATTTTCTGGAAAGTTGGAAAGTTAGCCTCCGTGCCCAATTCTCCAATTGAGCAAGACTTTATATCAGAAGCAGAGATTTGTAATTTTTTTCAATTCTATGTTTACTGTCTGTCTTTTACAGACTTAATATTCTAACCTCCCTTTTTGCTTATTTTCAAGCTTTTGATATTTCTCCAGGTTCTGCTCTGTATTAATAGCCTTAATTTTTTGTGCGCCTCCTTTTTTTCCAACTTTTTTTAAAATCAGAACTCCTCAAAGATCAATGAAACTCTTGCCTTTGCCATAATCCCTTTACCCTTGGTCAGGACATTTTCAGTATCTACCCTATCCACCTCACCCTTAAATTTCCTCTGCTGCTTTACCTGTCAACTATTCTGTCTAGTTCCTTTCAGATACCCAATAGGTGCAACCTGGCCAGACAGTGGAGGAACACCAAGAAGAGAGTGATGATGAAGACACAGCACCGTCATTTGATTTCACATGTGCAGCCATCAGCTCAGAGAATTACACTGTGTGTACCATAGAGGATAGATTAGAGGTGGTACCTGCATGTCCTGAGACATCGGGCACGAGTGGGCTGCAGCCAGGGCAGGGGACAAGGATAGTGGAGGTGCCAGCTTACCGGAGGGCGAGGTCACACATGGGTTCTGCTGCAGAGGCTCAGACGAGGACTTCGATGGGGCAGCCTACAGAAGAACACTGATGGGTATTCACAACAAAATGCTTGGTGCATTGGGAAGCCTCCCAGAAAACCTGCCGTCAATGTCAAGGAGCATGGAGGAGTCCAGCACCAACTTGACACTTGGCACAGGGCTTTGCTTGGAACCCATCCTTTCCAGTATGAAAGTGGTGGCCAGCTCTGTTCGCACACTTGTGGACCCAACCATGGTGCAGTGTCTGATGGCCGATGTTGCAGCACAAGAAGCAGCCATCCAACATCTGGGTGCTGCAGTGGAAGCTCAGATTGCTGCCATTATAGCTCTGGATTCTAGTTTCAAAGGGGCTTGCAGGGTCTCACAGCAGATAAAGCAATCTGTCCTCCAAAAGATTACTAGGATTGCTGAAGCACTGCCCCGGGGGAGTGGCAGTGGCTCCATGGAGCAAGAACATGCTGTCCTCTCTCAGGATGACAGCATTTGTCCTCCCACCACTGTCACTCCACCAGTGCCCTTGCTGTTGCCTGTCGGACAGCCAGCCCAGACTGCTGTCGCCCATGTCGAGATGGTGCAGCCCGCAGCCGAGCCTTGTAGGTCCAGAGCTGTTCGAGGTCATCCTCCAAGGCCATCTACAGTCTCCTCCATGGAATGTCAGCAGCCTTCCACCAGCCATGCTGCAGCCACTGGGGTAGCACTGCGTAGGAGCACTAGGACAGGCAAAGGCACACGGAAGACAGACACTAAGGGAATGCAGAAGGGTGATTATTTAACCCTTGGCATGATTTCATTTATAAATTTGGTTTGGAATGTCTATTTTGTGTTGGTTTTTATTTTTGCATTGTGGCCAAACGGACACTGTGATGGTCAATGACAGAGGGAAGGTAAGGTGTGGGACTGTTGTTGAATGGGAAATTGGGGTTGCAGTTGCTGGTATTGCACTCGGATGAGTTCTGCATGGACAGCCCGGGCAGAAAGGGGCTGTCTGGGTTGCCTCCTCCCTTCCCGTTCCTCCTCTTCCTCCTCCTGCTCCTCAGCTTGTTGTGTAGCTGGTGGCAAGGGCTGTGCCCTCATGATGGTGAGGTTGTGCAGCATGCAGCAGACCACCACAAATCTTGACACCCACTCTGCCGAATACTGCAGGGCTCCTCCAGAGCGGTCCAGGCAGTGGAAGCATTGTTTCAGAATGCCAATGTTCTGCTATATCATATGCAGTCCATGTGTGTGAGGGGTGCACACCGGAGTCATCCGCCATGTTGTCAGCGGATAGCCCTTGTCGCCCAGTAGCCACCCTCTGGTTTTTTGTGGTGGCTCAAATGCAGCTGGCACAGCAGACTGCCACAGAATGAAGGCATCATGATTGCTGCCAGGACACCGGGCATTGACCTGCGTGATTCACTGACTATGGTTACACACCAGCTGGAGGTTGAGGAAGTGGCATCCCTTTTGGTATAGGGCAGAGTTGACATGCGGCGCCTGCAAAGCAATGTGCGTGCAGTCAATGGCACTCTGCACCATGGGGAAACCTGCAATCCTAGCGAAGCCATGTGCTCGCTCCGCCTGCTTGTCTCTGGCAAGAGAGAATGAAATGTAGTCAGCTCTCTTTGAATAGAGAGCCTCAGTTACCTCCCTTATGCAACAGTGGATGGCAAACTGCGAGATGTTGCAAGTATCTCCAACTTCTGCCTGGAAGGAGCCAGATGCATAAAGGTTCATCACCACGGTCACCTTCACAGCCACTGGCGATGTGGTCCTTGCTCTGCTCTGAGGTTGCATTTGTGGCTGCAGAAGGTGGCAGATTTCAGTGAGGACGTCCTTACTGAAGTCTCACACATTGTTCTTCGCTGAGGTTCAGGTAGGAGAATTGCTTACTGAATACCCTGGGCAGATATGGCCGCCTGCTGAGAGCCCTTCTTGCCCTCCCTCTTCCAGCAGCTTGTCCTGCTTTGTATGGCCTCTGTTTATTCTCCAAGTCATGCTGTGTTTCAAGGGGAATGCCTATTAGCGCACCCATGTCTGGGAGCAACTGGTTTCTGCAGATGCCTTGAAGTCAGCAAAAAGACCTTCAGCACCTGACAGACCACTCTCTGTAGACTTTTGCAACTTGAAACAACTATATAAAGCAACAAACACTTGTAAAATCGTAGCAACAGCCAGAAGAAATCAACCAGCAACTAGCCTGTAGGTAGTTGATGATCCCTTTAAATAGCGCTAGTGGGGGTTCCTACCTGCTGCTGAACACGTGTTCAGCTGTGCAAGGTTAAGAGAGGATGTTGGCTGGAACATTGAGCTCCAAAATGGCACCACTGGCGTCAAATCAGCGTTGCTCGTTGATTGACGTTGTGAACTGCCTGCTCTGCATACTTCCGTTGGATGTTTACTCCGCACGTGCGCGCTAACGCCTGCACCAATATGGCATCCAGCGCGATTCGCCCCACAAGTGTGTGCACACATCGCAGATGCCATTTTGGAGCTCTAAGGGCACTCGTAGCACCCAAGAAACGGGCGCTAATGAGCCCAATTTCTCACCCTACCTCTCTTCTACCTCCAATAACATTTAATGAAAGATTTTTTTATGAGTTGTTGTCCATTTAAGATTAAGTTTTCTTCTGAAAAATGCTACAATTCACCGTGTAATAATCTAAACTCAAACACAGTGCCAGTGGGAAGATTTTATTTGCCACAGTTTTTAGTTTATGTGATTGACACATTTACTGGCGTTCAGTTAAAATGCAGTGATAAATAAACATTGGCCCGGAACTTGCAGTGCTGATGATGATGGCAGCACTGGCTGTCAATTCGCCTTTGATACTACTTCAGTATTTAGTGTGTGTGCTGCCTAATGCAGAAATCCTGAAGTTGCAGTCTGTCATTCACTGCTCCTCCAAAGGCTGTGCTGTGGACGCCCTCCCACCCCCCCCCCACCCCCCTGCTCTGCTACCCCCACCCACCACAGCTGGCAATCAGTGAAATCACAGATCTGACGAAAACTTCCCCTTTTCCGAACAAATATCACTGTTAGAAACCCCATAAAAACTTAGACCTATTCAAATGAGGTGTAACTGGGATTTTAATGATGATCTGAGTAATAACTAATGATAAACAACCGTTCTGGCCCTGAAAAACTGATTTGATGTTGGTGAAATGTCAAATTTCTCCATTAAGTTAAAAATAATTCGATTTTAAAATGAATTAAAACATTTTTTTTTAAGTTTGTTCATGATATTTCAGCTCTTTGTGTCGCTCCCTGTAATTTTTTAAAAACTGATTGATTATTAGTGCTTTCTATTTCCTGGTTCCCTATCTGTGAGAATTCTGCAATGTGATTGGCTGCTTACACAGCTTGTTGACATCACAGCAGCTTGCTCTATGGGATTCCCACTAAACTACGCTGATTTCAACTGCACGCAGATAAGCCGAACATCTCGCCACAGAGGTCACAAGATCTTTGGGCGAAGCTTACTTCAGGGCCAGCAGCGAATGTCTTTGCTTCGCCGCTGACTGCAAATTATGGGCCATTGTATTTAATGTTGTTTTCAACCTGTTCATGCAAACTTAGGTCTGGCAATTTTGACAATGATGATGGATAGGAATTCTCAAAGAAGTAAGTTGCACCATGGCAGTATGGGATAGGCTCAACAGATGAATTGGTCTTTTCTTGTCCTTTGTTTACATATGTTTGTATGACTTTTTTCACAAGAGCAAACCTGCCTCTTGTGGCTAAAGTTACCACCGCAGTGAACTTTATGGTACTGGCTCAATTCAACCCACTATTGGTGAAATTTGCCAAGTCAGTCAGTCGTCCACACAACGGTGCAACAAGCAGGTCTCTATAGCCATTTTTGGAATGCATTTGGTACTTTTTCATTGGAAAGGAGGGATCTTGCGATCTTGTGACAGTTGATGGTGACACAACTCTTTGAAAGATTAGGATTAATAGACAGATGTCTACTGAGGAACTAGGGATACCTCTTGCTGCCTTGGCTATGCATACGCGTCTAGAAGCATTAAACCAATGCCAAAAGAAATTACAATGAAGAATAATCCAAATTCTCATAGAATACACCATTGAGATGTTGAACAAAGCTTTAGCTGTCTAGACTGATTGTGAAGGGTCCTGCTCTTCAGTCCCAGAAAAGCATCAAAGATCATTTGCATCTTTTTTATTTATTCATTCAATGGATGTGGGCGTCACTGGCATGGCCAGCATTTATTGCCCTTGAGAAGGTGCCCTTGAGAAGGTGGCGGTAAGCCTCCTTCTTCAACTACTACAGTCCTTGTGGTGAAGGTGCTCCCACAGTGCTGTTAGAGAGGGAGTTCCAGGATTTTGATCCAGCGACGATGAAGGAATGGCGATATATTTCCAAGTCAGGATGGTGTGTGACTTTATGGGGAAATTGAAAGTGTTCGTGTTCCCATGCATCTGCTGCCCTTGTCCTTCTCGGTGGTAGAGGTCGCGGGTTTTGGAGGTGCTGCCGAAGAAGCCGTGGCGAGTTGTTGCAGTGCATCTTGTAGATGGTACACACTGCAGCCACGTTCCGCTGGTGGTGGCGGGAGTGAATGTTTAAGGTGGTGGATGGGGTGCCAATCAAGTGGGCTGCTTTCTCCTGGATGGCATCAAGCTTCTTGAGTGCTTTTGGAGCTGCACTCATCCAGGCAAGTGGAGAGTATTCCATCACACTCCTGACTTGTGCCTTGTAGATAGTGGAAAAACTTTGGGGAGTCAGGAGGTGAGTCACTCGCCTCAGAATACCCAGCCTTTGACCTGCTCTTGTAGCCACAGTATTTATGTGGCTGGTCCAGTTAAGTTTTTGGTCAATGATGACCCCCAGGATATTGGTGGTGGGGGATTCGACAATAGTTAGACTCTCTTTTGTTGGTCATTGCCTGGCACTTGTATGACACAAATATTACTTGCCACTTATCAGCCCAATGCTTGGTTCCTGCTGCATGCGGACATGGACTGCTTCATTATCTGAGGAGTTGCGAATGGAACTGAGCACAATGCAATCATCAGCAAACATCCCACTTCTGACCTTATGATGGAGGGAAGATCATTGATGAAGCAGTTGAAGATGGTTAGGCTTATGACACTGCCCTGAGGAACCCCTGCAATGATGTTCTGGGGCTGAGATGATTGACCTCCAACAAGCACAACCATCTTCCTTTGTGTTAGGTATGTCTCCAACCAGTGGAGAGTCTTCACCCTGATTCCCATTGACTTCAATTTTACTAGGTCTTCTTGATGCCACACTCGGTCAAAGGCTACCTTGATGTCAAGGGCAGTCACTCTCACCTCACCCGACTGTATACCACTGTGCTGCCACCTCTGGTGGGTCTATCCTGCTGATGGGACAGGACATACCATGGGATGGTGATGGAGGAGTCTGAGATGTTGGCTGAAAGGTATGATTCTGTGAGTATGACTATGTCAGGCTGTTGCTTGCCTGTGGGACAGCTCTCCCAATTTTGACATAAGTCCCCAGATGTTAGTGAGGAGGACTTTGCCGGGTTGACTGGGCTGTGTGCGCTTTTGTCATGTCTGAATCCGGTCGATGCCGGGTGGTCTGTCTGGTGTTATTCTTGCTATAGTATTTCATAGCAGTTTGATACAACTGAGTGGCTTGCTAGGCTATTTCAGAGGGCTGTTAAGAGTCAACCACATTTGCTGCATTCTGTAAAATTTTCCTATTAGAAGAGAACAACTCACATACCTAGAAGGGCTAGAAGGCATGCCTGCATCATTACCTGAATAGATGAAAGGAGAAAAGGCTCTGTCTGCTACACAGCCAGGCAGTCTGAGGCATCAAGAACTAATTGGCCAGACTTTTAGTTCAAAAAAGCCGTGCAGTCCCAATATGTACAGCTCTATGTTCCTTTCTGTACTCTACTTGTCCCATAACAACATGCGGATTCAAATCTCCTCCCCCCTACCGCGCCCCTCAACCTCCATGGTCAAGCCTGCATGTTTGCCCCCAAAAACCAACAGGCATATATGTCCCTTCTCATCAACAGGTCTTCACCAAACATTGCAAAGAAGATGGAACCAATTTATTTCTCTACTCCACATGTGCATCCCTGTATCAATGATTTCTTTATTGTGCTTGCCCTTGGTGATAGTGTAGAGTGTATGCTGTCTACTTCCTAATCTTCTGCTCCTACTAAGTACCACGGCAGCAAGAGGAGCAAGTGCGGTGGCATACTGTTGTTCCTCAATAGGGTATTCATGATTCCACCTATGATGAGTGCCCTATTTATGCTGGGTCATGAGACAGCCCTGAATACTTCAGAATTTCCATTGGTTGCTGTTCTGTCACCACTTGTTTGTGGTACAGTTCTCCGAGGAGACTGTGAGAGGAAAATGTATTCTCACCCTGAGAGAAGTCCTCATCCATCTCTCTTCCTGCCATTCCCCAGTTGTTGCCTGACCCTTATAGGTGACCAGGGATACGTGTGCATGAAATCTGTCATCAAGGTGCTTTCAAGCTGATCCGTTAGCCTCTGTAATTGAGAGGTGAGAGCCTCCCGTAAGTTGGAGCCCAAGGGGGAAAAATTCAGTTGGTTGCGCCTCCCGTTAGCGCCTTAAGAGGGCACTAATGGGGCGCAAAGCAGCTAGCGCCCAGGCGTGGCGATGTTTGCGCCGCTCGCGAAATTAACTAGACATTTTGCGGCGGCGCTAAACACTACCGCCACGATCTCCTGCGCCGGCAGATCGTGACATCAGTCGAGTGTGCAACGCCCCGGTATCGCCCCGGAGCGGATATTGAGTGGCGCCCCCTGCCTTACCGCCTGTCGCTAGCAACGACAGGTTGAGGGGAGCGTTTTGCAGTCAGGAAGGGACTGGGGGAGCGCTATTTAAAGGCGACTGCTTCCTGCCTTTTATTGTTGGTGACGTTTTTGAACCACGCATTCTGAGAGAGAGAGAGAGAGAGACTTCTGGAGAGATTCAATGCTGTGTGAAGGAGTTTTGGGTACTGAGCAGCACTTTGCAGGTTCATTTTGATTTGCCATTCCTTGTATCGATTTAGAAGAGACTGTAGGGGCTGCACTCTGAGCTCTTTCCCTGGTACTCTCCATTGTTCTTTCCAGCAGATTTGATGTGCAGGCCTCTCCAGGCCGAGATTCAAGGCTGCAATGAGCAGGATGTGGATGGAAAGCAAGATCAACCATCCCCTTTAAGAACTGGCCCATGCCATTGTGTGTGTGTTCCATTGCTGACTGACATCACATGAGCTTCGCCAGCGCTCTGAGGTAGCGCCTCGCTCCTCGGCCTTTGCGCCTTAAGACAGGTGTGAAGCGCCTGATTTAGCGCTCCAATCACCTCCAGGGACGATAAAAGTCAAGTTTGCAGTCGGTGGCGATAATTAGCGGCAGGCGCTAATCTTTGCGCCCAGCCGATAATTGCGCCCCAAATGGGGCGATACTGAATTTCTCCCCCCAAGTTTTCAATCACAGAAGGTATAGCATTAATGAGCAAAATTACGTTGGCACTTGGGCCATAAATCCTTTGGAACTCCCCTGCAGGAGCCAGGGGGTGATGTTACTTGCTCTGCAGGTTCCTGAAGCCTTCTCAGATACTTACACAGATGCCAGTACTGCACTGCTGTGTGTTCTGACATTCCATGCATGGAGCTCTGAAGATTCTCAAATGACTGCATGAAGAGCTTCTGCTGATTAATCAGTGCAATCCGAATCAGTGGGACCCACAGCAGCTGTCCATTTATTCCTAACCTGCCATTTCATTGAAGGGGCAGTTCTAGAAGTTTCTCCAGCTATTCTGTCCCATTAATCAACCTTCTTGTCTTAATTATCTAGCAGAATGGTTCCATTGTAAAATATGAAAAGGATATACTAAAATTTATCAATTGAATGTGCCTATCACAAAATTTGGAATGATATATGTTTAACTATATTGCAAAACAGAAGAATGGCATGAAAGAGAGCCAAACTTGAAGATAATAAAATGAATAAATAATAATTGGTGAGAAGGAAAAAGACAGACTGGAAGATAGTGAAAACAATAAAAATCAGACATAGTAAAAGAAACCAGGAGAGAAAGATGAGAAACAGAATAAAACCACATTCTGAAGATGGGTGGGGGAGGGCAGAATGATCCACAAACATATAATTTAAATTAGCTTTTGCAGTGAAAGCCTGGGACATAAATCACTGACTGTGAACCACTGCTGGAAATAACACATTTATGATATAATTTCTGGGTGCAAGAGACCCTTAGAACAAAACTACTGTGTACAGAATAAAATGTGGCCTATGTAAAAGAAATTGCTTATTGCTATTGCCTCAGACACTAATATCCTTAGTACAGTTACACTAGAATATCAAAGTAGCTACAATTCATGTTGTTCAACTGTCGCATAGAAACCAGTCCCCATGTTGTGTGATGGGTAATGTACTTTTTAGGGTAATAAGAATTTACCAAGGTTAATTAGTAGAGGTAACGCAAAGAAGAGGAAGGGAGGCCATGCAATAATTAATTTGTCTTGTTTATTAATTAGGTTACAGGAAAGTCATTATGTTACAAGCCAGCTCATGGGACTGTTTGGGTGGGGGTGTGGAGAGTGAGGAGGAAGTAGTCTGAAATAGTATAAGGAAGAAAGATTTGCATTTATATAGTGCCTTTCATGACCTTAGGACTTCCCAAAGCACTTTACAGACAATTAATACTTTTTTTGAAGTGTCGTCACTGTTGAAATGTAGGAAATGTAGCAGCCAATTTGCACACAGCAAGATCCCACAAACAGCAATGTGATAATGACCAGATAATCTGTTTTTAGTGATGTTGATTGAGGGATAAATTTTGGCCAGGACACCGGGGATAACTCACCTGCTCTTCTTTGAAATATTGCCATGGGAACTTTTATGTCCACCCAAGAGAGCAGATGGGGCTTCGGCTTAACACCTCCAACAGTGCAGCACACCCTTAGTATTGCATTGGAGGGTCAGCTAAGAATCAACAACCTTCTGACTCAGAGGCAAGAATGCTACCATCTGAGCCACGGCTGACACTGTAATAAGAATGCAGCTAATTGAGTAAGAATGCAGCTAATTGAATAATTATCATTTTTTTCTACAGATATGTATCTAGAATTTTAATTCTATCTTTTTATGAGGTAGTAACTGTGCCATTTTGTTTATTTTAGTAGCTTTAAAAAAATAAGCTAACAATGAAAGTATAACATTTTGAGCAATTGTAACATACCAACTAGTCTTCACACCATACTTGAAAACTCACTTCTTTGTGAGTACTTACTATTCATTAGTACCTTGTCCTGAGGCACGGATTAGTATAAAATCTATATGTTAAGCTTACTCAGGCATGTCAGTCTCTGCCTTTGGTTCTTACCCTGGAGTACAAGTCAAAGTTTATAGATTTATGCTTGCCAACACAATAATCTATGTACTCAAAATTACTTTGTCATTACATATGGATGACTACAATAAATTAATAATTTCATTTTACTGAGAGCTGTGCCCATTGATCATAATATAAACTGGATGTAGAGTTCCCCCAGTAATTATCTGTAGATTATTTCTCAATAATCTTCCAGTAATGATGTCACAGTCTTTATTCCTCGAGTGGATAAATTCCCAAACTCCTTTGACCCTCCCCCACTGCAGATGCATGTTTGCACATAAAATGAAAAGTATATCTTTTAAAATAGTTATGCAAATAACAGATGCCAGAGAAGGACATCAAAGCTGTAATTTAATTTAAAGGTTCAAATGACACTAATAACAACTGATGTTTTCCTCTCCTTCCTCTCAGTTTACAATGTGATCTGAAACTCAATGTTACATCATTGTCTATTATCAGTTACTGGATTAAAAAACTGACCTAAAAAAATGACAATATTGTTATTACATTGATCATAAACTTTAATAAATTCAGTACACAAGGACAACATGATCCATTGCTTTAAGTCGTGGACCTTCCAAATTAGCATTAAATTGAACATTTCACTTAGTCAGGCTATGAGAATGGGACATGGAGCAATTGGTAGACAATTTACAAATAGGATAGACAGATGAATACAGCTACAGGCAGTAAGGCTAGAGAAGCATACTATAAAGAGTCACATGGGCAGACAGTGGAATAGACAGATTGCAGGCTACTACAAATGGGCTGACAGGTATACAGCTCAACAGAGTCATATATGGGAGGGTTTTGGATAAATAGATTGAGAATAGATTTCAAAAGACATGCACTGATAGAGAATCAGATTTGTAGGTGGGTGGACAGAAGGCAAACAGCTACATGTATCAAATCAAATCAAATCCAAATAATGAGAAACACATCTTTACTTAAACACCATAATATACATGATTGATCAAAAGCAAAATGGAAGACAATGAAAACACAACAGTTTGAAAACAATTATTACAAACTCAAAAATACAAAACAAAAATAACCAAACCATAATGGTACACATCGCAGTGATGAATGGTAAACATTAATTAGCAGCCAACCCCAACACCCTGGCTGCCCGTGCTGTCGCACATCACTCTCCCATCCATTCGCCATGATGCCGTAACCCTACGGGAAGTCCAGTGAATCGTGGAAAACGAATGTCTCCCCATCCACCAGGATCTCAACAACATCCCTCACCACTGCTTGAAGTTGCGCAAGTCCTTTTGACCCACGCGCTTACCCTTCGACAATGCGACTTCAACCCCGATGATGCTTGGAAAGCCGAATGGAGCTCACAAGAAGTCACAAACAAACACCTTGTGAAAGACCCGAAGCAGAAGATCCCTGGCTTCAATCTTCTGCAAAGCTTATGGACAACCCTAAACAGCATCCACATAAACCATGGCAGATACTTGATGCGCAAATGGAGAATTAAAAACACTCTAATGTGCGACTGTGGTCACCCAGAACAGACCATAAAATATATAACGACTCAATGCCCGATTCACAAATATGAAGCAGGCATCACAGTATTACACTCTGCTACTCCTGATGGAATTATCTGGCTTAACCACCTAAATGTAAAATTATAGTTGTTGCTCTACATCTATGTCAGCCATAGGAAGTAGTAATAGTATTAACAGCCATAACCATGTTGCAGACTTCTCAAACCACTGATCTCTAATTTTTCTTGCTTGTACATGTATTGAAAGACAAGAATGAAACACAAATATGAATTTTCATCTTTAGTTGATTAAATGGATGACTCCTATCGATTAACTACCAAAGATAACTTTCTGAAAGTTACAGCTTATGTAGCAGCAACATTTCCCTGGGCAAGATACTGAATAAAGATTTAATTTTGATCTGCAGCAGAATCTCATTGTTATATACAATGCAACAACAACTTGCATTTCTATAGTACCCTTAATGTAGCAAAATAGCTGAGAGTTCTGCAGTTGGGCGTCAGATATGAGTGGGAGTAGGAGGAGTGAGGGGAGTTGTTCTAAAATGTATTTGAAGAAGGTGGTTATAAGGAAGCTTTAGGGGGCGAGGAGAGGTGAGCAAGGTGAAGAAGTTTAGAGAGTGAGTTCCAGTATGGGGTTGGGGGGCAAGATGGATTAAGGATTTTCCATCAATGGTGGAGCAGAAAGAGGGTGTCAGTATCGACACAAGGCTAAACAAGATTTCAAAGGTAGTAAGGGGGTATGACTGTGGCAGGATTTGAAGATGAGGCAAAGAGTTTGAAATCAATATGCTTAGGAATAGAGAGCTAATGGAAATCTGCAAGGATTGAGATAATATTTGACCAGGCCTTTGCATAAGATAGGATGTGGGTGTGAAGTTCTGGATGAGTTGGAGATTATGGAAGGTGGATCTCAGGATGGCAGCAAGAAGTATGTTAGAAAAGTCAAGTATAGAAGTATCAAAGGTATCAAAGGATGAAAGTTTCAGTCAAAGTTAGTTGAGGTAGGAATAGAGACCTGTTTTGGATGTGGTGATAGACTGAATGTGAAATTTGAAGTTTAGCTCAGGATAGAGCAGAATACCAAGGTTTCATGACATCAGATTGAGTTTGAGTATGCCTCTGGGAAAGGGATGGTATTAGCTGCTAGTGCATGGAGCTTCTGTCAATGATGAACTGCAAAGAAACTCAATGCAAGAAAACACCTGCACATAATCAGATTTGTGCTTATGAAAATGCTAATGTCTAATAGCATCTCCTATAGAGGGCACTGTTGAAATTTCCACCAGAAAATTATTGTACACATGTTAGCAGGCTGTACTAGGATCAGAATGAAGTTTAAGCATCAAGGTCAGAATCATCATATGCATAGTAAATTTACTTCATAATTATTGATAAGAGCATAGTTGTTTTAGTGGTAATACATTTTTTTACTTAATTACCACCAGTTCATAATTTTCACCTTGAATTAAGCCAAAGCACCTAACCCGAAGCATCCCTTATGCCATTTTAGGATGTGTGTGTATTTAGGGCAGATAACACAACTTAGCTAAATAAACTAATTTTATCATGAAATACCTTTGTACTTGATATGGTATTGTCACAATTGAAGTAGATTTAAATACCACCAGCAGGCATTTCATGAATATTAAGATTGTATGTAATGCCAGAAACAAGAACGGACAAGTTTTTGGCAACATTCTGAGACTCTTATTTTGAGCCAAACCACATTTCTTTAGCCATGTGGTTGAACATAAGAATATCTCATGTGAATTATATTTTGTAACAGCATCAGAAAGAAAAGAGAACAGCAGAAGGAAATGCTGGTAGAGATGAAGAAGTCATCATACTCAATGTACAGGCCATGAATTAACCAGGAATGCCTGTGCCATTTTTGGCTTCGCACAGATGTGCTTATTGATTTAGAAGTCCATGGTTCCTACGTTCTACCATCCTTGCCCTCTTCCCGTGCATGTGACTTTTTTTACTTTTGGATGCTGAAAAATGTATGCATGTCTGAGTTCTTCAGTTGGTCATGCCATATCCTCAGATTCTGGTGAGTAATGGGAGTGGAGGTATGTGATTGTGCATATTCCCCTTTGTGGTTGCTGCTGTGGCTGTTGTAGAAATGTTGATGGTCGGTTGCCACTTCCTTGTAGTCTTGACTAACTGCAAATAAAACCCTGGCATACAAGAGAACAAATTAACATATTTTATAAGTTTTCAACCTCATCTCATCTGTGATATAAAAGATGAGTGTATGCATACAGTGCTTGGATTAAACAGATTATAAAATGTGTCACCTCATGCTGAACATTGCATTTGATATGCTATGTATTGAGCAAAACCTTTTGTTAGTTACTTAGTGATGCCTAGAGGCATCAGAATTAGTGGTGTTTACACTAAGGTTATACCCACAAAGATTCCATTATAAAAAGGTGCTTTTTCCATGGCAGATATCAATGGCCTCAGTGTTGATATTCTTCTCCTGGTGCTTCAATGGGTTTTGCAGTTTTCAATATTGATGTTGAGTGATGTATAAATTGTGCGATAGAGAAGGCAGAATTTCCAGTGCCAACATACCTTAAGTCTTTGTAAACATACACTAAGATTAGGGATTTTATTAACTGTATTTGCATATATGGATTTTGCTCTACCTTCTTTTTCCCTATGCTACATAGGCTGTGAGCTTAATTAAATCTTATTTTTCTTTGATCTTTAGCTTTTCTTCAATAATTAGTCAGCATCTCTGACTAACAAGTTACAGTATGAAAAAAATACATTATTCTTTTCATTTAGTTTATTTCTGTGAAGTTCAGAAAATTCCCTTCAGTAAGTTTCTTTCTGATTAGTGGCTTCACGCAAATTAAATCACAATGAAATAATCTATTACAATAAAAATCTTGTGTACGAGCGCATCTTCTGTCCACAACAGTACACTTCCTGCAGTCATCAGTTTTTGTCACATTTAACATTGGAAATGTCTATGTAATCACTTCAAATTGAATTTGCATATGTAAACACGTTGCGTGATGGTGTAGTTACATATTTGTACCATTAGATGGCACTGCATTGCCTGTTTCTCCCATTACCTGTAAAGTAACCCCAAACTACCTCTATTCAATTGCTACAATTGATTTCACTCTTAGAGCTTTCACTTTATTTTTTATAAATTTGATGCAAGCTTTTACATTTTTCCTATTTTTTAAAATGCCATACAGCTGATTCGACTGCATATGTTTTTAAATTGTAGTGATTTCAGCACCTTTCTCCTGCTTTCATCTTTGTTGAAATGTAAAAAAAATGTTTATAATGGAGGTGTTGGAAGATTGGTTGCACTCTAAATTATTTTTCATGCTTCCCTGTCGCCCCCACTACGTCTTACCTCTGATTTTTGTTTCATTTCTCACACCGCCTTGAATAAAAATTCTCTTCTCTCTAGTAAACTTATCTCGCCCTCTTGCCTGTGCTGCTTTGAAAATGAGGGCATCAACAAATTGGCCAGCAGCCATGTTGACTGCCCTGCTCGTCATTTTTTAGGCTGTATTCCCTAGATATTGGTCTTGGAGGGAGTGCAGCGTAGGTTTACCAGAATGATATCCGGACTTCACGGGTTAGGTTACAAGGAGTGATTACAAAAATTAGGGTCGTATTCCCTAGAATTTAGAAGGTAAAGAGGTGATCTGATTGAAGTTTTCAAGATATTAAGGGGAACAGATAGGGTAGATAGAGAGAAACTATTTCCGCTGGTTGGGGATTCTAGGACTAGGAGGCATAGTCTAAAAATTAGAGCCAGGCTTTTCAGGAGTGAAATTAGGAAACACTTCTACACACAAAGGGTGGTAGAAGTTTGGAACGCTCTTCCGCAAATGGCAATTGATGCTAGATCAATTGTTAATTTTAAATCGGAGATCAATAGCTTTTTGTTAACCAAAGGTATTAAGGGATATGGGCCAAAGGCGGGTATATGAAGTTAGGTCACAGATCAGCCATGATCTCATTGAATGGTGGAACAGGCTCGAGGGGCTGAATGGTCTACTCCTGTTCCTCTATTCCTCTGTTCCTATGTTCCTTGTCCTCACTCCTTTTTTGAGCAGTTTAATTGTAATTTTTTTAAAATCTGTGTGTATTTAATAGAATGCATCAGCCTCTCACCTCTAAAATAAAAAAAGAAGTTGGCTTTCCCTTTCCTTATCATCGTCATCTCTGCTTACCTGCACTCAAACTCAGTGGCCAGAAGTACTATCACATCAAAGTTGTAAAGGTTTTCTTTATAATCTGGAGAATTGAAGTTAGTGGAAAAATTCATCAGCTACCCTTTGTCATGTCCCAAAAGACAGCCCTCCCCCTCATGTCTTGGCCCTTAGAGCATTATTCCTGCTGATACCATCCTAGTGCTCTCTATTGGCCCTGGTAACCTGAATGGAACCTGATCAGGGCCTTGTACGTTCGAATCAAACAATCGAAACATCAAAATCCTAATTTTTTGTGTAAGCTCTGTTTATTTCAGCTGATACATCTTGTGATCATCAAAATGAATCTGCGAGCTGTGACTTTTTGAAACAATGAAAAAATGTAGCCGGCATCTGTCCACCAAGTAAGTGTCACATTAACAATCGTGCACCATCTGAACCCCCACCCCCCCGACCACCCCCCTCCGCCAGAGGCAGAGTGCTGCAATCGTTCTTTCGTTGTTCAGATATTGGTCAATTTTGTAGCCCAAGCAGTCGACCTCGCTGCCCCAAAGCAATTTTCCCATCCTTCAGCTTTCTTCCTCCCACACCGACCAAGTTCACCAGCATGCCCAACTGCCCCCCTCCACTCAGCAACTTGCAGTTACGTGTTGAACTCCTGCACATCCCCCCCACCACCACCCCCCACTCCACCATGAGCAAGCTTTGCATCAGGCACACTTACCCTTTTGAGAGAGGGAGTGAGAGCATGGGAGGAGAGCAATGGCCAAGAGGGAAAAAGGAGAAAGACAGGGAATGAATAAAGAGAATGGGAAGGAGGGGGAATACAGGGAGGGGAGAGGAGAGTTAAGAGAAAAGGCAAACAGGAGAGAGGGAATGGGGAAGGGAGAGAAGAAGGTAAGGGGGAAGTGGGAACTGGGGACTTAGGGGGAAAAGGGAGCAGAGGAGGGCAATATTAAAATGACTTAATCTCCTGCCACTTTCCTTTTGAACTATATGTTTAATCTTTGTATCCTTCACTCACTCCCCTCTCCCCCCACCACAGCCACACTTCCTCACCCTCAAAAGCAATTCAAGTGTATTACATGTAGCAGTCTCAATTACTTATTTTTCCAGATTTTACTGAGAGAATAGATTTGAAGATCTCCTAAGCGTTTTCTCTTTAAGGAAATGTTTTAGTATCACACCAGATCTGTGAAAGATTCCAAATACAGATATTTAGAAAAATTGATAAGTTTCTTCTGCATGGTGGATATGAATCATTGCCAGATTATCAGGTATAATACTGAACAAAGGTGAAGGGCTCAATTTTGCCAGGCCCGAGGAGGCGGGATTGGAGGCGTGTGAGTTGTTAAAATCGCCAAAAATGGTGGGCGGGTCCAATCCCGCCTCCATCCCGCCTCCAAGCAATTTTCCCAAATGCGTGTTTTCTGACCCTGTTTCCATCATGCCTCCAAGAGGCGGGGTAGGCCCTTAAGGCCCTTAACAACCACTTAATTGCCTCTATAATCTCATTTTGAGAGGCCTTTCCGATTTTTAGACATTCCCCCCATCCTACACGCCTCCTCTGGAACACGCCAGGTAATGCTGGCCGCCTCACAAGTGGATTGCTTACTCACAGCTGCAGCTCCACCATTACAAAGGAGTTTTCACCAATGATCATTTGCAGGTGGGAGAACATTGTTGTTTCAGGTCTGGGGGAACTTTTAGCAGGCATACTCATTGTTGTGGAAGTTTGGAGCCTGACACCCATCTCCAGTTTGACCTCCTGGGAAACTCCTCTCCCCACCTTGGCTAAGCGCTTCCTCAACTGAGGCATATACCAGAAGCATGGCGACCATTTAATTCCTTTCCTCCTGGACATCAGATTCGGACGCAAACCAGCCGCAGCAGCAGCAGAACCATGAGCAACAGCAGCACCAACAGCAGGAGCATCAACAGGAGTGCCAAACTGCTAGTCACCCACCTGAAGATGCACAGGCCAGAAGGTGCCAGCGCGCGACAACATTGCTGCCCGGGATGCAAGGGATGCACCTCATCCTGGCCAGATTTGCTTAGCCTACACAATCAAACACTTTAGTCTTGCTCCTTCTTACCAGAGCATCGACAATGGACAAGAACCTGTGGAATCCTATTACTCTGACCACCATTCTGACAATCGCAAGGCGCCCTAAACCCTCAATGTGAAAGTCCCATTTGCGAAATGACAGAGGCCACAACTTCAACAGTTTGCCATCAAAAGACTTTATAATACAATCACAATGATGGCTGGTCCAAAAACAAAACAACACAGCACCCAAGTGACTACCCTTGTGACTACTTGTGCTTTATCGTCCTCTTACGCATGCTTCTACGTGGTGCTTCCCCTGTGGCTTCAGCAGATGTGGAGGCCCCTTGCTCACTCTCTTGCTGCTCCTGTCTCGACGCCTTTCACGGGCGTCCTCTGGGGTGGCGAACCTGTGAGGGCTGGCCAACAGTCTGCTGCTCTTGCGGCTGTGCAGGGGCTGAGATGCCCATCTCAGTTGGGTGAGGACTCTGGTGGGGCTCTGACTGAGGGCTTTGCTGTGGCATGGTCGTGTGAGCACTTGGAAAGGTGCCCCCACTTCCTTGTTGTCTGCCACCAACATCCCTCTCATAGGTCAGCCCCACTTCAGAGCTAGCAAGTGGCTTGACAGCACCTTGCTGCACTGCAGGGGGGCCATGATGACCCGTTTCTGCACTGGAAGTCCTACTCCAGAGGACTTCCATGAAGGTCTGGTTTGTTTGCTCAATAGCTAACCATCGCTCCTCAAGAGATGTCATTCTATTCTGAACAATGACCATGTTTTTAATACCCTGGCGACTAAGCTCCTCCATGGACATAGCCATCCTCTCCTCTACCGTAGCCAGCCTCTCCTCTACGGTAGCCAGCCTTACCATGGAGGTAGCCATCCTTTCCATGTAGGTTGCCATCCTTTCCGCGGTGATGCGTTCATGCGCCAATGCCTCCACAAAGGCTCTGCTCATGTTCGCGATGGACTCCTCCATTCGCTCCACACTTGCAGCGACCCTGGAGACAAAACTTGCCAGAGACTCCTGCACCTGTTCCTGGAGTTCCAGCACCGCTCTCCTTCTGGATGGACCCGGAGGCACAGGGTCGACATGCAGCGGAGCCGAGCTGGCAGAGTCCTGCGCCCTCCGACGAGGATTCTCCACTGCTGTCCCTGTCGCCACCATCTGCTGATGCTCACTTGTGAGCTGTGATACACTAGGTGACAACACTACTCTATCTCGCGAAGGTCCCACCGAGGTGTGACTGTCTGCGCTGGTGCTGGGTGCGCTGAATTCTGCTGACGCTGCGCCCTCAGAGGTTGCAGCTTCCTCTGAGGAGTCTGGTGGCTCAGGCTGTTCCTCCTGGATAGTGGGGATGGGGGCTTTCGATGGTCCTGTGGGGGAGTAAAGGAAAGAGTTAGAGATGTGAGGCCAAGGTTACATGCACATTGAACATTGCAGATGATCATAAGTCAATCTGTTAGAGCATCAGAATCATTATCAGTGACTATGTCAATGAGCAAGATTCCAAACTATTCTGTCACCAGCTTGCTGTGATGTGCCCGTCTGTCCGTCCCCCACTTGGGTATCCTCCTCGATCCCAGCAATTTCCAGGGCTGCCTCCTCCCAGGGGGTGAGCTGGGCTACTGAGGGTGGTCCTCCTCCTGTCATGGCTCTTTCCCTCTTGTTGTGGGCTCTCTTTTCCTGCATTGAGGGACACAAGTGGAGTTTGAGTGAGAATGAAGGAGTGAGTGTAGAGAATCCATAGCATAGATGCTTAGAAGGATACAAAGGACCCTCCCTGTGTGTTGAAAGTTGTTGTTTTCATGGCATCACAGTGATAGGGTGTGTGAGGGCTGCATGGTCGAATAGTTAAGTGAATGTGACCTTAGAGAGAGAGGGAATGGGTAAGGGTGCAGGGATGTAAGTGTCAAGTGGCATGTGGAGGAAGAGGTTGGCAAAGCAGAGTGTTGGTGAGGAGAGGCGATGGGGATCAGATTGAGGGTGATGGGAAAGTCATACTCACTTTTCCTGTGCGGAGAAGGTCATGAAACCTCTTCCTGCATTGCAACCAGGTTCAGTGAAATGGAGTTGACCTCCTGGGCTACTTGTAGCCACATAGCTTTTGTCTGCGGGGGTGGTTTTTTTCTCCCTGAGGAAGGGAACAGCACCTCCTTATTGCAGCTGGCTCTGTGCACCAGAGCTTGGAGGGAGGGCTCATCAAATCGAGGAGCACACTTTTGCATGATCATTGACATTTTCCAGAATTCAACTCCTTCATATAAATTGCAGAGTCTTTGCAGTCTCCAGAAGAATCAAGACTGTCTGCAGGCCTTAAATCCAGCAGCATTGATGACATCATCAGAGGCGACTTTCTGTATGAAAAGACTCATTGGGCCAGTGGTTCCCACACGCAGGAAATCAATTGCCAATTAGGGGAAAATCCCACTTTTTCAACACATCACTTAGGAGTCGGGGTCCTGACACGATTTCCACCTGACACGCCCCAGCCCGCCCACACTGACAAAATCCAGCCCGAAGTGTCTAACCAACAGAAGTGAGACCTAGCATGGATTTCACTTCAGGGTGTACCTCAGTAATCCCTACTAGCTGGTGGCCTTTGGCTTGTACATGCTAGTTGGAAATTCAAGTGCATAGGACAGCACAGAAATCAACAGAGACAAAATAGTTTTTTCTGGAAGGATGCGCAAGATAGCATTCCTCATCCGTATTTATCTTGTGTTCAAAATAACCAGGTTGAATTGTTCACAAGTCCAGCTGTGTGTGATGATAATCAACATATCAGGTTTGTTTACGTGGTATTTTAAGATGAGCTTCCTTTTTCAAACCAATTCAAACCTTTCTGTTTGATAGTATCACAAATAGAATTAACAGTAAGTTTCAGAGCCAAAATAATATATAACAATAAATGTTCTGTTGTTCTATATATTCATTTTGTTTTCCTTTCAGTATTAAGGTTTCATCCTTGGCTCAATAGTAGCATTCTTGCCTCCGAAAGTTGTGGGTTCAATCCCCACTCCAGAGATATGAACACATAATCTAGGCTCAAGGGATATGGAGCTAAAGTGGGTAAATGGAGTTGGGGTACAAATCAGCCATGATTTAATTGAATGGTGGGATAGGCTCAAGGGCCTGAATGGTTTATTCCTGTTCCTATATTCCTAGGCTGAAATTCCAGTGCACTACTGAGAGAGTGCTGCACTGTTGGAGGTGCTGTCATTTGGATGAGATGAGATGGATGTAAGAAATCACTATTCAAAGAAGAGCAGTGAGTACTCCTGGTGTTCTGGCTAATATTTATCCTTCAACCAACAGCACTAAAAAAAAAGCAGATTATCTGGTCATGTATCCCATTGCTTTGTGTGAATTGACTGCCACATTTCCTTACATTACAATAGTGACCACACTTCAAAAAGCACTTTATTGGCAGTAAAGTGCATTGGGACATCCTGAGATAATGAAAAGTGGTATATAAATGCATGTACTTTTCTTAGTATTATTTTGCACAGGTTATAGAATAGAACGCATGCACATTTTGTAAGCTGCTTAGGGCTTTCAGTATTTGAATAGTTAAACCTCTGAAGACTAGCAGCATATCAGAACGAAAAATCAATAACATGGCTATTCACTTTTAGCTATTCTGAATTCATATAGTGATGAGGTTTGCTTGATTGGCAAGATATTTTCAAAAATATCACTGTGCTGAACATCAGATAAAAGATATCAACAGTCCCAGTGCTCACAACATTTTGATGCCAGATTCCTCTGTGTGCTGAGTATAGCAAAAACCATGAATGTGTTGATAAATTACACTTTTATAATTTTATTATATCAAGTACACAGAGGAAATCTTAACCCACCATTATGATTGGACTCAATTTATTTCAAGATAAAATTAAAATTATAATTAAAATGATATGCATTTATTGAATAAATACACTCCCATACAGCAGTGGACATTATTTCACACTTAGCTCACATGTGAGTGGCTTGAAAGCTTATTAACATGGCCTGTGATTGAGGCATTCTCCTTAGATGAATGTGATGCTTCACCATTTAGCATCCAGTATCCTCTTTTTGGAATCAGTTAAGAATCATTGAATGCACTTGTCGGCTTCTCTAATTCTATTTTAAGATTCCACATTAATTCACAGGAATCAGTTTTTATATGAAAAAAGACATGAGTATTTTTGAAAGCTGAAAATGCAGTGAAGTACCCCAGGGGTTAAAAAAGCAATTTTATCCACACGATCTCCAATATGACCTTTTGTGTGAAGCTTTATGGACATGGCTTAGGATACGGGGAAAAGTGGGAATTAAACAGGACGTGGTGTTGGCTGAGATGATCTTCAATGGAATCCACTGTATTACATTTGCTGTGAATCTTTATTACATTTGAATCAAGGGTAATTTACCATCACAATTTTATCATGTTGTGGCTTGTAAATGTTATTACTTTCAAATCTGATTTTTTTTTAAACTTTTATGGTTATTGCATTTGCAGTTAAAATTTATTGCATATGCAATTAAGGAAGTAAAAGAATTACCATGAATCTTTAATACCTTTTTACAATTACAGTTGAAGTTGATTTTTATAGTTTTTACACTTACAGTTAAATCTGTTACATTTGCTCTAACATCACTTACGCTTTCTATTTGTGCTTAGCTCTCAACCAATGCAGTTCCTTCTCTGTCTGCTCCAGCTTTTAGGTAACCATTTCACACTATTCCCTGCATTTTATACATTTAAAGTCCTTTTTACTATATCACAATGAATTGGTATAAATATTTTAATATAACCTGTTAATTAATAGAGATTAGCATAACAGAATATATATAATTTTGGATGTTGGACTCACAAGGTGTACATTGAGCCTAAGAGGAGCTGTCTTTTAACCTTGTAATTTGATGGTCACAAATCATATTTTATATTTTCTAGCACTGTAAGATCTGAGGGGATGTATTAATGTTGGAGGAAGAAGTTTAGCCACTGCTTAATAGCCTATGCACCTGATGTGGAACATGAATGCTGTATCCTTGTGTGTAGAACAATGTGCTATATTTTAAGCTTATTGCAGTTGAATAAGTTGCAACAAAACATAGTAGGGGAGGCAATATTTAACAGCAGAATTCTGGCCTCTTGTGCATCCCCATTATAATCATTCCATTGGCAGCCATGCTTTCAGTTGGAATTCCCTCCCTAATCCTCTCTGCCCCTCTAAGATGCTCCTTAAAACCTACTTCATTTCTGTCCTAATATCTTCGTATGTGGCTTGGTGTCAAATTTTGTTTGATAACACTCCTGTGAAGTGCCTTGGGACATTTTACTACGTTAAAGGCGCTATATAAATGTAAGTTGTTGTTGAGAGAGTTGCTGATGGAAAATCAGTATTCATTTGTTTGACATCTTAGTTTGGTACAGGACAATTAGAAGATATATGAAGCTCTTCTATATGTGGTCCAGTTGGCAACTTATGTAGTTGAAGAAAAATGAGGTAGAAGCTTCATTAAAAAAAATACTGATTGAGATAAAGGATAACAGTATTGGAAAGAGTATCTTTAGTCTTTCACAACCAGGAATACTACCATATATTTTCAGGCCAGATATAGCACAGGTTAGACACAGCAGCAGAATTTCACTTTCACTGCTACAAACTGCTTACACCAGTGTGACACTTTCATTTCTTGCACCATCCAACCCCAAATGAGTTTGCCTAATTAGTATCACTGTAGTATTAAGAACAGATATTTTTGTTATGCTATGAACTTCTGCCCATTGGGAGCTGGGTTCAGACTATCCAAACACTTCTCACTTAGGACCCTAAACAGACATCACACAGAAAATATTTTTATTTCATCTGTTTAAGCAAGATTCAAACCAGATCCCAGAGGTGAGATAACAGTATTGTAATTTAGCAAGTCAGTATTCCAGAAAAAACAATGGAAAATCCCAGTGTTACTGAGTTTGCTCACCTTTTGTGGACTTCAGGAATACTTCTTTAGCAAAACATAACAAGACTCCAGTATTTCAATCCAATCCTCTAATACAACTGGAAAATTTCAAATGGTGTCCTATAACTGGTATATGACCTTCATTTGCATATGCAGGCAGCTCCTGCCTGTTTTGATAAGGAATGCAGGGCCCCTATTTGAAGGCTCACCTGAAAATAGCATCAGGCCGATCTTGGGCATTCAAGGGGTGGCCGGTATTTCTCTGCCTTTCTAACTTCTTTAATCAGTTACATTTTTTAAAAATCTTACAATCTCATCATCTTGCCCTAGAAATTCTACTCCAACAGAAGGAAGGCAGTCTGAAATCTCCACTGTGAATACAGACACAAAAAAATAGTTCCTTGACCACTTGATATAGTCTCCTTTGGTGTTCTTTAGGTGGTCCCTGACTCGCTGTTTGTTCTGAATACATTTACAAAGGCCTTTCACATTGTGTTTTATATTCCCAGCCATCCTGATCTCATTGCCTATTTTAGCTCTCCTAACCAATTTCTTAGCCTCCCTAACACTATTCTTATACTCAACCATGTCACCTGGTCTACGCATGGTTTTATATTTGAGAAAATCTAGGTTTTTTTCCTGTCCTTACCCCATGCAGTACTTCCCTTGTTGCCCATATTGGTCTCCTTTTTTCTTTACTGCGCATCTTACCAAGTAGTGTAATAATTACTTTGTATTGACAAGCAAGTCCTGAAAGTGTTCCACTCTTGCTCTGTACCCCTCCTGTCTAAAGTTCTGGTACAGTCTACCTCCCTCGGTTTGCTCTATCAAGATTGACTTCCTGAACACAGAGTTTCTATAGTATTCCTCTTCTCCTCCAGTGTAAGCCTGACACTAAACTCCACCATCATGGTCACTATTCCTAAAGTGCTTTCTCAGTGTAGCCGGCTCCAGCATTATTTGGTTATTACAGCTTGATAATATGAAATTTCACTGAAAAGTATAAATAAAAAGCAGAAGTTCTCCTTTTATATCAATGCTTTATCTTCGTTAATGCTTTGGTACCCAGAAGAATCACTCAATGCCTATGAATGCTCTTCTGGCTGGCCTCCAACCTTGCATCCTCCGTAAACTTGAGATCATCCAAATCTCTCCTGCCGTATCCTAACTCACACTAAGTGCCATTCACTCATCGCCCCTTTGCTCGCTGAACTACACTGGATCCCGGTCAGGCAATGCTTTGATTTTAAGATTCTCATCCTTGTTTTCAAATCCCTCCCTGGCTTCACCCCACCCTATCTCTGTAACTTCCTCCAGCCCTACAACCCTCCGAGAGCTCTGTGCTCCTCTAATTCTGGGCTATTGCGCATCCCCGATTTTAATCGCTCCAGCATTGCCGGCCGTGCCTTCAGCTGCCTAGATCCTAAGCATTGTAATTCCCTCCCTAAACCTCTATACCTCTCTCTCCTCCTTTAAGACGCTCCTTAAAACCTAACTCTTTGAACAAGCATTTGGTCACCTGTCCTGTCCTAATATCTCCTTATGTGGCCCTGCGTCAAATTTTGTTTGTTAACACTCCTGTGAAGCACCTTGGGATGTTTTACTACATTAAAGGTGCTATATAAATGCAAGTTGTTGTTTGAAACAGCATTTAAATTTCTACACATTCTGGGTGCAAAAGAGTTAAAGCATTTCTTCCAGACTCAGTTGGCCTCAATTTAACATGCTAAGAAGCCCAAAACCTTTTCACACCAGTTTAGGTGCAAATAATACTGTCATTAGATTTGATAACCTTATGATACAGTGGCAGATGAACAACCTTAATCCTTTAATCCCTTTTCACCTGTTTTGAAATATTTCTACAATGTTCTCTTTGCAAGTTCTTTATTTCACCTGTAGTATATTAGTTCCTCTTCTCATATTTCTGTCATGTTTTCTTTTGTTTCATTGTTCAGATCTTTTGTATGGTTCTTATTTGAGTTTATAAGCACATTTATCAACACGCTGGACTAACCAATGATAATAAGAGTCCCTACTATTATGTGAAATTAACATCTTCCTTCATTATATTAAAAAAAATAGAAATGCTAGTTCGTTTCCAGCAAAACTTTCCTGTAAAGAGACCTTTGAAATACAATCTAGGTAGGCCCCCTACCAGGGATAGTTTAGCTTTAGTTGAAAATTCAGTCGATGCATTCTGGCATCAAGGGAGTGTCGGTAGTCCTGGTCATTGGGGAGTGAGAATCAGCATGTATGACAAGTCTTCATCAGTTTCTGAGCTTGAATGAACTAATGCATTTATTGTAGATGACATCTGTACTAGCCTCAAATTAGTTTCGGAACCAGACTCAAAGGAACATTTTCAAAATGTAATAGACCTGTTTCTATTTTAGAACTTGCTGTGGGCGTTCTATTCTCTTATCACCTTCACTTAGGACACAAGCAACACGTCTGCGTAGAAAGTTTATCAGAACTTTGGGAAAGAATATAATGAGAAAGCAGCACGGGATGACTACCTAGCAAACTACAGCAATGACGATTAAATAGATGCCTGCTTAGAAGTGTCATTTAGAATTTGAAAACATGTTGAATGCTGTAGAAATGTTGCAAAACAGGTAAAAAAGGAACAAGGTTATTCATGTGCTATTGTATCATGAGAAGGCGATTGAATCCAAAGACAGTAATAGGCATATCATCCTGAGTTTTATTTAAATGCAGTAACATTGACATCCAGCAACCTTATGGCTCTTATTATTTATTCATGTTGGTGTACATGTGGTGTTCAGTGATTAGATGATGGATTGTAATAAAAACAGAAATTGCTGGAAATTTAAAGCACGTCAGTTAATATTTAAAACATTTTGAGTAATAATGAAGTGTCACACCTGAAAAGTTAACCTAGCTTTCCCTTTCAAATGCTAGTGAGCCTGTGTTTATTTTCAGAATTTTCATTTCTTGTTCCAAATTCGTAGCAGTCATGCTTTTCCTTTTTTTCTCTACTGAAGGACTATGCACTGAGTGACAAATCAAACACATCTACATGAGATATGACACCGCTTAGATATGATGTTGACCTCCTAATCATTGCCATTTCCTATCTGGGTTATACATATATTACCAGATTAAGTCCTGTTAACATCACATGAAAATCACAGGGCATAATCGATAGTTGTATGGCCAGTATTGCTGAGGTTAAAATTTGATGCTTTGAGCATTTCCGCGCTCAAATTGAGGTGCCCGTGGAATTCTTTACAATAAAAGGCAAAGAAATGTACTGATGTCCTAACATCTATGGAGGAGCAAATTAGGTTCTTTAGATGATCATGTTGAAAGTGTAATGGTTTTTCTCCCCCTCGAATGAAACAGAATCTGCACAACTATGACTTCAATGCATGCATTGCAAAACTAAAAAAATGTTTACTTTAAAAAAAACATGCACACGTGTACAGAAGTGGCCCTGGAGATTTCATTTTTTGGGTCAGACACATTCATACCTATTACAAGACCACATAGCCCTCCACCAATGGCCCGTTACTCCATATAAACTTTTTAGTGAAATTGGCTTACGCCAGTAGTGCAAGACAGGTTCATAGTGAATCAGCAGCCCGTTTTTACACCATGCCTGATTTTCCTTTCCAGTGACTTCAATAGAAAAGATAATCAGGAGCGGTGTCGAACGTGCTGCCGATTCACTATGAGCTTGTTTGTCACTATTGGCAAAGACCAATTTCACCCCCTTAATTTTAGAAACTTTATTGCTATAGCTTTTATGATGAAACAAAACTTTGGAAGCAAACTGAAAATAACATTGGCCCTGAATTTGCGGCTGTGATGTCTGTGAAACTGTCAGTGTTCACCTTCATTACTGTGTAAAACTGACAGCAACTTCTGGCATCCGCACATGCGCAATTAAACCTGGAAATCCAGAAGTTGCTGTCAATGATACCATGCTCCTCCACACGGTGTGCTGTTGCAGTATTCATAGATGCAATCAACACAGAATCACTGATTTGACATGAACTTCAACTTTTTACGCACTATTCTCACTGTAACAACCAATGAAAATGTTAAGCTTTGTTCAATCAGGAGTAACTGAGTTTTTAAACAGCGTACTAAATCATAATTACTGCTGAACAACCTCTCTGGCCCTGAAAATCTAATTTTACAAATGTGGAATCTCAGTCCCTCAGAAGAACATTTAAAAATTGCAAGGCTTTTAAAATATTTTTTTTTTAATTTTCAAGTTTGTTTATGATATTTCAGCTTCTCTCTTAATCCCATGTGTATGTCCCAATCTTTATTTTGCTTTCTGTACAATGATTAAAATGTGTTGTCGGCCAAAGTTACATTTGTTAAGGCCTTGTATTTCGCCAATTAACGTACTACATCCAGAACCAGTTTGGAAATGAAAAGTACTCCTGCGAGTTATTGAACCCATTTCTGCTCCCTCATTGCATACCCAAAATGTACTGCACCTGTCCTGACCACATATGTATTTGATGGATCAGGGGATTTGAACAGCTCAGTCATGCCATGGTATAAGCCTGACTACTGAAAGGGCCTTGTGCCTAAAAACAGGAATAGTAACACAGGCACAGTCAAACGTCAAAATACTGCAGATACTAAGGGCTGGATTTTGATACTGGGGCAGGTTGGAGTCGTGTCATCCACTTTTCGTGTTATCCACCCGACTGCAATTGGATGTGGGAGATTGATGCGATTTTCACCTAATTGGGCAATTGAGTTCCAGCATGTGGGAACCCATGACCCAATTAGTGTTTGCAGTCTGAAAGTTGCCTCTGATGATGTCATCATTGCTGCTGCATTGAAGGTATGCAAAGACTGCCTGGCCTTTGCTGTGAGAGGACCTGGATGCAAAATGAGCAGCAGCAGCCCTAAGTCTGCTTCCAGATATTTTTGCACCACCACTCCCAGATATGTCTCCCATCCACCACCACTCCCAGATATGTCTCCCATCCACCACCACTCCCAGATATGTCTCCCATCCACCACCACTCCCAGATATTTTTGCACCACCACTCCCAGATATGCCAGCCAGCCAAATGTGTTCCCGCCAAGTTTCACATTCGTGGTTCAGAACAGGCGTGCTTCACGTAGAAAAAGGGTTAAAATCACAAAGGCCTTTCAAAATGGCATTATAGAGGCAATTTAGTGCTTGTTAAGGGCCTTAACAGCCTATCCCGCCTCTAAGAGGCGGAACAGAGTCGGAACCAGCAGACACGATTTAATGAAAATTGCGTGGAGGCGGGATGGAGGCGGGCTTCTGCCTGCCTGCCAGTTTTCGCAATTTTAACCCCCCACACGCCTCCAAACCCACCTCCACGGGTCAATGAAAATCCAGCCCTAGAAATCTGAAACAAAAATAGAAAATGCTAAAGACACTCAGTAGGTCAGGCAGCATCTGTTGATAAAACACATCAATTGACATTTCAGGTAAAAAGCCTTCCTTAGTACTGGAGAATTAGAGTTGATGAAATCTAGGAACTAAGGGGGCGATTTCCCCAGCCCCGAGAAGGCAGGTTTGGAGGTGGGACAGTTGGCAAAATTGGAAAAAGCGAGGGCAGGTTCGGAACCCGCCTCCGCACAATTTTGCCGGAGGTGGGTTTCATGGGTGCGATTCGGTCCCACCTCCATCAGTCAGGAGAGGTAGTTAAGACCCTTAAATAGTCATTAAGAGCCTCTATAATCCTATTTTGACAGGCCTTTGTTATTTTACCACATTTTCAGCGTGTTGCACGACCCTCCTAAACCACGCCAGCTAATCCTGGCGGGTTGACAAGTGGGTGGCCTCCTCACAGCTGCAGCTCCACCATTAAAACTGAGCTTTCATTAGGGAGCAGTTGCAGGTGGCTGAACTTTTGTTCCACAGGTCTTTCAGCACTTTTAGCAGGTCTACCGAAGTCGGAGGTGCTGCAGCTTCTATCTCTCAACTGTGGGATCTCCTTGGAAGACCCTCTCCCCGCTTGGACTGAGCACTTCCCCAATGGAGGTATCTGCCAGCAGCATGGGAACCATTTATTTCCTTTCATCATGGATCTCAGATTCGGATGAGGAGCAGCCACGGCAGCAGCAGAACCAGGCAGCTCAGCAGCAACAGCAGCAGGAGCCCCAACCTCCTGCTCAGCCACCTGATGCTACACAGGGCAGAAGGCGCCAGCGCATTGAGGCACCTCGCCGCAGGAGATACCCCCCTCTCAAGGTTTACAGACAGAGGATGAGCTACCTCAACATGACTGAGCAGCAGTGCCAAAGGAGGCTGAGACTTTTGCGAGAGGTTGTCGGAGACATCTACGCATTGCTGCACCAACACCTGGTGCCCAGAGGAACGGGTGGACACCCCTTACCAGTGGCTGTCAAAGTCACCACCGCACTCAACTTTTTTGCCTCAGGCTCCTTCCAGGGATCATCAGCAGACATCAGCGGCATCTCCCAGTTAGCAGCCCACAGTTGCATCACGCAGGTTACCGATGCCCTTTTTGCAAACGCGCACAATTACATCCACTTCTCAAGGGATAAAGCAAGTGTAACCACGCGTTCAGTTGGCTTTGCAAATATGGCAGGCTTGCCAATGGTGCAGGACATCATAGACTGCACACATGTGGCCCTTAGGGCACCCCATCACAACCCAGCTATCTTTGTCAACCGCAAGGGCTTCCGCTCCCTCAACGTACAGCTGGTGTGTAACCACAAGAAGGAGATTTTGCATGTTTGCGCCAAGTTCTGTGGTAGTTGCCATGACTCGTTCAACCTGCAGAACTCTAGTGTTCCTCCGCTCTTCAATCTGCCAAACCAACTTAATGGATGACTCCTTGGTGACAAGGGCTACCCCCTGAAGAAGTGACTAATGATGTCGATCAGGAGGCCAGCTAATGAGGCTGAGGAGCGCTACAACGCCAGCCACATTTCGACCAGGTCCATCATCGAGCAAACCATTGGCTTGCTGAAGATGCGATTCCGATGCCTTGACAGATCAGGTGGCGCCCTGCAGTATTCAGCAGCCAGGGTCTCCAGAATGGTCGTGGTCTGCTGTGCACTGCACAACATGGCACAGCATCATGGCTTGCAGCTTCCTGATGAGCAAATGGCTCAGTTCATAGCCTCCTCAGATGAGGAGGAGGAGGAGGAGGAGGAGGAGGACCGAGGGGGGGCGTATCTACCAGCAGCAGCGGCAGCACGCAAGCACATGGCTGCCCGTGATGCAAGGGATGCACTCATCCTGGCCAGATTTGCATAGGTTACCCATTGTGGCACATGTCCTTTGCTCCTTCTTAACACATGATAGACAATGGACATGACTCTCTGGCCTCCTTTCACTCTGACCACCAACATGACCACGCAAGTGTCACAGAGCCCACAATGTGGAGCTGCCTAAGCCAAAATAACTGATGCCATCACGCCAGCAGTTTGCCATCACCTAATTTTAATAAATTCACACAGGGATGGCTTTTCATTAATAAACAGAAACAATCACCCAATCTGTACACAGATCTGGAGGTTATATCCCTTGCCAGCTGGACCCACACAGCCTTGGTTTCTTTAGGAGGCCTCTTCCTCCCAGATGAGGGGAAGAGCACCTCCCTGCTAGCTCTCGCCCCCTCAACCAGCATACCCAGCGCCTCATCCGAGAACCTCGGGGAGGCCCTTGCCTTTGAGCTGCCCATTCTTCAAGGAGATAAAAGTTTGGAGGTGGTGCACCATCGACCAAAAACCAGTGGAATGAGCCAAGGCAGCAAGCAGCCTTAACTGAAACTGGATAAGTGACAAAAGTGGAGGCGAGTTTCGGTCCCAAAAGACTAATTGGCCCAGGGGAACCCACACCTCTGAAAGTAACTGGCCAATTAGGGGAAAATCACAATTTTTTCCCACCTGACAGTGGAGACGGGTTTGGAACCCACCCAAACCGAAACCCGCCTCCAACCCGCCTCCAATGGGAAAATCGCGCCCTAAAATATTGTTGTTTGAAAGTATTGATTGCATTACAATAATCACTGTGTTAATAACATTGAATGTGTAAATTATGTGTTGGATTGTCAATTCTCATCCTTCTTTCCACGAGTCTCATTGTTCACTCTTCTACAGTTCTGTATCTTTTGAAATGCATGTGCTTGCCTCCCTAAGGTCAATCTCTCTCCAACTCTGTCCTCCCATGTGTGTACCTCCCTTGCTAATTCTAATTCTTTGTCCCTCATAAACATACTGGGGGAAAAATTCAGTTGGTTGCGCCTCCCGTTAGCGCCTTATGAGGGCGCTAATGGGGCGCAAAGCAGCTAGCGCCCGGGCGCAGCGATGTTTGCGCCGCTCGGGAACTTAACTAGACATTTTGCGGCGGCGCTAAACTTTATCGCCGCGATCTCCTGCGCGCGCAGATTGTGACGTCATACGAGAGTGCAACGCCCTTGTGGCGCCCCGGAGCAGAATTTCAGTGGCGCCCCCATCCTTACCGCCTGGCGCATCCAACGACCGGTAGAGTGGAACGCTATCATTCGCTGTGGGGCTGGGGGGGGCGCTATTTAAAGGGGGCCTCTTCCTGTCTTTCTCTGTGGTGGACATTTTTGCACCACTCGTTCTGAGAGAGAGAGAGAGATTCGGAGAGAGAGAAAGAGAGACTTCTGCATTGAGTCAACGCTGTGTGAGGTAGTTTTGGCTACTCATCCTAACTTCGCTGGTACTTTGGTTTCTGGCCTTCATAACTTTGCTTGCTAAGAGATATGGGGGCTGCACTGATGGGGGGCGTCGTCCTGCGCCAGCTGAATCGGAGGAGACAGAGACGCAGAGAGAGAGTGGCAATGATGGCCAGACGGAGGAGGGCCAACAGGCGTCTGTACAGGAGAGCTTACCCTCCCAGGGTATATCGTGAACAGCTCTCCTACATTCATATGTCTGAGGAGCAGTGTCTGCGAAGGCTGCGCTTCAGCAAGGAGGTGGTCACTGAGCTCTGCCACCTGCTGCAACCAGATCTGCAGCTTCAACTGAGGTCCAGGACGTCTCTGTCGGTGGCAGTGAAGGTCACAGTGGCTCTGAACTTTTATGCTACTGGCTCATTTCAATCTGCTGTTGGGGACATCGCCAATATCTCCCAGTTCGCGGTGCATTGCTGCATCCGGCAGGTCACAAATGCCCTCTTTAAAAGGAGACGAGAGTTCATCTCTTTCCCCATGACCCCAGACAAGCAGCAAGAATGCGCAATAACAACAGAAAACGCTAGAAAAACTCAGCAGGCCAGGCAGCATCCGTGGAGAGAGAAAGAGAGTTAACGTTTCAGGTCGATGACCTTTCATCAGAACTGGGAAGAGCCGGAAATCAAATAGATTTAAGGCCAGGGTAAAGCTGGGAAAAGGGGGAGGGGATAAAGGAACAAAGGTGGAGATGAAGAGACATTAAGAGACATTAAAAGATATGCAAGGCTAGAGGTGGTGTTAATGTGACAGATTAAGGCTGCATAACATGGCAATCCTCAGGACCCAGCCAATGCCACCAGGCCTTGGAGCACCACCAGAGGAGGAGGAGGAAGAAGAGGAGGAGGATGATCAGCAGCAGCACCAAGGCGTGAGGGCGGCCCACAATGGTGAAACTGCAAGGGCCGTCCGTCAGCGGCTGATAGCAAGCCGCTTCTAGGCCCCTGCTGTGGAAATGGCTTCTGCCATTGAGAACAGCATGAATGAACCCAACACGCAACCCCTAAGCCGGCCAAGGCACCAATGATTCCAAACACCAAACATGTATATTTTGAGTACCAAAACTTATTATTTTACAAACTCTGTGTGTGTCATTTCTTCATGACAAACTCATACAAATAAACACAAAAAAACAGTCATTACCATAACTGGTTCTCACAACCTGGAGATCATGTGCAAAACACTCAGCAAAAGTTTGACCACGAACCTCGGCCTTTAATAAAAAAATGACCAGCATTTTGTCACACCTCCTACATCGAGGGTGAACTCCTTCCCGTGCGCCCTTCCCCCCTTCTTACCCTACTGCTCCTCCGCAATGGGACCTCAGTGGCTGCAGCAAGGCTGGTGGAAGGCTGCTGACTGTCAGGCCCTGACAATGCAGATGCCCTTGAGGGACGGCCTCGACCAGTTCTGGGCCTGGAGGGCCCGGCTGCAGACTGCACCAACTCTGCATGGGCGGCAGCAGTCTGTCCTACAGGTGGTGGCAACTGCAGTGGAGGAGTGACAGTGGTGGCAGCAGGAATGCTGTCATCTTGAGCGAGGACAGCAACTCCCTGCTCGACCGGCACACTGGCACTCCCACGGGGCAGCACCTCAGCATCCGGAGCAATCTGCTGGAGCACAGATTGCTGGCCTGCTGCGGCGCGGTGAGAGCCCCGGGGAAATGTGAATGAACCAACGAGGATGGCAGCAGACAGTGCTCGCGTGGCCTCAATCTGAGTCTGCATGAGAGCAGTCTGAGATTGAATTGCAGCACTGAGCTTCAGTGTCGCATCCGCCTGAGCTGCAGCGAAGTGCTCCACACTCCTTGCCAGTGCTTCAATGCATTCGGGCACCCTACCCACTGCAGCCATGAGCTCAGTGTGCATGCCCACCGCCTGGGTGTTCATTTCCGCGATCAGCCGCTCCTCCTCTGCGTCCAGTGCAGCAGGACTCGCTGGCATACTCTCCCTCCGGGGAGAAGGCCCCCGAGCTTCCCTACCCCCATCGCGTTGCTGCAGCCCGCTGGGTCCTGGAGCTTCACCCTCATCAGACCCTTCCCCCCTGCTCCCCTCCAGGAAAGGCGTGTTCCCAGTGTCGGCATGGGCTTCCTCGGGAGAGGGTGGCACTGATGCTCCGGCTTCTTCTTCCTCCTCGGCTGCAGCTTCACTCCCACTGGCAGCTTGAGGGCCCGTCTCCTCAGCTGGTGAATCACCATCTGAAAGCAGGGAGGTACAAGAGTGGCTTTAGCGTGAGGACAGGGTGGCAGTAAGGGAGGAATAAGTGCAGCGAGTTAGTAAGTTGGATTGAAAGTGTCAAAGGCTGGTGTTGTGAGGGACAAGTGGAAGGACAGAGGACAAAAAGGTGATGACCTTACCATTGCTGTCCAAAACGGGGTCGGCGTCTCCAGTGGCGACGGGACCGATCACCTGGCTTGCCACAATCCTGTGGACGCGCTCCTCAAGATCGCTGAGGGGTTGCAGCTGAGGCCGCCCTCCACCTGTCCGTTGCTGCTGTCTCCTATTATGCGCCAGCTTGGCCTGCAAGAAAAAGGACGGCGTCTGAGTAAATATACAGCCATGGTCTTGCCTGATGTGCCTCCCATAGGTGAATAGCCCATACTGTATACAGCCATGGTCTTGCCTGATGTGCCTCCCATAGGTGAATAGCCCTTACTGTATGCAAAGTATGGAATGTGTGTGTGTGCTTCATGAAAGGGCCATAGGTGTTGGATGAGTGTTGTTAATTGTGGTTTTAAGACCCTCTGGCCATAGAGTGAGGTTGAGATGGAGGGATGGAGAGGTATTGCAAAAAAGCCACTCACCCTGACGACCCGAGTGAGGTCGTTGAACTTTTTCCGGCATTGGACATGGGTCCTGGGCACCATGCTCCTGGAGGAGACGCGCTGAGCCACCTCCCTCCATACTCTTCTGTAGTCGCGCGGCAAAGGCCTCCTGCCACTCTCTGGGTACAGTATTGCTCTTCGGCGCTCCACCGCACCAACCAGAGCATCCAAGGCCCGCTCGGTGAAGCGCTCAGCTCGTTCTCTCACCCTCTCCATCCTTGGCTGGAAAATGGATTCACAGGTCTCTCCAGGCCGAGATTCAAGGCTGCAATGAGCAGGGTGTGGCTGGGGAGCAAGATCGCCCCCCCCCCCCTTTAAGAACTGGCCGGCGCCAGTGTGTCTGTGTTCCCTCGCTAACTGGCAGCAACTGCGCTGTGCTCGCGCTCTGAGTTAGCGCCTCACTCCTCGGCCTTTGCGCCTTAAGACAGATGTGCAGCGCCTGATTTAGCGCTCCAATCACCTCCAGGGGCGTTAAAAGTGAAGTTTCCAGTCAGTGCCGATAATTAGCGCCAGGCGCTAATTTTTGCGCCCGGATGATATTTGCGCCCCAAACGGGGCGCGACTGAATTTTTCCCCCACTGTGCCTTGCTTCGGGTTGTTGTCACAGAACCCTACAGTACCGGCACAGGCATGATCATAGAATCATAGAATCATAGAATCATAGAAATTTACAGCACAGAGGGAGGCCATTCGGTTCATCTTGTCCATGCCGGCCGACAAAGAGCTATCCACCCTAATCCCACTTTCCAGCACTTGGTCCATAGCCTTGTAGGTTATGGCACTTCAAGTGCATATCCAAGTATTTTTTAAATGTGAAGAGGGTCTCTGCCTCTACCACCCTTTCAGGCATTGGGTTCCAGACCCCCACCATCCTCTGGGTGAAAACATTTCTCCTCAAATCCCCTCTAAACCTCCGACCAATTACTTTAAATCTATGCCCCCTGGTTATTGACTCTTCTGCTAAGGGAAATAGGTCCTTCCTATCCACTCTATCTAGGTTCCTCATAACTTTATACACCTCAATTAGGTCCCCCCTCAGCCTCCACTGTTCGAAAGAAAATAACCCCAGCCTATCCAATCTTTCCTCATAGCTCAAATTCCCCAGCCCAGGCAACAACTCGTAAATCTCCTCTGCACCCTCTCTAGTGCAATCACATCCTTCCTGTAATGTGGTGACCAGAACTGCACGCAGTATTCTAGCTGCGGCCTAACTAGTGTTTTATACAGTTCAAGCATAACCTCCCTGCTCTTATATTCTATGCCTCGGCTAATAAAGGCAAGTATCCCGTATGCCTTCTTAACCACCTTATCTACCTGTCCTGCTACCTTCAGGGATCTGTGGACATGCATTCCAAGGTCCCTCTGATCTTCTGCACTTCTCAGTGTCCTACCATTTACAGTGTATTTCCTTGCCTTGTTAGCCCTCCCCAAATGCATTACCTCATACTTCTCCGGATTAAATTCCATTTGTCACTGTTCTGCCCACCTGACTAGTCCATTGATATCTTCCTGCAGTCTGCAGCTTTCTTCTTCATTATCAACCACACGGCCAATTTTTGTATCATCTGCAAACTTCTTAATCATAGTTCCTACATTCAAGTCCAAATCATTGATATATACCACAAAAAGCAAAGGACCCAGTACTGAGCCCTGCGGAACCCCACTGGATACAGCCTTCCAATCACAAAATCATCCTTCGATCATTACCCTTTGTTTCCTGCCTCTGAGCCAATTTTGAATCCAACTTGATGCTTTGCCTTGGATCCCATGGGCTTTTACTTTCATGACCAGTCTGCCATGCGGACCTTATCAAAAGCCTTGCTAAAATCCATACAGACTACACCAAACGCACTACCCTCATCGACCCTCCTTGTTACCTCCTCAAAAAATTCAATCAAGTTAGTCAGACACGACCTTCCCGTCACAAATCCATGCTGACTGTCCCTGATTAATCCATGTCTTTCTAAATGAAGTTTTATCCTGTCCCTCAGAATTTTTTCCAATAATTTTCCCACCACCGAGGTTAGGCTGACTGGCCTGTAATTACTCAGTCTATCCCTTTCTCCCTTTTTTAAACAAATGTATCACGTTAGTAGTCCTCCAGTCCTCTGGCACCAATCCTGCAGCCAGAGACGATTGGAAAATGATAGTCAGAGCCTCTGCTATTTCCTCTCTTACTTCTCTTAACAGTCTGGGATACATTTCATCCAGGCCTGGGGATTTATTCACTTTCAAAGATGCTAAACCCCTTAATACTTTCTCTTTCACTATATTTTATTCATCTAATATTTCACACTCCTCCTCCCTGATTGGAATATCTGCATCGTCCCTCTCTTTTGTGAAAACTGATGGACCTCCTTCTGTACTGTATGATTCTATGATGATGATACAGTGAATTAGCACATGCAGTGCCTCATAGGAAAAACATTCTTCATGTCCTGCCACTGCACCTTCAAAGTTTGAGTTTTGTGAAGTAACCAATTGGATTGGTAATCTTTTTGGCATTGGCGCCATTTAAATGCTTGTTAGCTGCTTCAAGTGTTCAATACTATTTATGGTAGGCGCAGCATGATTGGCTATTTTCTGACTGTCCATAGGAATGAATCGGTCATGTCGAACCTCTACAAAAAAGCAGCACACACCCATCTTGTTGATGAGCCACTATTTTAATATTGAAAACCTGGAAATGCTACATTTTCAATGATTAGAGGAAAACCTTCTGCAAATGTCTATTACGACATACTATTATTACTACTAATGGGATCATCATCACCTCCTCGTTCCCCTCCAAGTCACACATCATCCTGAAATGGACATATATCGCTGTTCCTTCATCGTTACTGGGTCAAAATCTTGGAACTCCCTACTCAACAGCACTGAGAGAGTAGCTTCACAGTGGTTCAAAAAGAAGGCTCACCACCACCTTCTTAAGGGCAACTAGGGATGGGCAATAAATGCTGGCCTTGCCAGTGATGCCCACATCCCGAGAATGAATTAAAAAATACATGCATTCAGACAAATACTTTGTAAGTCTTAAACTAGAAGATGGGAAACTAAATATCGTTAAAACTATCTCAATGAACTTGTATCACCCCGATGAAAATAACAATGGATTCAAAATGACCTTGTAAAGGTCGAGTCCCTTATCATCTACTTTAGGTTTAAAAAAATCCAAAGACATTCTTTATTTGATGTGCAAGTTACGAAAAATATGTTGGTGAGATGTTAAAGAATGTTATTGACAGTGCCACAGGTTTAAGGATGTGTGGCTCCCTGAAAGGCTGTATTACTCAGAGGGCACACAGGTAACCATTCCTGATGTGCAGTCACCATGCATGTGTGAGAATATTCAGTGCTGCCCTGCTGTGTTGTGTGATATTTTATTGAACTGGACGTTTTGCTGAATAAATGTTTTGCACGACATTGGTTCAACCAAGCTGACCAAATTTGGTTATGTTCAGTTCTCTGACTCAATTTGAATCCACCAGAAGCCACTTGATCCTTTGAGCTTAATGTAAAAGAAAAAGCAAAGATTAATAGAAAAGAAAAAAGGAACTTAATTTTCTAAGTAACATGAAAAAGGCTTGCAGTGTGAGCCTGATCTAAGATGGCTACATTCTTGTATTTCTCTTTTTACACTGCTTGCTTTGTGTGCCTGAGGTTGCCCTGTCCACTAATCAATTATATTTATATTTTTGACGTTCAAGGTAATGCTGCCTTCTTAAAATCAAGCTTTGAACAGATTTCTTAAGATATTTAACATTTTCTATAACTGATAAGTAGCTCCTTAATTTGTTTATACACCAAACACTAGGGCTTTCACCCTGTTTACATACGCTCTTTCATTCTAATTAGAATGAAAATTAGAATCTAAAATTAGAATTGCAATAATACTTCTGTACTTCTGAAAGTGAGCGTTTAGTCTTAGGACTCTTTGGGGGAATTTTTACTGCAAAGAGCGAGTGGGTTTGGGAGAAAATAAGAATTAACATAAGAACATAAGAATTAGGAGCAAGAGTAGGCCATACGGCCCCTCAAGCCTGCTCCGCCATTCAATAAGATCATGGCTGTTCTATGGCCTCAACATCACTTTCCTGCCCTATCCCCATATCCCTTGATTCCCCTAGAGTCCAAAAATCTATCTCAACCTTGAATATACTCAACAACTGAGCATCCACAGCCCTTTGGGGCAGAGAATTCCAAAGATTCACAATACTCTGAGTGAAGAAGTTCCTCCTCATCTCAGTCTTAAAAGGCCGACCCTCTTATCCTGAGACTATGCCCCCTAGTTCTGGACTCTCCAGCCATGGGAAACAATCGCTCAGCAATTATCCTGTCAATCCCCCTCAGAATCCTATATGTTTCAATGAGATCTCCTCTCATTCTTCTAAATTCCAAAGAGTATAGGCCTAATCTACTCAATCTGAGTAGTTGACTGCACAGTGTTCAGTGCCATTCACAACTCCTCAGATAATGAAGCAGTCCATGCCCGCATGCAACAAAACCTGGACGACGTCAAGCTTGGGCTGCTAAGTGGCGGCAGTGCGGACCTGGGAGGAGCGGCGAGGCGGTGGCGGTGGTACCAACTCAGCACCGGCAGAATTTTCAGAGTGACGTCAGAAGTCAAAAGTGACGTCGGCACAAGGGGAGGGAGCTGATTGGTGATTATCTGGTAAGTGTTTATACTTGGCTTTCTTAAAGTTTTAAGTTTATTCCAGCTAGGTTAGTAAATAGTTTGTTAATTAGAGGTATGGCAGAGCAGCTCACACCCGTGGAATGCACATCCTGTACCATGTGGAAAGTCCTGGACACCTCCCGTGGTCTGGACGACCACATGTGCGGGAAGTGTCTCCAGCTACAGCAGCTCGAGCACCGGGTTACAGAGCTTGAGCGGCGGCTGCAGTCACTGCTGTGCATCCATGAGGCTGAGAGCTACGTGGATAGCACGTTTTGGGAGGTGGTCATCCTGCAGCTTGAGAGTGTGCAGGCAGAGAGGGAATGGGCAACCGCTAGACAGAAGAGGAGGACCAGGCAGGTAGTGCAGGAGTCCCCTGAGCCCATCTTGCTCACCAACCAGTATTCGGTGCTGAGTACTGGTGAGGGCAATGGTTCCTCTGGGGAGTGCAGCCAGAGCCAAGTCCACAGCACCATGGAAGGCTCAGCTGCACAGGAGTGGGGGGGGGGGAAGAGGAGAGGGAGAGCAATAGTGATGGGGGATTCGATAGTTCAGGGAGCAGACAGGCGTTTCTGCAGCTGCAGACGTGACTCCAGGATGTTATGTTGCCTCCATGGTTCCAGGGTCAAGGATGTCATTGAACAGCTGCAGGGCATTCTGAGGGGGGAGGGTGAACAGCCAGAGGTCGTGGTCCATATCGGTACCAACGACATAGGTAGAAAGAGGGATGAGGTCCTGTAGGCAGAGTTTAGGGAGCTAGGAAAGAGGTTAAAAAGCAGGACCTCAAAGGTAGTAATCTCCGGATTACTACCACTGCCACGTGCTAGTGAGTACAGAAATAGGAAGATAGAGCAGATGAATGCGTGGCTGGAGAGATGGTGTAGGAGTGAGGGCTTTAGATTCCTGAGGAATTGGAACCATTTCTGGGGGAGGTGGGACCTCTACAAGCCAGACGGTTGCACCTCAATGGGAATGGGACCAATATCCTCGCGGGAGGGTTTGCTAGTGCTGTTGGGGAGGGTTTAAACTAGCTTGGCATGGGGATGGGAACCTAAGAATAGAGTCAATAGGGAGGGAAGAAAAACTGGAATTGGAAAACAAAAACGTAGAAAGTAAATTGGTAGGACAGAGGAATCAAGGGCTAGATAGTAGTCAACAAGGAGGTTTGCCTGTACTAAATGGTATATACTTCAATGCAAGGAGTATAGCGAACAAGGCAGATGAGCTGAGGGCACAGGTAGATACTTGGGACTATGATATTATAGCAATTACAGAGACATGGCTGAAAGAGGGGCAGGTATGGCAGCTCAACATTCCTGGTTACAGGATTTTCAGACGGGATAGAGAGGGAGGTAAAAAGGGAGGGGGGGTTCGCAGTATTGATTAAAGAAACTATTACAGCTGTGAGGAGGGATGATATGTTGGAGGGATCATCAAACGAGGCCATATGGGTCGAATTGAAAAACAAAAAAGGGGTGATCACACTGCTGGAGTGTACTACAGACCCCCAAACAGTGAGAGGGAGGTAGAAGAGCAAATATGTAGACAAATTTCTGAGAAGTGCAAAAACTATAGGGCAGTAATAGTAGGGGATTTCAACTACCCCAATATTAACTAGGATAAAATTAGTGTGAAGGGTATAGAGGGTGCGGAATTCCTCAAATAGCATCCAGGAGAACTTTTTTAGCCAGTATGTAGCAAGCCCAACAAGGGAGGGGGCGGTTCTGGACTTAGTTTTAGGGAATGAAGCTGGGCAGGTAGAAGGCGTATCAGGGGGAGAGCATTTTGGTGCTAGTGACCATAATTCAGTTAGATTTAAGGTAGTTATGGAAAAGGACAAGGATAGACCAGGAATAAAAATTCTAAATTGGGGACAAGCAAATTTTGCTAAGCTCAGAGGGGCATTTAGTCATAGTGGACTGGAAACAGCTACTTGAAGGTAAATCAGTGTCAGAGCAGTGGGAGGCATTCAAGGAGGAGATCTGACGGGTTCAGACCAAATATGTGCCCTTAAAGAAAAAAGGTGGGACTAACAAATCTAGAGCCCCCTGGATGTCTAGGGACATATAGGGTAGGATAAAGAAAAAAAGGGAGGCATATGACAGATACCAAGGGCTAAATACTCCAGAATCTTTAGAGGAGTACAGAAAGTGCAGGTGTGCAATTAAAAAGGATATTAGGAAAGCAAAGAGAGAGCATGAAAAATTCTTGGCAAGTGAAATCAAGGAAAACCTTAATTTATAAATATATTGGCCCAGAAATTCGGGTCGGAGGCTTCCCGCGGGTGCAAGCATAGCGGGTGCACTTACATAGCGCGCCTGCCGTTGTGCTGTGGGCCCGGGTGGGATTCCGATCCTGGGCCTCCTCCAGCTGCCGGTGTGCAGTGCTCGCGTATCCCAGGGGTGCAGTTAGTTCGAAGCGTCCCCTGGGATCACGTGGGCCATGGGGAGCCAATCGGAGCAGGGAATCTCCATTCATAGATTTGACAGGAAGACCTGTCAAATCTATGAATAGAGATCGGCCCCAAAAGCTAAGTAAAACTTCAAATAAATTTTTAAAAAACATCACATTTTTAAAATAACTATAAATTACATAAATTAACTACTTTAAACAAAAATTTTAATTTTTGAAAAAATGTATTAAAGTTTTTAACGGGGCTAAAAATAAACTTACCTTTCTTTAAAGTATTTAAAAATGATAAACCTGTGGAAAAAATGTTTCAATTTTACTTAATTCACCTCTTACCTTGTTAAAAGCAGGCCTTGCGCCTGCTTTTTCCACGCGCAGCTGCTAGGGACTTACCCGCACGGAGAAACCTGTAAAAAAAGCTGAAGTTCGCTGCGTACACGCTGCCTCTCCCGCACACGCGGTTGACCCGCGAACCCCTTCCTTCAAGAGAACGGAAGTTCCGGTTTCCCGTGCATGCGCAGTGCATGCGCAAAACCGGCACTTCCGGTGTCCCTACAGGTGAGTACACAGCGCGTACTCACCCGTGGGGACCCGAATTTCTGGCCCATTAAGAGTAAGAGGATAACTAAAGAAAGGGTAGGGCCTATTAGAGATCATGAGGGTAATCTGTGTGTGGAGACGGGAGACGTCGGTAAAGTTCTTAATTAATACTTTGCGTCTGTTTTCACAAAGGAGAGGGGCGAAGCAGACATTGCTATCAGGGAGGAAATATTAGATGAAATAAACATAGTGAGAGAGGAAGTATTAATGGGTTTAGCAACTTTAAAAGTGGGTAAATCCCCAGGCCCGGATGAAATGTATCCCAGGCTGTTAAGTGAAGCAAAACAGGAAATAGCAGAGGCCCTGACCATCATTTTCCAATCCTCTCTGGCTTTAGGTGTGGTGCCGGAGGACTGGAGGACTGCTAATGTGGTACCCTTGTATAAAAAGGGAGAAAAGGATAGACCGAGTAATTACAGGCCAGTCAGCCTAACCTCGGTGGTGGGAAAATTATTGGAAAGAATTCTGAAGGACAGGATAAATCTTCATTTAGAAAGACACGGATTAATCAAGGATAGTCAGCATGGATTTGTTAAGGGAAGGTCATGTCTGACGAACTTGATTGAATTTTTTGAGGAGGTAACAAGGAGGGTAGATGAGGCTAGTGTGTTTGATGTAGTGTATATGGACTTTAGCAAGGCTTTTGATAAAGTTCCACATGGCAGACTGGTCACGAAGTTAAAAGCCCATGGGATCCAGGGCAAAGTGTCAAGTTGGATTCAAAACTGTCTCGAAGGCAGGAAGCAGAGGGTCGTGGTTAATGGGTGTTTTTGTGACTGGAAGGCTGTTTCCAGTGGGGTTCTGAAGGGCTCAGTACTAGGTCCCTTGCTTTTTGTGATATATATCAATGATCTAGACTTGAATATAGGGGGTATGATTAAGAAGTTTGCAGATGATACTAACATCGGCTGTGTGGTTGATACTGAAGAAGGAAGCTGTAGACTGCAGGAAAATATCAATAAATTGGTCAGGTGGGCAGAACAGAGGTAAATGCAATTCAATCCGGAGAAGTGTGAAGTAATGCATTTGGGGAGGGCTAACAAGGAAAGGGAATACACATTAAATGGTAGGACACTGAGTAGTGTAGAGGAACAAAGGGACCTTGGAGTGCATGTCCACAGATCCCTGAAGGTAGCAGACCAGGTAGATAAGGTGGTTAAGAAGGCTAACGGAATGCTTGCCTTTAGTAGCCGTGGCATAGAATACAAGAGCAGGGGGGTTATGCTTCAACTGTATAAAACACTAGTTAGGCCTCAGCTAGAGTACTGCGTGCAGTTCTGGTCACCACATTACAGGAAAGATGTGATTGCACTAGAGAGGGTACAGAGGAGATTTACAAGGATGTTGCCGGGAGTAGAGAATCTTAGCTATGAGGAAAGACTGGATAGGCTGGGTTTGTTTTCTTTGGAACAGAGGAGGCTGAGGGGAGACCTTATTGAGGTGTATAAAATTATGAGGGGCCTAGATAAAGTGAATAGAAAGGACCTATTTCCCTTAGCAGTGGGATCAAAAACCAGGGGGCACAGATTTTAAGTAATTGGTGGAAGGTTTAGAGGGGATTTGAGGGGAAATTTCTTCACCCAGAGGGTTGTGGGGGTCTGGAACTCACTGCCTGAAAGGGTGGTAGAGGCAGGAACCCTAACCACATTTAAAAAGTACTTGGATGTGCACTTGGGATGCTGTAACCTGCAGGGCTACGGACCGAGAGCTGGGAAGTGGGATTAGGCTGGATAGCTCTTTGTTGGCCGGCGCGGACACGATGGGCCGAAATGGCCTCCTTCCATGCTGTAACTTTCTATTATTCTATGTGGCAGGTAACATTCGCACCACACAAGTGCCAGGCAATGACTATCTCCAACAAGCGAGAGTCTAACCACCGCCCCTTGACATTCAACAGCATTAACATCGCCAAATCCTCCACCATCAACATCCTGGGGGTCACCATTGACCAAAAACTTAACTGGGCCAGCCACGTAAATACTGCGGCAACAAGAGCAGGTCAGAGGCTGGGTATTCTGCGGCGATTGTCTCACCTCCTGACTCCCCAAAGCCTTTCAACCATCTACAAGGCACAAGTAAGGCATGTGATGGAATACTCTTCACTTGCCTGGATGAGTGCAGCTCCAACAACACTCAAGAAGCTCGACACCATCCAGGACAAAGCAGCCCGCTTGATTGGCACTCCATCCACCACCTTAAACATTCAATCCGGAGGAGGCAGACCTGTGTGGGAGTGGCAGCGGGACCTGAGAGAAGGCAGAGCGGCCATAAAGGAGCACTGCAGAGGAGGCCTGACACCAGAGGAGGCCGACCTGTGTGGGAGCGGCAGCGGGACTTGAGAGATGGCGGAGCGGCCATAAAAGAGCGCTGCAGAAGAGGCCCGACACCGGAGTGCTGCGAGTTGGGAAAGAGTCTGAGAGCGGGAGCAGTCAAACAACAACAACAGCGAAACCGCTAAAGTGACGTCACAACCAGGGAAGGAGCTGATTGGTAAGTAGAACCTGGTGAGTATTTCTACAGTCCAGTTGTTAAAGTAAAAGTAAGGTCTCTATTTTAGAGTAAGTAGTGTTTAAAGTGAAGTAAGGTCCCTAGTGTGTTTAATATTCTTTAATTTAAAGGAAGTAAAGGGAGTAAGTTAAGGGTAGGACATGGCAGGGCAGCTCGGCAGCGTGGAGTGCTCCTCCTGTGCTATGTGCGAAGTCAGGGACACTTTCGGTGTCCAGGGCGAACACATGTGCAGGAAGTGTCTCCAGCTGCAGCTACTCAAAATCCGCGTTTTGGAGCTGGAGCTGCGGCTGGAGTCACTGTGGATCATCCGCGAAGCTGAGATCTTCGGGGATAGCACGTTTAACGAGGTGGTCACACCACAGGTAAAGAGTGCACAGGCAGACAGGGAATGGGTGACCGCCAGACAGAGTAAAAGAACTAGGACAATAGTGCAGGAATCCCCTGGGTCCATCTCCCTCTCCAACAGATTTTCCATTTGGATACTGCTGGGGGAGATGGTTTCTCAGGGGAATGCAGCAAGAGCCAAGTCCGTGGCACTATGAGTGGCTCAGCTGCACAGGAGGGGAGGAAAAAGAGTGGGAGAGCAATAGTGATAGGGAATTCTATCATAAGGGGAACAGATAGACGTTTCTGTGGCCGCAGTTGTTACTCCAGGATGGTATGTTGCCTCCCTGGTGCCAGGGTCAAGGATGTCACTGAACGGCTGCAGGGCATTCTGAAGGGGGAGGGCGAACAGTTAGAGGTTGTGGTTCACATTGGTACCAACGACATAGGTAGAAAGAGGGATGAGGTTCTGCAAAAAGAATTTAGGGAGCTAGGTAGCAGATTAAAAAACAGGATCTCAAAGGTTGTAATCTCTGGGTTACTCCCAGTGCCACGTGCTAGTGCGTATAGGAATAGAAAGATAGAGCAGATGAATGCGTGGCTAAACAGTTGGTGCAGGTGGGAGGGCTTTAGTTTCCTGGATCATTGATCTGCTTCTGGGGAAGGTGGGACCTGTACAAATCGGATGGGTTGCACCTGAACCGGAACGGGACCAACATCCTTGCGGGGAGGTTTGCTAGTACTGTTGGGGGGGGGGGTTAAACTAACTTGGCAGGGGGATGGGATACGGAGTGGAGCTATAGTAGGGGGTGATGAACAGCCAAATATAGGGGAAAAAACAAGTCAGCCTGGAAGGCAGAGCAAATATGTAATGGCACAAGGGAGTATGGCAAGGCTGGATGGCATTTATTTTAATGCAAGGAGTCTTGCGAGTAAGGCAGATGAATTGAAGGTGTTGATGAACACATGGGAGTATGATATTGTTGCTATCACAGAGACATGGTTGAGGGAGGGGCAGGACTGGCAGCTCAATATTCCGGGGTATAGAATCTTCAGGCGAGACAGTGTGGGCTGTAAAAGAGGAAGGGGTGTCGCAATATTAATCAAGGAGTCAATTACTGCTGTAAGGAGGGATGATATTTTAGCAGGTTCCTCTAATGAGGCCATATGGGTAGAACTTAAAAACAAAAAGGGGCAAGCACTTTGCTGGGAGTATACTATAGGCCCCCAAACAGTCAGGGGGAGATAGAGGAACAGATATGTAGGCAAATCTCAGAGAAGTGTAGAAATAATAGGGTAATAATAGTAGGGGATTTCAACTTCCCCAATATTAACTGGGATAGTCAGAGTGTGAAAGGCTTAGAGGGTGCGGAATTCTTAAAGTGCGTCCAGGAGAGCTTTTTGAGCCAGCATGTAGAAAGTCCTACAAGAGAGGGGGCGGTACTGGACCTAATTCTAGGGAATGTAGCCTGGCAAGTGGTAGAAGTGTCAGTAGGAGAGCATTTTGGTGACAGTGACCATAATTCGGTGAGATTTAAGGTAGTCATGGAAAAGGAAAAAGATGGACCAGAAATAAAGGTTCTAAATTGGGGGAAGGCCGATTTTAATATGATAAGGCAGGATCTGGCCAAAGTGGATTGGGATCAGCTACTTGTAGGAAAATCCACATCAGAGCAGTGGGAGTCTTTCAGAAAGGAAATAGAGAGAGTACAACGCCAACATGTTCCCGTAAAGGTCAAGGGTGGGACCAACAAGCCCAGGGAACCCTGGATGTCAAGGGATATACAAGAATGTATTAGGAAAAAAAGGGAGGCTTTTGGCAGATACAAAGGACTAAAAACAATGGAAGCCCTAGAGGAGTATAGAAAGTGCAGGGGGTACTTAAAAAAGAAATTAGGAAAGCGAAGAAGGGGCTTGAAAAAGCTCTGGCGGGCAAAATAAAGGAAAATCCCAAGGTGTTTTATAAGTATATTAAGGGCAAGAGGATAACCAGGGAAAGAGTAGGGCCCATTAGGGACCAAAGTGGCAATCTGTGTGTAGAGCCGGAAGATGTGGGTGAGGTTTTAAATTAATATTTTGCATCTGTGTTCACTATGGAGAAGGACAATGTATGCATAGAAATCAGGCAGGGGGATTGTGATATACTTGAACAAATTAGTATTGAGAGGGAGGAGGTACTAGTGGTTTTAGTGGGCTTAAAAGTGAATAAATCCCCAGGCCCAGACGAGGTGTATCCCAGGCTGCTGTGTGAGGCAAGGGAGGAGATTGCAGGGGCTCTGACACAAATTTTCAGAACCTCTCTGGCCACAGGGGAGGTGCCAGAGGACTGGAGAACAGCTAACGTAGTACCATTATTCAAGAAGGGTAGTAGGGATAAACCGGGGAATTACAGGCCTAACATCAGTAGTAGGGAAATTATTGGAAAAAATTCTGAGGGACTTGGAGAGGCAAGGATTAATCAAGGATAGTCAGCATGGCTTTGTCAGGGGGAGATCATGTCTGATCAATTTGATTGAATTTTGAGAGGGGGTGACTAGGTGTGTGGATGAGGGTAGTGCAGTTGATGTAGTCTACATGGACTTCAGTAAGGCTTTTGACAAAGTCCCGCTTGGGAGACTGGTCAAGAAGGTAAGATCCCATGGGATCCAGGGCAATTTGGCACATTGGATCCAAAATTGGCTCAGTGCCAGGAGGCAGAGGGTGATCGTCAAAGGTTGTTTTTGTGGCTGGAAGCCTGTGTCCAGTGGTGTACCACAGGGATCGATGCTGGGTCCTTTGCTGTTTGTAGTGTACATTAATGATTTAGATATGAATGTAGGAGGTATGATCAGTAAGTTCGCAGATGACAGAAAAATTGGTGGAGTGGTAAATAGCGAGGAGGGAAGCCTCAGGCTACAGGACGATATAGACGGGTTGGTCAGATGGGCAAAACAGTGGCAAATGGAATTTAACCCTGAAAAGTGTGAGGTGATGCATTTTGGGAGGACTAACAAGGCAAAGGAATACACAATGAATGATAGGATCCTAGGAAGGACAGAGGATCAGAGGGACCTTGGTGTGCATGTACATAGATCCCTGAAGGCAGCAGGACAGGTAGATAAGGTGGTTAAAAAGGCATATGGGATACTTGCCTTCATTAGCTGAGGCATAGAATATAAGAGCAGGGAGGTTATGATGGAGCTGTACAAAATGCTAGTTAGACAACAGCTGGAATACTGTGTGCAGTTCTGGTCGCCACACTTTAGGAAGGATGTGATTGCATTGGAGAGGGTGCAGAGGAGATTCACCAGGATGTTACCTGGGCTGGAGCGCTTCAGCCTTGAAGAGAGACTGGACAGGCTCGGGTTGTTTTCCTTAGAGCAGAGAAGGCTGAGGGGGGACCTGATTGAGGTGTACAAAATTATGAGGGGCATAGATAGGGTAGATAGAAAGGAACTTTTCCCCTTAGTAGAGGGGTCAATAACCAGGGGACATAGTTTCAAGGTAAGGGGCAGGAGGTTTAGAGGGGATTTGAGGAAAAACTTTCACCCAGAGGGTGGTTGGAATCTGGAACTCACTGCCTGAAAGGGTGGTAGAGGCAGGAACCCTCACAACATTCAAGAAGCATTTAGATGAGCACTTGAAATGCCATAGCATACAAGGCTACGGACCAAGTGCTGGAAAATGGGATTAGAATAGATAGGGCTTGATGGCCGGCGTGGACACGATGGGCTGAAGGGCCTCTTTCTGTGCTGTTTAACTCTATGCCTCTATGACTAATCCCTCCACCACCGGCGTACCGTGGCTGCAGTGTGTACCATCTACAAGATGCACTGCAGCAACTCGTCAAGGATTCTTCGGCAGCACCTCCCAAACCCATGACCTCTTCTGCCTAGAAGGACAAGGGCAGCAGAAAATGGGAACACCACCACCTCCAAGTTCTCCTTCAAGTCACACACTATCCTGACTTGGAAGTATATCTCCGTTCCTTCATCTTCACTGGGTCAAAATCCTGGAACTCCCTACCTAACAGCACTGTGGGAGTACCTTCACCACACGGACTGCAGCAGTTCAAGGCAGCGGCTCACCACCAACTTCTCAAGAGCAATTAGGGATGGGCAATAAATGCTGGCCTTGCCAGAGACGCCCATATCCCATGAACGAATATAAAAAAAAATCTCTCCTGATAGGACAACCCTCCCATCCCGGGGATTAGTCTAGTGAACCTACGTTGAACCGCCTCTAATACAATTATATCCTTCCTTAGATAATGAGACCAAAACTGTACACAGTACTCCAGGTGTGGTCTCACCAAAGCCCTGTACAATTGTAGCAAGACTTCCTTACTCTTGTACTCTAACTCCCTAGTAATAAAGGCCAACATGCTATTTGCCTTCCTAATTGCTTACTGTACCTGCATGCTAACTCTCTGGGGGAATTTTGTCGACGCTCGGGGGGGGCGGGTTTGGAGGCGGGACCGGTGGCAAAATTGCAAAGATTGACAGCGGGTCCTGAACCCGCTGTATAGCCGCCTCCAAACAATCTTCCCGGGTGTCAGGTCCCCAATTTGCGCATGGACCCGACACCTAGCGGCGGGAAGAGAATTATAGGCACTTAACTGTTAACAGGCAGTTAGGAGGCTTTTTCCAATTTTGACAGGTCTACTGCGGGCTTCCTGACATCCGGACACCATGCCAGGGTAAGTGTGGCATGCTGTAGGTCTACTGTAATGTTTCTTAATTGATGACAGCTACAGAAGTGGTGTGAAGGATCCAATGGTACACTGGTGAGTTTCAGAGGTAAGAAAATGTTGGGAAAATCATTTTTAATGTATTTAGACTTTTCTGTAGGTAACAAGTTTTGAAGTGTTTGTGTAGTCCCACCTCAGTGGGAGAACCTCTCTCACCAGTGACAGATCGCTTCTGTAACCTCACCTGCAGCTGCCATCTGTTCTAGCCTAAGGAGTGAGTCACTGGAGAGCCTGGGTGCAAGGGCTCACCTTTGTACTGTGATTGTCAGTGTTTGCAGCACCTCTATGCTGTCAAACTCTGAAAAATCACCTGTCAAAAAAATTGTGCGTGGCGCCTTTAAGAAAACCGGCAGATGACGCATCATCAACTGACGTCATCTGACACCGGCTTTCTCTTAATTGGCCGGCAAGCCCACAGGGCAGGCTTAAAAAGGCCAATTGATGCAAAATAGCGGACGTCGTTAGGGGTGGGATCGGAACCCGGAAGGCATCTGTCTCACCCTCAAGCCGCATCGAAAGGTAAAATCCAGCCCTCTGTGTTTCCTGTACGAGGATACCTAAATCTCTCTGAACACCAACACTTAATAGTTTCTCACCATTTAAAAAATATTATTTTTTTCTATTCTTCCTACCAAAGTGAAAAACCTCACATTTCCCCACATTATACTCCATCTGCCACCTTATTGCCCACTCACTGAACCTACCTACATCCCTTTGCAGGCTCTTTGTTTCCTCCTCACAGCTTACTTTCCCACCGAGCATTGTATCATCAGCAAACTTGGATACATTACACTCTGCCTCTTCATCTAGGTCATTAATATAGATTGTAAATAGCTGAGGCCCAAGCACTGATCCTTGCGGCACCCCACTAGTTACAGCCTGCCAATCTGAAAATTACCCGTTTATCCCAACTCTCTGCTTTCTGTCCATTAACCAATCCTCTATCCATGCTATTATATTACCACCAACCCCATGTGCCCTAATCTGTGTAATAACCTTTATGTGGCCCCTTATCAAATGCCTTTTGGAAATCCAAATATACTACATCCACTGGTTCCCCTTTATCTACCCTGCTAGTTACACCCTCAAAAAACTTTAATAAATTTGTCAAACACAACTTCCCTTTCATAAAACCATTTGACGCTGCCTAATCATATTATGATTTTCTAAGTGCCCTGTTACCACTTCCTTTATAATGGTTTCCAGCATTTTCCTGATTACTGATGTCAGGCTAACTGGCCTATAGTTCCCTGTTTTCTCTTTCCCTCCTTTCTTGAATAGCAGAGTTACATTAGCTACCTCCCAATCCATTGGGACCTTTCCAGAATCTAGGGAATTTTGGAAGATCACAACCAATGCATCCACTATCGCTGCAGCCACCTCTTTTAGAACCCTAGGATGTAGTCCATCAGGTCCAGGGGATTTGTTGGCTTTTAGTCCCATCAGTTTCCCAGGTACTTTTTCTCTACTGATATTAATTGCTTTAAGTTCCTCACTCTCATTAGCCCCTTGGTTCCCCACTATCTTTGGGATACATTTTGTGTCTTCGACTGTGAAGACAGATACAAAATATTTATTTAAGGTCACTGCCATTTCCTTGTTCCCCAATATAAGTTCTCCTGTCTCAGCCTCTAATGGACCAACGCTTGCTTTTGCTACTCTCTTCCTTTTTACATACTTGTAGAAGCTCTTACAATCTGTTCTTATATTTCTTGCTAATTTACTCTCATATTCCATTTTCTCCCGTATCAATTATTTGTCATCCTTTACTGGTTTCTAAAGCTCTCCCAATCTCTCAAGCTTACTACTATTCTTCGCAACATTATAAGCCTCTACTTTTAATCTAATACTATCCTTAACTTCTTTAGTTAGCCATGGTTAGATCACTTTTCCCGTGAATTTTTTTATTTCTCAATGGAATGTATATTCGTTGAGAATATTGGAATATTTCTTTAAATGTTTTCTACTGCTTATCTACCGTCATACCTTTTAATCTAGTTTCCCAATCTACTTTAGCCAACTCACCCCTCATAGCTATGTAATTGACATTATTTAAGTTTAAGACTCTAGTTTCGGGCTTAAGAATGCCACTCTCAAACTTAATGTGAAATTCTATCATATTATGATCACTCTTCCCTAGAGGATCCTTTACTATGAGATTACTAATTAACTCTGTCTCATTACACAAAACTAGATCTAAAATAGCCTGTTCCCTGGTTGGTTCCATGACATATTGTTTTAGGAAACTGTCTCGAATGAATTCTATGAACTCATCCTCCAGACTACCCTTGCCAATTTGATTTGCCCAATCTATATGAAGATTAAAGACCCCATGATTATTGCATTACCTTTGTTACAAGCTACTATTATTTCTCACTAATACAGTGTCCTATAGTATAGCTACTGTTAGGGGCCCACAAACTACTCGCACCACTGTTTTCTGCCCCTTGTTATTTCTTATCTCCACCCATACTGATTCTACTTCCTGATCTTCCGAGCAAAGATCTTTTCTTGCTACTGTCCTTAAGTCATCCTTAATTATTAGGGCTACCCCACCTCCTGTTGTAGCCTGCCTGTCTTTTTGAAACATCAAGTACCCTGGAATATTTAATTCCCAACCTTGGTCACCTTGCAACCATGTCTCTGTAATGGCTATTATATCAAAGCCATTTATCTCTATTTTGCCACTAATTTGTCTATCTTGTTATGGATGCTTCATGTATTCAGATAAAGGGCTTTTAATTTTAACTTTTAACCAGTATTCCCTGCTTTGACCTTTAAACTCTCTGTCCCTTCCTGTCTCACACTGTTTATTTTTTACCCAATTCACTGCACTGCTCTATTTCCTTGACTTTTCTCTTTAGATTATTAAGTGTCCCCTCACCTGCTCCCTCCCCCCACCTTTTTAGTTTAAAGCCCTATCTCCAGCCCTAGTTATTTGATTCACCAGGACACTGGTCCCAGCCCGGTTTAAGTGGAGCCCACCCCAACGGAAAAGCTCTCTCTTTCCTCAGTACTGGTGCCAGTGCCCCGTGAATTGAAATGCCTTCCTTCCACACCACTCTTTGAGCCACGCATTTAAACCGCTAATCTGTTTGTCCCTCTGCCAATTTGTGCATGGCTCCAGTAACAATCCAGAGATTATTACCTTTGAGGTTCTGCTTATTAATTTAGACCATAGCTCCTCAAACTCCCTCAGCAGAACTTTGTTCTTAGTTCTACCTATGTCGTTGGTTCCTATGTGGACCACGACAACTGGATCTTCCCCCTCCCACTCCAAGTTCCTCTCCAGCCCAGAGGAGATGTCCTTAACCCTGGCACCGGGCAGGCAACACAGCCTTCGGTACTCACTGTCGCAGCTGCAGAGAACAGTATCGATCCCCCTGACAGGGGGCTATAGGGGGAGAGGAGCTAAACACGATCAAAATCACTAAGGAAGTGGTACTCGGTAAAATAATGGGACTCAAGGTGGATAAATCACCTGGACCTGATGGCTTACATCCTAGAGTCTTGAAGGAAGTGACGGTAGGGATTGTAGATGCATTGGTAATAATTTTTCAAAACTCCCTGGATTCCGCTAAGGTCCCGGCAGACTGGAAAACTGCTAATGTAACACCCTTATTTAAAAAGGGCAGTAGACAGAAGGCTGGTAACTATAGACCGGTTAGCCTAACATCTGTGGTAGGTAAAATTTTGGAGTCCATTATTAAGGAAACAGTAACAGGACATTTGGATAATCATAATTTAATAGGACAAAGTCAGCATGGTTTTACGAAGGGGAAGTCATGTTTGACAAATTTGCTGGAGTTCTTTGAGGAAGTAACATATAGAGTGGATAAAGGGGAACCAGTGGACGTAGTGTATTTAGACTTCCAAAAGGCATTTGACAAGGTGCCACACAAAAGATTATTGCTTAAGGTAAAAAATCACGGGATTGGGGGTAATATTCTGGCATGGATAGAGGATTGGCTATCTTACAGAAAGCAAAGAGTTGGGATAAATGGTTCATTCTCAGACTGGCAATCAGTAACTAGTGGTGTTCCACAGGGGTCAGTGCTGGGTCCCCAACTCTTTACAATCTATATTAACGATTTGGAGGAAGGGACCAAGTGTAACATATCAAAATTTGCAGATGATACAAAGATGGGAGGGAAAGTAGTGAGTGAGGAGGACATAAAAAACCTGCAAGGGGACATAGACAGGCTAAGTAAGTGGGCAGAGATTTGGCAGATGGAATACAACACTGGAAAGTGTGAGGTGATGCACTTTGGCAGGAAAAATCCTAGAGCAATTTATTATCTTAATGGCAAGAAACTGGAGAGTACTGAAGTGCAAAGGGATCTGGGGGTCCTGGTGCACGAAACTCAAAAGGTTAGTATGCAGGTGCAGTAAGTGATTAAGAAGGCAAATGGAATGTTGGCTTTCATTGCTAGGGGGATAGAATATAAAAATAGGGAGGTATTGCTTCAGTTGTACAAGGTATTGGTGAGACCGCACCTGGAATACTGCATACAGTTTTGGTGTCCTTACTTAAGGAAAGACATCCTTGCTCTCGAGGCAGTGCAAAAAAGGTTCACTCGGTTAATCCCGGGGATGAGGGTGTGGTCATATGAGGAGAGGTTGGGTAGATTGGGACTCTACTCATTGAGTTCAGAAGAATGAGAGGCGATCTTATTGAAACATATAAGATTGTGAAGGGGTTGGATCGGGTGGATGCGGGGAGGATGTTCCCGATGACGGGTGAGACTAGAACTAGGGGACATAGTCTTAGAATAAGGGGCTGCTCTTTCAAAACTGAGATGAGGAGGAACTACTTCACTCAGAGGGTGGTAGGTCCATGGAATATGCTGCCACAAAAAGCTGTAGAAGCTACATCATTAAATAAATTTAAAACAGAAATAGACAGTTTCCTAGAAGTAAAGGGCATTAAGGGTTACGGGGAGCGGGCAGGAATTTGGACATGAGTCTAGGTTCGGATCGGTCATGGCCCTGTGGGTAGTGGAGCGGGCCGAGGGACCGTGTAGCCTGATTCTGCTCCTATTTCGTGTGTGCAATTCTGTTAGATGCAGGAGATGATTCTGTGATAGATAGTAGATTGGCGGTTAGGATCAGATCAGCCATGATCTTATTGAATGGCGGAGCAGGCTCGAGGGGCCGATTGGCCTACTCCTGCTCCTATTTCTTATGTTCTTATGTTCTTATGACTATACTGTCGCCTACCACTACCACATTCCTTTTTACTCCCTCCACTTGGATGGCCTTCTGTACCACGGTGCCATGGTCAGTTTGCCTATCCTCCCTGCAGTCCTTGTTTTCATCCATACAGGTAGCAAGTACCTCGTATCTGTTGGACAAGGTTGGAGGCTGACGCTCCTCCATCACTATATCCTGGGTTCCCATACCTTCCTGACTCACAGTCACACCCTCCTGTCCCTGACCATTGATACCCAAATCTCTCTGTACCGCCGCATTCTGTAGTCTTTCTCAATTTAATTAATATTTTTATTTTCTATTCTTCCTACCAAAGTGGATAACATCACATTTTACCACATTATATTCCATCTGCCAAATTCTTGCCCACTGTAGAATTCGCAAATTATCGCGATTTGAAAATAATGAGAAAGAGACATACAGTTTCGTAAAACGGCTTTATTTCAGCAAAATGCTGTCAGGTTTCAAAACGGACACAAGCAGCCTGTAAAATGGCCACCACGCCTCGTGGCAGAAGGTTCTAGACTTTCAGTAGGCAGACAAGATGGCATTTCAATAAACATTTCAGCAAGATCGGACAGGACTCAGCATATTGAGATAAGACAAGACGAGATCGTTTTGCATTTTAACACCCAAGCAAGGAATATAAGTGCTGGAATCGGGTTTTCCATGCACAAATGAGAGCTATTGTACTGGGCAATCAAGGGGCCCATCCAAAGACATTGATACGCAAATTCCCCACGGCTCTACGATGAGAGAGCCGTTCACGGGTACTCACAGCAAGAATTCGGAGGCCCCCAAAACCCCTCCAGGGAGACTCCTAGCCAGTTCCACAAGAGGAGAAATATTAACGGGTACTCAGACTGTTACAAGTATCACCGAAACCCATTAACGACAAGTACCACCCCATACAAGAAGTTTGAGCGCCAAAACATGACAAAAGATGAACATTAAGATTGGGCGGGAGATACAGAATTACAGTACTATAACTGTAGTAAACAAACGTCCATCTCTCTCTTGACTCTCTTGATTCGACCCCTGGCTCTCGTTTGCGGCCCACCGAGCTCTTGGTCTGCTGATCTTCCGGGAGTCAACCTCGTGGCTTGCCGCGAAGATCTGTGAAGAGCTGGGCTGCGAAGGCCGGTAAGCGGGTACACCATCCTGAGGGTCGGTAGACGGTGTAGGGACCCGAAGGCCCGACGAGACGAAACAAGACAAGAAGAAGAAGAAGACGACTGCACGTGCCACCGCGGTCAGTAAACCCCGACCGCGCCCTGAACTATAAAGACCATTTACAGGTTACCACACGAATTCTACCGCCAACTGGTGTCGGTCCAGAAAGACTCTTCTTTGAATTCTACCGGCTAACTGGTGTCGGGCACAGGAAGACTCTTCTTTGAGTTTTATCAGAGTTCCGAGGTCAACACAGATCTTCATGACAGCAGACGGTCCAGCCTGCTAGCCGGAGCAAAGCGAGTAAACAAGTGGGGTACATAGACCCCTGATCAACACGTGAATAGTCAGGTGCTGTGGCGAAAACATCCGAGCAGAGTTTCGGAATTCTCCGAGTTATCACGAGTGGTGAGCATGAGTCTCGATCCTACAGATCTAGATTAGGACAGGTATTGATAGGGGAGGGTTTTTGTTTTAAGGATAATTATAATGTGTGTCCCCTTTTACGATGTGTCGTGCGCTCCTCGTTTCCCTAAACCTAGTTTCCTAAATGTATGTAAGCTTGTACTGTCATTAATCTGTGCTTATGACATGTATTTCGTAATCTTGAACAATATGCAATAAAGATTTTCCATTTCGTACTATTCAACCGGGTCTACCTGAGTTTTCTCTGCATTATTGCTCTCGCACCTAAGTCCAGTGTCAGAACCGTAAGGGCGAGTGGGTCGAACCACTCACAGGTGTCTAGTGCTACCAGGCTGGCTGGAGACCAGAACAGGCAACAAGGCCTAACCCCGCACTAGCACCCAGGCTAAGCACAGAGCCACGCAAACCCCTTACACCACTCACTTAACGGGCTGGATTTTCCAAGCCCCGAGGAGGTGGGCATGGAGACGGGACAGCCGGTAAAGTAGCAGAAAGTGGGGGCGGATGGCAAACCCGCCCCCATCCTGCCTCCGTGCCCTTTTGCCAGGAGGCAGGAAGATGTCTTGCTTTGGGTCCCGTCTCCTCGAGGCGGGAAAGGGATTGAATCATTTTAACTGCTTGTTAACAGGTAGTTAACAGGCAGAAAACAGAATTAGTGCCATTTTACCTTTTCAGGTGAAGGCTTCCTGACCTCGGAGAACCCCGTCGGGTTGGAGGAGTCGAGTAGGAGGTCTGTGGGGTCGGAGGGGCCTGAAAGTGAGATGTAGAGGTGAGTGATGGGTGCAAGTGTGGAGTGGTAAGTATGTGAGGTGAGTGTTAAGTGTTATAAAATGTTCACTTACCTTTGTTTCTGCCTACAGCCTTCAGCCGCGGTGGTTCCGGAGTCCCGACATCTTCGTTGTAGATTTCACAGACTGGCTGTTGGATCCTCCAAACCAACAGTCATCTGCTTTCTACAAAGTTGAAAGGTTTGATGAGTCCTGAACACAAGGACTCATCAAACTATACAGAATGTCAGTGTTTGACAGCTTCACAGAGATGTCAAATGCTGACATTTCTTCTTTCAAGTCTTGACAGATGGCACGTCACCACAAAATCCCTCTGGTTGGCCCGAACATGATAGAAGCGGGACTGAGACCCGACAATTAGCAGTCCCGCCTCTAGCACATCTCCATTCACAAAATCCAACCCAACCTATCTATATCCCTTTGCAAACTCTTTGGGCTGGATTTTGTCTTGGGGTCGGGTTGGGGTCGTGTAATCCGATTTCGTGTTTCCCCCCCGACTCCAGATTAATGTGGGTGCCTGATGCAATTTTCACTTAATTGGGCAATTAAATTGTAGCATGTGGGAACCCATGAACTAATTAGTGTTTTCAGTCTGAAACCCGCCTCTGATGATGTCATCAGTACTGACTGCCTAGTCTCAGAGACTGTTGGTGAGAGAGGGGTTGCCTGGCTTATGATGTGAGTGGACCTGGATGCAGAAATGGGGGGGGGGGGGGAGGACACAGAGAGAGAGAGAGAGAGAGAGACAGAGAGAGAGAGAGAGACAGAGAGAGAGACAGAGACAGAGAGAGAGAGAGAGAGAGAGAGAGAGACAGAGAGAGAGAGAGAGACAGAGAGAGAGACAGAGACAGAGAGAGAGAGAGAGAGAATTTTTTTGCCAAGTAAGTCCTCCCAGGCAGTCTCTTAAGACATTCAATGCAGCAGCATCAGAGGCAATGTTCAGACCTAATACTACCACCACTACCATCTTCATCACATCTGCGTTGTAACAGTGGACTTGCAGCCGAAAGTCAGCTATCCACTTGTGCTCCCGCCAGGTTTCACTGGAGTGTTTCACACCAGGCGTGCTTCACGTCAGAAGAGGGTTAAACTAGCTACAGCGTTTCAAAATCGCATTACAGAGCCAATTTAGAGCTTGTTAAGGGCTTTAATGGCCTCTCCCGCCTCTTGGAGGCGGGACGGAATCGGGAACCCCGCGACTGATTATGTCAAAATTGCGTGGAGGCGGGATGGAGTCGGGATAGGGTCGGAAAATCCGACCCCGCAAATTTAACCCCCCACACGCCTCCAAACCCGACTCCATGGGTCATTCAAAATCCAACCCTTTATGTCCTCATCACAACATGCTTTCCCACCTATCTTTGTATTGTCCGCAAATTTGGCTTCAATACACTCGCTTCCTTCATCCAAGTCATTAATATAGATTGAAAATAGTTGAGGCCCCAGCACTGATCCCTGTAGCACCCCACTAGTTACAGATTGCCATCTTGAAAATGACCCATTTATCCCAACTCTCTATTTTCTGTTAGTTAACCAATCCTCTATCCAATCTAATATATTACCCCCAACACCATGAGCTCTTATCTTATGCAGTAACCTTTTATGTGGCACTTTGTTGAATGCCTTTTGGAAATCCAAATACACTACATCTACTGGTTCCCCTTTATCCACCCTGCTCGTTACCTCCTCAAAGAACTCTAATAGATTTGTCAAACACGATTTCCCTTTCATAAAACCATGTTGACTCTGTTTGATTGTATTATGATTTTCTAAATGCCCTGCTACTACTTCCTTAATAATGGATTCGAGCATTTTGCCAATGACAGATGTTAGGCTAACTGATCTATAGTTTCCTGCTTTCTGTCTCCCTCCTTTTTTGAATAAGGGCGTTACATTTGCGGTTTTCCAATCCGCTGGGACTTTTCCAGAATCAAGGGAATTTTGGAAGATTACAACCAATGCATCCACTATCTCTGTAGCCACTTCTTTTAAGACCCTAGGATGCAGGCCATCAGGTCCAGGGGACTTGTCAGCCTTTAGACCTATAAGTTTGCCTAGCACTTTTTCTTTAGTGATTGTTTTAAGTTCCTCCCTCTCTTTTGCCCCTTGATTTTCTACTATTACTGGAGTGTTTTTACTGTCCTCTACTGTGAAGACAGATACAAAATATTTGTTCAATGCCTCTGCCATTTCTTTGTTTCCCATTATTATTCACATATATTTTTCATATATACATATTGATATATATCATATATCAGATCAGATGAGGACCAAGATGAGCAGCAGCAGCCTTCTCCACAGAGATCTGCCGCTCCACAGGAGAGAGGGGATGAGCACAGGGGTGCAGCTCGCAGGTGATACCCACAACACAGACAGAGGATCAGCTTCCTGGACATGTCTGAACACCAGTGCCTTAGGAGGCTCAGGGTACCACGTCAGGTTGTGCAGACATTTGCAGCCTGCTGGAACAAGACCTGCTGCCAAGTGGGCCTGGTGGCCACACTTTACCAGTGACTATCAAAGTGACCACTGCCCTCAACTTCTTCACCTCAGCCTCCTTCCAGGGATCTGTGGGAGACATTTGCAGGATTTCACAGTTGGCCACCCACAAATGCATCACACAGGTGACTGATGCCATGTTTGTCAGGACAGGCAGTTATGTACACTTTGCCACCGATGAAGCCAGTCAAAATGAGCGGGCGCTCGGGTTTATGGCTCTGGCTGGCTTCCCACAGGTGCAGGGTGCATCGACTGCACAAATGTGCCCATCAAGGCACCCTCAGATCACGCAGGAGTGTCCGTGAACCGTAAGGGCTTCGACTCCATCAATGTGTAGCTCGTCTGTAACCAGAAAAAGATCATTATGCAGGTGTGTGCAAGATTCTCAGGGAGCTGCCATGATACATTCGTTCTGCGCCTGTCCACCCTCCCTCAGCTCTTCGCACCTCCGAACAGACTTACTGGCTGGCTGCTTGGCAACAAGGGCTACCCACTTAAAATGTGGCTGATGACACCCATGAGGAGACAAGCAATGAGGCCCAAGTGCATTACAATCAAAGCCATATGTCGACGAGATGTGTCATTGAGCAAGCAATTGGGATGTTGAAGATGCACTTCAAGTGCCTCGACAGATCTGGAGGCACCCTTCAATATGCACCAGCCAGGATCTCCAGAATGATCGTGGTGTGCTGGGCTCTGCACAACATAGTGCAGCAGCGAGGATTGGAGGTGCAGGAGGAGCAAGACGCAGAGCGCAGTACCACTTCGGAGGAGGAGGAACGTGATGTGGCCATGGCACCAGTAGTGGCACACATTGCTGTCCAGGCTGGCCTCATAACGGCAATATTTAGTTAGGTACCCATCTGGCAGCCACATGCTGAACCCGCTTGCCTCCCCCCACCCCAAACACAAAGCAGTCCTGCAATCAACAAAGCATCCCGTTCACAGAAACCCATTGCTTGTATTTAAGTCTTGTCTTACCATTGATCACAACTGAGAAGACCACTTGCCAGGCAGCAGGCAAAAATGGACAAGATGGGAAAGTGGTGCAAACAAAGAATTTCTACATGGCTCAAAATGTAAACAGAAACTTAGCAATCTAACATTTTGTAACACATCATGGGCATATCCTTGTGCAACTACAAATCTTTGCTCTTCTTTTTTCTACTACTTCTATGTGATGCAACTCCTGTGGCTTCAGCAGATGTAGAGGCAGGCTGCTCACATCCCTGCTGTGACTACTGAGATGCTCTTGGCCGACGTCCTCTGGGTTTTGGAGCCCGTGAGAGCCCTGCCAAAGACTGCTCCACCTGCACCTGTGCAGGGGCAGACTCGGCCATCGAGACACGAGGCAGCATGTGGGGCACTGACTGAGGGGGGAGCAATGGGTGCGAAGTGGAAGCGCTTTGAGCAGCATACCTACTTCCATGTCCCCGCACTCCATCTTCCCTCTCATGGCCCACCCACACTTCCCTGTTAGCAATGAGCTGGAGAGCGCTTCGCTGCACATCAGTGGGGCATTGAACAGCCAAGGCTAGGTTTTGATCAATCCTATTTAAGGTGGCATTCAGAGTGTGCAAGCCATTGGTGAGAGCCAGCATGCACTCGTTTGATTGCCGCGTTTGATGCTCCATGCAGTTGGCCACTCTTTCGATGGACGAAGACAGCATAGCAAAGGCCTGTGACATCATGCTGGAGATGGACTCCTCCATTCTCTCTGTAAGCGGCACAGTGTGGCTGGAAAGCCTGCCACTGTTTCACACATTTTTTGCTGCTGCTCCAGAATTATCCTCTTTGTTGACGGCCCCTCGAGATTCAGCATCTGTGTTCAGCTGAGCAGAGCTTGGAGCATCCTGTGCCCTCAGATGTCTCCATCATCGGCTCTTGCTCACTTGTGATGTGTGAGACACCAGGTGACAAAACAACTATCTGTCTTACTAGTCCCACCGACGTGAGTGGATCTGAGCTGGTGCATGATCTGCGTGAGTCCTGTGATGGTGCACCCTCACAGTGAGTGACCTTCTCTGAGGAGTTGTCTTCGTCCTCCAGCACCAGCTCCTGTGGGACACTTAATGAGCCTGTGGGAGATTAAAGACATGAATTAGGACTGTCATGGTAAGCATGTTTTAAGTGAACATTATGCACATGATCATATTTCACTGGCTGTTGATGTCAAGTCAACATGAGTGAGTGTTGTATGCTATGTGACTGTGTGATATTTAATTCTGCCCTGTAAGGGGTGACGCGTGGCTCTGTGCTTAGCCTGGGTGCTAGTGCGGGGTTAGGCCTTGTTGCCTGTTCTGGTCTCCAGCCAGCCTGGTAGCACTAGACACCTGTGAGTGGTTCGACCCACTCGCCCTTACGGTTCTGACACTGGACTTAGGTGCGAGAGCAGTAATGCAGAGAAACTCAGGTAGACCCGGTTGAATAGTACGAAATGGAAAATCTTTATTGCATAACGTCCAAAATCATGAAGTACATGTCATAGGTACAAATTAATGACAGTACAAGTATACATACATTCATAAAACTTGGTCTAGGGTAATGAGGATCGCACGGCACATTGTAAAAAGGGGAACACATTATATTTATCCTTAATAAAACCACCCTCCCCTATTAATACCTACACTAATCTAGATTTGTAGGATCAAGGAAACATGCTCACCACTCGTGATACTTCGGAGAATTTTAAAACGGTGCTCTCGGCTTGTTTCGCTGCGACACCTGACTGTCACGTGTTGGAAGGGGTCTCTGTACCCCACTTGTTTATCTTCGCTGCTCCGGCTAGCAGGCTGGGCTCCCCGTTGTCATGAAGAACACGACAGTGCTCAGACACGGTTGTAGAAGTCCAGAGAGACAATCAAAAGCTCACCAGTCAAGCGAGTCCATGAAGCGGCAAGCGAATAAGAGTTCAGCAGTCCTCAGCCAGATAAGAGAATAATAAGCAAGAGTTCAGCCCGAGTCAAGAGTCGAATCAAGAGAATAAGCCCTTGATGTACATTTGTTCACTATAGTTATAGTGCTGTGTTCCCTTATCTCCCGCTCAAATCTTGATGTTTGTCCTTTGTGTAATACTGGTGCACAAAACTCCCAGCATGGGGCGATTCTTTCCTTTAATGGGTTTCGGTTGCACCTTAAACTGGCCAACTACCCGTTAATGTTTTCCCCATTGTCGAGCCGGCTAGGAGTCTCCCTGACTGGGTTTGGGGCCTTCTCGAATACTGATATGTGTATTGCTGTGTCTGGATGGGCCTCTGATTGCCCAGTACAATGGTCCTTACTTGTGCATGGAAAATGATTCCAGCACTTATATCTTTGCTATTGTGTCGAATGCAGACAGGTCGCATCCTGTCTTTATCAGTGTTTGCTGCGTATTAACCAATCTTATACTGAAATGTTTATTCGAACGCCATCTTGTCTGCCCACTGTATTCTGGAAGCTTCTGCCACGATGCTCGGCGGCCATTTTACAGGCTTCTGTGTCCTGTTTAATCATGACAGCATTTCGTTGAAATAAAACTGATGAAACGAATCTGCTTTATCTCGTTATTTCGAATTGCGATAATTGCGAATTTTACAGCCCCCAGGTAGCTCGGAGGCCCCCATCTCTCCATCTCGGATCGCCAGGCACACTGACACTCAGCTCAGCTCCAGCACATCCTCCTCTGCAGCTGTCAGTGTGGCGATGTCTGGAGGGCCACCTCTGGTTCTCTGTCTCTCCCTGGTGTTTTCTGCTCTCTTCTCCTGCAAGGAGGGAAACAAGAGACCTTTAAGTGAGAGTAATGGAATGTGTGCTAGTTTCAATCTCATTGGCATTCCCAACAAGTTATTTTTAATCAGCTAGCCATCTTTTTCCTGGCCATTCTCTTGGTTTTAGCCTTTTATTCTCCCAGCCTGATCATCTTGCCTTGGTCAGGATGTGCGAGCCCCAGCCTCTGGGCCACAGCGAGCCAGCGAGCTCCAATTATCCGGCCACGAAGCCCAGGGCCGGCTGTTTTCTGTTTGGGGCACTTGTTCTCACCAGTTTCTTTTTTAGACCAATGAGGAGCTGCCTTCTATTACCAATCAGGAAGCAACCTTTAAAAATCCTCCCAGCACAGGAAATTCAAAATGCAGCAACCAACAGGAGAAAATCACAACGGCAGCTGCAGTGGACAAAAAGCAAGTGTAGCAGACAGAGGTGGAGCAGGTAAGACCAGGCCAGGAAGAGAAGGGCACCAGCTGAACTTGGGATAAAGAGAGCAGGGAGCACAGCCAACTTACTCAGCGAGTAGCAGGCAGCCAGCCAATTTTAGTTGATGGGATTATGAATTTTATAACATGAACAATTGCCCATAATTTTTTTTAAAAATCATTAATTTTTTTAATAAGAATTTCAATGGAGAACAGTGCCATTGTGTTGCCGATATTAACAAATCCTGTGTTTCTGGAAAGCTTTAGAATCCTTCAATAAATGTGGAAATGTTATTAGAAATAAAAGTGATTATGTTGGACATGATATTTACCCATGATTCTGCCCAATTGCATTTTAATCATACAACCCACTCACTGGTTGTACCACATGGATCCAGCCCCTACTCCAAAAGGCCAGATACCCCGAACTAAGTAATCTTCTTCTTGAATCTATTGAGTTGATAATGCAGTTCCTGAAAAGTGTCGCTCTTTGGGTGCTGCATATGTTTGTAGCACCATGAACTGACCTCTTGCTCAAGGTTGTGGGAGGTACATCAGTTTTGAATCATTCATGATACCTAGGTCAGTCTGTACTGTACGCCTCCTCTGATCCTGCCCTTCCTCCTCCAGAACCAACAGATTGAGAAGGAAGGCTAGCAGAATGCCCATAATGCCCTATTTAGGCAAAGCTGTTCCCTCAACTTGAGGTGTAAATAGCTGCAAGGACACCATGAAATAAACAATGAAACCCTTGGGGCAATGCTCAGTTACTTGATGCAACAACCAAGTAGACTCTCCATTAAAGAACAGGAATCAATATGGCTGAATAACTAACCATGCAGTGCTTGTTTTAAATAGGCATTGAGTTCCGAAGTGCTTTTAAGAAGCTGAGGATATATTCCAAGGTAAGGTCCTCATTACCATTTTTTTTAGGCCATAATGAGGCAGTGCACATGGAACGCAAGCTCTTAGCACCACAGGAGTTGCCCCACTGCATTATACAAAGCTGTGCACTATGGGCAAACAGTCGACCTTAGGCTTTGTTGCAGTTGTTGATCATGACATTATCAGTCCCTATATGTGCTTTCAAGCACTCTTTCATTTGCACTTTTTGCAGTCGGTAGGATTCAGAGGGCTTTTCTGTACCCCCACATGTCAAAGACTTGCTGCAAATGCATAGCATCAGTGGAGAGAACAGAGCAATTAACATTTTGGGCGTGGATCTTTTGTCAAAACTGAGTTTTTGTATCAGACCTCCAGCATTTTGCAGGTTTGTGTTTGCTCTTTGTTTATAATATTTCTGTGACACTGTTATAAGTTTCAGGTGTGCTTTAGATATTCTCTTGGGTACAGCAGTGTTGGTCCCTAATGGTCCAAGCATTTTACATTCAGGAGTGTGTCGGTATTGCCCAATATCTAAATCTACAATAACATAACCTAGGGCTGTAATAATAGGACCACCTTGTGCTTTGAATTAGATATTGTTTCTTTCGCACTTGCTCTCATGTGCACTTCTCTAATATTTCCAAAAGTGGACTGAAGCACAGTAGCGAGATGTGGCCAGATATGAATCATTAAGCTGCTTTATTTTACAGACAGCAAGTGAATGTAGAGCAACAGATGTAATCACACCTTCATCCACCTAACTATAGAGCCCTCCTTGAGAACAAGAAAATGAATAAAAATACACCAAAATATCCATATTAGCAGGCTTACTTAACTTTACCTGGTCAGCCTTCTGTTCATGACTAGCTCTGAGCTCGGGATGAGTGAGATTTACCTTGCTGGACCAGGCTTCTTCCCCAGGCCTAACTGCCCTTTCATCATTTTCTCTGTGTTCCCTGCAAGAAATTCTGAAACGTGACGGTCCCTTTCTTTCACCGTTCATGCTTTGCAACCACAGAGAGTTACTGCCATATCGTCCTTTCCTGCAGTCAGTTCTTTGTTCCAACAGTTAAACAAACCCAGAGAAAATTCACAAAGTGACGTCATAATCAGCACAAGGGAGGAGTGGCGGATTCAGAGGAAATTGAGCTTAGTATTTAATTTACTATACACTATTTATTTTAAACTTAACTATAAATAAATAGTTATATAAATAAATATTAGGGTAAGGGATATCTCAAGGTGGCTGGAGAGGAATTTGGAAAGGGAGGGGATAAATCCAGTTGTCATGGTCCATGTTGGAACAAACGACATAGGTAGGAACAGGGAGGAGATCCTGCTGAGGGAGTATCAGGAGTTAGGAACTAAATTAAAAAGCAGGAACTTGAGGGTAATAAGCACTGGATTATTTCCAGAGCCATGTGCAAATTGGCATAGAAACAGACAGATCAGGTGAGTTAACACATGGCTAAAGGGCTGGTTTGGGAAAGAGGTTCCATGGAGAACTGACACCAGTACTGGAACAGGAAGGAGTTGTACCAATGGGATGGGCTCCACCTGAACTGGAATGGGACAAGTGTCCAAGCAGAAAGGGTAAATAAGGAGGTTGCAAAGGCTTTAAACAAATAAGACAGGGGGAGATATCTACAAGAAATGAAACAACCTTAAATGTAAATGAAACAGGAAAGGAGAGCATAGGACAGACTAAACTCAGGGAGGACATAAATGGCCAGGGAATAAATAGAGTTATAGAACAGGAAAACAAAAAAAGTTAAAAATAAAGTGAGCGGAACTGCTATTAATAATTAGTTAAACTGTTTGTACAGCAATGCACCCCCTGACCATACTAAAACAGGGAAACAGGAGGCAATAATACGTTGCAAGGAACTCGATATAGTCGGGATTACTGAAACATGGCTACAGAAAATCAAGACTAGGAATTAAACATTGCAGGGTATAACATATTTAGAAAAGAATGGGAAAAAGGGGAAATGAAGTAGCTGTACTTATTAGAGATAACATATGGCCGTAGAAAAACATAACACAGCCATCAGTAAGACAGAAATAGAGTCCATGAGGATAGAGATAAGAGATAAAAAAGGATCAATCACACCAATAGTGGTAGGCTACAGACCACCTAATAATGGAAGGGAGTTGGAGGAAGAAATATGCAAACAAATTAGGGAAATGAGTAACAAACATAGAATAATAATTATGGGGGATTTCAACTACTGCAAAATTAATAGACCAGAAGAAGTAGGTGAAGGGGATAAGGGAATGGAGTTCCTACAATGTGTACAGGACACCTTTCTAACCCAATATTTAAGAACCCCAACACTACTGAATTCACTACTGGATCTGTAATGGGGAATGAACCAGAGCAGATAAGAGAAGTAAAAGTAGGGGAAAGTCTAGGCAATAGTGACCATAATATAATAACTTTTTGGATAATAATTGAGAAGGACATAAGCATGACAAAGACGTGTCGGAAAGCCCGAACTTCTCGTCACTTAGAATGCAAGATCTTTGTGTGAAGCTTACTTCAGGACCAGCAGCGAACGTCTTTGCTTCGCCGCTGACTGCAAATTACGGACCAATAAATCTAGATTTCCAAAAGGCCTTTGATATGGTACCACACAGTAGACTAATGAATAAGGTGAGAGCATGTGGAGTCAGGGGACGAGTAGCAGAATGGATAGCTGGCTGGCTGGAAGACAGAAAGCAGAGTAGGGGTAAAGAATAGTTATTTAGCGTGGCAGAAGGTGGAGGTGGGGTCACACAAGGATCAGTGCTGGAACCACTGTTGTTCACAATTTATATTAATGAATTAGGAGGAAAAATTCGTTAGCGACCATTTTGGGCCGTTAACATTGCCTAGGCGCTAAATTTAGCACCCGGCAAAAAATAGCACCGGCGATCGCTAACTTCAGTTTTAGCGCCCTAATTGGGCACTTGATTTCCAGCATGTGGGAACCCCTGGCCCAATGAGTCTTTTGATACTGAAACTCGCCTCCGATGATGTCATCTATGCAGCTGGATTTAAGGCCTGCAAACAGCCTTGGTTCTTTTTCAGCCTTACAACTTTATCAACATACTTCTGAGGGATTCCTAATGCAACTATGTCCAGCACCAGACCAAAGTGTGCACCCAGATTCGATGAGGCCTCCCTCCAAGCTCTGGTGGAGGGAGCAAGAGCAAATAAGGAAGTGCTCTTTCCTTCCTCAGGGAGGAAAAAGCCTCCACAACAGACCAAAACTGCGTGGCTGCAAATGGCACAGGAGGTGAATACGATTTCAATGTGCAGCAGAACCTGGCTGCAGTGCAGAAAGAGGTTTCATGACCTTCTCCGCACAGGAAAAGTGAGTATTCCATCCCCATGACCCTCAATCTGATCCCCATTGCCTCTCATCACCAGCACTCTGCTTTGTCAACCTCCTCCACATCCCACTTCACCCTTACATCCCTGCACCCTTACCCATTCCCTCTCTCTGTCTGTATGTTCAGATTCACTTAACTATTCGACTATGCAGTCCTCACACTACCTATCACTGTGATGCTATGACAACAACTTACAAGACACAGGGAGGGCCCTTGGTCTTGGCACCTCACTCCATCTTTGTGTCCTTCTAAGCAATAATGCTATGGATTCTCTACACTCACTCCTTCATTCTCACTCAAACTCCACTTGTGTCCCTCATTGCAGGAAAAGAGAGCCCACAATAAGAGGGAGAGGGCGAGGACAGGAGGAGGGCCACCCTCAATAGCCCAGCTCACCACTGCAGAGGAGGCGGCCCTGGAGATCATGGGAGTGGAGGAGGATGCGCAAGTGGAGGACGGACAGACGGGCGCATCACAGCAAGCCGATGGTTTGCTCGATTATGGATCTGGTGGAAATGTGGCTGGAGTTGTAGCGCTCCTCAGCTTCATTGAATGGGCTCCTCAACGGCGTCATTAGCCACGTCTTCAGGGGATAGCCCTTGTCTCCAAGTAGCCATCCGAAAAGTTGGTCTGGTGGACTGAAGAGCGGAGGCACACTAGACTGCCGCAGGATGAAGGAGTCATGGCAACTGCCAGGGTACTTGGCGCAAACATGCAAAATTTCCTTCTTGTGGTCACACACCAGCTGCACGTTGAGGGAGTGGAAGCCCTTGCGGTTGACAAAAAGAGCTGGATTGTGATGGGGTGTCTTAAGGGCCACATGTGTGCAGTCTACGATGCCCTGCACCCTTGGAAAGCCTGCCAAGTTCGCAAACCCAACCCCACGTGCGGTTACACTTGCTTGATCCTTGGAGAAGTTGATGTAATTGTGCGCGATGGCAAAGAGGGCATCGGTAACCTGCGTGATGCAAGTGTGTGCGGCCGCCTGGGAGACGCCGCTGATGTCTGCTATTGATCCCTGGAATGAGTTTGAAGCAAAAAAGTTGAGTGTGGTGGTGACTTTGACGGCCACTAGTAAGGGGTGTCCACCTGCTCCTCTGGGCTCCAGGTCTTGCTGCAGCATAGCGCAGATGTCACCCACTACCTCTCGCGAAAGTCTCAGCCCCCTTTGGCACTGCTGCTCGGTCATGTTGAGGTAGCTCATCCTCTGTCTGTAAACCCTGTTTTGGGGGTATCTCCTGCTGCGATGTGCTTCCATGCGCTGGCGCCTTCTGGGCTGTGCAGCTTCAGGTGGGTGAGCAGCAGCTTGGAGCTCCTGTTGTTGCTCCTGCTGTTGATGCTGCTGTTGTTCAGGGTTCTGCTGCTGCTGCGGCTGGCCTTCGTCTGAATCTGATGTCCAGGAGGAAAGGAAATAAATGGTTCCCATGCTTCTGGTATATACCTCAGTTGAGGAAGCACTCAGTCAAGGTGGGGAGAGGGGTATCCCAGGAGGTCACACTGGAGATGGGTGTCAGGCTCCAAACTTCCACAACAATGAGTAGGCCTGCTAAAAGTTCCCCCAGACCTGAGACAACAAAGTTCTGCCACCTGCAAATGATCATTGGTGAAAACTCCTTTTTAATGGTGAAGCTGTAGCTGTTAGTAAGCAATCCACTTGTGAGGCCGCCAGGATTAACTGGCGTGTACCAGAGGAAACGTGCAGCACGGGGGAAATGTGTTAAATTCAGAAAGGCCTCTCAAAATGGGATTATAGAGGCACTTAACTGGTTGTTAAGGGCCTTAAGGACCTATCTCGCCTCTTGGAGGCCTGATGGAAATGTGGTCTGAAACCCCGATTGTGGGAAAATTGCTCAGAGGCGGGCTGGAGGCGGGATCGGATCCGCCCGCCATTTTTTGCGATTTTAAACAACTCACACGCCTCCAAAACCGCCTCCTCGGGCCTGGCAAAATCCAGCCCTTTGTGTTTCCTGTACGAGGACACCTAAATCTCTCTGATCACCAACATTTAATAGTTTCTCAACATTTACAAAATATTGGGGGAAAAATTCGATTGGTTAGCGTCTTCTGTTAGCGCCTCCGGGTGGCGCTAACGGGGCGCTAGCAACTTAGCGCCCGAGCGCGACGATTTTAGCCATGCTCGCAAAATTGACCTGTCATTTTGCGGTGGCGCTAAACACTACCGCCATGGTCTCCTGCGCCCACAGATGCAAGCGTGAAACGCCCCGGTAGCACTCCAGACCGGAAATTGATTCGCGCCCCCTGCCTTAGCGCCTGCCGCTAGGAACAACAGATAGAGGGGAACGTTTTAAAGTCGGGAAGGGGCTGGGGGTGCGCTATTTAAAGGCAGCCACTTCTTGCTGGCAAAATGTTTGGTATACACAGGTTGAGAGGGAGAGAGACGTCTGGAGAGATTTAACGTTGTCCTAAGGAGTTTTGGTCCTCAGCACCACTTTTGAAGTTCCTATTTATCTGAGCTTCATATTTAGCACATTTAGAAGATTTTATGGGGGCTGTCGTAACTTGGGGCATCGTCCTCCAGCTTCACCTTCGGAGGCAGCTGAGGTGCAGAGAGAGAGTGGCAAATGTGGCCAGAGGGAGGAGGGCCAACAGACCTCTGCACAGGAGACCTTACCCTCCCAGGGTATTCCGGGAGCAATTCTCCTATATTAATTTGTCTGAGGTGTTTCCACCTCCTGCAACCAGATCTGCAGCCTCAGCTCCGGACCAGGACATCTCTGTCGGTGGCAGTGAAGGTGACGGTGGCTCTGAATTTCTATGCCAGCGGCTACTTCCAGGCTTCAACTGGGGAACATTGTGAATATCTCCCAGTTCGCTGTCCATTGCTGCTTCCGGGAGGTGACAAATGCTCTGTACAAAAGGAGAAAGCAGTACATCTCTTTCCCCATGACCCAGGACAAACAACGTGAATGCTCATGTGGCTTTGCTAGGATAGCGGGCTTCCCCATGGTTCGGGGCACCATTGACTGTATGCATGTGGCATTGCGGGCACCTCATGAAAATGCAGAGGTGTTTCAAAACCGCAAAGACTTCCACTCTCTGAATGTCCAGTTGGTCTGTGATCACAGACAGCGCATTCTCGCCATCAATGCCCGCTATCCTGGCAGCAGTTACGATGCTTTTATCCTGCGCCAGACTGGTGTCCCAGACCTCTTCCAACCACTGCGTCAACCTAGTGGGATGGCTCCTCGGGGACAAGGGTTATTCACTCTGCACCTGGCTGATGACACCGCTCCGTAACCCCAACACCCCTGGTGAGCTCCAATACAATGATAGCCATAGCGCCACCAGGAACCTCATTGAGCAGACGATCGGCGTCTTGAAACAACGGTTCCGGTGTCTTGGCCACCTTGGAGGAGCCCTGCAGTACTCTCCTGAGTGAGTCTCGCTTTTCATTGTTGTGTGCTGCATGCTTCACAACCTCGCAATTCTGAGGACCCAGCCATTGCCAGCAGGGATTGGTGCACCACCTCAGGAGGAGGAGGAGGAGGAGGAGGAGGAGGTTCAGCAGCACCAACGTGGGAGGGAGGCGCACAATGTTGCCTCTGCAAGGGCCGTCCGTGAACGCCTGATAAGACACCGCTTCTGACGAATGACAGAGAAGATGGCTTCTGGGATGCAGAAGCACATCATCGCAAACATCCCGCAGCCCCTATTGTCGGGCAAAGCTCCAATGAGTCAAATCAGCAAAGTTGTAAAGTGAAAATAATTTTTTCAATTTATATTACAAACAATTAGAAACAAACCCAACAATTCATAAACTAACAAAACTCGTTCTCACAACATCGAGATAAGCGTCAAAACAGTAAACAAATATATTCAGATGAACATCAAGCTTTCCCACAAACATTCCCCCCATTTATTAATAATTTTTAGTTTTCAGCCTTCGAGGGTGATCTCCATCCCCTGCGCACTTCCCCCCTTCCCACCCTACTGCTCCTCCGTAATGTGGCCCCAGTGGCTGCAGCAAGGCTAGTGGAAGGCTGCTGAATGTCGGTTCCAGATACAGGAGAAATGCCCTTGAAGGATGCCCTCGACCAGCTCTGAGCCTGGAGGGCTCGGCTGCAGACTGCACCAACTCTGCATGGGCGGCAGCAGTCTGGGCTGGCTGTGTTGCAGGCCGTGGCAAGTGCAATGGGGAAGTGCCAGTGGTGGGAGCAGGAATGCTGTCATCCTGAGACAGGACAGCACCTTCCTGCTCGACCAACACACTGCCAGTCCCACGGGGCAGTACCTCAGCATCCGGAGCAATCTGTTCAAGCACAGATTGCTGGCCTGCTGCAGTACCGTGAGATCCCCGGTGGACTGTGGGCGACACAGCGAGGATGGCAGCAGTCAGCGCTTGCGTGATATCAATCTGAGACTGCATGACAGCAGTCTGAGACTGGATGGCACCAGCCAATGACTCGATTGCAGCACTAAGCCGTTGCATTGCATTGCGTCGGCCTGTGCTGCAATAGATCCTGCTACTTCACCCATTACACGCGGCATGGGCTCTGGATCCCCACGGTCTCACTGCAATTCAACCATCCTCTGCAATGAGGCAAGGATTTGCGCACAGACGACAGCTGTGCTAGCGGCAGACTCCTCCATGCTCCTAGCCAATCCATCCATGCTGTCGGGCACCCTTACCATTGCACCCATGAGCTCAGTGTGCATGCTCAAGGCCTGCATATTCACGGCCACGATGTCGAGGTCCTAAAGAGCCAAGCTCTCTCCCTGGGCCTCTGATTATCCATCACTAGTTTAAGCTCAATAGTAGTTAGATGTTTGCAGGCTGAGGTTCAACGCTGCAATGAGCAGGGTGTGGCTGGGCAGCATGGTAATTGACATCGCCTGAGCTTCGGTAGCGTTCTGAGGTAGCGCCTCGCTCTCTGATGTTAGCGCTTTAAGAGAGGTGTGCAGCGCTTGATTTAGTGCTCAAATCACCTCCGGGGCGATGGAGGCGAATTTTCCGGTCGGAGGCGATAATTAGCGTCGGGGGCTGAACTTTGCCCCCGGCTGATATCCAATTTCCCCCCCCTTCTGTTTTTCTATTCTTCCTACCAAAGTGAATAGCCTTACATTTCCCCACATTATACTTCAGCTGCCACCTTATTGCCCACTCACTTAACCTGTCTATATCCCTTTGCAGGTCTTTGGCCGCGAACTTCGGCTCCTTTGTGCCTGCTGTTAGCGTCTCCGGGGGCGCTAACGAGGCGCAAAGGGCTTATCGCCCCGTGTGGGGGCAAGCGCCTCCCGAGAAATTCGGTGGGGCACTACTGAGGTGCTAGCCAATAGTGGCGCCCCCCCGCCGGTAGCGCCCCGGGCTGCTGCACAGCAGGCGATGACATCATCACCGTGCGCCATGACCCCTTAGTGCCCCGCCGTAACCCGTTACCGCCCCGCGGCAGAAATTCGGCTGTGCCCCGCGAGCTGGGCCGACCTCCACTCGCGGAGCACTAATTAAAGGGAGGTGTGGCCGCGACCTGCGCCGCCATTTTATTCTTTTGTCCGACCTCCAGGTCGGCCCTCTGTGGCAGCCCTTGGCATGGTCCGTGGCCACCATCCCACAACCCGGCACCGCGTCTCGGTGCCAGGCTGCAGCCACGGCACCACGCTGCCCTGGTGGGCTAGAGTGGGCCATTGAAGGCCCTGCAGAACTCGCTGCGTCCCTCCCCTTTAATGGAAGGGGAGGGGTGGTGAAACGCATCAGCGCTACACGGAGCGGCCGCGTAGCGCTCCGACGTTACCATGCTTTGCGCCGTCAACACCAGCCCGATAGGAAGTGGAGTGCCCAAGAATTGGTACTTCCGTTCCAGGCGCTAAATCTCTGCCGGTAATTCGGTTACCGCCCCCAAACGGGGCGTAACCGAATTTCGCCCCCTTTGTGTCCTCGTCACAGCTTACTTGCCCACCTAGCTTTGTATTGTACTTGGATACATTACACTCGGTCCCTTCATCCAAGTCATTAATATAGATTGTAAATAGCTGAGGCCCAAGCACTGATCCTTGTGGCACCCCACTAGTTACAGCCTGCCAGCCAGAAAATGACTTGTTTATCCCGACTCTCTGTTTTCTGTTCGTTAACCAATCCTCTATCCATGCTAATACATTTACCCACAACCCCATGAGCCCTTATCTTGCGTAACAACCTTTTATGTGGTACCTTATCAAATGCCTTTTGGAAATCCAACTATACTACTTTCTCTGGTTCTCCTTTATCTACACTGCTAGTTACATCCTCAAATAAATTTAATAATTTTGTCAAACACAATTGCCCTTTCATAAAACTATGTTGACTCTGCCTAATCATATTATGATTTTCTAAGTGCCCTGTTATGATTTCATTAATAATGGTTTCCAGCATTTTCCCGATGACTGATGTCAGGCTAACTGGTCTGTTGTTCCCTTTTTTCTCTCTCCCTCCTTTCTTGAATAGCTGGGTTACATTTGCTACCTTCTAATCCACTGTGAATGTTCCAGAATCTTGGGAATTTTGGAATATCACAACTAATGCATCCACTATCTCTGCAGCCACCTCTTTCAGAACCTAGGATGTAGGCCATCAGGTCCAGGGGATTTGTCGGCTTTTACTCCCATTACTTTCTCAAATACTTTTTCTCTACTGAAATTAATTACTTTACGTTCCTCACTCTCATTAGCCCCTTGGTTCCCCACTACATTTGGAATGCTTTTTGTGTCTTCTACTCTGAAGAGACACAAAATATTTGTTTAAAGTCTCTGCCATTTCCTTATTCCCCAATATAATTTCTCCTGAATCAGGCTCTAAGGGACCGATGCTTACTTTTTCTACTCTCTTCCTTTTTAGATACTTGTCGAAGCTCTTACAATTTGTTTTTATATTTCTTGCTAGTTTACTCTCATATTCTATTTTCTCCCTTATCATCAATTTTTGGTCGTCCTTTGCTGGTTTCTAAAGCTCTCGCAATTCTTAAGGTTACTACTATTCTTCACAACATTACAAGCCTCTTCTTTTAATTTAATACTATCCTTAACTTCTTCAGTTAGCCATGGATGGATCACTTTTCCCATGGAGATTTTGGGCTTGATTTTATTAACGGATGCGGGTTGAGGGCGGGACCGTTGCTCGGCAGCTTTCGGACCCGCACCCGGCTGCCGCCTCCCAGCACTTCCGATTTTGACTTCATTGGCCTCGTTACGACCGACGTGCGGGTCCCTCCAGGCAATTGCTCGGAGGATGTCAGTTTCTCACATCTGATGACGCGTTGTTTGTTTGAAAATTTAAAGGGACCATGTCCCCTTTGCATACAAATGTCATTGGGATGGCTTGGTGCTTTATTATCTAGAAAGGAGAGGTTGACAGCATCTGTTTTGAGCAAAATTTAATGAATGATATTGCTGGTCATATTATTCCAGAAAGAGATTCATTATTTTTTGATATATGACTTTATTATCTGACTATGAAATGAAAAAGATGCCAGATGTGTTCCAATCATTTGCTTAGTAATATTAATGCTTTTTTTTCTTAAAGGTGCTGGGAGCTGCAGGAATGGCAGCCCCAAAAACTAAGACTGCAGCCAGGTTCAATGAGGGCTCTCTCCATGCTCTTGTTGAGGGACATCAGGAGCTCCTCTTCCCTGGAAACGGAAGGAGGAGGTGGTGACACTAAGCGCAAACCATCGTTTATTGGACAGATGATGCCTGAGGTTTGAGAATGTCGGACTTATATTCATTTCCACGTGCCAGCCATCTGTGGTTGAAGCGTTAACTTATGCTAATCTGGCATGGATGAGTGCATCCCTTGCCCGACGGCCATCAATGTGGATTGGCCACATCCGGCCCCGCAAGGCATCACTCCCCGTCCTCCTCCTCATCCTCTTCCTCGTCCTGTTCCTCGTCTTCTTCATCTTCCTCCAAGGAGGCTGTGTGCTGAGCCACTTGTTCATCCAGCAGCACTAAGCCGCGCTGCTCTTCCTCCGAATCTGATGACCAGGATGAGAGGATGTAAATGGTTCCCATCCCGTTGTTATAGATTTCAGTTGCGGCAAGAAGCTTGCAAGCATACACTCAAAGTGACCTGAAATTATTCCAATCAGTTCAAACAGCAGATGTGTGTCAGCTTGACCAGTCACAAGGTCATTAGATTTGCAAACTCTTATCCCAAACCTCCAACAACAAAGTTGTTGCATTTGAATGCCAGCCATGTTACAGGAGCGCTTTTAAAGTGCTCCACCAATAATGACTACAAATCATGTCCTCCACCAAATCGTCTCCTTGCAGCTGGACTGTTTCTGACAAGACGGGAAACAGGAGCCAGAGGCACGAAAATGGGAAACCTCGATCAAAATAGGATTATCAAGGCAGTTAACAGGCTCTTAACTGCCTTAACTACCTGTCCCACTGGTTGGAGTCGGGTCAGTTTGGGAGCGGCTGACCCGACACTCACGAAAATCGCGTGAGGCGGGCTGGGTGTCTGAAACCATTTTTTCTGATTTTCGCAGCTGACCCGCCTCCAAACCTGCCTCCTCAGGGCTATTCAAATCGAGACCTCTATTTCTCAAAAAGAATGTATATCTGTTGAGAATTTTGGAATATTCTTTAAATGTTTGCTACTGCTTATCTACTGTCATACATTTTAATCTAATTTCTCAATCTACCTTAGCCAACTCACCCCTCATACCTAAGTAATTGGCTTCATTGAAATTTAAGACTCTAGTTTCAGACTTAAGAATGCCACTCTCAAACTCAATGTGTAATTCTATCATATTATGATCACTCTTTCTTAAAGGATCCTTTACTATGAGATTACTAATTAACCCTGTCCCATTACACAATACAAGATCTAAAATAGTCTGTTCCCTCATTGGTTCGATGATTATATTGTTCTAGGAAACTGTCTCGAATGCATCCTATGAACTAGTGCTCCAGTCTACCCATGCCAATTTGATTTTCCCAGTCTATATGAAGATTAAAGTCCCCCATGATTATTGCATTACCTTTGTTACAAGTTCCTATTGTTTCTTGAATAATACTCTGTCCAATGGTATAGCTACAGTTAGGGGGCCTATAAATTACTTCCACCACTGTTTTTTGCCCCTTGTTATTTCTTTTCTCCACCCATACTGATTCTCCTTCCTGATCTTCCAAGCCAAGATCCTCTCTCACTACTGTCCTTATGTCATCCTTAATTATCAGGGCTACCCCACCCCTCCTTTTCCAGTATGCCTGTCTTTTTCAAATGTCAAGTGCACTGGAATATTTCATTCCTAACCTTGGTCACCTTGCAACCATGTTTCTGTAATGGCTATTAGATCATACCCTTTTATCTCTATTTGTGCAATTAATTCATCTATCTTGTTATGAATGCTTCATGCATTCAGGTAAAGAACCTTTAATTTTAACTTTTTATCAGTATTCCCTGCTTTCATCTTATTTGCTGATGCACTATTACCTTTAAACTCTCTGTCCCTTCCAGTCACACACTGTTTATCTTTACCCAATTCAACTGCACTGCTCTATTGCCTTGACCTTTCTCTTTAGATTACTAAATGTCCCCTCACCTGCCTCGTCCCCTCACTTTTTAGTTTAAAGCCCTATCTACAGCCCTAGTTATTCCATTCACCAGGCCATTCACCAGGAGGTTATACCTATCAGGAAAGGATGAACAGGCTGGGTCTCTTTTCTCTTGAAAAGAGAAGGCTGAGGGATGACCTAATAGAGGTCTTTCAAATTATGAAAGGTTCTGACAGACTAGGCACAGAGAATGTTTCCACTTGTGGGGAAGAGCAAAACTAGAGGCCATCAACATAAAATAGTCACCAGGAAATCAAATAGGGAATTCAGAAGAAACTTCTTTACCCAGAGAGTGGTAAGAATGTGGAACTCGCTACCACAGGGAGTAGTTGAGGCAAATAGTATAGATGGATTTAAGGGGAAGCTACATAAGCATATGAGGGAGAAGGAATAGAAGGTTATGCTGATAGAGTTAGATGAGGAATGATGGGAGGAGGCTCAAGTGGAGCATAAACGCCGGCATGGACTAGTTGGGCCGAATGGCCTGTTGCTATGCTGTATAGTCTATGCAATTCTATGTATAAGATATACCTCTATCCAACCAAATCTTGTTCAACATTCAGCTATCTTTCCTGCTAGGACCAGTCTAGTTTGTTTCTTTTCTAAACACTTGTGATCTGTAACCCAGGATTCCATGTACCAGAATATGCTGACATGTTCACTCCTTTCTTGGATTCTGTGTATATCCACTCCTGTTGATCCCTTGCCACATATCATCACAGGAGCTCACTTTGGAATCCATATTGGCTGTGTATGATGGTCGGTCTGTCCATTAGTTCCTGTAGCTTTTCATTCATTTTCAGCTATCTTCATACATTACAATAGAAATGTACATTTTCTAAATGTGTGCAATCAGGCAATTAGTCATCAATTAACTAACTAATATCAAGGAACTTCTCACAGATACCTCTCCCCCTACTGTTTTCGGCTGCTATCGCCCAACATTTTTTTAAAAAAAGGACATTGCTGACTAATCTAAAGTGTAAGTACTGAAGCATTGAACCTAGCTAAACGATTCCAAAATGCAATACAGGATGATAGAGGAGATGTACTGGTGTCTAGAAATTGCTGGATTTTTAACATTACGTTTAGGTTTGGTGTATTTTTATAAAGCAATAGATGCAGAGAAGCATTTCTAAGTATTTGAACTGCACATGCCATAACTGCTGCGGACTCATGTGGTTATATAAATTGGACCTAATGTGAACTGTTTCAATGCTTTGAGATTTTGGATGCCCCAATGAAAAACACTCCATTAAAAATTACTACGGAAATTATAGTTCATGTGCTTTGCAATAATTGTTGTTCCCTATTCACCTCCATGTCAAAACAGCATAAAGTACTCCTAGGTCGGGCAAGTCCATTGTGATATGGAGCTTGCATTACACAGCCCTGGAATAAGCATTGATGCCTCATTGCTCACAAACTTGATTATTCTCTGACAGATCAAAATCATTCCAGATTCACATTTTCTGCCTGACATTGAGATTTTGCATGTGCAGCTTTGCTTACAAATCCGGTTTGCATTGAACTTGTCTGCTAATTCCTCCAAATCACAGAGCTGAGATCTGGCATCATGATTTCAAAATCAGCTATATTGATCAATAAAAAAGGTACACAAGTGACATCTCAATGCAGAATATAAAAAATTATCAAGATCAAGTTTAATTTTGTTTTTAAATATATTTGTGGCAGAGTTATAACCTAACCTCAGAAAAGTATAGACATTGGCCCAGAATTTGTGGTCCTGATGACAGCGAACTGGCAGCGGTCGCCGTCATTTGAAACTGACCGCAACTTCAGGATTTAGCGCGTGTGCAGCCGAATGCGGAAATCCTGAAGTTGCAGTCTGTCATTCACTGCTCCTCCACAGGCTGCGCTGTGCGCTCCTCCCACCGCACATACCCTCCTCCCCCCACCAACCAACCCCCACAGAGCTGGCAATCAATGTATTCTCTCAAATCATGGAAACAGGCAAAAGCTTTGGCTAACTAACAGAAAGCAGAGAGTCGGGATAAATGGGTCATTTTCCGGTTGGCAAACAGTAACTAGTGGGGTGCCACAGGGATCGGTGCTGGGGCCTCAACTATTTACAATCTACATTAATGACTTGGATGAAGGGACCGAGTGTAATGTAGCCAAGTTTGCGGATGATACAAAGATGGGTGGGAAAGCAAGTTGTGCAGAGGACTCAAAGAACCTGCAAAGGGATATAGACAGGCTAAGTGAGTGGGCAAACATTTGGCAGATGGAGTATAATGTGGGAAAGTGCGAGGTTATACACTTTGGCAGGAAAAATAAAAAAGCAAATTATTATTTAAATGGAGAGAGATTACAAAATGCTACAGTTCAGAGGGACCTGGGGGTCCTTGTGCATGAAACACAAAAAGTTAGCATGCAGGTACAGCAAGTAATCAAAAAGGCAAATGGAATGTTGGCCTTTATTTCAAAGGGGTTGGAGTATAAAAGCAGGGAAGTCCTGCTACAACTGTACAGGGTATTGATGAGACCACACCTTGAGCACCGCATACAGTTTTGGTCTCCTTATTTAAGGAAAGATATACTTGCATTGGAGGTAATTCAGAGACGATTCACTAGGTTAATTCGAGAGATGAGGGGGTTGACTTATGAGGAAAGGTTGAGCAGGCTGGGCCTATACTCATTGGAATTTAGAAGAATGAGAGGTGATCTTATTGAAACATATAAGATACTGAGGGGGCATGACAAGATAGATGCAGAGAGGATGTTTCCCCTCGTGGGGAAATCTAGAACGCGGGGACACAGTTTTAGAATAAAGGGTCACCCTTTTAGAACTGAGATGAGGAGGAATTTCTTCTCTGAGGGTCGTAAATCTGTGGAATTCTCTGCCCCTGAGAGCTGTGGAGACTGGGTCATTAAATACATTTAAGGTGGAGATAGACAGATTTTTGCAAGATAAGGAAGTGAAGAGTTATGGGGAGCGGGCGGGGAAGTGGCTTTGAGCCCAAGATCAGCCATGATCTTATTGAATGGCGGAGCAGGCTCGAGGGGCCAAGTGGCCTATTCCTGCTCCTATTTCTTATGTTCGTATGTTCTTATGTTTCCGCGGTAATACCGCTGTTACATACCCCATTAAAAGTTATAACCTTTTTGGATTAGGTGTAACTGCGGTATAAACAGCAAACTGACTGTTAAACAAAGGTTATGGCCCTGAAATACTCATTTTAATTTTGGAGAGTCAAATTTATCCATTTTAATAAAAATAGAAATTTTTTAAAAACTTTACATTTTTTTTAATTTCAAGTTTGTTCTTCTTTACTTCAGGTTTGCATTTTCCCCAATGTGAGAGCCCCAGTCTTTGTTTTGCTCTCTAACATTTTTAATAAGTTAGAATCAAAGGAGCTTACTCACTTCCTGGTTTGCTGTCTGAGAATTCCGCGTTTTGATTGACTGCTTACATAGCTTGTTGACGTCAAAGCAGCTCTTCGCTGGGAATCCCCATTATCTTCCGTTGATTTCAATTATGTGTCGGAGAACCCGAAATTCTCGCCACAGAGATCGCGAGATCTTTGTGCAAAGGTTATTTTGGGGCCAGTGGCAAATGCCTTTGCTTCGCCGCTGACCGTAAATTCAAGGCCAACATTTTATTTATATGTTGCATTGTCAAGTTATCAATGATGTAAGTCACAGTTGAGTCCTACGATAGCAAAAATTGATGTTATTTGATGGCACTGAAAAAAAAATTCTCAATTTGTATTTCAAATATATTTCTGCTGTAAGTCCAGATCAATATAACGGAATTACTTCAAACACTACAGAAAGTCAAAAGGGATATCTATTTCCTCCCTAGTCCTGGCACAAAAGTTAACACAGTTCTTCACAATGGCACTAAAGCCATTGTAAGCCAGGTGGTGAGTAGTGTTTATTAGTTTCATGTGAATAGCACTAACGCAGTTACACCTTTTTGGGGCGGAGTTGGAAGGAAGAAGTGCTGCAAATGCAAGGTTGACATCAGTGGTTTGCTGTGAACACTTTAAAATTCTGTTCGCAACACTCCTCACACCAGATTAAGTGAAATTTCATTGTCCAAACCCATCCATTGCAATGAGACAGACATATTGCATCATATTTGATGGCAATTAAAATACAGTATATCTTCACATATCACCAAATAACATCAGTTCTGCTTGAGTGAGTCGAATACTATTTAACAGTCATACATCAGTAATGAAGTTAACTTCACTTATACTGCAGAGTGTTTCATTACTATTTCCCACACCATCTTACTTTGCACTTTGTTTGAGCATGATTACCAAGTAATCCTGTATTATCATCAAATTAGAGCCAGTTTCGTGTCTCACTAATAATGACAAAATGTTGGTGTGCTGCATAAAGATTCAGAACAAATGGGATGGATTTTCACAGGATTTTCTGCTTTGTTCCTCCTGGGGCTAACCAAGCGTGTATATTGGGAAATTCTGCCACCCCTCCCATGACTTTCTGATCATTAAAATTAACATTTAACAGCAGAATTTCTTAATAAGCACTGACAATCCTGAAGTGGAAAATCCAGGTCATGTTAGTTCAAAAAATACTGTTCAAACAACTTTCACCAGAACACTATGACCTGAATCAGTTCCTCCAGATTTTTCTCCACTTCTAGCTTCCAATCCCATACTTAGATTTTTAGGGATTGTTTTCCGCTTTTGTACTCCTGTCACAGAACAATGTATGCTGAAAGCACATATTTTTCTACCCATTCATTTTAATGGATGGAAAAATCAGGTGAACTGTGTAACATGTGCACGATCCTCCATGCCACATATTCCAATTTGCACTCTTTAACATGCGCTGTTCAGTGCCAGGAGTGCCAGTGCAGGAAATTACCCCTTTTGTGTTGTCTCTTGTCTATCAGTTAAGTTCTCAAATCAGATGGTGCTAGTATCAGTGTACGGCTTTACTCTCTGTATAAACTTTATCGATACACAAATAACTTTTGGAAGTTTCGATGTTATCAAAAATTTCAGACCTACATATTAATACTCTCAACATTACTGTACTTAAATTAATATCAAAATAAAGTTAATGAGGTGTGGTGGTTTTCAGTGTCTGTAGAACTTGAATTTTACATATCTCCCATCAGTGATCTTGGTGGTTTTATATTTTCCCTTAGATGATAGCATCTAGGATGTTCTATAATGAATTCTATGGCTGTGGGGTAATTTCTGGCAATTGCACTCCCAGCACTGAACAGCGCATGTTAAAGAGTAATGACTCTGTCATCTTTTTCTTCCTTCCCACTGGAAGTAGATGAAAGTTATGCCTGGCATTTGAGGAACTTAAAGTGTAAGAAATTCCAGATGTAAATGGGAGGTGATTTTAGGGTTGCGTACCAAATGGGCGTGATGTCAGTGTTGCACCCGCAGCTCCCTCCCGATATGGCATTCGGGAGGCCCGAACCACTTTCAGGTTCTGGCCTCGTTAACATTTTCTCGGTGATCTGCAATTGCCTGTTTTGGGCGGGATTGCTGGGCGCCCATTTATAGGCCTGGCTGAAAGTTGATTAAGGTGGGCAGCTAGTTGCATAAGGTCCCCAGAAGACTCAACTGCTGGATCCATTTATTCTATGATTAATCTATGCCAAGCTCAGTCCAACAGCTTTATTTGAAATCACAAGCTTTCGGAGCGCTGCTCCTTCGTCAGGTGAAGTCACTTCACCTGACGAAGGAGCAGCGCTCCGAAAGCTTGTGATTTCAAATAAAGCTGTTGGACTATAACCTGGTGTTGTGCGACTTCTCACATTTGTCCACCCCAGTCCAACACCGGCATCTCCACATTATGCCAAGCTCAATAGAGATATAAATGAAAATATTTGCAGATCCATACAGTAGCAAGGCCCCATCCCCCACGGACACCCTCCACTCAAGAACTTATTGTTTTTCCGACCCTAGGCTCTTTCACCAAGCTTTTAGTTACCTCTCCCAATATCTTGCTCTTTGGCACAATGTCTATTTTTTTCCTCCATACCTCTATGAAGCACTTAGGTGCATTTTTCGACATTAAAAAAGCTATTTAAATGCAAGTTGTTGTTCAGCCTTGAATTCCTTTTTGCCAGTAGCATTCTTCAACAGGTGACAAAGTTTTATTGGTTCTTTCTCCGTCACATTCTCAGATACATCTTTTCGGACAAGTAAGGCATAAAGCCTCGATGTCTGGTGGGAAGGCAGATAAGTCTGGCACCTACCACCTACCGTCACTTCTGCTGTTTTTTTTAAATTCAAAATAAGTCATTACCTTGTTGTTCTCCAAGTGGTCCTGCAGCATTTCCAGTTAGTGCAGTTGTTTTTGTCCCACGTCACATTGGTTTGCCATTCCTAGTAGGCTTCTGAATTCCCTTGGGTTGCAGGGAGCACTTATTGTTGATCATTATAAATTTTCTCCTTGGAGGCTCTGGTTGCGGCCGTGGAACGCCGACGGGCAGTGCTCTTCCGGACACTGGCAGGAGGCCATTGCCACAGGCCTTTAGGAGGATGTGGAGGGAGGTCACCCAGCACGTGTCGGCCAGCAGTGTGGTCCCCAGAACTCCCACCCAATGCTGGAAGAAATTCAATGACCTCACTCAGGTGGTCAGGGTGAGTAGATGCTTCAAAAACCTCTACATGCCACCATCTCAACCTCACTCTGTGCACACACTGTATAAGCCGCCACATCCCCAACACTCACCCACCAACTATGCCCACCTACTAAAAGTGACATGCACATCTCACGCCTTGCATACATTAACAGCCATTCAACTATGGTAGGCACATATGCCAAACACATGGCTGCACACTCACTCACACGCTTCCTTTTTCTTACAGACCAAGCTTGCTCACAACAGGAGGAAGCAGGTACAAACGGGAGGAGGTGAGGCGGACCTGCAACTCCTTGCCGCCCAGGTCGTGGGCGCTGTGGCCAGAGACATCGACCCCCTTGGGGACAACAACAGTATGTTCATCACCTCTCCCTCTTCTCTCATACCACTTCCCCCTCAGCCTTTCCCACTTTCCATCTAAGTATACTGTCTCCATTCCTTGCTCCCTTCCTGCCCCCCTCCCCTGACCTTAACCCCACTCTTGTGCCTTTAAGCTTTCAGATAATTAGCCACCACATGACCAGCCTGTGTCTCAACCTCCCAGTGGCAGCGACGAAGAAGAGGAGGAGGAAGAACAAGCCACAGCCTCACTGCCCGTGTCCCCCGAAGACGCTAGGTCAGATAATGCGGCAACGCGGTCGCTGGAGGTGAGCCTAGTACATGGGTCTGATGTGGGTGAAGACCTGGGACCCAGCGGGCTGCAGCAATGCCAAGGGGAAAATGAAGCTCGGGGGCCATCTCCCGGAGGGTGAGTTCTGCTGCACAGGATTCAGATGAGGACCTCGATATGAAGGTGTTGACCACACAGGGGATGAGCATGCACACCGAGCTTATGGGTGCAATGGCATGGGTGCCCGAGAGCATGGATGCACTGGCTAGGAGCGTGGAGGAGTCCGCCTCCAGCATTTCTCTCATCTCTGCACAAACCTTCGAGCCCATCCTTGGCACTTTGCGAAGGATGGTTGACTCACAGAGAGACCATGGGGACCCAGACCTCATGCCATGGGTGAGGTGGCAGCAGCTATTGCAGCACAGGCAGAAGCAATGCAACAGCTTAGTGCTGGAATGGTGTTAATTGTTGCTGGTATGCAATCTCAGACTGCTCTCATGCCGTCTCAGATTGATGCCACGCAAGCGCTGACTGTTGCCATTGTCGCTGGGTCGCACACAGTCCACCGGGGATCTCACGGTGCCGCAGCAGGCCAGCAATCTGTGTTTGAGCAGATTGCTCCGGATGCTGAGGTACTGCCCCAGGGGAGTGGCAGTGTGTTGGTGAGCAGGAAGGTGCTGTCCTCTCTCAGGATGACAGCATTCCTGCTCCCACCACTGCCACTCCGCCATTGCACTTATCACAGCCTGTAACCCAGCCAGCCCAGACTGCTGCCGCCTATGCTGAGGTGCTGCAGTCTGCAGCCGGGCCTTCCAGGCCCAGAACTGGTCGAGGGCATCCTGCAAGGCCATCGGCAGTCTCTGGCTCCCAGACTCAGCAGCCTTCCACCAGCCTTGCTGCAGCCACTGGGGCCACATAATGGAGGAGCAGTAGGGTTGGGAGGGGGGAACTCCAAAGGGGAGGGAAATCATTGAGGAAGTCGGAGTAAAGATTACTTTATTAGAAAATGGGGGTAGTGTGCGTTAATAAATTGATGTGTTTGTAGATATATTATTGTGTTTCTTTATGAATAGCTGTGTTTCATAAGAGAAAGTTGTGTTCGATAATAAATTGTTAATTTGACGTTGCACATTTTGTGATGTTTCTCATTTGGCCTTTGCCCGGTGATAGAGGCTGCGAGCTGGATGTAATTGTGCTGCGCAAATGCCATGTGATATATCATTTATTGGAAGTGGTGTCTAATAAGGCGCTCACAAACGGCCCTTGCAGAAGCAAGATTGAGTGGCTCCCTCCTCCGTTGGTGCTACTCCTCCTCCTCTTCATCCTACTCCTCCGCCTCCTCTCCCTGTTCTTCCTCCTGAGGTGGACCTGCAATCCCTGGTGGCAATGGCTGGGTCCTCAGAATAGCCAGGTTGTGCAGCATGCAGCACACAATGATGAAAAGGGAGACTCAGTCAGGGGAGTACTGCAGGGCTCCTCCAGAGCGATCAAGACAGCGGAACCATTGCTTTAGCACGCCAATAGTCTGTTCGATCAGGTTCCTGGTGGCGCTGTGGCTGTCATTGTATGTGTGCTGAGCAGGAGTGTTGGGGTTGCGGAGGGGTGTCATCAGCCAGGTGGCGAGTGGATAACCCTTGTCTCCAAGCAGCCAGCCATGAGCTTCATGCGGTGGGTGGAACAGTGCTGGGAAACCAGTCTCGCGCAGGATGAATGCATCATGGCTGCTGCCAGGATAGCAGGCATTGACGGCGCGAATACCTTGGGAGGGTAAGGTCTCCTGTTGAGATCCCTGTTGGCCCTCCTCCCTCTGGCCACATTTTGCAATCTTTCTCTCTACCTCCGCTGCCTCCGACGGTGATGCTGGAGGACGAGGTCCAGTGCCAGTACCGCCCCCATTAAATGATGGAAATGTTGCACTATCAAATGTAACCCAAATGAAAGTGATAAATTTTTCTCAGCCAGAATACTCCTTCAAGTTGAAAACAGTCAATTGGGTAAAAATGCCTGTCTGCTTGTGTCAAACTGACAAGGCAGCATTGTTCGCTGACAAAAAACCCCCAGAATTTGACTCCTTTATATAGCGCTCCTCCAGCGCTCATCTGACTGCAAACCGCCTCCTGTACCCATTGTTGCTAACGGCAGGCGTTCAGGCAGGACGTGAGAGTGAATTTCTGAGCCGGGGCGCTGCGCTCCCAGATGACGTCATGATCTCCGGGCGCAGGAGATCGTGGCGCTAGTGGTTACCGCTGCCGCAAACCTCCAGCTCAATCGCGCGGGCGTCGGTACTAGCGCCGCGCACGGTTGCAAAGCCGGTAGCGCCCTGTTGGCGCCCCCCGGAGACGCTAACCGGAGGCGCAAAGGCACTCAATTTCTCCCCCAAAATTCTTTAATGAAAACCAGGAAAGATGGGCATAAAATTCCTGCTGCACCTTTTTAAAACAGACAGAAATCCATACAGCTGCACTTGTGTCGATGGAAGAAGTGAGGGTAGTCAATAAATATGGTGGCTTGTTGTACCTCATTTAGTTTGTTAAATGTGTGTAATTAAACTCAGTTTTGAAATGAAATACAATTGCAATTCATGTTTTAAATATTATGTGTACAATCTGCTTGGGTAGAATGCATTGAAAATTGTATTTAAATTATTTTTCGGTTAGCCCTGGCCTGATTTGTTCTTGTATTTACTAATTTAAACCTTCAGATTTCCATCAGGAAGAGTTAACTGTACAGCAAGGCAGTGAATCAGAGCTTTTCAACAGTTCCCTGCTTCTCTGTCTAAAGTGCCCCTGAACCCAGCACTGTGCAGCTAATTAAAGTGAGCAGCACAGTTTATAAGCACAAGGGCAGTTGCTGGGCTGGGTGCTTATTCTTCAGTGAAGCCTGCACTCCTAGACATTCTTCTTCCACCAACAGCAACACTGAACCAATTATTAAAACAATTGTAACAAGATTAATGTTGAAAAAATCCACTACCAAAGAGTTTAGCTGATCCATTGTTGAATTTAGTACAACTACAATAGCAGCTGAGCTATTTGCTAGCATGTTGTTTTAATTTCTTCCAATGTAAAACTGCCACGTCTTTCTCTGAAAACTCAACAAGGTAATAATAAACAACAGGAGATTTTAAAAAATTACCAATTTCTCTCCTTTTTGGGTGAAACACAGGTTCTGGTACAGAAAAGGAAAAGAATGGTGGTTTCAACTCATGTCTGTGTTCCATCAGTTTTAAAGCCCATCTCTGCCATTGTTGCCATTAAAAAAACTACTTACATTGGTTACAAAACAAGAGCCTGTCTGCAATTAGATTTGTGCAACTGGATTCAGTTTTACTCTCTCCTTTATGTTGCTAATCTCATCAAAACTCATCACAGGAGTTTTATATCTTTTATTTAGACACACATAAACTTCAATAAAATTTTACAGTAAAATTTAATTACGCGCTGTGTACTCACCCGTAGACCCAATGAAAGTGCCGGTTTCGCGCATGCACTGCGCATGCACTGGAAACCGGAACTTCTGTTCCCCTGAAGGGAGGGGTTCAGAGGTTGAACGCGTGCTCCGGAGAGGCAGCGCGCACGCAGCGAACTTCGTTTTTTTTTCAGGTTTCTCCATGACGGTAAGTACGGAGAAGCTGCGCAGGAAAAAAGGAGGCGCAAGGCCTGCTTTTAACAAGGTAAGTGGTGAATTAAGTACAATTTAAACATTTTTTCAACAGGTTTATCTTTTTTACATACTTTAAAGAAAGGTAAGTTTATTTTTAGCACCGTTAAAAAGTGTAATTAATTTTTTCAAAAATTTAAATTTTTGTTTAAAGTAGTTAATTTATGCAATTTATAGTTATTTTAAAAATGTGATTTTTTTTGTATTTATTTGAAGTTTTAGTGAGGTTTTGGGGCCGATCTCTATTCATAGATTTGACAGGTCCTCCTGTCAAAATCTATGAATGAAGATTCCCTGATCTGATTGGCTCTCCATGGCCCACGTGATCCCAGGGTACGCTTCGAACTAACTGCGCCCCTGGGATACGCAAGCACTGCACACCGGCAGCTGCAGGAGGCCCAGGAGCCGAATTCCACGCGGGCCCGAAGCACAACGGCAGGCGCGCTAGGTAAGTACACGTGCGATTCTTGCACCCGCGGGAAGCCAGAGAGCCGAATTTCTGGCCCATTGTCTTTAAATGGAGTATTGAAAAATTCTACCTTTCCACTGTAATACTGAAACAAATTGTAAGTTTGTTCCAGATAAATCTTTGCGCATCTCTATGATCACCAGTTCACTGCTTAAATGCCTTATTGGTAAGCGTACAGGAGGCCAAACTATATTCAGCACATTAATGGAATTGACACTTTGTTGGCACAAAGACTGGTTTCAATCAGGCTGAAAAGATCTTTTTTCATAAGGCTTCATACTGATAGTATAGGTTATTTAGGTTTATATTGTTTTATAGTGGGAATATTACTTCAATAACAGTTTTATGCAGGCACAAATAACGTTTTAAAGAAGCAGATCCACTTGTCTGCAAAGAATTTAAACTGTATTCTCACTTTATCCCTCCACAGTTAGCTCTTATCCTACAATGGAAAGCTCAAAAATGAAAAGCCTACTTATAGTATGAATCACGTCAATTATTAATTTCCTATGTTATTCCTTGTGACTACCCCTTACACATTTTATGCAACATTGATATTTGTTAGTCAACATTTATAGCTTGTAAAGGATTACCTTATTTTTGGCTATTTGAAAACAAATAACTGGGATTCTTGAACAGTTTTACATAACTGTGACATTTTAAGATAACTGTGGCCATTCCTGGTGCAGAAAATATCTCCCAATGCCATTGGCTTACCTCACATCCAGCCAAAGGAACAATTGAAAACCATAAACAAATGTGCAACTGTGAAATATTTCTGACCTTTGAATGGCATCCAGGCCTATTATAGGACAATTACACGGAAATGACAACTCCACAAGGTGAACAAGACACAATTTAAAAAGTGTTGCATGACTAAAATTTCTGGATGAACAAAAAAAAACAAATTAACAACGCGTCATCGTATCATCTATCTCAAATGCTCTTAAGTGATCACCATACTCCCAATGTCTGTGCAGTTCACTAGCAAGTCTGTCTTTTAAGGCTTTAAAAGATTTATTGCTTAAGCTACCACCTTCTGACATTTCAGTTTTATGTCTGAGCCTGGCCAACTGCGGAGATGAATTAATTTAGATCATCACAGATTATAGTCAAATCCATGAGCGTGAATGCTGCCAGACAGCCAACAAGCCTCAAGAGGCCCAAATCCGCCCCACAATCATTCTTACTCTGCACTAAAACAGACACAATCCTGTTTTAAAATGTGCTTTGAGCCTCTTTTAAGATCAAACGTGAAAAATTAATAGATACATTAAGTTTTTAGTGCTAAAGCGTGCAGGCCAGCATCGGGGCTCTGCTAATGTTCTGTCAGCAGCATACACCACAGCGCAAATCTACTTTTCAAACAAAACAAACCCGCAGTTCAAAAGTTTAATATATGCGACAAGTCAACTATTGATTTTCAGTAAAGATTTTACAATTATAAACAATTTTTTCCAACCTCTTTATCCTCCGATAACACAATGCTTCTTCTAGGATTATATAAAAGAATATGTATTAGTGATTTTTAAAAAAATGAATGACAACAAGCCTTCTGAGAACTACATGAATAGAACATTGGCCCCGATATTAATGTAAAGGCGGCTTCAGAGCAGTGGATGGAACTCTGTGGGCGAAATCCAGAAGTAGATTCTTCGATTTCAGCTAGATTGAGGCAATAAATTTTGACTTCTGGGTTTCACGTCTCCAAATTGCGCGGTGAGTGTAATACGCGCCTGCATGACACGATCTCAGTTCTATTTAAGGGACAAAGTAGAAACGGAATTTGGAGAAGCCAGGAGGTGTTTGGGATGGATGCACAGAAAGCAAGGGCAACATCTAGATTTAATGAGGTTTTCCTTGAATTACTGCTGGGTGCAGTCAGGAGCAAGAGGGTCATACTTTTCCCTAGCAATGGGAGGAAGAAACCAAAAAGACATGGTTGGAGGTAGCTGAGGAGGTGAGCAGCAGGAGCATTGTGCCCCGGTCTTGGATCTTGGATGCAGTGCAGGAATCGTTTAATGATCTAACCAGGTCAGGAAAAGTGTGTACATTTGCTGATTCACCTAAATCCTGTGGTTTAAGCCCTACCCCCCCGCCACCTTTATCACTCTGTCTTACCAAGCGTACTACATCACGTCACTCCTCACACCCACTTATATCTCAGCACCACCCAGCCTTCACTTTCTATACACTTCTTCACCTCCCCATTTATCCATCCATCATTGCCATTCACCCCAATCCTTATGCAATGTGATGTATCTGTCTCAGTCACCCTCACCGAATACATTGCATCCATTGGGTGAATACGTGACCTTCAGTCACTCACTGGTCTGTTTTTTCGCCCATTGTAAGAGAAGAGTGCGCAAAAGGCAAGGAAGTGGGAGAGGACTGGAGATGGGCAGCTCACAGATGCAGAGGAGGATACCATGGAGATGAGTGGTACATTTGCATCAACACTCAATCAGATTGCAAGTCCTCTGTCTCTCCGATAGCTGGTGACAGAATTACAAATATCTCTGACACACATATGCTGACTTTATTTCATCAATGACTGAACTATGAGAAGATGGAGTATGGTGATTGTCAAGATCATGACTTTGCCATGACTAATTCATATCCCTTTCTTTTGTCTTCTAGGACCTTCACATGTACAGCAAGTGTCGCTGGCCATGCATGAGGACGATTCCTCAGGAGGGCCTTATTCCTTCTGATGGTGCATTGTCACAGGACATGCAGCCATGCACCAGCACAGATACTTGCACGTCGGTGGGTCCAGTTAGAGAGTTAGTTGGGTTTTCACCTGGTGATTCACAACCTACAAGTGAGCACGAGCAGACACTGGTGGAAGGGACAGCTGTGGAGAGTCCGCATCAGGAGACGCATTCCTTTCGAAGCTCTACTTAGCTGGATACAGATGCTGAAACCCGGAGGCCATCATTGAGAAGGAGAATGCTAGAGGTGCATGAGGAACTTAGCCAGGTACTGACAGACATGCCACGCACACTCTCCACAATAGCAGAGACAATGCCGGAGTCCAACTCGATCAATAGTGGATTGGTGGCTCAGGGAATTACGAGAATGTCTGCCATGGAGAGAGCGGCCACCTCCATGGAGCTTCAAGAATGGCTCGGAAATTAGTCCATGCAGGTCATTTGCATGACCGTGCAGACTTTGGATGCCAACATGTCTGCCGCCTTAACTAGGATGATGGATACCTTAGCCGTCACCTTACAACGCGTCACTGATCTTCACCAAGCTGGTCTTCAGCATAGTGGTAGGAGTGATGTGGCGCTGGTCCAGGAGAGGGATGATGCCAAAAGAGAACATGGAAATAGGAACTCCACTCAAAGGGCTCCTGCTTCTCACCCGTTGCCGCTCCCACTCCCCCATCTCCAGACAGTGCCCGATATGCTGCCTCATCTCCCAATGGCCAAATCTGCCTCTGCACAGGTGCAGGTGGAGCAGTCTTTGGCGGAGCCATCAGAGGCTCCGAAACCCAGAGGGCATAGACCAAAAGCATCTCATCAGTCAGGGAAGGGATCTGAGCAGCCTGCCCCTACTTCTACTGAAGCCACACTGGATGCACCACGTAGAAGCAGTAGGAAGTGCAAGAGAAAGCTACTGTAATTCACCAAGGGTATGCACATGGGTGTTTGACAAAATGTTATGTTGTTAAGTTTCCTTTTCTTATAACGACACATAAACTTTATTGCTTAGCATCACTTCCATGTCTTGACCATTAGTGCATCCAGAGTGTCAATTTACCCTTTCACTTGTTTCATGGTGAATGTCAATACATGACCAGACCCATTGGGTGGATGTGAAATGGGTGTATGCCTGGTTGAAGGACTGTTTAATGCAAAAGGAGGGGTTGGCCCTGGTGGTGGGAGCAGGCTGGAGGATTTCATCTGTGACGTTTTCTTGGGTGAGGCACCACTAGCTGAATCTTCAAGCTATTAGAGCATCCCTGACAGCAATGTACGTGGCTGGTCTGGCAATGGGTGTCCCATCTTCATATTCCTCCTCTTCAATGTTCTCCTCATCCAAAGATGCCTGATAAGCACTTTTATCCTCCTCCACCTGTAATCTTCGCTGCTGCGCAATGTTCTGCGGGACGCAACACACCAGCATTATTCTGGACTCCCTCGTTGGTGAGTACTGAAGGACGCCTCCAGACCTAACTAGGCACCTGAAGTGCATCTTCAACAACAATAACAACAACTTGTATTTATATAGCACCTTTAACATAGTAAAACGTCCCAAGGTGCTTCACAGGAGTGTTATAAAACAAAATTTGATAACGAGCCACACAAGGAGAAATTAGGACAGATGACCAAATGCTTGGTCAAAGAGGTAGATTTTAAGGAGCATCTTAAAAGAGGAAAGAGAAGTGGAGAGGTTTAGGCAGGGAATTCCAGAGCTTAGGGCCTGCACAGCTAAAGGCACGACCACCAATGGTTGAGCAATTACAATCAGGGAAGCTCAAGAGGCCAGAATTAGAGGAACGCGTATATTTCGGGGGGTTGTGGGGATGGAGGAGGTTAGAGACATTCCAATGGTTTGCTTGATGACACACCTGGTGGTCATGTGGCTCTCGTTGTAGTGCTCCTGCACCTCATTGGTGGGGTTCCTCATAGGTGTCATGAGCAAATTTTGAAGTCAGTCATTGTTTTCTATGAGCCAGCCTGCTTCCTGGAACAAAAAGGTTTGGGATGTTGGACTGCCGCAGTATGAAAGCATCATGACAGCTCCCAGAGAATCTGGCGCAGACCTTCATGAACCTCTTCTTGTGGTTGCACATCAGCTGCACATTGATGGAATAATATTCCTTGTGGTTGATGAAAACTCCTGGTTGCTATAGTGGTACTCAGACTGCCACGTGTGTGCAATCGGTGGCACCCTGTACCTGTGGGAAGCCAGTCAGAGAGGGGATTTGCAAGTGCCCGCTCATTCTGGCTATTGTCATCACAGGGGATGTATACTTAATTCCCAGCCCTGGCAAACAATCCATCTGTCACCTGTCGTATGCATTTATATGCAGCGGGCTGAGAGACCCTCATTATGTTTCTGGTAGTGCACTGGAAGGAACCAGAAGCAAAAACGATTGAGGGCGGTGGTGACCTTCACAGCCACTGGTAATGCGTGGCCGCCAGGTCCAGCAGATAGCACGTCTTCTTCTAGGAGGCTGCTGATATGTGACCACCCGACGTGACATCCTCAGCTTGCAGAAGCACTGCTCTTTCGCGAGGTTAAGGAAACTGAGCCTCTGTCTGTATGCGCCGTTACATGGGTAGTGCCTCTTGCGACCTCGGACTCTCTCCTGTTCACCTCTCTCCTGTGCTCCTGCTGATCCCACCACAGCACATCGTCGCTGCTATGGATGGTGATTATCTTCCTCAAAAACCTCTAAAGTGCCTCTCATCCTGTTGGAGTCTATTTGAAAGCCTCCAAAGTTCTCCAATACCTATATGTTGACAAGAACTCTCTGTTAACGTTTGCCAGAGAGAACTGGCAATGCAGCTGTAAGAACGGAGCCTTTATTGAGTACAGGCACTCTGAATTTGATAGACCCTCTGAAAGGGGACCCGAAACTTGCCTCCTTTTTACTAATCAGTTTCCCGAGGCCCGGGAAATACATGCTGGAGGCATTAATCCAAAGGAAAGTCAAATTCTCGTGAAAATGCCCTCTTTTGCATTGAATTATCACCTTAAAAGATGTCTTCATTTCCCACCCACCTGCTCTAATGGTCGCACCGACTCTGGCGAGCAGGCTGTTCGCACGCAGCCAAACACACCTCAGTGAAACCCTGAGGTTGGCGCGATGGGGCCAGGTTGCGGTCACGATTCTTTTTTCTCTGAATTTAACTACCCACCTAACCCAAATCACGCGTTCTTGCCTATTAAAATTCCCCCCATTGTTTTTAAAAGAAATGAATTAAACATTTTGGATATACATGAAGTAGTAATTCATTTTTTAAAGTAATATATTGAACAGTCATTGTTTTCGAAATGTTGCTGGGTTTCATGACAAATTGAGAAAATAAAAAATAGAATTATATTTGCAAAGAAAAGCTATAGTGCATTTTGTATATCAAATTGAGTGTCTCAATTCCACTCATTTCTTCTGTGAACTGGAAAGAGCGACATGAAGCACATTCAAGCATTCCTAACACTATTATATCCAGAAATTACTGTAATAACATGCAACTTTAGATCCACGGGCACAAACTAGATCACCATGAATGCAACATAAATATATAATAATACCACCATTTCCATCACGAAAGGAGTTACATTTCAGATGGAACAACAGTTTGTGTGTGTGGGGGAGGGGGGGTGGATTTGTACCAGTTTTCAAAATTATTAGACAAATTTCATAAAATACTGTATAAATTATCACAGGGAATGCACCCTCCATTTGTCAGTACTGATATTCCTCCCAAACAGGAAAATATGATGGATGTAGTAAATGAACCTGAATTTGAATTAATCAAACATTTACATATTTACCCAGCAAAGCTATATCCTGTAGCACAGCAACAAAGTGTGAACTATTTGACTGAAGCACACATAAAAAACCTATTAACATCCAACTTGTGCTGATAATCAAATTTAGCCTTGAATCTGAATAAATGTTAAACGTGTGACTCTCACAAGCTACATAACAGAGAGTGGCAAATTTATATCCTCATCACAGTCACTGGACTGAATTTGATCACAGGGAGGAAAGTTCTGAAAGACAAAATTGTTAAAAAATTGTATTTCCTTCTGTGACAGCGTGGGAATTATAATGTCATTTATCAACACTAAATAGACGATGCACCATTATTTGCGCTATGCCATTTAATTTACTGGTGCTTTGACTTTTACTTGATATTTTATATTTTTGCACACGTGTTTCATACTCACATAAGTAAGCTTTTGCACTATGCTGTGCACCATAATTGGTGCTTTATGGGCAATTATAATGCAATGAGTCAGTTTAATCCTTTGTAAAACCATACTTTCTACGGTGGTATTTAACACCATAGTAAATAAAAGTCCTTCAGCATACTTTCCCTCTTCAATTTTCTAAAATGGCCAAGTTTTTTCTTCCATTCAACATCATCAATGAAAGAGAAGATCAAGGTCTGAAAGGATCTCCAGGCTGCAAACTTACTTTCTTTTTACATTGACCTGAGACTCACTGTTATTGTAGATTTAGATTTAATATATAAAATGCTGCATGACCTGTCCTGAGAATTAAATGTGAATTTGGAGTCATATACTCACACAAATTTTGCATTTCCAGCACAGTGACGGTGACGGCACGCTTGAAAGAAATTAATACAAAAGCAAAATACTGCGGATGCTGGAAATCTGAAATAAAAACAGAAAATGCTGGAGATACTCAGCAGGTCAGGCAGCATCTGTGGAGAGAGAAACAGAGTTAACGTTTCAGGTCGATGACCCTTCGTCAGAACTGGAAAAAGCTGGAGATGTAACAGATTTTAAGCAAGTGTAGGGGCAGGGAAAGGGGGGAGGGGAGGAAAGAACAAAAGGGAAGGTCTCTGATAGGATGAAAGGCAGGAGAGATTAAGAGACATTAAGAGATGGTGCAAGGCAAAAGGAGATGGTAATGGGACAAGTTAAGAACCTAGAGCTGGCAGGTCTAGAACCAAGAGTAGCAGAATACAGAAATAATACCAGCATAACAAGCAGGCAAAACTAGATATAAGAACATAAGAAATAGGAGCAGGAGTAAGCCATATGGCCCTTTGAGCCTGCTCCACCATTCAATAAGATCATGGCTGATCTTCAACTACTTTCCCGCCTGATCCCTATATCCCTTGATTCCCTAAGAGTCCAAAAGTCTATCTATCTTAGCCTTGAATATATTCAACGACTGAGCATCCACCACCTTCTGGGGTAGAGATTTCCAATTCACAACCCTCCGAGTGAAGAAATTTCTTCTCATCTCAGTCCTAAATGGCCAACACCTTATCCTGAGTCTATTCCCCTAAGTTATAGACTCTCCAGCCAGGGGAAACTGCCTCTCAGCATCTACCCTGTCAAGCCCTCTCAGAATCTTATGCTTCAATGAGATCACCTCTCATTCTTCTAAACTCCACTCAATCTCTCCTCATAGGACAACCCTCTCATCCCAGGAATCAATCTAATGAACCTTCATTGCACCCCCTCTAAGGCAAGAATATCCTTTCTCAGGCACGGAGACCAAAACTGTGCACAGTACTCCAGGTGTGTTCTCACCAAAGACTTGTGCAATTGCAGCAAGACTTCCTTACTGTTGTACTCCAACCCCCTTGCAATAAAAGCCATGTCCCTGGAGATGGAGCACGCGGTGTCATGCTTGAGGCCTTCTGTGACCGGTGGGCACCGGAGGAACTGGAGTGATTCATCACCCCATGAAACAACATTTTAATTTGATTTGCTAAGTTTACTTTAAAAGTTTTTTAAGTTACAGTATTATTGGTTGTCTCCCTTTAAAAGGGGGCACTTGCTTCCTTTTTTATTGGTGATGGCACCAGCCATCAGTCATACAAATTAACCAACAAGATGTCGCAATAAAGGCCAACATGCCATTTGCCATCCTAATTGCTTGCTATACTTGCATGTTAACTTCTGTGTTTCATGTACAAGGATACCCAAATCCCTCTGAACACCAACATTTACCAGTTTCTCACCATTTAAAAAAATATTCTATTTTCCTATTCTTCCTACCAAAGTGAATAACCTCATATTTCCCCACATTATACTCCATCTGCCACCTTCTTGCCCATTCACTTACTATATATTGATAGTAATAATATTTAAAATATTTAAACATTACCATAGCACACAGATCTTGTCTGTAATGTTCAGGTAGCATATTGCCTGAGTCTTACTCTAGTAACAGAATTTTGAATGGTCAAAATTAAATAAATAACAAATTATAACTCTGTAATCATCACGTCCCAACTGCAACTATGTAAACTCATGGAAATCGATCAAATTTGAAACTCAATGGGCTGAATTTTCCATGGTGATAGCAGGCGAGATCGGTGGTGGGTCGGATGGGAAAGTTGCTTTTTTTGACAGCGGGTCATGAACCCGCTGTCATCTCGCTTCCACATGCCTTTCCCACAGGCGCATCTGTCATCGTGGAGCCGACCTGCAACGGCAGGGGACCCAATTGAAATCATTATGAGGTACTTTACAGGCACTTAAGAGCCTTTATCCCCCTACTTTTTAAATTTCCTTGCATGGCCATGGGATTCACGCAGCTCGGGAACCATGTCTGTCAACCTTAGGCTTGAGTTTTGTAGCCATTGCTCCAGCTGATTACTTGACAATATGGAAAACAAACCAAAATAGAAACATGTTGATTACATCAGCTAACAGATTGATGGAGATTCTGTTCTACTTGAAAAGCTACTGGTAAATGTTAATTCAGAAATTCCTGAAGGGATATAATTGCTACCCTCGATGGTGAGGGAAATACATTTTTCACTGCCCATTCTCGGCTGTTGTCTTCCAACTCAACAGTAATTGCAGTGAATTGATCTGCACTATAAAAAATGACATATACTATTTAAATAAATTTTTGTGTTGTTTCTGGTCAGGTTTTTCTCACAGTATACTGTGATTGTCTAGTTACACGTTAAATCAAGTCATCAACCGTAAAAATTTCATTCTCATCACTCATTCCACTGGTTCAATTTGCTTTCAGTCCCTGAATATGACTATTGGCCCAGATATTCCGATCCCTATGGGTGGGTACGCGCTGTGTACCCACCCGTAGGGAGCTCAGAAATGCTGGTTTCAGGCATGCGAAGCGCATGCGCCGAAAACCGGCATTTCTGATCTGTCAAGAATGGTCTTGACAGATCCGCCGACTGCCCTAGAGAAGGGCATCTGCGGGCGGATAGTTCTGCTTTTTGGAGACCCTCCGCCCACAGAAAACCCTTACAATTCTTACGCCTGGTAAAAGCAGGATAAGAGTTCAAAAAAAGTATAAATTTATTTTTAGCCCCGCAAAAAATTTTAACTATTTTTTTCCAAAAATTGCATTTTTGTTTAAAATGTTTAATTTATTGTAATTTCAAGTCATTTTAAAAATGTGATTTTTTTTTAATTTATTTAAAGTTTTACTATGTTTTGGGGGTGATCTCCATCCATATATTTGACAGGTCTTCCTGTCAAGTGTATGAAGGGAGATTCCCTTCATTAATTGGCTCCCCATGGCCCACATGATACCAGGGATGCTGCGAACTATATGCCCCTCTGGGATACGTGGGCCCTGCGCACTTGGAGTTTGGAGAGGCCCAGGATCAGAAGCATGTGTGTCCCAGGAGCCCTCAGGTAAGGGCGTAGATTTTTCCAGATCGCAGGCCTCCGCATGCGGGAGGCCTGCGATCGGAAAATACGGGCCAATGTAATTTTTCAGTCTGAGACTTTAGGGTGAATTTCTGTGGAGGTTCTCTCACTTGTTCATTGTTAACTTCAACGGAAGAGCTGCAGAAATCCCAGAAACACATTGTAAGCACCACTTACAATGTTTGTCAGGGATTCCGCAGCTTTTCCGCTGAACTTACATAAGATTGTAAATCCACCCCTTTACAATTACATTTAAAATCTGCTTAATTTTATGTATTACCTATACACACACATCTTTTATTTGTACCAGTTACTGATACAAAAGTCTTTGTGACTAAAGCAACAATAACTTCCCAATTAATGTACTTTTAAAATTATGTTCTTGATCGTATTTGTAGATGGAGTCATTTCACTTAATGATAATATCATTTAAATATTTCTTTGTCACTCATTTATAACTTTTATTATATTATTGGACAGTAAAGATTCAGCACCCACTATGTTAGATTAAACTTAAAATTTAACGTGGCCAGAGTCCCTTTAAGGATCCTGGCTTAAAACACATCATAAATGACATCACCGGACCCACTCCATCTAATTGGGCCGGGTAACGCGCTAGCCAGGCTTAATAGGCCCCATTAAGGCAAGTTCATTTTCTACAGCGGGATGGAGCCAGCAGCGGGGTCACAACCCGTCACGTACACCGCCCGCACCGGAATCGCCAAGGTAAGGAAAATTCCGGCCAGCAAAATCAATAAAAAGTTTCAAATCTTCAGCCACCTATTTTTCTCACTAAATAAAATTTCTAATATCCAAAATAAAGTTTGTATCATAATGAAGATGTTAAAAATGACATATTTCACTACAATGTGATTAACTTTACTGACTTTTTATGCATTAAAGTACCTTTTTTGGTCAGAAACCCCAACCTTCTGTCCAAAGACTGGAATTGGGCTTGATATTCTTCCCACAGCTGTGACTCAGTAGCTGGAGAGTTACCAACTAAACCTGTGACTGCAGTTCCCAAAATTCCACAGTCTGAGCATGTGCAGTATATCCCACAATACATCAGTATGATTTAGTGCAACTGGAAGGATGCATCCATCGTGCTGAAAAAGGACTTCTGAGTTCTTCCAAATGATTTGAAAACTACTACCAGAATGAAGTTTAAAACATTTTTCAGGTACTATTTCACATTTGTTATTAATGGCTTAATTCTTACCTAGAGAGTGACAAACAGTGACACAGACAAAGACAAAGAAAAAGGCTAGGAATTTGAGGCAGAACCTGGTTACCTGTAGAAGCAAAAGCATAAACTTACAGGCAGCTTGTATTGTGGCCCAGGGAGGGCCTTGGGGAACCTCTGTCAGAACAGCTAGGTGACATTCCAACATCAGCCAGCGGATTGGGATGGGTACCTTTGATGCGCTCTTGTGGACACATGGGGCCTGCCTTGGCCATGAAAATGAACTCATCCCTGGACTTTTGGAGCAGGTCTGCATCAGGTTCAGCAGGCAAGCAGGGGTTCCGCTTCACTGCACTTGCGCCAGTGGACTGGGCCCCCACAAATTTTGGGGCCATCGACCCTGTGCTGTATTTTGTTAAATTTTCTATTAATCATTGCTTTCAATTTCTACTTGCTTTTAGGAACAAAGGAACAGGAGTAGGCCGTTGAGTCCCTCGAGCCTGTTCCGCCATTCAATGAGATCATGGCTGATCTGCGACCTAACTCCATATACCTGCCTTTGGCCCATATCCCTTAATACGTTTGGTTAACAAAAAGCTATTGATCTCAGATTTATAGTTAACAATTGATCTAGCATCAATTGCTGTTTGCGGAAGAGAGTTCCAAACTTCTACCACCCTTTGTGTGTAGAAGTATTTCCTAATTTCACTCCTGAAAGGCCTGGCTCTAATTTTTAGACATTGCCCCCTAGTCCTAGAATCCCCAACCAGCAGAAATAATTTCTCTCTATCTACCCATCTTTCCCCATGCTATAAAATAATTTGAGTGAAATTCTAACCAATGTTGGACAAGATACATCTGAAAAGCAAGATAGTATAAACATAGGGCTGAATTTTACCAACCTCGGCGAGTCCATGGCGGGTCCCGGCCTCGCTGTTGGCTTCAGCCCGCTGTCCAAAATGATTTCTCTCTGATTGGGCTTGTTAAGCCCACCCAGTGCATTTGCTGGCCAATTGAAGGAAGCGGGTCTGATGATGTCATTTGAGGATGTGTTATCAGCTGGTTTCCTTAAAGGGGCCATGAGCAAATTTAGTTTGACAGTTTTGCTGTCCGTGTTCTACAGCATTGAGATGCTGCAAACACTGACAAGCACTGCACAAAGGCACAGGGCTGCACCCAGCCTCTCCCATGACTCCCTCCATATGCTTGTGGAGGGAGTCACAGCATGCAGGGAGGTTCTCTTCCCTTCCAATGGGCAGAAGAGACCACCCCAGGAGACCAATGCAGCCTGGTTGCACATTGCACAGGAGGACACAAGCAGGGATGTCGTCAGGAGGACCAGGCTGCAGTGGCGCAAACCTTTCAATGATCTCATTAGATCACAAAATGTTACTTCAAAGCCACACTCAACCTCATCCTGCTGTGTCACTCATCACATCCCCATCACTCTGCCTTCCCTACCCTACTCCTGCACATCCTTACTCACACCAACTTACCTTGCACCTTCACCCATCCCTCTCTATCTACATTATCACTTCCCCATCTCACTAGCCACCCCTCACACTCACCCTCATCCTAGTCCAATCATACCAACTAACAACAAAAAGGGTAGGCACCTGTGTGTTTTAGCCAATGTTCATGTGAAGTTACTGTTAATGTGCTGTCAAACATTGAAATCTTTATTTTAAACACTTTGTGTTCTTGGACAGATTTGTGTGCACCTTTGGAAGTGGCTTAGTGATTTGCAGTGAATGGTGAGACATAACGGTACCCCCGCAATGGTGATGAGTGTGAAAGGAATGGCTTGGGCATTGTAGGGATGCTTTATGGTGTTGGTGTGGGGTGGTACCAGCCTGGCGCATCATGTGGCAGCCAGGCTGTACAGTGTCAAGCGAAGTAAATCTGGCCATGGTGAGGCCATCCCTGGTGTCCCGGGCAGCAACGTGGTCAGGTGCTGATGCCCTCTGTCCTGTGCAGCATCAGTTGATTGCGGAGAGGGTTGGTGTTGTTGTTGGTACTGCTGGTGTGAAGGGATAATTACAAGTCCTAGCCCTTTCGGACTACCCCAGATCAGGCGTATTCCCCAGACATTCACCTTCAACTAAAGTTAGCAGTAGCCGAATCCTAGAGATGCTTAATTGGGTCTAAAGGTCAGACTGCCTCTCCCTAAAGGAAAGAAATGGCCTGAAGATGTTACCGTCCTCTGGATAGCACTTTTAATAAGTTTAACTAGACTGTAACCTTCCGGATATTATGAGGGTCTGGAAAACCCCCCAGAATTCTGCAACTCCTCTCTGAAGAGTGTACAGAAATTGAGTTTGCGAGGTTGATACAGAAATACTGCTTGAGATAATTCTAAAAATATATAGATTTATTTAAGAGCCGACATTCAGTTAACAGCTGATAAGTCAATCGCGACTTTAACCATTCAAAATACAAATAGCTTACATTTCTTATCAGAGATCCTTATTCTCAAATCTTAACTTTGTTACATTTCTACACTTCTACTTATTTCTTAATCCAGAATATCCACCAAAATCAAATATCTTGTTTACCCGAGACTCAGAGTTGAAAACTTACAGAGCGTGCCTGTGAAGTTGAGAAACGCTTGCCCTTCCAGCGACTTCTGACTCTCTATCTGAAAAGCTCTATTTTTATACCTTTTTTTAGTGGTATTTTCTTTGAAGTTTCCTGCTGATGTAAGCTAATTATCTTTAGTGATTCTTTATTGAATTCTTTTCTATTCTTACTGTCATTTCAGCTGCCAACTTTTAGAATTCTGTCTCTACCTTTAGGTGTTTCAATAACTTATCATTTTTATGGTTATTGTCAATTTATCTATTTGATGCTATTCTTAGGAAGTCTTTCTATTGAATTCTTAATATACTACTTGTAAACCAGATGTCTTGACTCGTGGTGTTTCATGTTCAATACAAACACAATGTAATTGCTTGGTATCATCTATTGATATTATATTTTCCAAGCCTTCCTATTTGTACCTTTTACAACTTGTAAATCAAAAACACTTCAACCAGGGTGTTTTTTGCATTTCTTAGCTATTTCAATTGGTTGCATATTTAATCCTGTTTCCTGTTTCTAGGTTTAACATAAAACTATTTTACGGAAGGTATTTCTTTTACTTGATGTCATTTTTTCAAAGGCACTTGGCTTTTTTAATGTTCTGTGCACCTGTTCGACCTGTTAGATTTTGACACTTTACTTGGGCATTGCTATTGTTTTGTTCCAAACTCTAGACATTCTGGAAGCACCAATGGTTTGCTTCAATAGGGGCTTTGTCTCTGTATTTACAAACCAATTCCCATTTCAAAGCTTGTTTTCACAGCTTTGTGTTAACAAACCATCTTATCTCAGAAGCCTGTATTGTGTTTGCAGCCTGTGTCGCCGAGGCTTTCCAGACTTTTAAACCCAGTATGTCATGTATTAATGTTATCAAAATCTGTTCATAGGATGATGTATTTCTTGGAATATGGCTTATTCCATTACAGGTGTACCTGTTGCTGCTGGTGTTGGGGCTGATCATGGTGGGATTCTGAGGACCAAGGTGAGATAATTTCAAGTGCACCAATACTGATGTAATAGATGGCACATGAACTTAAGATGACAGAAGCGATCTGTCAATGGTGAGAGAGGTTGTTCCAATGAGGCGACACTAGATAGAGAGTTTACTCAAAACACTTGCAATCTGCATAAAGCTCAATCTCTCTTCCAAATGCAGTAAGCAACAGCTTCTGAGCTTGGAAAGTGAACAATTGTGAGATGGGAGCTTTTATACCATATTTGCAGCTGTCAAGTAATGAGATGATTCCATGGTAATTCAACTCCCAACCTGCTACCTGACGTGATCTCCAAGCAGCGTAGACCCCATGGGCGACCTGGTAAACTCTGAAGGTGAGTTCAAAATACTTCTTAATGGGCTGTTAACAAGGTCATAATGACTTGAATTGCCTCCCCTGCTGCCACATGTCGGGTCTGTTCAGCGCTGACAGAGCTGACATCTGGGAAAGGCGCATGGCGGTGGGTTGACAGTGGGGTCCTGACCCACTGTCAAAAAAAAAGAAATTCCCACCTGACCCACCAACGATCATGCCCGCTGACCCCCCCAAAAAATTCCCCCCATAGTCTCCATAATACTACAGGAAGCTAAGACATTGCTAAACTAATTAATCAAAATATTATACAATGCTAAGGGCTTTGCGGCTTTTAGCCTTATAGTCTCCAATCATGAACACCAGCTGTTCTTTATAAATTAATACCAGGACTTTCCTCAACTCCTTTACCAGGATTTTCAGCATGATGTTGCAGTCCAAATATATCATTAAGATAGACTTATTCCTGACACAAAATGGTGTTCTTCCCTACAGTTGGGAGTACAGAAGTCAGTATGATAGCTCATATTTTACTAATGACTATCCTCTATGATTCATTGTAAAACTTCCAATCGGCAAAGTTCATTAATAAACTTTTAACATTATTCCTGTCTACACTATTTTTATATGTTTCATTCCTGCATAAAATAGCAGACACAGGAATATGGAAGAAGCATTTTTAGCTAATCATATGTGAACTTTGTCAATCAGAAGTTCTAAGCACTGACCATCAAGGTAGTTCTGTTCTCTGACATTAAGGTTTAAAATACTAAAGTTAGCTTATCTGGGGATTTCCCCCATTATGGATTTAAGTATTGTAGTTCTTCAAAGAGAATAAGCCTCATGAGAGACCCTCTGACTATTTTTCAGCAATGGTTGTTCCCGAAATGCAAGCACTTCTCAAAGGGAAAATGTTTCACAGTATACAATTTTTAGATAACTTTTAAAAGGCAAACTAATCCTTTGGGGTTCAGCTAACACTGTGCTGCCTATCCTATTTACCTCCAATGTTCATAATGTTCACCTTTCACTCAATAGTGAAGACTTCACTCTTTGAATCAGAAGAGAATTGATCAAAGTATCCATATCCATTGAGAGAAGGGAGAGGTTTCATACAATTTGTCTGGTTTTGCAAGGTCACCTGGAGATGATTGTCTAGAAATTCACATTTACAGAGAGCATGGCCCCGATATTTACGGGGAGGGTGCGGGTGAGGCCGAAAACAAACAAGCACCTGGCAAGGCCCCGAACTTAACGGCAAGACCTCATTAACACTTTTTAGTTCCAGTTACTGCCCGGCAGCTGGCCAAATTGACAGCCTAACCGGCAGCTGGGAGGGAACACCAGTGCTAGGAGGTCACAGCCGGGGACACTTAGGGACTGACCCCGGCAATCGCGAGGGGGGAGAGAGGCCACGATCAGGGCTTGGTGTTGGCGGGGTGGGGGGGCGCTTCAGTGGGGGAGAGAAGCTGGCGATCAGGAAGGAGCACAGAAGCTGTGATCGGGAGGGAGGGAGAGAGGTTGGCAATCGGGGGACCCTCTCCTGCCCATCGTGGGGGTGGGGGGTGGGGTTAATATCGAGGCCCATATAGGCCTCAAACTACCTTCATAACAACATTGAAGACACTTTCAAGTAGGAATCTATTGAAAAAATAGCTGGACCAGTTCTTGACTGGGGCAGAGCTGGCATCATATAGAAGGCACGTGTCTTTACAGATAACACTTGGTACATGTGATCTCCTGGACTAGTTTTGATTGCCTGAGGGGGTCGGAGAGGAATTTTCCAGGGTGTTTTTTCCCTTATTGGCCCTGGGTATTTCTTTTTTTCTTTGCCTCTCCAAGAGATTACATGGCTGTGGTGGGGGAGGAGAGGGGAGGAGAGAGTAGAGGTGGACGGGTGGAAATGTTTAGTGATGATGCTCCGGCCATCATGGAGCAGGCTTGATGGACCAGCTGGTCTTTTCCTGCCCGTCAATTTTGTATTTTCGTAGGTATTCTATTGAAAATATATAAGATAGTTACTGGTATCAAAAAAATGTGGAAAATTGCTTTAACGTTAACTCTGTTTCTCTCTCCACAAATGCTGTCTGACCTGCTGAGTTTTTCCAGCCTTTTCTGTTTTTATTTCAGATTTCGTACTAAACAGCGGATTAAGTAGCCAAGGTAATCACATGTTAGCGAGGTGCGAACAGCTATTGAACAGTTGAGTCTGCTGAAATAGTCAGAGTGTTTAATACGGTACAAATGGTGCCTTTGTCATTTACATCTATGGGAATGGCAAATGACTAATGTTAGCCCAGTATACACAGCTGGTTGCAATAACCACGCATGATGTAAATGGTGGGGACTGTATCGTGTTCAGGCAGAGCTCAGAAAGGTCACAAAATGGGTGCATGCACTGTTTGCAACCTCTAACTGTAACTGTAATCTGAGCATTTGATCAGCAGGCTCCTCGGAAAGCAGGGTAATCTTTTCATGTCCAAAAAGTTTGTGCCAGGCTGTCTGGACATGAATCTCAGGAACCCAGAGATTAGGAAAAATGTTGCGTGACTTGAGGACAGCTATTAATTTAATGTGAAAATTAAACTGCAAATGTTGCAAACTCTATTATGCACTGTAACCACATATTTGAATGTGACAGTTTAAGGCATTCCATACATATATATCAACATACATAGTCCTGTGCAATTGAGCATAGATGCCTTAAAGAAGGTGGAGACTTTTTTTTAAAAAAGGTAAAGTGTCATATTTGTATTTTTGCAAGCCACGACAATACATGAAATCAATGCAGCAAGAAGAGTGTGAGAAGTAGTGCCGAGTGCTCTGGCCTATGGGACTTTTCTGGTTCCCTCTGCAGCGTCACTACGAAGAGAGCATTTATGAGTGCATAAGCACATTTCACCAATTCACTATTGCCTTTGTAAGTAACAAGCTCAAAAGATGCATTATTTAGTGTGACAATATAGAAACATTGACATTACCTGCTTTGCAAATCAGGAGATAATGGCATGAAAGTGCATGTGGTCCCTAAGAGCTAGAATGCTTAGAACTTCCTGCATTCTGACAGAGGCTCTTTCAACATATGGACCATATGAAAAAGTCTCTTACTCAATCCCTATGGTACTTTAAAGGATGGAGGATGGTTGTCTGCTGTTTGTGAAGGAGCAGCACCAATCGTGACAGCAGCAACCCAGGACCTGGCACCCATCAAAGCAGGGTTACAGACATCTCTTATGGAGAGCTTCTGGTGAGCGACCATGCATCTTAGAGTTGGCCTACAACAGAGTCATAGGAATAGCCAAATGACACAATAGTCAATGTCAGCTCTGTGCCAACGATGGATCCTGCACATGGCTTCTAGGGGTACAGGACAGTCCTGCCACTGATGAAGGTACATTGGTGAATCTCGGAAACAACAACTCCTACCTCCTCAACTAAGGTATCATAACCAAAGAAATCATGAATACACAGAAGTGCACAACTGTCAGATGGTGGTAAGTACACTCGGAAAACTTATTGAAGAAATAATACATACACACTTGGGGACCAGATGCATATAATACTACATGCAGGAAATATATTTAGATACTACTATGCACAGACAATATCAATAAAAGCATATCTCTTTCAGCAGAAGCTGAATACTGTCACTTTATTGAAAGGAATAAAACTCAACTTTTTGTAAAGGGAAAAATTGTGCAGCTTTTAGGACGGAGAACAAAAAAGGGCCATATGTCTTCTTGTGCAAATGAGGTTAAACACAGTCACATCACTGACTTTCAGAGCACTGCTAAAAGAAGCAGCTGATGACACCCTCATGTACTCGGATCCCTGCCCATAGTGCCTGGTCTACTGCTGGTGGCTCTTCAGCACTTCTTCCTGTCTTTCTGCTGCTTATCATGCAAATCCAGTATGAGGCTTCTTTCAGCAGCAATGTTGTGCGACATGCAGAACCTTGTCACAATGTTTCCAGGTTTCAGGAGTAATTCTGGTGAAGCCTTACAAATAAGAGTCTTGCTGTCTTCATTTTTGACATATTACTTAACGTTGTGCAGTCCACCTCACCCAAACTGAATGAATGGCAATGCCACAGTTCAGGCTTGCATAGCAATAATATTACATTACAATACTTATTAATGTATAATTTTATGCAGGTAAATGCCTCTGAAAAATATATTGTGGAAGCAGATAATACTTTACTATGCTGAGGCTGGACATTTGGCCTGCAACAAAATTTTATGTTGCTTAATGTGCAGTAGCAGTTAAATTGGGCTAGGTCAGACCTTGGATTGGCAGTGGAAGTTGCATTTGACAATGCGGGGAAGGTTTTTGGAGGGAGTCTAGACTGATGGTGGGGATTGAAGAATAGGGATCAAGATGGAAATAACAAAGGGTACATCTCCAACTGATCGGTAAAAGCAATTCTCCTGATTGTTTTTCACTGAGATTTGGATGACTGATCTCTGTTTGAAATCTCACCCTAGTTGAAATATCACTTTCCAACTTTATTCTGCTACGAAGAAATCTCCAACTGTTTCTCTCAAACTGACTTAAGTAGTCTTGATATTAAAAATGCTGCAACTCTAGTGCCAACATATTTTATATTCCAAAACATGAAGTGTCTCTGATTCTAGTGCCTACCACCATGGTGCAGCTTCAGCAATGTCATTTGTGGCATAGCAGTCTGTTCACCCACAGATCGGTGGGCAGAGTGTCACGTGGGGTCTTGGAGCACTGACAGGCCAGGCCTGTCAATAGTTCATCCACACCCTCCCTGATGACTTCAAATATGCCTGAAAGTGGGGAGAGCTGTGCTGACCCCAGATCTATGGAAGTGCAGCAGCCTGAAGCAGGCCCATCTCGGAGCCATGCTCATAAAAGTGGAGAACCACCTCAATCCCAGCAACCTCTCTCAAACAACAACAACAACTTGTATTTATATAACGCCTTTAACGTAGTAAAACGTCCCAAGGCACTGCACAGGAATATTTTACGACAAAAAATTTGACACTGAGCCACAAAAGCTTGGTTAAAGAGATAGGTTTTAAGGAGCGTCTTAAAGAGAGGTAGCGAGGCGGAGAGGTTTAGGCAGGGAATTCCAGAGCTTACGGCCTAGGCAACAGAAGGCACGGCCACCAATGGTTGAGCGATTATAATCAGGGATGCTCAAAAGGGCAGAATTAGAGGAGCGCAGATATCTTGGGGGGGGGGGGGGGGGTGGTTTGGGGCTGAAGGAGATTGCAGAGAGAGGAAGGGGCGAGGCCATGGACGGATTTGAAAACAAGGATGAAAATTTTAAAATCAAGGCACTGCTTAACCGGGAGCCAATGTAGGTCAGCGAGCACAGGGGAGATGGGCGAACGGGACTTGGTGCAAGTTAGGACATGGGCAGCCGAGTTTTGGATGACCTCAAGTTTACGTAGGGTGAAATGTGGGAGGCCAGCCAGGAGTGCATTGGAATAGTTAAGTCTAGAAGTAACAAAGGCATGGATGAGGGTTTCAGCAGCGGATGAGCTGAGGCAAGGGTGGAGACGGGCGATGTTATGGAGGTGGTGTGGCGGATCGCCACCTAAACGGGCATAACCCGCTTTTCCGTCTGTGAACAATATATCGGTGAACCTTCCCTTTAAGGCACCTTACCTTTAAGACAGGAGTGGGCGGGGCTTCAGGGTTTTTTCAGAGAATTCTGGGAGCAGCTTTCTCAGCCATTTTGTGTGCCATGCAGTGAATTAAAGTTTCTTGTTTTCCACATATGGATTCAGCCTCCATTCGTGTTTCGCGGCAGCCTCAACATTGGTGACCCCGATGCTCAGAACTGCAATGGCGGACACGAACGCAGTTTTCGTGAAACTGCCGAAGTTTTGGGAAAAGCAGCCCGAAGCCTGGTTTCTCCAAGCTGAATCTTGCTTCCGGCTGCGAAATATCACCACAGATGGGACGAAGTACGACTATCTCGTCACATCACTCAGTAGCGCCGCAGTTTCGAAGGTTTGGACAACGCTGTAGAACCCACCAGAGGAAGGCAAGTATGCACATCTCAGGACAGCGCTCCTTAAAAAATTTACGGCCTCGGCATATCAGCGAAACTGCCACCTCCATGACCTTCCAGGCCTCGGTGATGCCTCACCGTCAGACCTCCTCTCCCACATGCTCTCCCTCACCGACGAGAGCCCACCCGGATCCCACTTCCGCACGCTGTTCATCCGCCAGCTCCCTCTCAGCATCCGCCCAGCGATCGTGGCGTCCGGCCTCACGAACCTGGAAGCCCTGGCCGATGAGGCCAACAAGCTGCTGTCCGCTCACTCCAGCCGCGACGTCACTCCGGACCTGGCAGCCAATGCCTGGGCGCGCCCCTCACCGGCCACCACGCGGCCACAAGGGCCTGCCACCAGGCCCACGGGGCCTTCACGCCCCACTAACCCGGGCCACTGTTACTACCACGCACGGTTCGGCGCCAGGGCACAACGGTGCACACCTCCCTGCTCTTTCAAGTCCGCCCCCGTACCAGCCCCCGCGATGGCTGTGGGCCACGCGGGCTTCCTGCTGTTCGTTACGGATGACAAAACCGGCCGCCGGTTCCTGTGCGACACTGGGGCTCAGCACAGCATCATCCCGGCCTCCTCCCTCGACATCCAAAAGGGCGAACGAGGACCGGCGCTGGCTGCTGCTAACGGCTCGGAAATCCGGACGTATGGCACCCGGACAGTCACCCTCGACCTCGCTGGTCGCCGCTACCGATGGGAGTTCATCACTGCCAAGATGCTCTCCCCTCTCATCGGCGCAGATTTCCTGTGCGCCCACAGCCTACTGGTAGACATCCCCCGTCACCGCCTCGTGGACATGAACACCATGTCCCCCATCCTGGGCGCCATGGCCCCCCGTCAACCCGCCGACATGGCGTCACAGTGCCACGCCCGGGCCACGGATGACTACTCAGCACTCCTGGCTGAATTCCCAGCCCTTACCAATCCGACCTTCTCCGCAGAGGCCGCCAAACACGGGGTGGAACACTTCATCCCCACCACAGGCCCCCCAGTGTACGCCCACGCCCGCAGGCTGGACCCGGCCAAACTGGAGATCGCGCGGACCGAGTTTGCCACCATGGAACAGCTCGGCATTATCCACCGCTCCAACAGTCCCTGGGCCACCCCACTCCACATCGCCCCCAAACCAGGCGGAGGTTGGCACCCCTGCGGGGATTACCGCCACCTCAATGACGCCACCACCCCTGATCGGTACCCCGTGCCGCACATTCAGGACTTCTCGGCTAGACTGGCCGGCCGCTCAGTCTTTTCCAAGGTCGACCTGGTGCGCGGCTACCACCAAGTCCCCGTCCACCCCGCGGACGTCCCCAAGACGGCCGTAATCACCCCCTTCGGCCTGTTCGAGTTCCTGCGGATGCCCTTCGGCCTCAAAAACGCGGCCCAGGCATTCCAACGGCTCATGGACTCGGTCCTTCGGGACCTGAAGTTCCTGTTCGTCTACCTGGACGACATCCTGGTAGCCAGTTCCTCCAAGCAGGAACACCTCGAACACCTCCGCATCCTGTTCGGGCGCCTCAGCGACCACGGGCTCATCCTCAGCCCAGCCAAATGCCAGTTCGGCCTGGACAAGATCGACTTCCTCGGCCACCACATCACCCATGCTGGGGCCATTCCCCTGCCCACCAAGGTGCAGGCCGTCCAACAATTTCCCCGCCCCACCACCATTAAAGGCCTCCAGGAGTTCCTCGGGATGGTGAACTTCTATAACCGCTTCATCCCCAAAGCGGCGTCCCTCATGAGGCCCCTGTATGAAACCCTCCGGGGCAGGAGCGGCAAGATGGCAGTCGAATGGATGGCAGACGCGTCAGCCGCCTTCGACTCCACCAAGACCGCGCTCGCCAACACCACCCTGCTCGCGCACCCACGGCCCAATGCCAGGGTAGCGCTCACCACGGACGCCTCCGACCACGCGGTTGGCGCCGTGTTTGAGCAGTGGCAAAGACAACTGACCCCTGGTCCACCAGGCAGCAGCGCCAGCTCGCGGCAGTGTCCGAGTTCACCACGGACATCCAACACGTCTCCGGCCGAGACAATGTGGTAGCCGACTGCCTCTCCCGCCCCGCCATCCATGCCGCACACCTAGCTGTCGACTACGCTCAACTGGCAGCAGACCAGATCACCGACCCTGATCTGCTCTCCGCACCCACCAACCTACCAGGGCTACGCCTGGCCGACGTCGCCTGTGGCCCGACCGCAGTCACGGTCAAGTGCGACATATCCCTATGTCAACCTCGGCCCATCGTCCCAGCGTCCTGGCGCCGCCGGGTATTCGATATTCTCCACAACCTCTCCCACCCCGGCGCCCGTGCATCCATCAAATTGGTAGCCAACCGCTTCGTCTGGCGCAGCCTTCACAAGGATGTGCGTACTTGGGCCAACTCCTGCCTAGCCTGCCAACGGGCCAAGGTACAGCAACACACGAAAGCACCCCTCGAGGAGTTTACCGTCCCCTCGCGGAGATTCGACCACATCCACGTGGACATCGTCGGGCCCCTGCCGCTGTCGCAAGGCCACACGCACTTGCTGACCATCGTTGACCGCACCACACGCTGGCCTGAGGCAATTCCACTGACCTCTACCACCACCGCCGACATCGCCAGAGCCTTCGTCAGCACCTGGGTCGCACGGTTCGGCATCCCCTCCGACATGACGTCGGACAGAGGTCTGCAATTTACCTCTGAACTCTGGACCGCCATTGCACGCAATCTCGGGGTGACCATTCACCGCACCACAGCATACCACCCCCAAGCCAATGGACTGTGTGAGCGGTTCCACAGATCCTTGAAGGCATCTCTTCGAGCCAGCCTCCAAGACGGCGCCTGGACCGACCGACTTCCGTGGGTCCTCCTCGGCCTGCACACCGCAGTTAAAGAAGACCTCCACGCATCGGCAGCAGAGCTCGTGTACGGTCAGCCGCTGCGCGTACCCGGCGAGTTACTGCCCACCGCCATGACACCCTGGTCAGCCGACCAGCAACACCACGACTTCGCCTCACCGGCGCTGCAGTTCGCCCCGGTGCCCATTGCTCAACACAGGCGAATCCACCTCACACGTCCCACTAAGCCTGCACCAGGCACGGTTTGTTTTCGTCCGGCACAACGCCCACCGCGGACCCCTTCAACCCCCGTACGACGGGCCCTACAAGGTGCTACAGGCTGGGGACAAATTTTTCACCCTGCAAGTGGGCGACAGGACCGAAAAAGTGTCGGTTGACCGACTCAAGCCAGCACACTCGGAGCCCGGTGAGCAGGTCCCTGTAGCTCGTCCACCTCCACGCGGCCGACCTGCCCTCAAGCCGGTTCACCCGGCTGCTCCACGCCCGGCCGTTCCACGTCCACCGGCGTCCGACAAGAGCCGCTCCAGCCGGCCCATCAGACCGCCGCACCGTCTCGTCCACACCTCCTAAGCGGATTCTGGGGGGAGCTGTGTGGCGGATCGCCACCTAAACGGGCATAACCCACTTTTCCGTCTGTGGACAATATATCAGTGAACCTTCCCTTTAAGGCACCTTACCTTTAAGACAGGAGTGGGTGGGTCTTCAGGGTTTTTCCAGAGAATTCTGGGAGCAGCTTTCTCAGCCATTTTGTGTGCCATGCAGTGAATTAAAGTTTCTTGTTTTCCACATATGGATTCAGCCTCCATTCGTGTTTCGCGGCAGCCTCAACAGTGGAAATGGGTGGTCTTTGTTAGCTGCCAATGTCTTCACAGGCTCCAGCTGTTGGGGTTGCAACGAAAAGAAACACCGGATTTGGTAATTGCGCACAAGACAAGTTGTTGCCCAAGCATCCTTTGTCAAAAAGCTGATGTGAGCTGCTGGTCTATGCAGCTTTTCATGTCCACGATCGCGTAATTGAATAAGGTGGAAAGTGAAGGCAGAAAAAAATGGTGTACAAAACCCTGGCTTGGAGCATGCCTCATGCTTCTTGATTTTCTGCTTCCTTATTCAAGTCCCATCTCCTGGATTTCAAGGGCCTGCTTCTCAAAAAGATCAGAGGATGCAGTGTGGCCAAACCGCCTCTTGAAATCATTGTCTCCCTCTTGTTTCTCTGCACAAAGCCTTGCACCAAGTTGGAGCTGGACTCCTCCATGCTCCACGACATTGTGTGCAAGATTCCTGTAGGTTGTCCAGTACTCTAAGCATTTCATGGTGTATGCCTTCTTTGATGTCCTAGCTCATTGAAGTCTGCAACTGAGTCCTCTGTAGCAGAACTTGTATGTGAGCTCGTCCTCCGGTGAGCCGGCACCTGCAGCGTTCTATCCCCAGGCCCTAGCTCCTGTGCGCTTGTGTTCGGTGAGTCACCACATACAAGTCCCTTATCTAATGTAACATCTAAAGTTCACATGGTGTTAGTATCTGAGCTAGTAGTTTTGAGAGTGAGATGATGTGATGGTGCCACTCCAGAAGCTTGAGCACAAAATCTAGGCTGACACTCCAATGTAGCACTGAGGGAATGCTCCACTGTCAGAGGTGCTGTCTTTCAGATGAGATGTTAAACTGAGGCCCCGTCTGCTCTCTCAGAAAAAAAAACCCCATGGCACAATATTGAAGAAGAGCAGGGGAGTTATCCCCGGTGTCCTGGCCAATGTTTATCCATCAATCAACATAACAAAAACAGATTATCTGGTCATTATCACATTGCTATTTGTGGGAGCTTGTTGTGCACAAATTGGCTGCCACGTTTCCCACATTACAACAGTCACTACACTTCAAAAGTATTTCATTGGCTGTAAAGCACTTTGAGATGTCCTGACTCCTGAGATCGTGAAAAGCGCTATATAAATGCAAGTCTTTCTGTCTTTCTGTAATACTGTACTCATCTTCCTCCACTGGCTGAGGGGCATTGATGCTCTCGGGAGCTGCAATGAAAGAAAGGGACAAAGATTAGGTTGTGGTGTGAGGGAGAGCAGAGAGAAAAATGTGGGTGTTGAAAGTAACTGCAGCTCATCATGTAGGGTGTGTAAGGTGAGGGAGAAGTCAGAAGAGGCAAAGACAGGATTAGGTATAAAGAAACCCTGCTTGGTGTCTCCTTCAGCATTGTCAGTGGCCATGGCCTCTGCTCTGCCCCTTTCCATAATTGCCAGGATGCTCTCTTCAAGGGAGAAGATGGTGTATAGTTGCGCTCTTCCGCCTTCGGTGGCAGCCTGTTGCCTGGCGTTATTTGCCACCTACTCCTGAAAGAGTTTGTAAGATGTTTGGGGAATGTGACTCTCGTGATTGAATAGCTGACAGTATGTGTGAGATGTGAGTTGTGGGTAATTGAAGTTTGTAATAGTGCTGAGTGTGTGAGGATGAGGTAAAGCATATTTAGTGAAGTGTGCTGCACTGATTGCAGCAGGCTGCAGGGTGGTGGGGAGGGGAGTGTTGTGAATACTGAGAGTGTTGCAATCAATGAGGCTGTGAGTGGTGTAGCTGCAATGAGAAAGTATTTCAACAGTGTTCTTACCTTAACAACTCAAGTCAAATCATTGGACTTTTTCCTGCATTGCCTCCATGTTCTTGGAGCAATGCTCCTGGCATTGACATTGTGAGCAATCTCCTCCCACTGCCTCCTCATCATATACCTAAAGGCCCCTTGGGGGATAAAGTATGTCCCTCCTCCTGTCTACTTCCTGCACCAAGGCCTCAGTGCAGCATGAGTAAACCTTGGTGCTCGCTCACCCTCCTTTACAAGTACTTGCAGAACAGGTCTTGCAGCCAGAATGCACATCCCCTTTAAGAGGTACTGACTGCCTTTTTAAATAGTGAAACGGCCTCCTGATATTGCCCCCACCCCCTCCTCGAGAGGTGTGCAGGTAGCACTGGCTACACTCATAAATAGTGATAATAAGCTGGCAGCATAGATTTTATGCGGTGCCTGCATGGGTCTCAACTGGCATGGGCAATCTATACATCGACGCAACCCTTTCCCCCACTGCCCACCCCCCACCCCGGCCCCCGCATCATTTGAATGCACAATTGAATTTCTAGGCCATACAGTGTTAATATGGATGTACTAATCAACTTCCTTAGTTCCAGCCACAATTCTTTTATTTATGCCCAATCCAGACTTGACAGGAACTTTGAGAACTGTGGGATGCTGGGTAAGCACAACCTCTTTTAAATTGTTCTTTCTTTGTGCCATTTAGGTATCTTTTAGCAATGTTTCATTTTCCTGTATGGGTGACAGTAGCTATTGTCTGAAATACTGTTTCATAACTCATGTGCCAAATGCCCAAATCTGAGGACAAAAGCAATATAATAAGACACACCAAACTACTTTCAAGGTTATTTGAAAAAATGCGAGTGGCTTATTAAAATTATATTCTATTGTTTGGATTCCACTGTGGAGTCATTCATTTTATAGCCTGAAGAATGCTGATCAATTCTTTGTGGTATATGTCAAGAGCCTGCTATAGTATAGTCACAGGTGACAATGACAGATGATGGGCAGATGTACATCACCAAAACAAGGAGCAAGAGGCAGACCTTGTTACTATCTAGGCTACCTCTGAGTAGTCTCTTTTTTTTAAAGGCGTTTGATTCACACTAGGCATGGACACATGGTTTATTGATGATATTCACAAGGACATGTAACTACCACCTAATTGGTTTGGCAGATATCAAAATCCTTCATAATTTAACTGTACTAATGATACGCACTATGCTTGCATACTAAAACCACACTTACCTTACGTAACTAACTGTATTAAGGTACAATACACTTTAGGAACTCTAAGTATTTTTGATGTGATGACCATGAGCAGTCAGAGGAATCAGTTCACAAGTCCCGATGAGGTCATTGCTTGTGAGATAATTGACATTAACCTCATAAGCATTGCACGTGCTGAGTTTGTATTAGTGTATCGATAAATAAAAATTATTAATCAGATGTCTCTCTTTCTCATGAGTCCACGAGCCTGTATTAAAGTGAAGGGTAAGGATTATCTTAAACCCAACATTATGCATCCTCAGATATATGTATACTGCCAGAAAACAACCTTCCTCAGCTCTGGTGCTGTTAAGGGTTACTACCAATTAAAAGCTATACAAAGCCCAACATTGCAATTTTCATGTATCATGGGTATTCTGGAGTGAATTTAAAGTAGTTATTACACAATCTTTGATTTTAGATGATCTTCATAACTTCTTAATCTTTTTACTGTCCTCAAAGTTAATGTAATTATAATGCTGGTTCTGTTAGAGTCTCGAATCTTAAGCACTTAGGAGTAAATTCTGCTGAAGAGTAGGTTTTCTATTACTTTAACATGATTAATTTTTATAGTACTAAACTCCTGTTAAGAACTATCTCTGCATTGTAAATATGTTTTCTCAGCTGCTGCGCACGTCAGTAACCTAACATAGCCTTGTACCTTTTAATCTGGAGTCTGTTCCATTAATTATACATTAACAAGCCACAATCGCTGAACAAAAGCTTCCAAATGTGTAAATAGGCTGGTCATGCAGACTGAAAATGGATGATGCATCATTTCACTTTAATAATAGCATAAATTGTTACTTTTTCCAAATTAGGTCTCTGTGAGCTGTCAAATGAAGTTTACTTTACATTTTAAAAATTATTTTTGTGCATGTTGCAGGATGCTGTATTGAAAAACACATGACCCAAAGGCAATTTATCTTATTCTACCAAATTTTGGTTTAATTATCAACAAAGAAAAGACAACTATATAATAAACTGCAATATTAGATAATAGCATGTTTATATTTTGGAAAGCTCCACCTGCTTTTAAGTTCGCCAGTATGCTATTCGCATTGGATTCCAGTTATTGTTACTTCCATTTGCAGAATAAAAAGGCAACAGTAACAACATTTAATTTTAACATGATTTTTCTCAGAAGTCATTTTCTAATATGATTACTTTTATTTTAATCAAACATTTTGCAGTGACAAATATTATAATTTGTGATGATTTTGTTTGTGTTAGCCATTCAAGGGAGCTATAACTACATGCATTTAACTAAGAGCAGGGGAGTTTTCCCCGATGTCCTGGCCACTATTTATCCCTCAACCAACATAACAAAAACAGATTATCTGGTCATTATCACATTGCTGTTTGTGGGACCTTGCTGTGCGTAAATTGGCTGCCGTGTTTCCCACATTACAACAGTGACTCCACTTCAAAAGTACTTAATTGACTGTAAAGCGCTTTGAGACGTCTGGTGGTCATGAAAGGCGCTATATAAATGCAAGTCTTTCTTCTTTCTTTCTTAATGTGGCAAGAAAATGACTGAACAATATGAAGCAGCTCTGTCTTGTTTTGGTCTGGTAGCTGTCCCTTTATTGATGAGATTTTAAGCAACCACAGTATATATGTTGCAAAAGTTTCTGTTATAGTTTCCCTTAACATACTTGAGAGAAAGTTTAATGCGTAATTTACAAACTTTGTGATTGGTTCAGTTATGAAGGTGCATGCTTTCTTCACCAGGGCTCCACAATGCAATTCCTTCCTAGTGGAACCAGAGAAACCAAAGGTCAAGCTATTTAGTTCTACAGACTAGCAGTCTTCCCATAAGTGCAGGGAGTGATTAACGGATCTCATGCCACTCAAAGCTCCCGATGAAAATCCCCTCTATTTTATGAACAGATAAGGTGTCCCTACCATCAGTGTGGAGCTAGTGAAATATACTAATTACCTGATCCTACATATCAATGCCAAATTACCAGGAAGTAGTGTGTCTTTGATGTAGGGAAAGATTTGAATACATTTTTTCTGTGTTTATATTGTGAATTCTGGGAGATTCTCTCACAGCTACCCTACCTGAAGAAGGAGCGACAGCTCCGAAAGCTTGTAATTTTAAATACATCTGTTGGACTATAACCTGGTGTTGTGCGACTTCTCATTTTTGTCCACCCCAGTCCAACGCCGGCATCTCCACAAAATTACCAGGAAGCTGCCATGACTTTCATCGTGTGACAATCCACTATTCTAACCCTCATGACTCAAGACCATGTATCGGGGATAATTGGTAACCATGACTACCTTCCACTCATGGCTGATGACTCTAGTGAGGCTTCTGAAGAGAGGACCATGCAACCACAAGAAGTGTCATAGAACAGACTATAGTCATTCTGAAGCCTCATTTTAGGTGCTTGGATAAATCTAGTCGAGCACTGCAGTACAGCTCAGCCAGAATGATTGTAAAATGCTGCATGCTTCAAAACATTGCCATGAAGAAAGGCTTGCTGTTTCCAGGATTACATAGGATATACAGCACAGAAACAGACCATTCGGCCCAACCAGTCCATGCCGGCGTTTATGCTCCACGCAAGCCTCCTCCCATCCTTCCTCATCTAACTCTATCAGCATAACTTGAAGTGTCATAACCTACAAGGCTACAGACCAAGAGCTGGAAAGTGGGAATAGGCTGGACAGCTCTTTTTCGGCTGGCAGACACATGGACCAAATGGCCTCCTTCTGTGCTGTAAACATCTATGATTCTATAACCGTCTATTCCCTTCTCCCTCATGTGCTTATCTAACTTCCCCTTAAATGCATCTATACTATTTGCCTCAACTACTCCCTATGGTAGCGAGTTCCACATTCTCTCCACTCTCTGGGTAAAGATGTTTCTTCTGAATTCCCTATTTGATTTCTTGGTGACTATCTATTATTGATGGCCTCCAATTTTGCTCTTTCCCACATGGGGAAACATTCTCTGTGTCTAATCTATCAAAACATTTCATAATTTTAAAGACCTCTATTAGATCTCAACTCTACTTTCCCACCTGATCCCCATATCCCTTGATTCCCCTAGAGTCCAAAAATGTATCTATCTCAGCCTTTAATATACTCAACAATTCAGCATCCACAGCCCTTTGAGGTAGAGGATTCCAAAGATTCACAACCCTCTGAGTGAAGAAATTCCTCCTCATCTCAGTCTTAAATAGCCGACCCCTTAAACTGAGGCTATGCCCCCTAGTTCTAGACTCTCCAGCCAAGGGAAACAACCTCTCAGCATCTACCCTGTCAATCCCCCTCAGAATCTGACGAGTATATTCAAGGCTGAGATAGATTTTTGGACTCTAGGGGAATCAAGGGATATGGAGATCGGGTGGGTAAGTGGAGTTGAGGTCAATGATCAGCCATGATCTTATTGAATGGCAGAGCAGGCTTGAGGGGCCGGATGGCCTACTCCTGCTCCTATTTCTTATGTTCTTATGTTCTTAGGTCGTTGACGTGAAATGTTAACTATGTTTCTCTCTCCACAGATGCTGCCTGACCAGCATTTTCTGTTTTTATTTCATTTATCCCTACACCCTGTTTTCTGTCCGTTAAACAATCCTCCATCATGCTGATACATTACCCCCAAGCCCATGAGCCCTTATCTTGCATAACAACCTTTTATGTGGCACCTTATCAAATGCCTTTTGGAAATCCAAATATACTACATCCCCTTTATCTACCCTGTTAGTTACATGCTCAAAAAACTCTAATAAATTTGTCAAACACGATTTCCCTTTCATAAAACCATATGCCGAATCATATTGGGCCATATTTTGCGACCACCATGGGTGCGTACGAGGTGTGTACGCGCCCGTAGTGGCTGCGCAAGTTCTGGGTTTAGGCATGCGCTGCACATGCGCGAAAACCCGGAACTTGCGATCTGTCAAGAATTCTCCTGAGAGATGATCCACATTCCTGGAAAAAGGACATCCGTGGGTGGAGAGTTGCGCTATTTGCCCAACTTCCGCCCACTGAATGCCTGTGAAATTCTTACGCCTGGTAAAAGCAGGCCTGCTTTTACCAGCATAAGAGTTTTAAAAAATAGAAAAATAAAATGTTATCACTCATTTATACATTAAAAACCCTGTCCAATAAGGTAAGTTTATTTTTAGCCCCGTTAAAACATATAAAAATGTTTTCAAAAAGTTAATTTTTGTTTAAAATATTTAATTAAATGGCATTTTAATTAATTTTAAATATGTAATTAAAAAAAAAATTCATGTGTTCATGTATTTTTTAAGTGATCCCCCAGTCATACTTATGGGGATTCCATACATACTTAACTCCCATAAGTATGAATGGGGGATTCCCTTCTTTTACTGGTTGGGCTGGCCCATGCGGTTTGCAAGCACCCCTGGGATACGTGGGCCTCTACCCGCGCGTACCCAGAGAGGCCCAGGAGTGCGAGTCTCTGTAGCTCCCGGACCACCAGGTAAATTCGTAGATTTTTTACAGGTCGGAGGCATCCGCTCGCGGGAAGCCTCCAACTGCAAATATTGGGCCATTATGATTTTCTAAGTGCCCTGTTACCACTTCCTTAATGGATTTCAGCTTTTTCCCGGTGACTGATGTCAGGCTAACTGGTCTGTAGTTCCCTGTTTTCTCTCTCCTTCCTTTCTTGGATAGCGGGGTTACATTTGCTACCTTCCAATCTGCTGGGACCGTTCTAGAATCTTGGGAATTTTGAAAGATCACAACCAATGCATCCACTATCTCTGCAGCCACCGCTTTTAGAACCCCAGGTTTTAGGCTATCAGGTCCAGGGGATTTTTTAGCTATTAGTTGCATTTATTTCTCAAGTACTTTTTCTCTACTGATCGTAATTACTTTAAGTTCTTAATTTGTTGCAGTCCTCCTCAGTGTTGACTGTCCCTCCCAATTTGGTGGTGTCTGCAAATTTAGAAATTGTATTTTTGATTCCAAAGTCTAAATCGTTACTATAAGTTGTGAACAACAGTGGTCCCAGCAATGATCCCTGTGGGACCCCACTTTCCACCTTCTGCCACTCTGAAAAGCTACCCTTTACCCTTACTCTCTGCTTTCTGTCTTGTATCCAGCAATTATCCAGTCTGTGGGCATTATTTTTTAAATTATTTAATCGGCTTAACTGTGGAAAGAATGTTGAAAGATTTAGGCCTCACAAGCCCTCTTGACTTAGCGTTAGCATCCTGTAGCCCCTCCTTGGTGCTCTACTCCTCATTTTCCCTGGTGCAGCATGTCCATGGCCGTCAGAGCAATGCTCATGTAATTAGTACATCTGGATAAACTGATATTCCTGTCCCGATAAACCATGCATTATTGAAAGGGTAGATTTTACGAAGTAGTGCTCCTGGCATGCAGCTTCGCTTTTGGGAGTGTATATTGAGGACTTGGGCACAGAGGTCAGTGGATCCTGCAGGATTTTCTGTCCACAACAGACAGGAAGTCCTGCTGGGCCCGGTGGCCTCTATGCCCGAATTCCTCATTATATGCCCCTGTTGCACTGGGAGTGTGAATTCATAAAATCTATCCTTTAATGTTAGGCAGACATGATTTGCCTGGTTTACCTGATTGCCCAAGCAATCGGCATCTGCCGTAAGTGCAAAGCATTGTATTTAAATGAAAAAAAACCTCTTATTCTGCACTCACATTCAGAAAGAAAATGAAGGGGAATATGTAATAGAATGCTTAAGTGCACAGGCGCATTGCAGATGCGGCCATGTGCAGTATAAAATGTAGTGCCTTCTTCTGGTATGTTCCAGCCAACAGTTCTACAGTAGCAATACTACAAAATTTATAGCAGCCTTTCAAGTATAGGTTGTCATCCATAATTTATAGATGATGCACTCATTTCATCCATTAAAGGAATGTATGCTATGCACACACATTGTATACCTAAGATGATTTTAAAATTCATTACATTGTGCAGGCTGAAGTACAGGCTATCTTTAATAATTATTAAGCTAAAATTTTATTCTTTAAGTGTGAATTACTACCTCAGTTTATAACAATAATAATCTAATAACTGGCTCTTTGGGAAGCTTATAATAAGAACTGATGTCACAAAAATGATTCAGTCTGTTTCCTTTCTCTTACTAAATTGCAAGATTTTTAACAAGACACTTTTATGTGAATATAACATTTTATTATAATTAACATAAGTGCTTAGCTGGACAATCAAAAGACCTGCGCAGTGTTAGCCAGCATGTACAACACTTTTTAATGGAAAAATGATCTATCAGCGGCTTCCTGTAAGATTTACCTCCTTCCAATATGATCATGACACCTTAGAGCTCGGACAGCAGCAAGAGCATTGTCAGGAAGGGAAATAAATACCCAAGGTCAAGAGGAAGTGGAGTCAACACAGCATGCACCAGCAGACTGTAGGAATGTTTCCCATGTGCTTTCTTAAAGTGAGTATGGTCGAAGTAATGCTGATCTCCCTTGACACACCTGGCATGCTTTCACAGTACTAGATTGTTTTTAGTGCGGCACCACATCAACATTACACAGAGCGCTTTTATTTTGGTTCAGAAGCTTGCTTTGGCTTGGAGCAAATTAAACTGACTTGAAGCCAGAATCAGGCCTTAAAGAAATAGTTTACTGTAATTCCTAAAATTGTTGATGTTTCCTACAGTTCATAATGCAAGGTTGAGACAATGAACTGTTAATACTGCAGGAAAAGTCACACAGCCTATCTTCCATTAACAGATCTGCCCCCACCCATTTACTTTGCATCTATACAGAATTATGCAGTATCTGGTTCCCACTCAAGCAGGAATTTCTCAAGACCTGCAATCAGTGGGATTATTATTTTAGTAGTGGAGACTATGCATACAAGTTCTTCTGTCTCATGCAGCACCAGGCATTTTGGCCCCACCTGGATATGCCTTCCACCACTTGCCCTGCCCAGACCGTCGCAGTGGCAATGTGGCTTTTATCACCAAATCACACCTTGGTCTATCCCCCTACACCTACGGCACATTCTCCTCCTTTGAGCAGCTCTTATTCCACCCCTCTCCCCTAAGAACATAAGAACATAAGAAATAGGAGCAGGAGTAGGCCATTTGGCCCTTCGAGCCTGCTCCGCCATTCAATAAGATCATGGCTGATCTTCTACCTCATCTCCACTTTCCTGCACTATCCCCATATCCCCTGATTCCCTTAATATTCAAAAATCTATCAATCTCTGTCTTGAATATACTCAACGACTGAGCCTCCACAGCCTTCTGGGGTAGAGAATTCCAAAGATTCACCACGCTCTGAGTGAAGAAATTTCTTCTCATCTCAGTCCTAAATGGCCGACCCCTTATTCTGAGACTGTGACCCCTGGTTCTAGGCTCCCCAGCCAGGGGAAACATCCTCCCTGCATCTACCCTGTCAAGCCCTGTAAGAATTTTGTATGTTTCAATGAGATCACTTCTCATTCTTCTAAACTCTAGAGAATATAGGCCTAGTAGAAACATAGAAACATAGAATCTAGGAGCAGGAGTAGGCCATTCGGCCCGTCGAGCCTGCTCCACCATTCAATACGATCATGGCTGATCATCCAATTCCAGTACCCTGTCCCTGCTTTAATCCCCACAGTACACATATCCCACCCTACCCCCGTAACCCCACGTATTTAATTCCCCCTAACATATCCCATCCTATCCCCATAACCCCACATATTTAATCCCCCCCTAACGCTAAGGGTCAATTTATCATAGCCAAATCAACCTAACCCGCACATTTTTGGACTGTGGGAGGAAACCGGAGCACCCGGAGGAAACCCACGCAGACACGGGGAGAATGTGCAAACTCCACACAGACAGTCACCCGAGGCCGGATTCGAACCCGGGTCCCTGGCGCTGTGAGGCACCAGTCTACTGAATCTCTCCTCATAGGACAATCCCCCCATCCCAGGAACCAGTCTGGTGAACCTTTGTTGCACTCCCTCTATGGCAAGTATATCCTTCCTTAGGTAAGGAGACCAAAACTGTACTCCAGGGGGGAAAAATTCAGTTGCTTTGCGCCTCCCGTTAGCGCACTACGGAGCGCAAAGCAACTAGCGCCCAGGCGCGGCGCTGCCTACGCCTCCCGCGAACTTTAGTGAGAGGTTAGCAGCAGCGGTAACCGGTAGCGCCCTGTGGTGCTGCGCCGCCGGCGATGATGTCATCGCCGTGCGCAGCGCCCCGCTTGCGCCCCGGCTGTGATTTTCGGGAGCGCCCCCTTACTTACTGGGGTCAGGGGGGCCTACCTGCGGCCAGGGAGGCGCTATTTAAAGGCGACGTGCGGGGTGGCCATTTTTGTTGCTGGCCGCCTGCCAGCACCTGCTTCCGCTCCCGTCCCCAGCCTCCTTACCCGCCCCCCCCGCGGAGTGCCGGCTGCGCTCCATGAGCCCGGCACTTCTCTTGAGTGCCGGGCTCTTTTGCCGGCAGACCCGATCCCCGGGGGCCCAGCTGAGCCCCGGGTCACGCTGCGCAAGGCCCCACCCCTTTAAGAATTCCTACCAAAGTGGATAACTTCACATTTCTCCACATTATATTCCATTTGCCATGTTCTTGCCCACTCACTTAGCCTGTCCATATCCCCTTGAAGCCTCCTTGCATCCTCCTCGCAACTTATATTCCCACCCAGCTTTTTATCATCAGCAAACTTGGATATATTACACTTGGTCCCCTCATCCAAATCATTGATGTAGAATGTGAGTAGCTGAGGCCCAAGCACTGATCCTTGCGGTACCCCACTAGTTACAGCCTGCCAACCGGAAAATTACCCGTTTATTCCTACTCTCTTTTTTGTCTGTTAATCATTCCTCAATCCATGCTAATATATTACCCCAATCCCATGAGCCCTAATTTTGTTTAATAACCTCTTGTGTGGCACCTTATCGAATGCCTTCTGAAAATGCAAATGCACCACATCCACTGGTTTCCCCTTATCTATTCTGCTAGTTACAACCTCAAAAGTTTCTAACAGATTTGTCAAACACGATTTCCCTTTCATAAATCCGTGTTAACTCTGTCCAATTCTATTATTATTTTCTAAGTGCCCTGTTACCACGTCCTTAATAATAGATTCTAGCATTTTCCCTACAACTGATGTCAGGCTAACTGGTCTGTAGTTCCCCATTTTCTCGCTCCCTCCTTTCTTAAATAGTGGGGTTACATTTGCTATCTTCCAAGCCACAGGAACCGTACTAGAATCTATGAAATTTTGGAAAATGATAACCAATGCGTCCACTATGTCTATAGCCACCTCTTTCAAAACCCTAGGATGTAGGCCATCAGGTCCATGGCGATTTAGCAGCTTCCAGTCCCATTAATTTCTCCTGTACTATTTTTTTACTAATATTAATTTCTTTCAGTTCCTCATTCTCACTAGACCCTTGGTTCTCCATTATTTCTGGGAAGTTTTTTGCATCTTCTTCCGTGAAGACAGACACAAAGGCCGGAATTTTGCCGGCACTCAGAGGGCGGGTTTGAAGGCGGGTCTGCTGTCAAAATAGCAATGATTGACAGCGGTTAGGAAACCTGCTGTCAACCCGCCTCCACGCGAGTCTCCCAGGTGTCGGGTCTGTCAGCGGAGAACTAACCTGACACCAAGCAGTGGGAAAGACAATTGAGCTCATGAAATGGCTTGTTAAGAGCCAATTTAATGGTATTTTGAGACTTCCTTCCAAATTTACGTGCTCCCTCATGGGTTACCCGCTGCTCGAGGAACACGCCAGCTCACCCTGGCGTTAGTGGAGTCTGCTCTGATGTATCTGATAAGCTGACAGTTGCAGAACTGGTGTAAAGGATGCCACGTTACAGATGGTCAGTTTCAGAGTGCAGAAACTGTTGGTTACTGGAGTTGTAATACATATAGGCCCGTAATTTCCGATAGGAGGCTTCCTGCGTGCGGAGGCCTCCTATCGGGAAAAAATCTGCGCCCTTACCTGAGGGCTCCCGAGGTCCAGTCATTTCCGTTCCTGGGCCTCTCCACGATGAAATGCGCAGGGCCCATGTATCCCAGGGGCGCATGCAGTTCGCAAGCGTCCCTCGGATCATGTGGGCCATGTAAGATTTCCAAAATTTGCAGATCCCCAAAAATATATCGAAAGGAAAAAAATAAGGACCTTGGAACTTTAAAGGAAACATGTCTGGACATGTACGGCATGTGGATGGTCTGGGAATTCAAAGCCCAGCAAACATTAACATTTGGACAATAAGCCCTGGGGAAAGGCCGCCCCACCCAAAACACAGAGCCCATAGGAATGCTAGGCCCAGCAAGGAACCCAAAGCAGGAGAACAATGCAAGCTTCCATGGAACAACAGCGCAACAGGATGTAAGCCATTTGATTTGGTTTAGCATAGTTGAAAGCCCATCAATATTTTAACAAGACAATGAACAGGCCTCACCTGAAAACTCACTGCATTACGAAACCAGTTTTTCGTGAAGAGTTTTGGGGGGTGGGGGGGGGGTGCGAAAAAGGACTATATCTGTAGCAGGTCCCAAGAGCTCTCTCTCTTTTGACTCGCCGACTACGCTGGTACAAGGGTCTCTCTCAGCTCTGCCCAGAAGCCACATGGTAAAGGAAGACATTCGATGACCAGAATCACCATCGACTTACCTGGCTGGATTTCGTACTGTTAATACCCCTGTTTGATGAGCATTATCCCTGATCTCCTGAAAGCGAAACCTAGCTAGAAGTGGGATTTTTGGGAGGGATAAAGGTTTTTTTTTCTTGTATACTGTCATTTTTCCTCGCCTGTAACTGTGTGTTCTCCAAACCTGTTTAAGTGTGAAGTGTGTTTAAGTTTGTTACCGTTTAATTTTAATAAAAGTTATAGTTCTTTCATTGGAACCTGTGGTCTACTGCATCTTTATTCACAACCCCTAAATAAGTCCAAGTTTTGAACCTGGGGCGTGGGAGCGATTCAAACCACTCACTGAGTCAGGGGAAAGGCTGACTCCTACCACAACCACTCCCTACATAAATGGCGACCGTGGCAAGGACTTGGCAAAAGGGTTGTGAAGCAGTAGACACTGATTCAGAAGAGAGAACTGTAATGGAAGAGAGGATTTCAGATTATGTATTCAGCAAAGTGAATATGGAAAAGAAGTGGGCCACTAATCTATTAAAAACTGGGCGCCCGGTAGATGCAGCAGCTAAATGGACAGAAGGGAAGGATCATAAAAAATCCTTAGAAAAGGCAGTCTGGCTGATGTGCTTCAAGAAACAGATCCAACTTTTGGACAGACTCATTGAAGCACAGGCAGCCGAGATTCGGGAGTCGGCCCTGGAAGTCCAAACGAAGGCCCTAACAGGGGAGAAGTTACTGTTAGCATTGCAGGCGCTAAACCAAGAAAGGGTGCAGTTAGTGGGGGAACACAAGACCCGGCAGGATTATTTACAGTGCCAGGTCACTGAGGCCAAGAACAATGAGCTGAGGTTGCGGGAAAAGAATGCCCGCCTGGCAAAACAAGTAAGAGAGCAGGAGGAGACAGTAAAAGGCTTACAGGCAGCCTATAAGGTAATGAGCGCACAGGGGTTTGAGGATGCGGACCATGGCCCCTGCCAGAAGCAGATAGAGAGTCTCAGCCTTGCTCTAAGGAAGGCAAGAGGCGTGGCGTGCCTCATAAGCCCAAGTGCAGCCCAGGTCGACTTTACAGGGAACCTGGGCAGAACGGTTCAGACACCAAAGATAGCGCCAAGGGACGACCCGGTTGAGGAGCGGGAGGGCCCACGACCACCACCCATAGCGCCAAGCTTTAGCGCAGTCTGGCAAGAAGAAGGGGTGGAGTTAGGGGCAGAAGCTGAGGTGGAAAAAAGCCCGCAAGAGAGGCTGGGACCGGGGCCGATGTGCCCGGCCCGGCAGGACAGATTTGGCCCACCCGCTGATAACAGGGATGCGGGACCCCTCCAAAGCCAGTTCATGGCTCCCCACGGTACACAACAGCTTAGGGTTATGGTAAGCCACCTGAGTAAACTCACCCAACAAGGGGACCCCTCAGTTCATTTCATAGAGGTAGAACAGGCAGCAGGCGTCAACGGCTGTGATGATGCCGAGATGGCAAAAATGCTCCTGTTCTCACTGGACAGCCGGCTGTACCAGTCTCTCTCTGCTGAGAGCAAGAGAGGACAGAATGGATATGCGGCCATCACTGAGGAAGTTTTAGAGGCAATGGGGGAAGTCCTTTCTCCCGGGTGGAGAAAACAGTGCAGCTCGCAGGAGAGACCCCACAGGCTTTTGCAGACAGGCTGTGGCCCGTGTACAGGGGTGCTTGTGGTGGGGATCTTAACAGGGCTCACCTAAACCGGGACGAGCTGGCCCACTGGCTCCGTAGCGTAGTGGCAAACAGCTTGCCTCGGATCAAAACCCAGGCTGAGCTTTGGTTTGACCCGAAAGACCCCCGGGTCACCGAGGAGGCAGTGGTCAGACAGTTGAACCTGGCCTACCGGAACGGGAGAGGGGCGGAAGAGCCCCCACAAAAATGAAAATACATGAAATAAAACCCAGCCAGAGTAGGAAGGAGTGGCATCAGGAGGGGAATAACCCTTCCAGCACAAAGCTTAACTGTTATTGGTGTGGGAAGGATGGTCACTGGAGGAAGGAGTGTAAGAATCCTTGGAAGGATAACAAGGGAAAGAATTCCTCAGCCCCAGCCCAAAAGGCAGAGACAGGGATCCCTCCTGCCACGGTCGAGTCATTTTTGGACGCCATGAGGTCCCTATTGACTGGCCCAGGGAAGGTAGCAGCAACCCCATACAACCCAGACCTATGACTGGAACCAGCGCAGCCTGCCTACCTGTGTCCCCTTGAAAGACACGCACAGGAAGAGACCTCCCGTAAGGAGGCCAGGTTAAATGAGCAGGCCTTACGGGAGGAGAACGCCCTGCTTAATGGGGAAAGTAGACGGACTAGAGGGGCAGCTTAGAGACATAAAGGCAGCCTACAGTGTAGCCAGGAGCAGGGAGTATGAGGATTTAAACCATGGGTCCTGTGAGGAAAGGATAAAAGGTCTGACCCAAGCCCTATCCAAAGCCAGAGGGATGGTTTGCTCAACAACCCTGGGGGAATTCGGGAATTCACCAGCCCGCAGTTGCAAGCCATGGTAGCAGAGTTGACCAAACTAAAACAGAATAGAAATCCTCAGCCTGCAGCAGGAGAGATTTCACAGAATGCACCAGCAGGCGTAGTGGCCTGTCTTAGGGGAGGGGCCACTCCACCCACCGTTTGGGACATTCCCCCAATCCTCTGGGATTTAGAGGAGGAGGAGCCCGAACCAGATAGCCCCGCCCCCGACCCAGGTTTTGAACCAGCACCAGGCTGCGAAGAGTCACCTGACCCTGAAACAGGTTTAGAAGAGGTACAGCCTGAGGATAGAAATCCCCAGCCAGTGGCAGTGGAAGATTCACAGACCACACAACAGGGGGCAGTGGCTCGTGTTAAAGACCCACCAGCCAGAAAACCCCCACCAGCCAGAGCCCCTAGAAGGTCCCCACGAACGCCACAGCCAAAGAAACCGTGGTCACCAGCTCCCCAATTTAAAAGGGCCGCCCCTCAAGCCAGGGGTCGATCTGAGGACAGAGGTTCCCGGCCAGCAGCCATAGGCTGCAAGGGACCAAAGGTACAGGACAGGGCGGCCACACCAAAGGGAGTAGTGTGCTGCAGCCCGTTCAGGGTTTAGTCTGGCCGCTCGGAGGCGGGCGGCGAATGTACATAGCTTTTGTTGTTAAATTTTGAGATTGTTAAGTTTGGGTGTTTTTAGTTAAATTTTAAGTAAGGTGATTGGTAGTTTTAAATATTATAATTTCAAGAGTGTTTTGTATGAGTCGAGGTCGCAAGACCCGACTATGCTTCACCCAAGCCAGAGAATCTACTCGGGACCTGGCTATATGCTCTTGTGTCTCCTTACAGAAGGGATTTCGATATGAAGGAGGGCATACTCCTACTCACTCTGATAGGAATGAGCGCTGGGAGGCGAGGTGATGTGGAGGACTCCCACATTTTTGGGTGCTCAGGAGAGAGAGCACCGGTGGTGACTGCGGGTGGCAGCAAGCGAGGCGTAAAGGAGCTCGCTACCTATTCCCACGTGGGAAGATGGCCAGGGTGGCTGGGATCTAACTCCACCCGATACTCCAGTCAGACTGGGCTCACCTACGGGGAGGCCTCCCTCCCCTGTCCCAGCATACAGGTTGTAGCCACTCAGGTCGGGGTCACTGAGGGGAAACGCGTGTGTCTGACCTGCAGAGGACAGATCCCCCTGGGAAGGTGGTGGTGGCTCAGGAAGCTGAGCAGAGATATGGGGGACCGTACAGCTGACTGGGAGCGACTGGGGAATGACACCCATCGGACCATTACGGGGGACCATAGGGGGGTGAGCGTGTGCTGGGACAAGTGGTGGAAATCGGAACAGGGGATTTATGTCTGCATGTGGGGGTCGCGAAAGGCCTGCCCCACGGGCATATCCATTATCTTTTCCGCAGCATGGCTTGATAAGGGGAAGGGGGTGGACTGGGATTCCCACCTACACACTTGCATAGTCCCGCCCTCTCCAGCCCCAGTCAAGGCCACTGAACTCGTGGCACACGCCCGTAAGCCCCTGCCCACGACCCAGACAGCAAGGACACACACAGAGACATGCCCTACCACCACCAAGGGACCAGGGAATGGGCTGGTACTAGTGCCAACCGTAAAGGTGCTATACCAGGGGGTACACTACGCGGTAGCTTCCGTGATCCTAAACCTCACGGAGGTACACTTACCTGAGTGGTGCCCCAAAGAGACGGAACAGCTATACCAGGCCCTGTTCAGAGAAATGTTCAGGAAGTTCTACGAGTTCGATTTCACAAACGTAGACAAAGCAGAACTGTACACTGCTCACACTGAGTATTTTAGCAATATGGGGAGACAAAGGAGGGGAGCCTGGAATTATATTTCTCCAGCGTATAATACAGGGTCCTCTGTCATCAACAGTCTGGATGACATAGAATTGCAGACACAAATAAACGGTTTAAAATCACAATTGCGCAAAATTTTAATGGATGAAAATACAGTAGTGGGCTCAGAGTTACACGAGGACCAAGCTATGACGGTCCATTTAAAAGAAATCATTGCTGAGCTGGAAAGGCATGCAAAGACGGTAAATGCACTCATACGGGAGGACAGGAATGCATCAGACCAGGCTGCACAGAACGAGGTGTGCGTACTGTATGGGGCATGGTTGCTAGGCGAGGGCCGGAGTAACCTGGAGGATTTAAAGCAAGGTTTAGTCCCCTCCTGGATCAGCAACAAGCACCTCGCAGCCCTCCACCCATTTGAGAATTCACTAAGCCCATGTCAGCTCCGTCTAGCCTCTGAAGTCTACCCTGTACCAGTAGATTGTGGGTGTTCCAATCACACTATCATGGGGATAGTGGTGAGGATGACGGTCATGGGTGGGACCGCCTGACCCGCACCAGTATACAGGGTGGAGAACATTGGAGTCATTCAAGGGGGTGCACACATCCGTTTCACAGCGGTCCCACCTTATGTCATAAAGTGGGAGCACGCTATGACAGGTACTGACCTCTCCAGGTGCTGGAGCCGGGGTTCACACATAATACTGTGTCCCCAGCACTTGAATGCCTATTCTAAACCACAGTGTGGGTTTAAAGCTGCGGGCACACGACCTATAAATTATACCATGGAAGCCATGGCACAAGACCATGTTCCCCCACAGGTAACATATATAGGAGGTGGGACATATTGTGTCACCACCAGTGCGCCTCACTACCAGTATGGACAGCATACCTGGTGTCCGGTAAGTGACAGCAGTTTCTGCTTTAAACCCGAGGCAGAAGTTCAAGTAGCCCAGGAACGGATTGTCCCCAATCCTGAACCCTCCACTGTTCACCTCACTGTAACACAAAATTTCACCAACCTGCAAAAATATGTAGCACATTTTGGCTACGAAATTCTCCCTCTACCAGAACGCCTTACCAAGTTACTAAAAGCTGTAGAGCTCTCTCAAAAACATTTCTACACTTTAGAACAGAATACACACGAGATAGAGAGAGAGATTCAAGGTATCACAGTCCCACACTGGTGGGACATCTTCGAAAACATAGAGGTCCCTTCATGGGTCAGAATGGCTTCCCACCTCCTCGTAGTTTGCCAACTGGGAATAGTATTGTACCTGGTGTGCACTCAGTGCAAGGGAAAGGGCAGAATACTACAGTTCCGAAATGAAAGGACTTGGAAGAAGCAATGGCCCAAAAATTAGTGTCTCTACGCGAGAGTACGCACTGTGTACTCTCGCGTATTCTGTCTCCAATTGCCGGTTTTCTGCATGCACTGCGCATGCGCTGAAAACCGGCACTTGGTGATTTCAAAAGGGGGCGGTTCCTAGGTGAACCGCAGTGCGCGCTACAGGCTGCGCGCACGCAGTGCACTTAGTGCTTTGAACGTGCAGGTAAGCATGGAAGATTTTGCACATAAAGAAAGGAGGCGTAAGACCCTCTTTTAACAAGGTAAGTAGTTAATTAAGTATTATTTTGAATTTTTTTCAACAGGTATATCTTTTTTAGAGACTTTAAAGAAAGGTAAGTTTATTTTTATAACTTTTTAAAAGATTTTAAATTTTTTCAAAAATTTAATTTTTTGTTTAAAGTGGTTAATTTATTTAACTATACTTATTTTATTAATGTGATGGTTTTTTTTTAAATTTAATTGAGGTTTAGCTGTTCTTTTGAGGGGGTATAGATTCATAGCTTTCACAGCACTTGCTGTGAAAACTATGAATGAAAGATGGTGTGCTGCCATTGGCTCTAACTGAATCACGTGATCCCACAGCTCGCACGAATTAACTGCGCCTGTGGGATACGGAAGCACTGCACAGCTGCTGTCTAGAAAATCAAGTTCGTGCGAGCTTGGAATGAAAAGGCAGGCGCGCAGTGAGATATCGCGGGGAAGCCTTACCCCCGCACGAAGGCTCCGTCATTAATTTCTGGGCCATTATGCTGAGGTGGAGAGAGATACACCTGTTTGAATTTTTTAATTCTGTGTTCCTGAATAAAGATTGTTGTTTTTTTTGTGTTTTGTTCTTTTTAATAAAGCTATGTGTTTTCCTAAGCAGTGCAGGGGTGTCGGACCCTCTCCGTGCTTGGTTGTGAAATAAAGATTTTCTTACCTGTATGTACCTAAAACACCACATTTAAAGGGGAATGTATGGTTGGGGTTTTAGTTTAGGTAATACAGGGGAAGGTTGGTTTTCGGGGATCAGGAATTTTGTCCACCCAGGACAATACTGTAGTGAACTGAAGTATCGCAGGAGGGACTGTAAGATTTCCAAAATTTGCAGATCCCCAAAAATATATCGAAAGGAAAAAAATAAAGACTTTGGAACTTTAAAGGAAACATGTCTGGACATGTACGGCATGTGGATGGTCTGGGAATTCAAAGCCCAGCAAACATTAACATTTGGACAATAGGACCTGGTGAAAGGCCTCCCCACCCAAAACACAGAGCCCATAGGAATGCTAGGCCCAGCAAGGAACCCAAAGCAGGAGAACAATGCAAGCTTCCATGGAACAACAATGCAACAGGATGTAAGCCATTTGATTTGGTTTAGCATAGTTGAAAGCCCATCAATATTTTAACAAGACAATGAACAGGTCTCACCTGAAAACTCACTGCATTACAAAACCAGTTTTTTGTGAGGAGTTTTGTGGGCGGGCGAAAAAGGACTATATCTGTAGCAGGACCCAAGAGCTCTCTCTCTTTTGACTCGCCGACTACGCTGGTACAAGGGTCTCTCTCAGCTCTGCCCAGAAGCCACATGGTAAAGGAAGACATTCGATGACCAGAATCACCATCGACTTACCTGGCTGGATTTCGTACTGTTAATACCCCTGTTTGGTGAGCATTATCCCTGATCTCCTGAAACCAAAACCTAGTTAGAAGTGGGATTTTTGGGAGGGATAAAGGTTTTTTTTTCTTGTATACTGTCATTTTTCCTCGCCTGTAACCGTGTGTTCTCCAAACCTGTTTAAGTGTGAAGTGTGTTTAAGTTTGTTACCGTTTAATTTTAATAAAAGTTATAGTTCTTTCATTGGGACCTGTGGTCTACTGCATCTTTATTCACAACCCCTAAATAAGTCCAAGTTTTGAACCTGGGGCGTGGGAGCGATTCAAACTGCTCACTGAGTCAGGGGAAAGGCTGACTCCTACCACAACCACTCCCTACAGCCAGGAGGAGCCAATGGGGGAAGGGAATCTCCCTTCATACTTTTGACAGATAGGCCTGTCAAAAGTATGAATGGAGATCACTGAAAAAAGACACTAAAACATTAAATACATTTTTAAAAAACCATCACATTTTTAAAATGAGTTAAAATTACATTAAATTAAATATTTTAAACAAAAATGTAATTTTTTGAAAAAATAATTAAAAATTTTTACGGGGCTAAAAATAAACTTACCTTTTTTAAAAGTATTTTTAAATTATAAATGAGTGAAAAAAAATATTTTTTTTACTTTTTTAAACTCTTATGCTGGTAAAAGCAGGCCTTACGCCTGCTTTTACCAAGCGTAAGATTTTTAAGTGATTTCAGCGGGCGGAGATTCTGCAGAAAGCGGAACTCTCCCCCCGCAGAGGCCCTTCTCCAGGGCAGGCATGCAATCTGTCAAGAGCATTCTTGACAGATTGGAAGTGCCGGTTTTCAGCACATGCGCTTCGCATGCCTGAAACCGGCATTTCCAATGTCCCTACGGGTGTGTACACACCTCGTACACACCCATAGGCATCAGAAAATATGGGCCATTGAGATTTCTTTAGCTTGCAAGTGTTTAGAGGCAACTGTATGTCCAGTGTCACTTCATTGGAACAACCTCTCTCACCATTGACAGATCGTTTCTGTCATCTCACCCGCAGCTGCCATCTATTGCAGCAACATCGGTGCCCTTGAAAAAAATCAGATCTTGGTCCTCTGAATCCTTCCATGATCAGCCCCAACACCAACATCACCAGGCACACCAACATCACCAACCTTCTCCGCCATCACCTGATGCTGAACAGGACACAGCATTGCTGCCCGGGAGGCCAGCGATGGCATCACCATGACCAGATTTACTTCACTTGATGCTGTAAACCCTGGCTGCCACATGATGCACCAGGTTGACACCATCCCACACCAGCACCGTTAAGCATCCCTTTAATGTCCAGGCCATTCCATGCACACTCATCACTACAGCGGGGGGACAGGAAGTGGCGGGGGGGGTTAGCGGGCGGGGGGAGTTATGTCTCAACATTCACTGGAACTCAGTAAGACACTTCTCAAGGTGTGCACAGATCTGTCCAATAAGGGGTAGTGTTGAAAATATAGATTTGACTGTTTGACAACACATTACCAGAAACTTCACATGGATATTGGCTAAACCTCTCAAGTGCCTACCCTTGTGTGTTGTTAGTTGGTATGCTTGCAGTAGGATGAGGGTGAGTGTGAGGGGTGGCTAGTGAGATGGGGAAGTGATAATGCAGATAGAGAGGGTTGGGTGGAGGTGCAAGTTAAGTTGGTGTGAGTCAGGATGTGCAGGAGAAGGGTATGGAAAGCAGAGTGATGGGGATGTGTTGAGTGGCACAGCAGGGTGAGTTTGAGTGTGGCTTTGCAGTAACGTTTCATGATCCACTGAGATCATTGAAAGGTTGGCGCCACTGCAGCCAGGGACCCCTGCTTTTGCCCTCCTGTGCAATGTGCAACCAGGCTGTGTTGGTGTCCTGGGGAGGTCTCTTTCGCCCTTGGAAGGGAAGCGAACCTCACTGCGTGCTGTGACTCCCTCCATAAACATATGGAGGGAGTCATTGGAGAGCCTGGGTGCAAGCGTCCACCTTTGTGCAGTGCTTGTCAGTGTTTGTAGCACCTCAATGCTGTCAAACACTGACAGAACAACTATCAAACGCAATGTGGCCGTGGTCCATTTAAGGAAACCGGCTGATGACGCGTCATCAAATGACCTCATCAGACCTGCTTCCTGTTAGTTGGCCGATAAGCCCGCAGGGCGGGCTTAACAAGGCCAATCAAGGGAAAATCCCTTTGACATAGTGGCTGCAGTTGGGAGCAGGACAGGAACCCGGAAACCAGTTCTCCCGAAACCACTGAGAAAATCCAGCCCAAAGTATTTGTTTAATTTTCCTGCCATTTCCTTATTCCTCATTATAATTTCTCCTGTCTCAGCCTGTAAGGGACCCACATTTACTTTTGCTAATCTTTTTCTTTTTACATACCTATAAAAGCTTTTACAGTCTCTTTTTATGTCTCTTGCTAGTTTACTCTCATATTCTATTTTCCCTTTCTTTATCAATTTCTTGGTCCTCCTTTGCTGAATTCTAAAATCCTCCCAATACTCTTTTTGGCAACATTATAAGCCTCTTACTTTGATCTAATACTATCTTTAACTTCTCTTGTTAGCCACGGTTGGACCACTTTTCCTGTGGGGTTTTTGTGCCTTAAAGGAATGTATATTTGTTGTAAATTATGTATTAATTCGTTAAATGCTAGCCATTGCTTCTCTACCGTCATACCTTTTAATGTAGTTTCCCAATCTACCTTAGCCAACTTGCCCCTCATACCTACAGAGTTTGCTTTGTTTAGATTTAAGACTCTAGTTTCGGATTTAACGAAATCACTTTCAAACTCAATATAAAATTCTAACATATTATGGTCACTCTTCCCTAAAGGCCCCTTTACTACAAGGTTATTAATTAACCCTCTCTCATTGCACAATACTAGATCTAAATTAGCCTGTTCCCTAGTTGATTCCTCTACTGATCTAGAAAACTAGCTTGCATACATTCCATAAATTCGTCCTCCACACTATTACAGCAAATTTGGTTTGCCCAGTCTATATATAGATTACTGTATTACCCTTGTTACATGCGCCTCTAATTTCCTGATTTATACTCTGCCCTACATTACAACTATTGTTTGGGGGCCTATAAACAACTCCCACCAATGTTTTCTGCCCCTTGCTGTTTCTTAGCTCCAGCCAAACTGATTCTACTTCTTGATTTTTGGAGCTAAGATCTTTTCTCTCTACTGTCTTTATCCCATCCTTTATTATCAGGGCTACCCCTCCCCCTTTTCCATTTTGCCTATCTCTTCTAAAAGTTAAGTATCCTGGAATATTTAGTTCCCAACCTTGGCCACTTTGCAACCACGTCTCCGTAATGGCTATTAGATCAAACCTGTTAATTTCTATCTGCGCTATTAATTCATCTATTTTGTTGCGAATACTTCGCGCATTCAGATATAGTGCCTTTAGCTTTGACTTATTTCTGTTTTGCCCTGATGTCACCTTAGTCACTGATGCCTTATCATTTAAAATTCTCGTTCTCTACTGCCCACCCAAGCACCATAAAAATTTTATTACCGGGATATCTTCACTGCTTTCCTCCCTCAGCCTCTGCACCGATCGACTTCGCATCCTCGGTGATTTCAACCTCCATCTCAGTTCATCATGCTCTCCCTCCTCTGAGTTCACTACCTTCCTAACCTCTCTTAATCTCTCCCTCCATGTAAACTCCCCAACCCATATTCACGGCCACCCCCTCGACCTTGCCATCTCTCATGGCCTCTGTCCTTACAAACTACCGCCCCATCTCCAACCTCCCTTTCCTCTCCTAAGTCTGCACCACTTCTGAGGTCACTGATTCATGGCTATGCTCACTGTGGCGCATTTAAATTACTTTTCCATGAAATTTCCGAGTAAGTTATGGTGTATGCCACTGATCGTGCCATTCCAAGAAATTACAAGCCATTATTCCATCAATTCCCCAGAGACTAACCAACCTCAAAGCATAACCTCTGGGCTGTCCACCTTCAGGATTCTTGGGAATCAGGGTAAACTCTGCAGAAGACAAATTGTTGTGACTTTCAACTTCATACCAAAATAGGTGCGAAGTTGCTGGTGTGCCCACGGCGCCTGCCCAAGGCTTGAGTTGGGAGCCTTCAACCATTTTCAGGATCAGGCCTCATTTGAAATTTACTGGCCAGATGTGAGCTCCAGACAGGTGCTTCACTGCAGCATTAATATTCCTCCTGGTCCCACAAAATCTTCAAAAAAAAACCCAAACACTTATCTTTTCCTGAGTGGCATCCATTAGGCTATTGAACGCCTAGTACAACTGGGACTAGCATATGGCATCTCCACCCATTTGTTCATTAAAATTGCAGTTGGGGTCCAAAGAGCATTATAGGACTCTGACTTTCATATTGAAACAGCATCCTGCTTGTTTTGAGCAGAAGTGCTGGGCGCCCATTTAAAGGCCTGCCTGAAAATTGAATTAGGTGGCCAAATGAGTGTTCTCGGTGCCCACCAAATTTCCTCTACCAATTGTCCATTTCTTAGGTGAGAAACGGACGGCCAGCAATTGAAAATGCACCCCCCCCACCCATTTATTCTACCAAAATTAATACTCAACTGAAGATTTTCTACAACATTGCCTCTTCTCCTAACTTGCCAAATCTATGAACTCAACCAACAGTCTGATCATGTCCGAAGGCTGTTAATCTGGCTTGTCTCAGAGTGGTGGTAATTGCAGTTAGATCAAAACTTAATTTACTGCCTTATAAAGAAGTAAATACTTAAATGACTGCAGCCTAGACAAGGGGCTGGATTTTCATTGACCCGTGGAGGCGGGTTTGGAGGTGTGTGGGGGGTTAAAATTGCGAAAACTGGCGGGCGGGCACAAGTCCGCCTCCATCCCGCCGCCACGCAATTTTCATTAAATCGTGTCTGCTGGTCCCGACTCCATCCCGCCTCTTAGAGGCGGGAAGGGCTGTTAAGGCCCTTAACAAGCACTAAATTGCCTCTATAATGCCATTTTGAAAGGCCTTTGTGATTTTAACCCTTGTTCTACGTGAAGCACGCCTGTTATGAACCACGATTGTGAAACCTGGCGGGAGCACATTTGGATATGGATAGTTGACGCTGGCTGGCTGGCTATGGGGATGCATATATGGATGGCTATGAGGAGGAGACATATCTGGGAGTGGTGGTGTAAAAATATCTGGGAGCAGACTTAGGACTGCTGCTGCTCATTTTGCAGGTCCTCTCAGAGTAAAGGCCAGGCAGTCTTTGAAGACCTTCAGTGCAGCAGCAATGATGACATCATCAGAGGCGACTTTCAGACTGAAAACACTAATTGGTTCATGGGTTCCCACATGCTGGAACTCAATTGCCCAATTAGGTGAAAATTGCATCAATCTCCCACATCCAATTGCAGTCGGGTGGATAACATAAAAAGTGGATAACACGACCCCAACCCGCCCCAGTATCAAAATCAAGCCCAATGTTTTTTACGAAACCAGAGACTTTCCTATTTTAGACACCCACAATCTGTGGGGGCTAAGTATATAGAAGCTAGCAAATTACTTTTTGTGGTTGTGCTTTATCCATCTCGGCAATTTTAGTTCCTCTATCCAGCATTAACCCAATGCCCCAGCACAACTACTTTTCACAAGACAGGATCTTCCATAAAAGAATGTCATCATGGATGAAGGATAAAGCTGCTTTAAGTTTCAGTCCATGTCAGGAGAGATGTGGTCCAGGTTATCCTTCCAAGACCTGTTGCTACTTTCACTCCTTTTTCTTCATTAGTTGTGCAAATAAGAATATTGTTAGCAAAATTAACCATGGGATTAAAGGGACAGTGGCAGCATCGATATGAAATTGGCTAATAGGCAGAGAGTACTGGTGAACAACAGAAAATGCTGGAAGTACTCAGCAGGCCAGGCAACATCCGTGGAGAGAGAAACAGAGTTAACGTTTCAGGTCTGGGACCCTTCTTCAGAACTGGAAAAGGCTAGAGAGGTAACAGGTTTTAAGCAGGTGCAGAGGCAGGGGGGGGCAGTGAGGATCTGAAGGAACATTCTGTGCTAGTGTAGGAGGTAGGAAAGATTGAATGTTGCAAATGGGGATGGCAGAATCATACAGCCTGAAAAATGGGGGCAAAGGTTATAGTCTGAAATTGTTGAACTCAATGTTGAGTCCAGAAGGCTGTAAAGTGCCTAATCGAAAGATGAGGTGCTGTTCCTCAAGCTTACATTGAGCTTCATTGGAACAGTGTAAGAGGCCGAGGATGGAGAGGTCAGAGTGGGAGTGGAGCGGAGAATTAAAGTGACAGGTGAACGGAAGCTCGGGGTCACGCTTGTGGACTGAACGAAGGTGTTCCGCAAAATGGTCACTCAATCTGCGTTTGGTCTTCCCAATGTAGAGGAGACCGCATCGTGAGCAGCGAATACAGTATACTAAATTGCAAGAAGTACAAGCACTGTAATTCGCTGTTTCACCTGGAAGGGGTGTTTGGGGCCCTGGACAGTGGGAAGGGAGGAGGTAAAAGGACATGTGTTGCATCTCCTGTGCTTGCTCGGGAAGGTGCCGGGCGAAGGGGAAGGGCTGTTGTGGGTGATTGAGGAGTGGACCAGGGTGTCGCGGAGGGAGCAGTCCCTTCGGAATGCTGAAAGGGGAGGTGAGGGGAAAATGCGTTTGGTGGTGGGAATCACGTTGGAGGTGGCGCAAATGGTGGAGGATGATCCATTGAATGTGGAGGCTGGTGGGGTGAAAGGTGAGGACAAGGGGAACCCTATCGTGGTTCTGGGAGGGAGGGGAAGGAGTGAAAACAGAAGTGCGGGAAATGGAATGGACACGGTCAAGGGCCGTGTCAACCACAGTAGCTGGGAATCCTCGGTTGAGGAAAAAGGAAGACATATCGGAAGCACTGGTATGGAAGGTGGCATCGTCAGAACAGATGCGGCGGAGACGGAGAAACTGGGAGAATGGAATAGAGTCCTTACAGGAAGCGGGGTGGGAGGAAGTGTAGTCCAGGTAGCTGTGGGAGTCAGTGGTCTTGTAGTGGATGTTTGTTAATAGCCTATCGCCAGAAATGGAGACAGAGAAGTTAAGGAAGGGAAGAGAAGAGTCGGAGATGGACCATGTGAAGGTGAGGAAAGGGTGGAAATTGGAAGTAAAGTGAATGAACTTTTCTAGTTCAGGGCGAGAGCAGAAAACAGCACCGATACAGTCATCAATGTACCGGAAAAAGAGGTGAGGGAGGGGACCTGAGTAGGACTGGAACAAAGAATGTTCCACATATCCCATGAAAAGGCAGGCATAGCTAGGGCACATGCCGGTTCCCATAGCAACACCTTTAATTTGGAGGAAGTGAGTGGAGTCAAAGGAGAAGTTGTTCAATGTGAGAACAAGTTCAGCCAGGTGGAGGAGGGTGGTAGTGGATGGGGACTGGTTGGGCCTCTGTTCAAGGAAGAAGCGGAGCACCCTCAGGCTGTCCTGGTGGGGGATGGAGGTGTAGAAGGATTGGACGTCCATAGTGAAGAGGAGATGGTTGAGGTCAGGAAACTGAAAACTGTTAAAGTGGCGGAGGGCGTCGGAAGAGTCGCAAATGTAGGTGGGAAGAAACTGGATAGGGGGAGAAAAAATAGAGTCGAGATACAAAGAGATAAGTTCTGTGGGGCAAGAACAGGCTGCAACGATGGGTCTACCAGGGCAGTCCTGTTTGTGCATCTTAGGAAGGAGGTAGGAGCGGGCTGTGCGGTGTTGGGGGACTATGAGGTTGGTGGCCATGGAGGGAAGATCTCCAGAGGAGATGAGGTCAGTGACAGTCTTGGAAATAATGGCTTGATGTTTGGTAGTGGGGTCATGGTCCAGGGGGATGTAGGAGGAGGTGTCGGAGAGTTGGCATTCAGCTTCCGCACAGTAGAGGTCATTTCGACAAACAACAACAGCACCACCCTTGTCAGCAGGTTTAATGATAATGTTAGGCTTGGATCAGAGAGAACGGAGTGCTGAAAGTTCAGAGGGAGGTAGATTGGAGTGAGAGAGGGGAGCAGAGAAATTGAGACGTCCGATGTCACGCCGGCAGTTAGCAATGAAAAGATCCAGAGAGGGTAAGAGGCCAGAGGGAGGGGTCCAGGTAGAACGAGAATTCTGAAAGTGGGAGAAAGGGTGTGCCGTGCAGATGGAAGACTCCTGGCCAAAGAAGTGGGCACGGAGACGAAGGCGATGGAAAAAGAGTTCAGCCGAGCTCGAAATTCATTGAGATGGGAGCATAAGGGAATGAAGCTCAGGCCTTTGCTGAGGACTGATCGCTCGGGGTCAGAGAGGGGAAGGTCAGAGGGGATAGTGAAAACACAGCAGGGGATGAGATTGGAAGAAGGGATGGGGTCAGAGGAAAGTGAAGGGGAAGAAGGTTCTGGAGGGGCGTTGGTGTCCAAGAGTTGATGAAGCTTGCGATCCTTGATATCAGAAAGGAAGAAAAAAAGTTTTTTGTTGAAGCGCCGGATGAGTCGAAGGATGAAATGGAACTGTGGACCTGGACAGCTTTGAGAAAGAGTGCATCAGTGCAGTTGCTTTTCAGACTGCAGGGAAGTATACAGTGGTGTTCTCCAGAGGCCAGTATTAGGACCGCATCACTTTTAGATATAGATTAATTCCCCACCACTACCTGCTCCTCTGCTGTGTGTTTTCCAGCCCGACTGACAGGCTGGCTGCCTAATAGGCACGCTGTCGGGCGGGAAACCTGGAAAAAAAATGTAAAAGACGCCCTGCAGTGGGACACTCAGGAAACCCATACTTCCAGGTTTCCCGTCCATCACTCCTTCCCCCAGACCCACACCTGCTCTGAATGTGCGGTACCGTAAATATCTGAGCCATAGAATTCAAAAGCAAGGAAGTTATGCTAAACCTTTATAAAACACTGGTTAGGCCTCAGCTGGAGTATTTTGTTCAATTCTGGGCACCACACTTTAGCAAGGATGTCAAGGCCTTGGAGAGGGTGCAAAAGAGATTTACTAGAATGGTACCAGGAATGAGGGACTTCAGTTACGTGGAGAGACTGGAGAAGCTGGGATTGTTCTCCTCAGTGCAGAGAAGTTTAAGAGGAGATTTGATAGAGGTGTTCAAAATCTTGAATGGTTTTGATAGAGTAAATAAGGAGAAACAGTTTCCAGTGGCAGAAGGGTCGGTAATCAGAGGACACCGATTTAAAGTGATTGGCAAAAGAACCAGAGGCAGCATGAGGAAATATTTTTTTACACAGCGAGTTGTTGCGATCTGGAATTCACTACCTGAAAGGGTGGTGGAAGCAGATTCAATAGTAACTTTCAAAAGGAATTGTATATATATTTGAAGTGAAAATAACTACTGGGATATGAGGAAAGAGCAGGGGAGTGGAACTAATTGCATAGCTCTACCTAAGAGCTGGCACAAGCATGATGGGCCAAATGGCCTCCTTCTGTATCATTCTATGATTTGATGATTTCGGGATGTGGGAGATTAACATGGCTCAACTACATAGCTTGGAACAGATACAGGAAGAATTAGGAATTTTTCCATAATATGAGACTGTTGCAATCTAACTTTTTCAAGGATTTGCTTTACACTAGAATTTGGTACACCCTTTGAAAAAGATCATAAGATTAGATAGGGGGGAATTTTAACCCTCCCCCCCCCCCCCCCATGCTGGGCAGGAGAGGGTCGGGGAGGCTGTTTAAAAATCCGACACCAACTCGCCTCGGACGTTGCCACTTCTGATTTTAACGGAGGTGGCTGGGGGCGGGGGAGGGGGTGGCAGAATACTAAACTGCTCTCAAGAGGCGGGTCAGTTATTTAAATACGCTAATGAGGCTGCATGCCTCTAATTTTAACAAACTTTCAGATTGAACTGCTGCATGCCAGATTTCCTAGGGCTAGGGAAACCTGGCAGCTGAAGGGCAACACGGTGGCATAGTGGTTAGCACTGTTGCCTCACAGCGCCAGGGACCCGGGTTCGAATCCGGCATCGGGTGACTGTCTGTGTGGAGTTTGCACATTCTCCCCGTGTCTGCGTGGGTTTCCTCCGGGTGCTCCGGTTTCCTCCCACAGTCCAAAGATGTGCGGGTTAGGTTGATTTGGCTATGATAAATTGACCCTTAGTATTAGGGGGGATTAAATACGTGGGGTTACGGGGATAGGGTAGGATATGTGTCGGTGCAGGCTCGATGGGCCGAAATGGCCTCTATCTGCACTGTGGGGATTCTGTGAAGCGAGAAAGGTGGATCCAGCAAGAAAGTGCCTTTCCAGCACTGCTTGTGGGTCAGGAGGAGCGGGAGTGCTTCCCACAGCCCCTGAAGTAAATTGCTTTCCTCCCCGCATTCGGCCTCCCCTCATCAATCCGAAGACCCCGACCCACGATCGTTTCAAACCCCGCCCCCCGCGATTATGATCCCCTCCTGACCCACGATTTGTTCAACCTCCCGCGCGATCTTACCTCCCCCCATCCACCTCCTACCCCCCCCCAAATCCAGCGATTTTCCTCACCCCGACCCTCCCGACTCTCCGCTCCCTGGCTGCGGCCTTCCAGCGCAGGCCTTCCTGCCCGGCCGACAGCCAGCCAGCCTCTCTATCTGGCTGACTGCCGGCCAGGAAACGGGGAAAAAATCATGAAATTTTACAGTACCTCCGTGTTACCTGCATTTCTAGGTTTCCTGGCTGCTATGATCCCCCCCACCACCCATCTCCCATCTCCCTCCCTGCCTCCCTGTAAATATTGTGGCTGTAGAGTGCACAGAACAGAAACAGGCCATTCGGCACAACTGGTCTATGCCAGCGTTTATGCTCCACATGAGCTTCTTCCCATTCTACTTCAAATAATCCTATCAGTACATGCTTTTATTCCTTTCTCCCTCATGCTTATCTAGCTTCCTCTTAAATCTATCTGTGCTATTCGCCTCAACTACTCTGAGGTAACATGTTCCACATTCTTAGCACTCTTTAGGTAAAGACAGTTCTCCTGAATTCCCTATTGAATTTATTATTGACTATCTTAAATTTATGACCTCAAGCTTTGGACTTCCCCATAAGTGGAATAATTTTCTCTACGTCTACCCATCAAACCATTTCATAATCTTAAATACCTCTATCAGGTCACCCCTCAGTCTTCTCTTTTCTAGAGAAAAGAGCCCCAGCCTGTTCAGCCTTTCTTGATAAGTATATCCTCTCAGTTCTGGTATCATCCATGTGAATCTTTTTTGCACCTTTTCCAGTGCCTCTATATCCATTTTATAATATGGAGACCAGAACTGTTCACATAACTCCAAGTGTGGTCTAATCAAGGTTTAATACAAGTTTAACATAACTAATTTGTTCTTCAAGATCAGCTTGAAAGATCACCTCTGTTCTTTCCTCTGTTTCAACATAAACTGTTTTATAAAGCCATCAAGAAGATGTTTTCTTTTTAGTACACTATTCAGATGACTCTTCAATTTGACTTCTCAGTCAATACATTCTCACTTTGAAATTCCTCTTCAGGTTCATCAATACCCAATCCTTCAGGATCACTAATGAATTTACAGTGATTATCCTTAGAATAACTAGTTTATCAAAATAGACTTAAATGTGCATCGAGAAGCTTTTATGCTACCCATGGGACAGCATTATGAAATGTGTACATCCCAAGGTGTTTCACTGAAGTCAATGGAAACTAAAATCGGGAGAGATGTATAAATGGCGGCTGAATTGATCTCACCCATTTTACACTATCACCCAAAGTCAAAATTACTCTGAATGTGTTCCAACAGTAATTATGCAAAGTACTTTTAGACATTTAGACAATATTACAAGGCACAATATAGATGCAAACATTTATTTATTTTGCTTTTTCATTTGGTACCATTGCTGAGCAATGATCTTCAAGCTTTCATCAAGTAGGCCTTGACTTACATTCTTCTCCTGACATTGTCCCTGGAGACAACCACTCTTTACTCTAGAATTTTATGCTTCTCTACATTTTAATTCTCTTGCTAGTGGTTGTTAATCACCATAGACCCATTGTACTCAGTGAACTTTTCTCTTAGTCTACTTTACATTTCCTTGCCTGCAATGATATTCATGTAAATTTTGAGAAAACTCACTTTTACAATTAGTTCTAATTATAATCTTGGGCCTCCTTCTCTGCATTTCTGTAAGGGTGATAAGTGATAAAAATACAACGTCAACTTTTATGCTTCTCCTATTTATTTATTTCACTGCTAAACGAAATATCACATGACCTGATATATGAATATCTTACACAGGTTAATAAACAAGTTTCAAACATATTTATGTACTATAATTGTAATTTCATTTAAGCAAAGAAAATAAATTCATACGATAAATGTAAAACTCTAATTTCTAATCCAGCCAGCAAAAGCCGGGTATAATGGGGTAGAAATTAGTCTGAGCGCGTTTTCAGCAATGCGCACCCGAAGACAGAGGCCTGAGCAGCGCTAGAAACTGAGGCAGTAAAAGGTGCACATTTTTTTGATAGTAGTCACAGGATGAAGATTGGATGCTGGGAATATCTCTGTGCATGTGCTCCAGGTCACATCCCTACCTTTGCACTAAATGTTTCTGACTGCTTCACAAGAAGGGCAAAACATAATTGACATGAGTGTTAACAGCGGCTGATAAATGACCTTGATTTGCTCCAAGTATTCATGATTCAGCATGATTTCAAGTTCAAGAAAGATCACTTATTGCTAAATTTAAAAAAAAGTAGTCTTTCCTAAGATTGCATTAATAACCAAGCAATTTGGTCCAAGCATTGAATTTGTTTCAACAATAAAAGGGAGCTGAAGCATTTTTGAATGAAACATTGCTTTTAATGAAACACAAGTAAAAGCTCTCAACCATGTCGAGACATTATGTCAAAATAATTATTAATTTAGTAGGAATTAACTCCAGTGAATTTCTCATTTATATCAATTTGGAGTTCCCAAAGGACTTTTATTTGTAATTTTACATGTCATTGGTATTAATGATAGTCTGTGCTAATATAAATGTATTTTTTTACAAGGAATTGGTGACACAATATATCAGATTATATTTTGTCAATGAAAGGTCATTGACCTGAAATGTTGAGGGGAATTTTTCCAGCCCTGGGGAGGCGGGTATGGAGGCGGGACTGCCAGGAAAATGGCAGAGACTGGGAGTGGGTACCGAACCCGCTCCAAACCCGCCTCCATGCCATCTTCACGAGAGGCGGGTCCCCGACTCGCGCAGGGACCCATCTCCTCGAGGTGGGAAGGGGATTACAGCCAATTAACTGCCTGTTAACAGCTAGTTAACAGGCAGTTTTGAGGCTTATCCCCATTTTGCCCCTGCAAGTGCAGGCTTCCCGACGGCTGTGAACCTCGCCAGGGTCAGCAAGGTGAGCAGTGCGTCTGCGGGGGTGAGAGGGATTGAAAAGTCTGCTGTGGAGGTGAGTGATGGGTGCAAGTGTGGAGAGGTAAATATGAGAGATGAGTGTAAAATGTTAGAAAAAGTTTACTTACCTTTGCTTCTTCCTGCAGGCTTCAACCCTTGGGGATCCGGAGGTGCCTCATCTCAACGGCAGAGATGACAGAATGGCTGCTGCATTCTCAGATGCAGCAGCCATCTGATTTCTGCTGAGGAAAGAGGTTTTGGTGAGTCTTTGTGCAAGGGCTCACCATAGAACAGAGATTGTCAGTGTTTGACAGCTTCTCTAAAATGTTTGACAGATGAAACGTCACACGCTGACGTTCTCTGTCACCAGCTTTCCCTTAATTGGCCGGCTAACCTTGCAGGGCGGGCTTAACAAGGTCAATCGAGGGAAAATAGTGTGGGTTGGCTGGACGTCATTGGGGGCGGGACTGAAACCCGACAACCAGCAGTCCCGCCCCCAATGCATCCCCATTGATAAAATCCAGCCTGTTAACTCTGTTTCTCTCTTCAGAGATGCTGCCCGACCTGCTGAGTATTTCTAGCATTTTCTGTTTTTATTTCAGATTTCCAGCATCCACAGTATTTTGCTTTTATATCAGATTATTTGTACCCTGTGGGACCTGGGTCAAATCTATCACATTTAGCATTAGAATCCATCCTTTAGCACTCAGTGGACATGATTTTATCCAAACTTGCTCTCGTATTTCACATTTATAATTTTAGTACTTTAAAAAGACACTAAACCAGTAAATTAATCAATCACAATAACTTTATACCTATTAAATTTTGTGAATAAGCTTTAGATTTTGTATACCCAGTTAATTTAGGTTATTGATTACTGTTCATTGTATTATAACCACTGTAATGTGTTTTCCTTAGTAGCCACTCGATCATTATTTTCTTATAGGGTACCATTTATTCTCATGCTTGTTCACTACTGTACTCATCCTGTTCATTTTTTTCCTATTGACTTGTATAGTACCAAAAATTAATAAATGACTGTACCCGAGTGGGTGTTAGAACTTGAATGATGTAATTATTTGCTTCAGAACATATCTTGGCAAGTCAATAAAATTAAAAGTATGAATATCAAGCACGGTTATTGTGAATATTTTATGTACAGATTTAAACCTATGTTTAAAAAGGTGATCCAAGAATGGGTTTATGGCAATGCTCATTTGTGAAGTAGAAATCTGACTGAGCAGACCTTTATCTTGTTGATCCCTTTCTAATGCTTGGGCCACTTTGGTGCTGCCTTGCAATATGATCTGGAGTAAGTTAGCAAAATAATTGTAATATGTTGCATACTGTATAATATTGCCATTGAAGGAGGCACACACATACTTGGAGAAGAGAAGCAGCAACAATGCTAATCCCAGGAAAAGGATGAGGGGTGAACATGGCCCTGTGGCAGCCCACACCTGAAGCTGCACAGGTGTGAGGGCACTAATCGATGATCTTTCCCCCTTAAGGATTGCACATAGAATTCATTGCAAACTGGACAGGCAAGATCTGTAAACATATTTTAATTAGAGTGGCCTGGCTGTTCTGTGTTTTTTCTTCCCAATTACTATTTCATTACCTTAGGTACAAAACTAATTGTTTAAAATGTTAAAAAAAAAGTGAAATCTTTACAGTATTGAGCACCTGCTTTTATTAATCATGTCAGCCATGGCCCAATTGGTAGCACCCTTGCCTCTGAGTTAGAAGGTTGTGGGTTCAAGTCCTACTCCAGGGACTTGAACACAAAAATCTAGGTTGACACTCCAGTGTTGTACTGAGGGAGTGCTGCACTGTCGGAGGTACCGTCTTTCGGATGAGATGTTAAACCGGGGCCCCGTCTGCTCTCTCAGGTGGACGTAAATGATCCTATGGCACTATTTTGAAGACGAGTAGGGGAGTTATCCCCTGTGTTCTGGCCAATATTTATCCCTCAATCAACATCACTAAAAATCATTATCACATTGCTGTTTGTGGGAGCTTGCTGTGTGCAAATTAGCTGCTGCATTTCCTACATTACAACAGTGACTACACTTCAAAAGTACTTCATTGGCTGTAAAGCACTTTGGGCATCCTGAGGTCAAGAAAGACGCTATATAAATGCAAGTCTTTCTTTTCTTTTTAATATAAAAGTACATTTGTGCAAAGAGTTTCATAAGAAGCCCCTTATCTCGGGATCTTGGTATATTATTGCACCGTATTCCTACCATTGTTCTATTCATACCTTTGATCCCACCCATAACCTTTCACTAGTTTGAATTTTTTAAAAACATTACAATGAGAAGTTCAATTAAAAAATAATGTTCCTCGATGTAAATTAATGAATCCATTATTAAAGATACTCATAGGAACAGGAGTGGGACATTCAGCTCCTCAAACTTGTTCGGCATTCAATTGGACCATAGCTGATCTGTACCTCAAATCCATTTGCTCCATATCCCTTGATACCCTTACCTAACAAAAATCTATCGATCTCAGTCTTGAAAATTTGAATTGATCCAGCATCCACAGCCTATACTCAAAATAGTCTCAACATATAGTTAAAAAAGAGTGCTATAAAAATGTATTTTTCAAACATGCAGGACTTCAGTACCACCAATGCAATAACCACATCAATAACTTACATGCATCAAAGGGAAACAATGGAATGGAGAAAGAGAAAGGAGAGAGCAATTGAAAAACCGCAATGACAGAGAGAAGACTGCTAATTTATAATTTAATGGGGCAGAATTTGCAGTCGGTATGACAGCGTACTCTCATAGTATGCTGTCATACTGCCTTTGAAATTGACCGCAAGTACGGGATTTCCGCATGCGCTAAATCCAGAACTTGCGATCTGCCAAGTTCCGATTTGACAGATTATCCACTGCAACTGTGAAATCCTTATTGCTGGTGCAGAGTTGGGCTAATTGCCCACCAACTGTCCAGCAATTACGCAGGAAAATTTTATGGCTGGTGCAAACAGGCGCAGGAGCCTGTTTGCACAGCATAAGGGGAGGGGGGATATGCAGCTTGAAATATACATCTGTCATGATAAAAATCTTCAAAATAAATATCTATATCCACCTATTGCCTGATCCCCACACAATTTGTGGAGACAAATAGGCAAAAGGTGAAAACAATCTATCAAGAATGAGAGACTGATTTATTTATTAATATAACTGGGGTGAATGAGACTAAATAATCATGAATGGGCATCGGAGATTTATGTTTCCTGATTGGAGCACCGCCCCACGTGATCTCAGGTACGCTTACGCACATGGTGCACCCCTGGGATCTGTGGGCCACTACGCTGCACTCAACTCCGCAGTAAAACAACGCAAGTTTTCAAAGGGGGCCTTTCACCAGGTAAGTGCAGATTTCTTTCAGAGATGGGCGGCATACTCCTTAGCTACGCCGCCGACCACAATTTCAGATGGGCAATATGTTTATTGCCTCCCCGTGCTACAGACTGATTCAGAGAGTGCAGCCGACTGACATAGTCATTGGTCTCTGCTTGTGCATTCTACAGCTAACTGTAGAGGAATGGTCCAGGAAGAATTCTACTTTATATTTTCACTTCCTATGAGAAGCAGCAGGCCTCTGTTTTTGTGGCACTACATCTTGGTCTGGTCATCCAACAACACACAGTTAGTGCTCCCAAGAACATTACATTTGAATCCTCCATCTTTCATTTGGGAGAATTGTACATTTTTACAAAAATCAAACTTTACTCAAAAGAATGCAATTCAGGGCTTTTTTTTCTTCCTGTTTTGTTTCTAGCCCCAATCATGAGCTTGATATCCTGAGTAAAAAGCAAAATACTGCAAATCTGGAAGTCTGAAACAAATATAGAAAATGATCGAAACACTCAGCAGGGCAGACAGCAACATAGGAGAGAACAGAAAAGTTAATGTTTTGGGTGAGGACCCTTTTCAAAACTTGATATCCTAACATTCTATTGTTGTAGGATTGCGAGAGAATTGGAAAGCCTTTAGACAATAATCCAGGACAAAATTAATTGGCATTTCGAAAAGTATGGGCTAATAAATGAAAGCCAGCACAGATTTGTTAAAGGTAAATCGTGTTTGACTAACTTGATTGTGTTCTTTGATGAAATAATGGAGAGGGTTGATGAGGGTAGTGTGAGTGATGTGTATATGGACTTTCAACAGATGTTTGACAAAGTACCACATAATAGACTTATCAAAATTAAAGCCCATGGGATTAAAGGGACAGTGGCAGCATGGATACAAAATTGGCTAAGAGACAGAAAGCAGAGAGTAGTGGTGAACTGTTGTTTTTCAGACTGGAGGGAAGTATTCAGTGGTGTTCCCCAGGTATCAGGGCCACTGCTCTTTTTGATATATATTAATGACCTGGACTTGGGTTTCCATGGTATAATTTCAAAATTTGCAGATGATACGAAACTTGGAAATGTAGCAAACAATGAGGAGGACGGTGACAGACTGGTAAAATGGGCAGAAACATGGCAGATCAAATTTAATACAGAAAAGTGAGACTCATAGAATCATAGACATTTATGGCACAGAAGGACGCCATTCAGCCCATCGTGTCAGTGTTGGCTGAAAAAGAGCTATCCAGCCTAATCCCACTTTCCAGCTCTTGGTCCGTAGCCTTGTAGGTTACGGCACTTCAAGTGCATTTCCAAGTAATTTTTAAATGTGATGAGTGTTTCTGTCTCTATCACCCTTTCAGGCAGTGAGTTCCAGACCCCCACCACCATACATTTGGTAGGAAGAATGAGGAGAGGCAATATAAGCTAAATTATACAATTTTAAAGGGAGTGCAGGAACAGAGAGGCCTGGGGGTGTATGTACACAAATATTTGAAGGTGGCAGGACAAGTTGAGAAGGTTGTTAAAAAAGCATATGGGATCCTTGGTTTTATTAATAGAGGAATAGAGTACAAAAGCAAACAAGTTATGCTAAGCCTTTATAAAACACTGATTAGGCCTCAGCTGGAGTATAGTGTTTAATTCTGCGCACCACACTTTAGAAAGGATGTCAAGGCCTTGGAGAGGGTGCAAAAGAGATTTACTAGAATGGTACCAGGGATGAGGATCTTCAGCTATGTGGAGAAACTGGAGAAGCCAGGGTTGTTCTCCTTAGAGAGAGAAGGTTAAGAGGAGATTTGATTAGAGGTGTTCAAAATCATGAATGGTTTTGGTAGAATCAGATTCAATAGTAACATTGAAAAGGAATTGGATAAATACTTGAAGGGAAAAAAATTACAGGGCTATGGGGAAAGAGCAGGGGAGTGGGACTAATTGGATTGCTCTACCAAAGAGCTGGCACAGGCACGATGGGCTGAATGACCTCCTTCCGTGCTGTATCATTCTATGATATTTTTTAAAAGTATCAAAATGAAATAAAACAATATTTATTTTACTATAGTTAATTTTTTAAATGTAATGGAAATCAAACCATATATTTACAAGATCCAACAAGGGAAATTTAATCAAGCAGCTTATACAGAGAGTGATAGCACTGCATTTCACAAATTAATCAGTAAAGATTTTAAAATTATTTTGTATTGTCACCCATGGGGAGACCTGGCTTTAGGGGAAAGCGCATTAAAATATTTCTAATTTTTGACATGATCGTGCAATAATTCCATTATTATTGTAGCATTAGGGACAGTAATTGCATTTCCAAAATTATATTCCCATATCCAGCACTCATTTAGCTTTATCAGAACCTAAGGCAAAGTTAAATCCGTATATCATAACCCATTTGATCCATGTGATGTATTGAGTTTTTGCTTTATTGCTGTCCTGGATGCTGCACAGAAGCTCATTTGCAACATTTTGGATTCTCTAGAATTTCTGAGTAAAATCAGTCAGAAGAAAGATTTGAATGATTAAGCTGACATATCCTGGCAGACAGGAATGAGACAGAAAACTAATTTGTTACATTCAATCATCATATCAGTAAGAATTTTTTGATATATAAAATGTGTTAAATAGTTATAGAACACCGCACAGAAAAAGGCTAACACACAAACTTGATGTCACTTGTATGGGCCAATTCCCTCATCAGACCAAAAGAGGGCTTGGGGTCATGGGTGGATGGCACTGTTTGCATTGTAGTCTGACTCCACTGGATTTCTCAGGGCTATGTCATTTGAATAATCTAAGTAAAATCCTTGTACATTGTTCCCATGTTGTGTCAGCTGGGAGTGAGAAATTGAGAGTACAGCAGCTCTTTAAGGGCTGCTGCACTACCTAAAGGGAGATAGTTGTTTTTCTTTGGTGGTTGACTATTACCGCACATCATAGCTGGAGGAGCTCCCTGAACTACCCTTTTTACAGAGGATAACCTGAAGTTTGTTTTTAGATGTTGTGACCAATTTTTAGGGCAGAGGGAAATCCTCCAAATAGAGCCAGTTTACAAGTGTGGCAGGAAGTAACCAATCATGTGAATGTTTTCTCCTCTGTGCATTGTTCATGGAAGCAAATGAGGAACAGATTTGCTGGACTGATGAAAAGTGTCAAGGTAGAAAAGCATGATGGGTCCCTACTCAATGGAAGGGGATGGCTGTACTGTGCATTCAGCAAACACTCAGCACAAAGTTTGCTGCCATATCTGCATTGCAGCCTGTAAAACACTAGCCCCCAGTTTTCACGTCTTTAACCTCCTAAATACTGTATCTGAAGCTGCACCACTAACTTGGTGGCTGCTAAAGGGATAGTCAAACCTATCACATGAGCACCCGTTAATCACTCCAGATCCAACAATCACATCCACTTTGGGTGAATCAGATAGAGGGAATTGGGAGGGAGTTCTGGATGAAACACTGAGCACCAGTGAGTGGAGGTAGCAGCAACCAAAATAACCGATGGATTTCTACCTTACAGGGCCTGCATACTGAGCTTCACTAATTTATCAGCAGATGCTGTTCATGCAGTCCTTTGAGAATCTTCAGAGGTCTCTGTGAGGTGGGTGCAGCTCTAACATCTATATAGGTATGCAGGAGAGTTTGGGGTACTTGCAGAGCACCATGGAGCTAGCAACAACTCCATGGTTCCTTGTGGGGGAGCCCCCAAGAATAGAGAGCCCAAGTGCTAATGCAGTTTTCTTGCCCACACTGTGTCAGTTGCTATTGAGATTTTGGGCTCCAATTTACAGGAGCCTCTCATTTCTGATCTACAGGAACTAGGGGATCACTTTGAGAGCACCTGGATGGCTGACTTTCCAACACAAATCCCTGGTCATCTGCAAGGGATAGCCAGCAGCTGGAGTCTGACAGGAGAGATAGATGAGGACTTCACGTCTCAGGGTGATAGTCAAGCCCCTCAGAGGACTGCAGAAGAGGCAGTTAGGGGACAAGAGTAGCCAACAGGAAAAAAGACATTTGCCACAGGCAAGTTACAAAGTCTCCATTAGAGATCAGCAGCAATACAACACATGTGCTTCACCTGCTGAGGTGGCACTTAGGTTATATCCTAATCTTGGGCTCCTACTATCACCAAGGGCAAGTACCAGGGGAAACAAACATTGTGCATGTAGGATGTACATGCAGATTAGAAAAATAAATTGATTACACCTTCTTTGGAGTTTTTGGTGATGATTTGTTAGCTAAAAGGAATATAAACATCCAAGTGTGGTAGTGAAGGCAAAGGGGATTTGATATGTCATGAATGTAGTATAGAGAGGAACATAGGAATGTTCATGTACAGGCTCATGGGCAGCTTTTAACTGAACTCCTGTGAATCATTCTTTGCTGCATTAAGTCTGCCTGGTTAGTAACCTGGAAGTGAGTGAACATTGTAATTGGATTTGATATCATAATGAAGGCTAAAATCAAAAATAGCAACATGTATATGCAACACTTTAGAAGAGCAAACGTTAGGCTCTGAAAAAAATATAGGAAGTGTTAAGTGAAATGCAGAACTAGAAACTAAAATGGTGAAATACAATACATTTTTTTAAGGTGACTTCAATGGATGATGAAAGGAAATATATTCCTATGAGGAAAAAGATGGAGTAAAACAGCAAAAATGAAGTAAAGAATATTTTAAAAGATGAAAGGAATCCAAAAAGTAATGAGGACATAAAATCACACAAAAATCAGTGAGAATAATTAAAATAAATGTGGATTTGTAGGTGTGGGTTTCTTTTATTAGTAGATAAGCAGCTGGTGCAGGTGCTAAGTAAAAGGTAGACACTTGCCTGGAAACTAGAGAAGATGCATCAATCTCAGGAATCCTTTGCACATCTCTTAGTTTACGGTTTAAGACCAGCACTGGCAGAGGCTTAGGGCCGGTTGACTGCTTACTTGGTTAGTAAATGGTGTGGTACAGAGGGATCTGTGGCACTGAACAACAACAATGGGCCAGAATTTGCTGGCAAAATAACAGTGAGTTTAATGAATTATTAATGTGTAAATCGTCCAGCAATTTGTGACTAGGAAGAGATACCCGTGAGTTGTGAATTGCCACAAATTGCTGGATGGTTTGCGCTGCTCTGCCATTTGCCTCGTGAAAATGACAGCACTTCTCTCATCCTCCCCGTGAGTTTCAAGAAATTGCTGCATTTGCGCATTAATTAAGAATTAAACTTGCCGCAGAAAGTTAGGGCTTGTACTTAACAGCATAAGGACCCTTTTAATGATGAGATTTATGTTCAAGCAATGCCACTCAACCCCTCCGGCCCTGAAAGGGAACAATTGTAATGTGGAGTCTCATTCTTGCAGGTATTAAATTGTACTTAGAGATTTTTAAAATTTAAATTTAAAAAAAAATTCTTACTTTTCCTTTCCGTCTCTTTTTTTATCTTTTAATGCAATCTTTTTTCCCTCTTCATTTCTCTTTCTATACCTGATTTGACTCTAATTCACCCTATTTACTGCTCCACCATTCCTCTAATTCTTTCTCAATCCTTAAATCTCATTGGTTAAGGTGATAGACTGTTGGTCCCGTTGTTCACCAAGGTCCAAGATGCCCCATTGGCCTTGCTGCGCTGTTATCAGCTTGCACTTCCAACAATTTGTGGCACAAACATTTTATGAGCTGAAGGGTGAGGGAAAAAAGTCTAACTAATGGGACACACTGTGAGATGTCCTGCTCCAGCAAACTCTGGGCCAATATAAAAAATAGGGTTAGCCTACAAATGTAAAAGGGTCAAAATAACTCTAAATAAGTGTGGAACAACATTTGCATTCAGTATTATGGCAGAATATAAATAGTTCCTATAAATTATTAAAGCTACTGTTATTTTTTTCCCTCCCAGCATCAAATATTAGCATACAGCTAAATTCAAAGGTGACAGTCAAGGTTTGATTTCAAAGGCTGAAATCCACAAACTACAAAGTCCTAATATGTTTTGGATATCTACCACAAAAAGTACATTTTAATAAATGTATAGGAATAATTTACAGAACATAAAATTGACTTTAATGCTAAGGAGTAATCATTTAGCCTAAGGTATTGCTATTGTTAACAATGTGTGAGGCTCATAATTTGTTTTACTATTGGAGGAAGATTTTATAATTTCTTATAACTTCACAGTTTATTATCACTAATACTAGATGAACACGCCCGCTAACTATTACTATTAATTTTATTAGAAATGCATTCACTCAGACAATAATCTGTAATTATAAAGTTACCAGTGGGAACATTATGGCAGTGTTAATATGTGAGTCATGTGACACATTCAGATCTTGGTGCATCTGACCTGGGTGTGAAAGATTTTTCCAGTATTAGCCTCTGGAAGTCTCTATCATACTAGACAACACATCTAATGGTACAATCAAGCTGGTTTTTAAAACTAGTTTCAATTATTAGGTGGCCAGAAGGAAATCTGATTAACTGAAAACTGCTGTAAGAATAGCAGCAAATGCACAATTTTGACATGTGGTGGCGCAGAGCTCTGGGGGTTGAACACAATGTGCAATGGAGTGGTCATATGATAATTAACATGCCTCAAGTGAGACTGGCGATGAGTTTTTTACCCACCAGTGATGGATATATGGAAGAATCTCACAGCAAAATCAGTTGATGATGTTTCGATTAACTCCTTAAAAAAAAACTGGATAAATATCTGGTTGAAAAAGAGGCCTGAAAGTTAGAGGGATGCGTGTAGGAAGATAACAACATTTGGACCAGGAATAAGCCATTCAACCCCACGGGCCTGCACCGCCATTCAATTAGATCCATGGCTGATTTGTACCTCAACTCCATTTTCACCCCTTTTGTATAGGCTGAGATTATCAATTATTCTATGGGACATGGCTCTTCTGCTTCCAGGGCTGTGAGAACAGTTGGCCAAGGTTGAATATTAGAGAATTTCACTTAATTACCTTTGAGGATCAAGGAGTATTTATGCAAAACTTTTCCTCAGGTGATTCAATGAGTGAGATAGATTCCATGATAGGATGGATTGTACTTGGTATGTGGATGGAACGGAACCTGAATGGAGCAGAATTTGATTAATAAATGGCCTTTCTTATTCCATATTTTCTCATGGTCTTACTCAGGTTCACATCTCTTATTCCCCACAAGGCAAGTTCATGATTTTGGCCATGTCATTATAGAGTGTGCCACGAATACTCTTCTCCCCTTCTTCACCTGGCAGGAAAGTTACAGTGGCTTCCCCACAGGCCATCAACTAAAATCTCAGTTGGGTCCCAATGACTTATTGGGAACCCAAAATGCATATATAAAGAAGGATTGTGTAGGCTCTGGGCGGGTGTCCTTGCCATCTGCTTAGCAGAGCCGGTTAAAATTCAGAATAATTAGAGAAAAATTTGACACACCAGTTTCCGACGTTAAACAGGAGGCACAATTGCGTTGCATGCCCGAAGACATCAGCCGGAGGCCCGATAAAAATTGGGTCTCAGGAATCACCTGGACAAATCGGCGAGTCGCAGATGGTCAGGTCAAAGACTTAGGAATTTCGCCTGGCTCCAATGTCAAGCCAGCCTACAGATAGGTCATGGGACGGGGGGAAGCAATGCGAAGGGGTTCAGCTTGAAACAGCAGTGGCCGTACTATTTTTGGGCAGACAGGAGGAGCACATGCTCAACTTGGTTGATGACCAATTTTGCATCAGGTCCTAAAATCAGCATCAGATTGGTGATTTGCATGTTCAAGGCACCTAGTGCTTGGTTCAGTTGGGTGGCTTGCACAATGGAAGTTAACAATTTCCAGTTTGGCATTTGGTGCACTTCTGGGAGAGATGAGTGTGAGAGTTTGTAACTCGAAATTCATCCCCCAAAGCTCATGGGCACAATGATGTCCAATTTAGTTCATTTCTACTAAGTAAGTAATCTGGGTGATTTTAACTGCCCACACACCTGGTTTCTGCCTGGGGGTAAGGTTGAAATCACCCCAAAATTATAATGAAATAATACGTGAAATACAAAAATACATTCACAGGCATTAAGTTGATGATACCAATCACAGAAGGGTAAACATGCATTAACCATTATATATTAGACATTATTTCAAAAAACCACATGCACCATCAAATTGTCAGAAAAGGATTAATGAGCTAACACAGGCGATTCAGAAGAAAACATTTACTTTACTGCAACGCATGATCAGCAAGTGCTTTAAACTATCCACGAGAAAAAGATACAGGGGCTAAATTAGGCACTGTAGCGCCCAATTTTTAGGTGCTATGCGGCACCTAATACTCAAAAATGGGGTCCAAGATGCGTGTGTACACTTCCAACAGGAAATGCGCAGGATTCCATCTTGGTAAAGGGGTTTGTGAACACTCCTAACGACCGCCGGCAGCATGCAATGCAGGCAGTTTATGACGTCAATCAGTGTACAAAGCTGATTTGATGTCAGCGCTGCCATTTTCCAACTGCAAACTCCAGCCTATACCCTGTATTAATCTTGCACAGGGGAACACAACATTAAACGGAATTGTTCATTTCAAAGTTTGTGCTGAAACAAGTTCCAGACATGAGTGGCCTGGTAGGGATTCATAGAAAACATAGAAACATAGAAATATAGAAGATAGGAGCAGGAGTAGGCCATTCGGCCCCTCGAGCCTGTTCCGCCATTTAATGAGATCATGGCTGATCATCCAAATTCAGTACCCTGTCCCTGCTTTCTCCCCATATCCCTTGATCCCTTTAGCCTTAAGAAATATATCTAACTCCTTCTTGAATATATTTAATGAATTGGCCTCAACTGCCTTCTGTGGTAGAGAATTCCACAGGTTCACCACTCTCTGGGTGAAGAAATTCCTCCTCATCTCAGTCCGAAATGGCTTACCCCTTATCCTTAGACTGTGACCCCTGGTTCTGGACTCCCCCGCCATCAGGAACATCCTTCCTGCATCTAGTCTGTCTAGTCCTGTTAGAATTTTATAAGTTTCAATGAGATCCCCTCTCATTCTTCTAAACTCTAGCGAATATAAGCCTAATCGACCCAATCTCTCTTCATACGTCATTCCTGCCATCCCAGGTATCAGTCTGGTGAATCTTTGCTGCACTCCCTCCATGGCAAGAACATCCTTCCTCAGATAAGGCGACCAAAACTGCACACAATACTCAAGCTGTGGTCTCAACAAGGCCCTGTACAACTGCAGCAAGACATCCTTGTTCCTGTACTCTAATCCTCTCGCTATGAAGGCCAACATACCATTCCTCTGGAAATTGAACGTGACTGGGAGAAAGAAGAGAGGCCACGTGGAGCAGGACAAGCTGCTAGAAGAGGCAGGAGGCCATATCTGCAGAGGGTCTTTAGGGAGCAATTCTCTTATCTCAACTTCAGTGAGGACCAATGCATGAGACATCTTCACTTCACAAAAGAGGTTGTGCCTGAAATCTGCCAACTGCTGCATCCAGAACTGCAACCTCAAAGCAGGACAAGGACACTATTGCCTGTGGCTGTCATGGTGACCGTGGCTCTTAACTTTTATACGTCTGGCTTCTTCTAGGCTACTGCTGGAGATATAAGCAACACTGCACTGTTTGCAGTGCATTTCTGCATAAGGGATGTCACTGAAGCGCTCTATACACAGAAAGACAGCTTTATCTCATCCCCTCTTGCCAGAGACAAGCAGGCGGAGCACGCGCAAAGGTTTACATAGATTGCAAGCTTTTCCATGAAGCAGGGTGCCATTGACTGCATGCACATTGCCTTGTGTGTGCCTAATGTGAACTTGGCTATTTTCATGAACTGAAAGGGATTCCCTCCCTCATTGTGTGACCACATGCAGCACATCATGCAATTGAATGCCTGTTATCCTAGCTACAGTCATGATTCCTTCATTCTGCAGCAGTCCTCTGTGCCACCTGTATTTGAACCACCACAGCTAGTCAAAGGCTGGCTATTGGGCGACAAGGGTTATACACTCATGACATGACTCATGACTTCAGTCCAGAACCCATGCACACATGCACAGCAGGCCTACAATGCGAACCATGCTGTGAAAAGGAACATCCTCAAGCAACGCTTTTGCTGCCTGTAGGAGTCCTGCATTACTCAGCAGATCTGGCCATTATGAGGGAACAGCCCTTGCCACCACCGATCAGCTAAGAAGCTGAGGAGCAGCAGCATGAGGAAGAGGGGGAGCAGGAGGAGGAGGAAGTGGAGGAAGTGGAACAGGAAGAGGAAGGGAGCTTACAACGCAGACAGCCCCTTTCTGCCTGGGCTCTACAAGATAAAATAATTAATGAGCAACACTAGTAACCTCAACCACAACTTCCCATTCACCAACAGTGCCACACTCCTTACCTTTCCTCTATCACTGACCATCACTTCGTCCTCTTTCCAACACAAAAATAAAAAAACACCAGAAAATGCACATTCCAATCCAATGTTATAAATTCAATCATGACATAATGCATACAAAAATAAACTACTCACCCTTGTGCATTCCCTTAGTGCCTGTCTTTCCTGTGTTTTTGCCTATCCTAATGCTCCTACGAGCTGCTACCCCAATGGCTGCAGTATAGGTGGTGGAAAGCTGCTGACCTCCAATTGAGGAGACTGCAGATGGCCTTGGTAGGTGACCTCCAGCAGTTCTGGGCGTAGAGGGCCCGGCTTCAGACTGCAACATCTCGACCTGGGCTGCAGCAGTCTGGGCTGGCTGGCTGATAGGCAGCAGCAAGGACACTGGCGGAGTGGCAGTGGTGGGAGCAACAATGCTGTCATCCTGAGAGAGGACAGCAGGTTTGTGTTCCATGGAGCCACTGCCACTCTCCCGGGGCAGAGCCTCAGCAATCCTACTGATCTGTTGGAGAACAGATTGATGGACTGCAGTGACGCCCTGGAAGCCCCTTTGAACAGTGGTATCCAGAACCACGATTGCAGCAGTCTGAGCTTACACTGCAGCACTCAGACCTTTGATAGAAGCTGCTTGTGTTGCAATGGAAGCTGTGACATTGGCCATCAGATGCTGCATCATGGTGGGTTCCACAAATGTGCTGATGGAGGTGACCACCCATTCCATGTTGGAAAGGATGGACTCCATGCTCTGCACAAAGCCCTGTGCCAAGTTGGTGCTGGAGTCCTCCATGCTCCTTGACATTGTGTGCAGGCTATCTGACACGCTTTCCAGTGCACCAAGCATTTGGTTATGTACAAATAAGCTTTCTTCTGTAGCCTAGCCCATCAAAGTCCTCAAATGAATCCTCCGCAACAGAACTAGCGTGTGACCTCGCCCTCCGGTGAGCTGGCACCTTCGCTATCCTTTCCCCTGCCCTGGCTCCTGCACACTTGTGCCTGGTGTCTCGCCATGTACAGATCCTTCCTCTATCCTAGCCTCTAAAATACACGCAGTGACAGTTTCTGAGCTGGTGCCTGCGAGTGTAAAATTGAGTGACGGTGTCTCTTCATCTTCACTGTCTTCTTCCTCTTCCTCCTCTGACTGGGAAGGTTCCAGTTCTTGGGTATCTGAAATGAAAAAGGGATAATGGTTGGGTTGTGGTGAGGGGAGAGGAAAAAGTAAGAAGTGTCTGCTTACACCATCTGCAGCTTGTGAGGCAGAAGAGATTGTGGAATGAGAGAGAAGTGGGATGGGAGAAGGAGGATTAGGTATACTGATACCGTCCTCATCGATCCCTCCAGCCTTGCCGTGGCCTCAGCGATGCCCCTTCCCATGATGGCCAATACTGTCACCTCCATGGGTGTTAAAACATGCAGACGCGCTTGTTCTCCTCCAATTCTTTCCTGCTGCCTCCAGTTTATGTTCCACCTTCTCCTGCAAGAAAGAGGGAGGTGTGTCAGTAAGTGTCGTGCAATGTGTTTGGGTGATGTGGCTGTCCTGATTGAATAGCTGCCAGTGTGTGCGAGCTGTGAGTTGTGGGTGCGAGGCTCGCAACAGTGCTTAGTGTGTGAGGGTGAGGTAAAGCATATGAAATGAAGGGTTGAGTACTGATTGATAGAGATTGTTAGTAGGTGGGTGATGGGGATGTAGTGAATTGAGCAGGTGGATGAGGTTAGTGGTGCAGTTGGTAGGATATTCTATTTGAAGATGAACTCACTCACCTTGTCAACTTGTGTCAGTTCATTAAACTTCTTCCTGTTCTGTATCCAAGTTCTTGGAGCCACACTCCTGGCATTGGCCTCTGCCATTACTTCTTCCCACTGCCTCCTGAGCATATATCTGGAGGGTCTCCTGTCCCCCTGTGGATACAGGATGTCTCTCCTTCTCTCCATGTCTTGCACCAAGACCTCCAGTGCATTATCAGGAAACCTAGGTGCTCACTCTCTCACATGTTCAGCCATTCCTCAAAGTATCACAGCACAGATACACTTTTGAAAAAACTCCCACCACTACTTGCAGCCACAATGCACCTCCCCTTTAAGAGGTGCAGGCTAGCTTTAAGTAGCACTAGTCACTCACGATATCAAGCCCCCTGCTGATGTGTGCAATCAATGAACAGTGCAGGTAGTGCTGGTTCTATGCAGCAATCATTTAAAATGTCAGGCAGCACAAATTTAACGTGCTGCCTGCCTCGCAGTGAACAGGCGCTGGTTAATCGTGATCCATATCCCCTTTTTTGGGGTTAGCTAATTTAACCCCCCTGTATCTCCAGAGTCTCTACAGTCTGGTAAGTGTGAGATGCAGCAATTTTTCAAACAATCATACATTGATGATGTCCCTTGCATAAAATTATGCAATTGGGCTTGCATGATTGGCAGAACAGGTTGGGTCTCTAGCCAATCAAGTTAGCTCACAGGTGCCTAACTGATGACCCTCCTGTGCTTTGCTTTGTGTCTTTTCACAGAAAATTCTGGGACCTGCATTTACTTTCTCTGTGCCTTTCAAACCTCCCCCTCCCTTATCGAGAGTATTATTACATGACTGAAAGATCTTCCCAAACCTTCCCATGCTATTTGAAAATCTGACAATATTACAGCTCATGCAAGCATATTATAAATATTGAACTAATGATAACATTAGGAGTCATATTTACAAAATTGTGCTCCTGCCACAGAACCTCACCTCCCAAGACAGCATATCAGGAGTTTGGGCTTCCTTTGTTCATGATTTTCCATCAATTAAATTTTGTTTTTAAAAGATTGTATCTTTTGCAAATATTGTTTAACTACAGAACAGAATTATTGTAGCATTAGAGACATTGCACAGACATATTGATCCCAATATTCCTTTCCCCTAACCCACATGGGTGTTAGTTAGGTGCTGTGCACCTAAAGTGGACTGACTTGAACTTGGTTGAATTTCTGGCTTCCTAAGAGGCCTTCAGCAGCAGTAATGGCCAATGGGTGTAAACACTTTTAGCTGCTCTCCAAAAACAGCAGTCAGAAGGTGTCTTGTCCCAAGGAGCCAATGAATTCCTATGAGAGAAAGAAAGGCCACTTTTCTTTTTAAGCCTCCTTGTGGGCGATTTTGCGAATGGGGGCGCGTTGGAGGCGGGACTGCTGCTTGTCGGGTCGATGTCCCTGCCTCCATCGATTTGTGGCCAACCCACGCTATTTTCGCTTGATTGACCTTGTTAAACCCACCCAGCGGGCTTAGCAGGCCAATTAAGGGAAAGCCGGTTACAGAGAATGTCAGCGTATGACGTTTCATCTGTCAAAAATTTTTGACAGATGAATTGACATCATTTGACAGCTCTGTGAAGCTGTCAATCACTGACATTCTCTGTAGTTTGATGAGTTCTTGAATTCAAGACTCATCAAACCTCTTTCTTTTGCAGAAATTAGATGGTTGCTGCATTGGAGAATGCAGCAGCCATCTGTCATGTCTGCTGCGGAGGTGCGAGACTCTCCGCATACCCAACTCTTGAAGCCTGCAGGAAGAAACAAAGGTAAGTAAACTTTTTCTATCACTTTCCACTTACCTCACATACTCACCTCTCCACACTTGCACCCATCACTTACCTTCACAGCGCACTTTTGCACCCCTCCGACCCCCGCAGACCCATTACTCGCCTTCGGGAAGCCCACACTTGTGTGGGTAAAATGGGGATAATCCTCTTATCTGCCTGTCAACTACCTGTTAACAGGCAGTTAAGTGGCACTAATCCCCTTCTCGCCTCCAAGGAGACGGGCCCCATGCGTGGGTTGGCTACCCGCCTCCTGGCAAGATGGCACGGAGGCGGGTTGAGGGCGGGTTGGGCACCCGCCTCCAAATTCTGCCATTTTCCCGGCAGTCCCGCCTCCATACCTGCCTTCCCAGGGCTGGCAAGATGGTGCCCCTTGTCTTCTCATCTAGTGCTGATTGATCTGAGGGGTTCCAGGTGCAAAGGCTCCCACCAGCCCCTCCAATAAGTGCTCAACCAGCTTTCCAAGATTCTTCATTGTAACTAATAGTGACAAGAATGTTCAGTCACATGTAATACTCTTTTGTCTTGATGGTGCCATGACTATATCAATTGCAACAGAGAAATAATTTCTTCTACAAAAATGTTTCACTTCCATCCATTTTCAGAATGTCTACTCAAAATATTACACTAATATAATGAGATGCAAAAAGATTTTTGTTACTTACACTGCCGGTAACTGGCAGCACCCTGAAAGAAAAAATGGCGGTGTGGTGACGTCAGTCGGCGTGCAACACTGACTTAACGTCACCTACGCGAACTCAACCCGAGCGCTCAAGTCAGTGCTGGGTCCTAAGCACGGCAGGTTAACCTGGCGTACAAGCAGTCTGACGGACGCTGGCAGGGGTGATATCTGTAGCTGTTAAAGGGACGCACACATCAATCAGGTAAGCTTTAATGGAAGGGTTTGGACAGGGCTTTTTTTTTATTTTATTGAAGTTGTGGCTTGCTGCAATAGATGTGAAAAGTTTTTTAAGTGTTTTGGGAGTGCTGCTGGATGCTTGCAAGGGCTCGGATGTTAAATGAACACCTTTGAGAAGACAGAACATACTGCGAATACTGAGCAGGTCACGAAAGAAAGACAGACTTGCATTTAAGTAGCGCCTTTCACGACCACCAGACGTCTCAAAGCGCTTTACAGCCAATGAAGTATTTTTGAAGTGGAGTCACTGTTGTAATGTGGAAAGAGGAAGACGCAGAAGAGGAAGACGCAGATGAGGAAGACGCAGAAGAGGAGGAAGCCGAAGAGGAGCAATCAGATGGAAGGATGCATCCCAGACAGCCCATTTGTGGCTGGCATATCCGGGATGGAAACATCCGCCCGCAGTCCCACTGGCTGGGCAGGATGCATTTATTGGGTGTGTGAAATGAAGAAGGCACAAGGATTGGTGTTGTGCTGACGGGTGGGTGGGAAGCCTAGAGGTGCAAGCTAGAAGGAGGATAATGTACGAGGATACCTGCATCTTGTATCCTTTGAGCCCCGCCGCTGGCCAAAGGCTAGCCATGCCCCTGCCAAGAATGGCCTGCACCGTCTCCTCCAAGGGGGTATGGTGATGCTAGGAATGGGAGATGTGCCTCGTCATTGGTGCAGATTGTTGGTAGGTGAGTGATTGGGGGTTGTGCATTGAGCAGTGTGTGAGGCTAGTGGTTCAGTTGGTAGGTGATGTCTTTTGAAGATGCATTTACTGACCTTGACCAGTAGTCTGAGGTAATGAAGCTTCTTTGAGCACTGGTGCCAGGTGGTGGGGGTGAAACTGCTGGCAGTGACAGCCTTGGTAATGAATTCCCATAATGTTCTTTCTGGAGGGCCTCCTGGCCCCTGTGGGTAGAGGGCCTGTCTTGCAGTGTTGATGCCCTGCACAAAGCTGGAGTGCTGCGTGCGAGACCCTGGGTGCCCCTTCCTTGGCTTGCTGAGCCATTTGTGGTACTGCTGAGGCATTTTTCCCATTTGTTGAGTTTAGGAAGGGAATTCAGCTTTAAGTGCTGAATATTGACATTTGGAACTTCTTTTAAATATTGATTATTTGTTAAAAGACAGAAAGGGCTGAAAGATGTATTGAATCAGTGCGTTTTATGACTGCTTTCTGGGCGGGAACAAACTTTTTCCCCTTCCTTTCTAAATATATTGAATGATATACGAACTTAGATTAATTCAGATAAAGTGTTGCTTATTGTTGAACAATGTACAACTGTGTTTATATGTGACGTTGTGAAAATTTTGACAGAGGAGTGATAGGTTCCTAATTTTTGTGATTTTTCTAATCTCCACAGTTACACTGGGGCAGGGTCTTCCTGGATCAGCCACCAGTCAATAATCATCACCACCTCCAACGTTATCTCACAACTCAAAATGCACTCACTAGCATGGCTGTTATTACTCTTTCATCACACACATTGATTAAATGCCACATGAGCACCTTCGTAGCACAAAAGAATTAACACTATCAGCAGAAAATACTGATTCGGAAAAACCTATTGTAGGTCTCAGGTATCATATTTAATTATAAGTTAAAACAAGTTATCTTAGTTGTGTGTAGGTCATTGTTGTGGCCACAATTCTAATGGAACTATTTTGCTTTGGCACTCCCAAAACACAGCAAGAAATTGCATACATGCAGTCCATGATTTTACATCCGTTAAAATTAATGAATGGAAAATCACAGGCTGTGGTTATGCAATTTCTTGATATAGGCTCCTACGTTGCACTGGGAGCACTAAAATGGGAAATCTCTATATCTGTGCATTTTTCACGCACCCTACCTTCAATGAGATATTGGCCCAGAAATTCGCCTCTCTGGCATGCCGCGGGGGTAAGGATCGCGCGCGCACTTACCTACCGCGTCTGCTGTTCTGCTTCTGGCCCACGGGGACTTCAGCTCCTGGACTTGCTCCAACTGCTGGCGCGCAGTGCTTGCGTGTCCCAGGGGCTCAGTTAGTGCAATGCGTCCCCTGGGATCACGTGGGCCATGGAGAGCCAATGGCAGCAGACCATCTTTCATTCATAGATTTGACAGGAAGACCTGTCAAATCTATGAATTGAAATTGGCCCCAAAAGAACAGCTAAACTTCAAATAAATTTTTTTAAAAACCATCACATTTTTAAAATAACTATAAGTTAAATAAATTAACTACATTAAACAAAAATTTAAATTTTTGAAAAATTAAAATACTTTTTAACAGTGCTAAAATAAACTTACCTTTCTTTAAAGTATCTAAAAAAGATAAACCTGTTGAAAATGTTTTTAAATTATAATTAATTAACCACTTACCTTGTTGAAAACGGGTCCTGCGCCTCCTTTTTAAAAGCGCAGGTTCTTCAATACTTACCCTCCCAGAGAAACCTGAAAAAAAACCTAAGTTTGCTGCGTGTGCGCAGCCTCTCCCGTGCACGCGGTTCACCTCTGAACCGCACCCTTCACCAGACCGGAAGTTCCGGTTTCCCGCACATGCGCAGTGCATGCAGGAAACCGGCACTTCAGGCGGCCTTACGGGTGAGTACACAGTGCGTACTCACCCGGGAAGAGCCGAATTTTTGGCCCATTAAAGCATCAGTGCAGGTCCAAAAAAGAGCAGTAAGGATAATTCTGGGACTTAGGGTTCAAAGTAACAAAGAAAGACTCATAGAACTAAACTTGTTTTCACTGAGGAAAAGAGAGGGGACGTAATCCAGCAACAACAACAACTTGCATTTATGTAGCATCTTTCACAGGAGCGTCATGAAACAAAATTTGACACCGAGCCACATAAGGAGAAATTAGGGCAGGTGACCAAGTAACATCTTTGTAAACCCCTCCAGCCCCAACAACCCTCCAAGATATCTGCGCTCCTCCAATTCTGGCCTCTTGAGCACCCTGATTTTAATCGCCCCACCATTGGTGGCCGTGGCAGTGGCTAGGGAATGGAGTTTAAGTCCAGGTTTCTAAAACGATGAGAGACATTGATAATATAGATGTAACCAAATTATTTAGCATAAATGTGAGAGCAGAACCTGAGGCCACAAGTACAAAATTAAGAAGCTTCAAGCCAGACTAGAAATCATAGGATTTTCATTTCCGTACAATAGCAGATCTGTGAAATAGACAGCCGGTAAAAGTAGTAAATGGCACCTTAATTTTATCTCCCATAAAATATGGTACTGAAGATTATAAGGATTAATGCAGATGATCAAATATATTATGGAACACAATGTCTCATGTACTGCTGGGACTGTTGATGAACATTCAGTGGATGGCAATTGAAGGTTCTAAGGAATGGACTGGCATCCTGGAGCATTGCCTGATTGCCTTTGGGGGACAAGCAGAAATTTGGCAAATCCTTATCTTCTTGGAGATGGTTGCCTCTCTTAGAAGATTGACCAGGTTGAGTACAGCCAATGATAAAGTAAATTGTCCACGGTAGGGCTGATTTTCCAAGTATGCTTTGCTGGCAGTACCCATTCTCACAGGCCATGATTTAAATGGATGTAAATCGTAGGCAAAGCATCATAATTTTCTAATATGTGCAACAGGTGAGTGAAGTTACCCCAGGCAGCATGTACTCAGAAATTTGGGCCTGGCATGTGGAACAATGTGGCTTGATAGGCCAAATTGACTTTTCATATTCCATACTACAAAAATAACATGTTTGGAAAAAGTGGTAATTGTAACAGAAAGTTTCCCAAAACATCCAACAAATTGTCCGTTGCTGGCTGTTTAGGAACTGAGCTAGCAACAGGTAGCCAATTTAAGAATCACAATGGCCCAGAAATTATTTTTTATTCGTTCCTGGGATGTGGGCGTTGCTGGCAAGGCCAGCATTTATTGCCAATCACTAATTGCCCTTGAGAAGGTGGTGGTGAGCAGCCTTCTTGAACCACTGCAGTCCGTGTGGTGAAGGTACTCCCACAGTGCTGTTAGGGAGGGAGTTCCAGGATTTTGCCCCAACGACGATGAAGGAACGGTGATATATTTCCAAGTCAGGATGGTGTGTAACTTGGAGGGGAACTTGGAGGTGATGGTGTTCCCATGTGCCTGCTGCCTTTGTCCTTCCAGGTGGTAGAGGTTGTGGGTTTGGGAGGTGATGTCGAAGAAGCCTTGGCGAGTTGCTGCAGTGCATTTTGTAGATGGTACACACTGCAGCCACGGTGTGCCAGTGGTGGAGGGAGTGAATGTTTAAGGTGGTAGATGGGATGTTGATCAAGCGGGCTGCTTTGTCATGGATGGTGTCGAGCTTCTTGAGTGTTGTTGGAGCTGCACTCATCCAAGCAAGTGGAGAATATTCCATCACATTCCTGACTTGTACCTTGTAGATGATGAAAAGGCTTTGGGGAGTCAGGAGGTGAGGCAGAATACCTAGGCTCTGACCTGCTCTTGTTGCCACAATATTTATGTGGCTGGTCCAGTTAAGTTTCTGGTCAATGGTGACCCCCAGGATGTTGATAGTGGGGGATTCGGTGATGGTCAGTGATTGGACTCTCTCTTGTTAGAGATAGTCAGTACCTGGCACTTGTGTGGCATGAATGTTACTTGCCACTTATCAGCCCAAGCCTGAATGTTGTCCAGGTCTTGCTGCATGCGGGTATGGACTGCTTCATTATCTGGGGACTTGTGAATGGAACTGAACACTGTGCAATCATCAGTGAACATCCGCACTTCTGACCTTATGATGGAGGAAAGGTCATTGATGAAGCAGCTGAAGATGGTTGGGCCTAGGACACTGCCCTGAGGAACTCCTGCAGCAATGTCCTGGGGCTGAGATGATTGACCTCCAACAACCGCAACCATCTTCCCTTGTGCTAGGTAAGACTCTAGCCAGTGGAGAGTTTTCCCCCTGATTCCGATTGACTTCAATTTTACTAGGGCTCCTTGATGCCACACTTGGTCACATGCTGCCTTGATGTCAAGGGCAGTCACTCTCACCTCACCTCTGGAATCCGGCTCTTTTGTCCATGTTTGGACCAAGGCTGTAATGAGGTCTGGAGCCGAGTAGTCCTGGCAGAACCCAAACTGAGCATCGGTGAGCAGGTTATTAGTGAGTAAGTGCAGCTTGATAGCACTTTCGACGACACCTTCCATCACTTTGCTGATGATTGAGAGTAGACTGATGGGGCGGTAATTGGTCGGATTGGATTTGTCCTGCTTTTTGTGGACAGGACATACTTGGGCAGTTTTCCACATTGTCGGTTAAATGCCAGTGTTGTAGCTGTACTGGAACAGCTTGGCTAGAGGCGCGGCTAGTTCTGGAGCGCATGTCTTCAGCACGACAGCCGGGATGTTGTCGGGGCCCAGAGCCTTTGCTGTATCCAGTGCGCTCAGCCATTTCTTGATATCACGTGGAGTGAATCGAATTGGCTGAAGACTGGCTTCTGTGAAGGTGGGTCGTCAGGTGGAGGCCGATATGGATCACCCACTCGGCACCTCTGGGAGAAGATGGTTGCAAACACTTCAGCCTTGTCTTTTGCACTCAGGTGCTGGGCTACACCATCATTGAGGATGGAGATATTCATGGAGCCTCCTCCTCCCATTAGTTGTTTAATTGTACACCACCATTCATGACTGGATGTGGCAGGACTGCAGAGCTTGATCTGATCTGCTGATTGTGGGATCGCTTCGCTCTGTCTATAGCATGCTGCTTTCGCTGTTTAGCATGCATGTAGTCCTGTGTTGCAGTTTTCCCAGGTTGGCACCTCATTTTTAGGTACGCCTGGTGCTGCTCCTGGCATGCTCTTCTACACTCCTTATTGAACCAGGGTTGGTCCCCTGGCTTGATGGTAATGGTAGAGTGAGGGATATGCCAGGCCATGAGGTTACAGATTGTGGTGGAGTATAATTCTGCTGCTGCTGATGGCCCACAGCGCCTCATGGATGTCCAGTTTTGATCTGCCAGATCTGTTCTGAACCTATCCCATTTAGCATGGTGGCAGTGCCACACAACATGATGGAGGGTGTCCTTAGTGTGAAGACGGGTCTTCATCTCCACAAGGATTGTGCAGTGGTCACTACTACCAATGCGGGCATGGACAGATGCATCTGCGACAGGTAGATTGGTGAGGACGAGGTCAAGTAGGTTTTTCCCTCGTGTTGGTTCTCTCACCACCTGCCGCAGGCCCTGTCTGGCAGATATGTCCTTGAATACTTGGCCAGCTTGGTCAGTAGTGGTGCTACCGAGCCACTCTTGGTGATGGACATCGAAGTCCCCCACCCAGAGTACATTCTGTGCCCTTGCTACTCTCAGTGCTTCTTCCAAGTGATGTTCAACATGGAGGAGTACTGATTCATCAGCTGAGGGAGGGCGGTAGATGTTAATCAGCAGGAGGTTTCCTTGCCCATGCTTGACCTGAAGCCATAAGACTTCATGGGGTCTGGAGTCAATGATGAGGACTCCCAGGGCACTGCCTCCCGACTGAAGACGACTGTGCCGCCACCCCTGGTGGGTCTGTCCTGCCGGTGGGACAGGACATACCCAGGGATGGTGATGGAGGAGTCTGGGACATTAGCTGAAAGGTATGATTCTGTGAGTATGATCATGTCAGGCTGTTGCTTAACTGCTGAGTATTTCCAGTATTTTCAATTTTATATCAGATTTCCAGCATCCGCAGTATTTTGCTTTTGTATTAGTGTTTGATTCACTGCCACTTCTCTTCCAGGAATGCCCACCTTGAAGAAGTTCTGCTCTTCTCCCCGACGGGATTTCCGTTTGTCTCTTTTACCTTCTTCATCTTCATTGCTTTCTGTTTCCCTGCTCATGCTTTCACAGCTACATCTCTTTCCTCAGCAACTGTCTCCGGCTCCGACTTACTCCATGTGGATTCCAACTGAAATTCCACCCTTCATGTTTTGGATCCTCCCATGATTACAGATATCTCCAAGATATTCAGTGTTCCTCGAACCACTGTTTTCGTCGCATCCTGAGATCCACGCTCAAAGCCATATGCTGCCACATGCACGCTCTTGACCTCTCTCTTCAGCAGCACCGACTCACTCTATCTCAAAGCTGTCCTGCCCCGCAGTTCCATTTCATCCTTCGCCTCATCCTACGCTTTAACAAAAAACTTTTTTCTTCCTTTCAGGTGTCAAGGATCGCAAGCTTCAACAATTCTTGGACACCAACGCCCCTCTGGAACCTTCTTCCCCTTCACTTTCCATTGACCCCATCCCTTCTTCCAATCTCACCCCCTGCCGTGTTTTCACTATCCCCTCTGACCCTCCCCTCTCTGACTCCGAACGATCATCTCAGCAAATGCCTGAGCTTCATCCCCTTACACCCCCACCTCAATGAAGTTCGAGCTCGGAATGACGCAGAGCTCTTTTTCCATCGCCTTTGTCTCTGTGCCCACTTCTTTGGCCAGGAGTCTTCCCCCCTCACAGCTAACCCTTTCTCCCATTTTCAGAATTCTTGTTCTACCTGGACCCCTCCCTCTGGCCTCTAGATCTTTCATTGCGAATTGCCGGCACAACATCAGCTGCCTCAGTTTCTCTGCACCCCTGACCCACTCCAACCTACCTCCCTCTGAACTTGCAGCACATCGTTCTCTCAGATCCAATCCCAACATTGCCATTAAACCAGCTGACAAGAGTGGCGCTGTTGTTATTTGACGAACTGACCTCTACCTTGCGGAGGCTGAACGCCAACTCTATGGCACCTCCTCCTACCTCCCCCTGGACCATGACCCCACTACCGAACGTCAAGCCATCGTTTCCAAGACTGTCACTGACCTCATCTCCTCTGGAGATCTTCACTGCATGGCTGCCAACCTCATAGTCCCCCAACCTTGCACAGCCCGCTTCTACCTCCTTCCCAAGATCCACAAACAGGACTGCCCTAGTAGACCCATCGTTTCAGCCTGTTCTTGCCCCATGGAACTGATTTCTCCTATCTTGACTCTATTTTTTCTCCCCTTGTCCAGACTCTTCCCACTTACTTCCGCGACTCTTTCGACGCCCTCCGCCACTTTAACAGTTTCCAGTTTCCTGGCCCCAACTATCTCCTATTCACTATGGACGTCCAATCCCTCTACACCTCCATCCCCCACCAGGATGGCCTGAGGGCGCTCCACTTCTTCCTTGAACAGAGGCCCAACCAGTCCCCATCCACCACCACCCTCCTCCGCCTGGCTGAACTTGTTGTCACATTGAACAACTTCTCTTTGACTCCACTCACTTGCTCCAAATTAATGGTGTTGCTATGGGAACCCGCATGGTTCCTAGCTATGCCTGCCTTTTCGTGGGATATGTGGAACATTCTTTGTTCCAGTCCTACTCAGGTCCCCTCCCTCACCTCTTTTTCCAGTACATTGATGATTGTATCGGTGCTGCTCCCTGCTCTCATCCTGAACTAGAAAAGTTCATTCACTTTGCTTCCAATTTCCACCCTTCCCTCACCTTCACATGGTCCATCTCTGACTCTTCCCTTCCCTTCCTCGACTTCTCTGTCACCATTTCTGGGGACAGGCTATTGACCAATATCCACTGTAAGCCCACTGACTCCCACAGCTACCTGGACTACACTTCTTCCCACCCCGCTTTCTGTAAGGACTCTATCCCATTCTCCCAGTTTCTCCGTTTCCATCACATCTGTTTGGACAACGCCACCTTCCATACTAGTGCTTCCGATATGTCTTCCTTTTTCCTCAACCGAGGATTCCCCTCTACCGTTGACATGGCCCTCGACCGTGTCTGTTCCACTTCGTGCACTTCTGCTCTCACCCCTTCCCCTCCCTCCCAGAACCACGATAGGGTTCTCACCTTTCACCCCACCGGCCTCCACATTCAACGGATCATCCTCCGCCATTTCCGCCACCTCCAGCGTGATCACACCACCAAACACATCTTCCCTATCCCTCCCCTTTCAGCATTCTGAAGGGACCGCTCCCTCCGTGACTCCCTGGTCCACTCCTCAATCACCCCCAACACCCCTTCCCCTTCCCACGGCACCTTCCCGTGCAAGCGCAGGAGATGCAACACCTGCTCTTTTACCTCCTCCCTTCCTACCGTCTAGGGCCCCAAACACTCCTTCCAGGTGAAACAGTAATTTACTTGTACTTCTTGAAATTTAGTATACTGTATTCGCTGCTCACAATGTGGTTTCCTCTACATTGGGAAGATCAAACGCAGATTGAGTGACCACTTTGCGGAACACCTTCGTTCAGTCCAAAAGCGTGACCTCGAGCTTCCGGTCGCCTGTCACTTTAATTCTCCGCTGCACTCCCACTTCGACCTTTCTGTCTTTCGCCTTCTCCACTGTTCCAACGAAGCTCAATGTAAGCTCAAGGAACAGCACCTCATCTTTTGATTAAACACTTTACAGCCTTCTGGACTCAACATCGAGTTCAACAATTTCAGACCATAACCTCTGCCCCTATTTTTTCAGATGGCAGCAGTTGATGATTCTGCCATTCCCATTTACACCTCTTCTAGATTCATCTTTTGTTTCTTTATCTGTCTCACTACCATCTCTTTTTGCTTTGTACAATCATACCTTTTGTCATTTAATCACTCCTGCCTTCCACCCTATCACAGCACTTCCCTTTTGTTCTTTCCTCCCCTCCCCCCTTTCCCTGCTCCTGCACTTGCTTAAAATCTTTTACATCTCTAACTTTTTCCAGTTCTGACGAAAGGTCAGAGACCTAGGGGGAGAAATTCAGTATTGCCCCATTTGGGGCACAATTATCATTCGGGCGCCAAGATTAGCGCCTGCCGTTAATTATCGCCACCGACTGCAAGCTTGACTTTTATCGCCCCTGGAGGTGATTGGAGCGCTAAATCAGGCGCTTCACACCTGTCTTAAGGCGCAAAGGCCGAGGAGCGAGGCGCTACCTCAGAGTGCTGGCGAAGCTCATGTGATGTCAGTCAGCAATGGAACACAGACACAATGGCGCGGGCCAGTTCTTAAAGGGGAGGGTTGATCTTGCTTTCCATCCACATCCTGCTCATTGCAGCCTTGAATCTCGGCCTGGAGAGGCCTGCACATCAAATCTGCTGGAAAGAACAATGAAGAGTACCAGGGAAAGAGCTCAGAGTGCAGCCCCCACAGACTCTTCTAAATCGATACAAGGAATGGCAAATCAAAATGAAGCTGCAAAGTGCTGCTCAGTACCCAAAACTCCTTCACACAGCGTTGAATCTCTCCAGAAGTCTCTCTCTCTCTCTCTCAGAATGCGTGGTTCTAAAATGTCACCAACAGTAAAAGGCAGGAAGCGGTCACCTTTAAATAGCGCTCCCCCAGTCCCTTCCTGACTGCAAAACGCTCCCCTGAACCTGTCGTTGCTAGCGGCAGGCGGTAAGACAGGGGTCACCACTCAATATCCGCTCCGGGGCGATAACGGGGCGTTGCGCACTCGACTGACGTCACGATCTGCCGGCGCAGGAGATCGTGGCGGTACTGTATAGCGCCGCCGCAAAATGTCATTAATTTCGCGAGTGGCGCAAACATCGCCGCGCCCGGGCGCTAGACTTTTTGCGCCCCATTAGCGCCCTCTTAAGGCACTAACGGGAGGCGCAACCAACTGAATTTTTCCCCCCTAAAATATTAACTCTGTTTCTCTCTCCACGGAATCTGCCTGACCTGCTGAGTATTTGTTGCTTGACTAGTCTGTGTGACAGCTCTCCCAATTTTGACACAAGTCCCCAGATGTTAGTGAGGAGGACTTTGCAGGGTTGACTGGGCGTGCCATTTTCCTGTCCGAAGTCGGTGCTGAGGTCCGGTTTTACTCGTATTATTTTTTTCTGTAGTGGTTTGGTACAACTGAGTGGCTTGCTAGGCCAGTTCAGAGGGCAGTTAAGAGTCAACCACATTGCTATGCGTCTGGAGTCACAAATAGGCCAGACCAGGTAAGGACAGCAGATTTCCTTCCCTAAAGGACATTAGTGAACCAGATGGGTTTTTAGAACAATCTGATAGTTTCATGGTCACCATTACTGATACTAGCTTTTGTAAGGGGTGACCTGTGGCTCTGTGCTTAGCCTGGGTGCTAGTGCGGGGTTAGGCCTTGTTGCCTGCTCTGGTCTCCAGCCAGCCTGGTAACACTAGACACCTGTGAGTGGTTCGACCCACTCGCCCTCACGGTTCTGACACTGGACTTAGGTGCGAGAGCAATAATGCAGAGAAGACTCAGGTAGACCCGGTTGAATAGTGCGAAATGGAAAATCTTTATTGCATATTATTCAAGATTACGAGATACATGTCATAAGCGCAGATTAATGACAGTACAATCTTACACACAGTTATGAAACTAATTCTAGGGAAACGAGGAGCGCACGACACATCGTAAAAGGGGACACACATTATAATTATCCTTAAAACTTAAACCCTCCCCTATCAATACCTGTCCTAATCTAGATTTCTAGGATCGAGACTCATGCTCACCACTCGTGATAACTCGGAGAATTCCGAAACTCTGCTCGGATGTTTTTACCGCAGCACCTGACTATCCATGTGTTGATCAGGGGTCTCTGTACCCCACTTGTTTACTCGCTTCTGCTCCGGCTAGCAGGCTGGACCGTCTGCTGTCATGAAGATCTGTGTTGGTCTTCGGAGTTCGGACACCACTCGAAAAAGAGTCTTCCTGTGCCCTACACCAGTTGTCGGTAGAACTCGAAGAATAGTCTTCTCGGGCCAGTTGTGGAGTAGCCGATAGAATTCAAAGAAGTGTTTAATCGACTTACGGGCGCGGTCGGGGCTTACTGACCGTGGCGATACGTATTGTCGTCTTCTTCTCTTCTCATCTCATCTCATCTCATCTCCTCTCGGGCCTTCGGTTCCAACACCGTTTACCGACTCCTCGGGATGGTGCGCCCGCCTCCAGGCCTCACAGCCCGGTTCTCCACAGATCTTTGCGGCAAGCCACGAGGTTGATCCTAGTGGATCAGAGTCCAGAGTCGTCAGGCAAGAGAATAAAAGTTCAGCAGCCTTCCAGCGAGTCAAAGCAGCAAGAGAAAGATGGACGGTTGTACTTTACAGTTATAGTGCTGTAATTCCTCTTTTCCCGCCCAATCTTAATGTCTATCTTTTGTCAGGGTTTTGGCGCTCAAACTTCTTGTATGGGGTGATCTCAGTCTTTAATGGGTTTCGGTGACACTTGTAACTGTCTGAGTACCCGTTAATATTTCTCCCATTGTGGAACCGGCTAGTAGTCTCCCTGGAGGGGTTTTGGGGCTTCCAAATGCTTGCTGTGAGTACCCGCAAACGGCTCTCTCATCGTAGAGTCGTGGGGATTTTGCATATTAATGTCTTTGGATGGGTCCTTGATCACTCAGTACAATAGCCCTTGTTTGCACCTGGGAGACCGATTTCAGTATTCATGTTTAAAGTGTAAACCCATCGCGTTTTGTCATTATCTCATCATGTTGGATCTTTTCGATCTTGCACAAATGTTTATTGGAACGCCATCTTGTCTGCCTACTGAAAGTCTAGAACTTTCTGCCACGAAGCGTGGCAGCCATTTTACAGGCTGTTTGTGTCCGTTTTGAAACCTGACAGCATTCTGCTGAAATAAAGCTGTTTATACGAAACTTTATGTCTCCTTATTTTTATAAAATCGCGATAATTTTGCGAATTCTACACTTTTTTTTAAATTCCAGATTTATTTAATTAACTGAATTCAAATTCCCCAGCTGCCATGGTGGGATTTGAACTCACATCTCTGGATCATGGATCATTAATCCAGACCTCTGGATTACTAGTCCAGTAACATAACCACTTTCTACCGTTCCTCTGGTTAGATACTGGGCAGTATGGGCACACTCCCGGGATTGTATGTTGCTGTTGACTTCACTGCTGTGGCCATGGTTAATCTAAATAGAGACATAAGAAACCAATTGCAGTTTCCTTCATATGTCTATGAAAATCACTTATGCAAAGAGAAGTGGCTAACTTGGCATGTCACTACTCTGGCCCATATTCAAGCTTTAAGAACATCTTCTTTTCATCGATGGACGATTAAAAAGATTTTTGAACAATATGACCACATTGACAAAGCACATTCTTTGCTAGTGTCCTGTGCTTTAGTATTGGTCTCCCTATTTATAATATATGCTTTGGATTAAGACCAGCTTTTGCTGATCTAACTTGCTCCAGGCATTTTTCCAAATGAAAAAGCCAAGGAGCACTTAAAGCACATTTTGCTCTGACATGCTCTCCTCCATTAACTTGTTCTGATGATAGAATCGAAAGCCGAGCAAGAGAAATAAAAAATCAGGAAGATTGCTATGGTAACTGTACCCACAATATGCTTATTATAAGTATATGAGCACTGGATACATGGTACAGTGGCCTAGAAATTAGATAAGGCCCGAAAACGGGCGGGGTACTGCCCAGCGCTATTTGCCTGAGCCCATTCTAAGTGGTGCAGGCAGGACGCAAAACTTGTGCTGCCTGCTCAGTTACATGATTGCATCGCTGATCTCAGCGCTAAACACGTTGCTGATTGGCTTAGCGCTCAACGGGAGGGGGGCCAATATCGGTCTACTGGCCAATAAAGTTTGTCCTTGGCTCTCTCCCCTACTTAAAGGGGAGGTGCTTTGTTGCAGTAGAACCTCATTGTCAGGAGAAAGCAAGGCATGGCACAACATCCGAGAGAAAGGGCTGAACATTGTTCTAATGCGGCACTGGAGGCCTTGGTCCTGGGGGTCCAATGACGATGGGGCATCCTATACCCACATGGGGGCAAGAGGCCTTCAATGTTGAAAAGCAGAAGGATCTGGGAGAAGATTGCTCAAGCCGTCACAGGCGACGAGTGTTGTCCCCAGGGCCTGGATCCAGTGCCACAAAACGGTTTAATGACCTCACACGGCTGGTCAAGGTGAGTGAAGGCTTCAGCAAATGCCATATCCCACCATCTGCGCCACAAGCCTCACACACTGCTCAATGCACCACACCCCCATCACTCACCTACCAACAATCTCTAGCTATCATCACTCATACCTCACAATCATTACTTCACTTCACCCTCACACACTTGCCACTGCTGCAACACTCACACACACATCTCACGCTTTGCACACACTGCCAGCTATTCAACCACGGCAGGCACATCACCCAAACATATTGCACTACACTCACTGACACATTTTCCTTTCTCTTGCAGGCAAAGGTGGCGCACAACCAGAGAGAGCAACAGCAGGCAGGAGGTGGCCAAGCAAGTCTTGACAACCTAACTGAGCTGGAGGAAGCAGTGTTCAACATAATTGGAGGGGCTGTGACAGAGTCCGTGGCGAGCGGAGAAGTAGAAAGCATCGCTGATGATGATGGTATGCTCATACCTTCTTCTCACATCCCACTTCCCCCTCATCACTCAATCTCTTCTCACTTAAAAGCTACTGAGGGAGTATGCATGGATATCTTGCTTTCCCCCCCTCCCCTCACCACAACCCAACCATTGTGCCTTTCTGCTTTCAGATATGCAAGAATTGCAACCTGGCCAGCGTGTCTGTGAAGTTGAATAAGAGACAGATGGAGGAGAAGAAAATACATTCAGCACTGCATCTGACACTAGGAATGCTGAGGCGCCGCCCTGGAGGAGTGGCAGTAGCTCCGTGGAGCAAGAACCTGCCGTCCTCTCTCAGGCTGCCAGCATTCCTACTCCCACCAATGTCGCTCCACCAGTGCCCTTGCTGTATTGTCATCCAGCCAGACCAGACTGCTGCAGCCCATGCCGAGATGGTGCAGTCTACAGCCGGGCCTTCTAGGTCCAGAGCTGCTCAAGGTCGTCCTGCAAGGCCATCTGCAGTCTCCCACACTGAGAGTCAGCAGCCTTCCATCAGGCATGCTGCAGCTATTGGGGCAGCACATCACAGGAGCACTAGAGTACGAAAGACAGACACTAAGGGAATGCACAAGGGTGATTAGTTGACTTTGGTCTTTTGATCTGAATTTGATAGATTTATGAATTATGTTTGGAATGTGCATTTCAGCTTTGTGCCCAGGAGGACGCTGTGATGATCCGTGACAGAGGGATGGTATGATAGGGAAGTGGTAAGCAATGGGGTTTCATTCACTGGAATCAGCGTCTGATGAGGCACTCATGACAGCCCATCTTGAATGGAGATGTGCTGCCTGCCTCCTCCCTTACTTCTCCTCTTCCTCCTCCTCTTCCTCATCCTCCTCCTCAGGTGGTCCCAGAATCCGTGGTGACAAGGGTTGCGCATTCATGATGACCAAGTTGAAGAGCATGCAACAGACCACCACAAAATGGGACACCAGCTCCAGCAAGTACTGCAGGGCTCCTCCCGAGTGGTCAACGTAGCGGAACTGTAGCTTTTGCACCCCGATGGTCTGCTCGATGACGTTCCTTGTGGCAGCATGGCTGTCATTATATGAGTGTTGGCCACGAGTGGTGGGGTTGCGGAGGGGTGTCATCAGCCAGGTGCAGAGTGGATAGCCCTTGTCCCCGAGCAGCCACCCTCAGGTTTGACGTGGTGGCTGGAAGAATGCTGATACAACAGACTGGCGCAGGATGAAGGCATCATGACTGCGGCCAGGATACCAGGCATTCATCATGATGCACTGGGCGTGGTCATACAACAACTATACATTAAGTGAGTGGTAGCCTTTGCAGTTACGGAGCATCTCAGGATTGGTATACGGTGCCCGCAAGGCCATCTTTGTGCAGTCGATGGCGCTCTGCACAATGGGGAAGCCTGCTATCCTGGCAAAGCCACATATGCGCTCATCCTGTTCAGAGAGAAGACAATGAAGTCCCTTCTCCTGGAGTAGAGAACCTCTGTGACCTCCCGGATGCAGCGATGGATGGTGAACTGGGAGATGTTAACTATGTCGCCTTCTGTAGACTGGGTTGATCAGGTGGCGAAAAAATTGAGGGCCATGGTGACCTTGAGGGCCACTGGGAGAGCCGTCGTCACCCTGCACTAAGGCTGCAGGTCTGGTTCCAGGAGGTGGCAGAGTTCTGTGACCACCTCCTTGGTGAAGCGGAGCCTCCTAATACACTGCTCTTGGCTTAGGTGCAGGTAGGACAAGTGCTCTCGGAAGAACCTAGGTGGATAAGGCCTCTTGCTGAGAGCCCTCCTGCCCCTCCTCTCCCTTAGCGAGCATCTTCTCTTCTTCCCTGCCTCTGCTCCATCTCCCTGTCATACTCAAGCGTGAGGTGGATTGCAAGTAGAGCCCCCATTACTGGGAGCAAGTGATGTGAGCAGAACCCTTTAAATGAGAATCAAGGCCTTCTTCACTTGCAGCAACACTCCCTATCACCTCACCAACTTTAACTAACTCTAGAAAGCTTCAAACAGTTGCACAAACTTAGACAGAGCCAGTAGAAATGAAAAAGCAAGTCAGCAACAAGTTGTTGGTGATCCCTTTAAATAGCGCTGCTGGGGGACTTCCTGCTGCTGAACACTTGGTCAGCTGGTCGTGATTAGTAGAGGGCGTTAAATGAAATGGTGACGTTGAAAATGGCAGATCGTGTGTCAAATCAGCATTGCTCACTCATTGACATCACAATCTGCCTCATCTAAATATGTGGAGCAAGCGCTGGCAATGGCAGCACTACCAACCTCCCCAAAATGGCGGCTGCCGCGGGACACTACGGAAACGGGCGGAAGTGAGTCAGCCGCCATTTTTTCATCAAAACCGGCCTTAACACCCGGTACAAATCCCCCAAATTTTGCGGCCAAAGGGTTTACCATTAACTTGGTGCAGCTTCACTAAGGGAGCATGCAAAGGAATTAGGTAATTTTTACAAATGCACACACATCCATATTGCTGCAGGAAAACGTTGTTGCTCGTTCGTCAATATATTTGTAATGCTGCCCATAAATCTTGCAAGTTGGACCATCAAGCACAGTGCTAACAGAAGCTACTTGTCTGCAGCATGTCCATGCACTCACCAAGTTGGCATATGGGCTGAGCACTTGCATGACAATGTCCATCATCTTCCAAATTTCAACATGCAGGTATTAAATCTGCTTAAAGGAAAAAAACACATATAACAGTGGAAAATGATTGGCCTTGAAAAGGTAGTGGTGAGCCACCTTCTTGAACTGCTGCAGTCTGTGTGGTGAAGGTACTCCCACAGTGCTGTTAGGGAGGGAGTTCCAGGATTTTGAACCAGTGACAATGAAGGAACGGTGATATATTTCCAAGTCAGGATGGTGTGTGACTTGGAGGGGAACTTGAGGTGGTGGTGTTCTCATACACCTGCTGCTCTTGTCCTTCCAGGTGATAGAGGTTGCGAGTTTGGGAGGTGCTGTCGAAGAAGCCTTGGTGAGTTACTGCAGTGCATCTTATAGATGGTACACACTGCAGCCATGATGCGCCGGTGGTGCAGGGAGTGAATGTTTAAGGTGGTGAATGGGGTGCCAATTAACAGGTTGCTTTGTCCTGGATGGTGTCGAGCTTCTTGAGTGTTGTTGGAGCTGCACTTTTCCAAGCAAGTGGAGAATATTTCATTACACTCCTGACTTGTGCCTTGTAGATGGTGGAAAGGCTTTGGGGAGTCAGGAGGTGAGTCAGTCGCCACAGAATACCCAGCCTCTGACCTGCTCTTGTAGCCACAGTATTTATGTGGCTGGTCCAGTTAAGTTTCTGGTCAATGGTGACCCCCAGGATGTTGATAGTGGGGGATTCAGTGATGGTAATCCTGTTGAATGTCAAGGGGAGGTGGCTAGACTCTCTCTTGCCAGAGATGGTCATTGTCTGGCACTTCATTAAAAAAGTAAGCAAGTCATTAAATCTCATCCTGCATCATAAAAGAGACCTGGGTTCAAGGAGGTGGCACTTGCTTCCACCGTTATTTCCCTCCACAAAGTCGAAGCCACTAATTTCAGGATCTGCTGACTAGGAGGTCCCTTCTACTGTGAATTTCTGTGAGCAGATCAGACTCCTCGAAGTTTGCTGCTCTTCTCTTTGATCTAGTTGCCATCTTTCTCTTCCAGGTTTTCTGTTTTCTCCAGTGCTGCCATTGCCTCTTTAAAGCAGCAGCAGGTTTTATATCCTCATCCTACACCAGGTCAACGCTCCTCCCACCAAATCTTCCCCTGAGTCTCTCTTCAAATAAGGATGCATTTTACATTGACATCCCACCTCTCCACGCTAATCTCTATGCTTCAATATTTTAAAATAAATTTTTCTAGGGAAAAAAAATTACGTAAGATTGATTAGGGATAGTAGTTAACATTCACAGTACTTACCCACAGATCTCCATTAGCCATATGAATAGTTAATCTGGTTATCCATAATTCACTTTGGAAAGTCTAGAAAGTGGGGATCAAATGTTCTAAACATTTCCAGTTCACTTTGTGCATTGCAAATCATCTTTGCTTCTTCCTATTTTTCAATCAGTACATGTCTTTCAATCAATACACATACATGTATCACAGACATTATTACTTGCTCACTTCTATCCACTTCTGAATTATGTAGCCAGCATCACTTGGTCATTTGTTTTTGCAAAGCACCTATTCTTAGTTTCTGCCTATTGTCGCTATATCCTACTTTGGGTCTGCAGTATTATATGAAGGTTCAACAAAGTACATAAAGCTAAAAATAAATTAACATTGACAGATGCACTATAAGGTAGAATGGAAATTTCATGTTACTCCATTTATATGTGAATATGTGTGTATGTGTGTCCCATGGCTAACCTTGGCCCAATGTCATTGAGTGCAGAATGAAAAATGCTCTCTTCTCCAGTACTACGACCTATTATTTTAATGAATACAACAGTAAGACTGAACATTATAATTCTTAAAAGCATGACAAAGCCACACTCTTGGATCTGACTAATGGGCCTGCGATAGTGCTTGGGAAATGTAACACCCAACTGCTCTGAATAATTAGGATAACTGAGGTGTCTGAAATACCTTTTCATTTTTGTTATGTTAATTATAAATAAAATGCTGTCTTATATTGTTTGTTATATTCAATCATTTTATAGCATAAATACATTTTTTGAGTTAATGAGAAGGGTTGTATGCAATCAAATCTCATAATACAAATTCTGATAACTTTCTAACAAGTAATTACTGTCAACCTAAAATGTGCTACTTTTGCACATTACCATCCTTATGAGTATTTCAATACATCACAATTTTCAGTAAGATAGTTTACAGCTACATGCTGTACGGTATCAACACACTCATATATTTGATATAAATATTCATTATGTTTTCCTTATAATTAAACATTTGCCTTGCAAATGTAGTGATATACTTTCCTCATGTTTGTAAAGGTAAAAAAAACTTTTACTAAACTGCAACTGATGCCAATTTAATATGAGATTTTTTCTTTAAATTTGCACAAAAATGAAAGTATGGCCCATAGACTTTATTAGTTATTGTCACCTAAGAACTGGTGCAGACAAATAATCCTGTTGTCAAACCTCTACTATATAATGAAAGGTCATCGACCTGAAACATTGGGCCAGAAATTCGGCTGTTGTCGGGTGAGTACGCGCTGTGTAGTCACCCGTAAGGCCATCTGAAGTGCCGGTTTCCTGCATGCACTGCGCATGCACGGGAAACCGGAACTTCCGTTCCCTGAAGGGAGGGGTTCAGAAGTCGAACGCGTGCGCGGGAGAGGCTGCGCGCACGCAGTGAACTTCGATTTTTTTTCAGGTTTCTCCGGGAAGCGAAGTATGAAGAAGCTGCACTTTTAAAAAGGAGGCGCAAGGCCTGTTTTTAAGGGCTCAAGTTCTGCCCCACCACCAAAATGGACCCCATCGGTCTCGCGGCAGACACAGAGGAATTCATCAGGAGAATGAGGATCCGGGAATACTACCACAAATCCCAAGATGTCAGCAACAAACCCAATGAGACAATCAATGATCTGGAACAGCAGACAGAGGGAACCGCAGTGCAGCAACCGAAAAAGAAAGAGTCAAATTGGACCCCTCCGGAGGGTCGCTGCCCTAAGCGTGACATGTATGCTCAAGCTGTCAGGAAATGCATCAACGCCAGATTCATCAGCCGCACTCACAAGACAGTCCAGAATGTCACCCGAGCACAACGCAACGCCATCCACGCTCTCAAGACCAACCGCAACATCGTCATCAAACCAGCGGACAAAGGAGGAGCCATCGTCATACAGAACAGAATGGACTATTGCAAAGAAGCACCGACAACTGGACAACCAGGAACACTACAGACAGCTACCTGCAGATCCGACCAAAGAACACACCCGCCAACTCAATAGACTGATCAAGACCTTCGATCCAGACCTTCAAAACATTCTACGTGCTCTCATCCCACGTACTCCCCGCGTAGGAGACTTTTACTGCCTCCCAAAGATACACAAAGCCAACACACCCGGACGTCCTATCGTATCAGGCAACAGAACCCTATGTGAGAACCTCTCTGGGTACGTCGAGGGCATCCTGAAACCCATCGTACAGGGAACCCCCAGCTTCTGTCGCGACACTACAGACTTCTTGCAGAAACTCAGCACTCATGGACCAGTTGAACCAGGAACACTCCTCGCCACGATGGACGTATCGGCACTCTACACCAATATCCCCCACGATGACAGCATCGCTGCGACAGCCTCAGTACTCAACACCAACAACAGCCAATCTCCAGACGCTATCCTACAACTCATCCGCTTCATCCTTGACCACAATGTCTTCACCTTCGACAACCAGTTTTTTACCCAAACACACGGAACAGCCATGGGGACCAAATTCGCACCCCAATACGCCAACATCTTCATGCATAAGTTCGAGCAAGACTTCTTCGCTGCACAGGACCTCCAACCAACGCTGTACACCAGATACATCGACGACATCTTCTTCCTTTGGACCCACGGCGAAGGATCACTGAAAGGACTACACGATAGCATCAACAGGTTCCATCCCACCATCAAACTCACCATGGACTACTCCTCAGAATCGGTTTCATTCTTGGACACACGAATCTCCATCAAAGACGGACGCCTCAGCACTTCATTCTACCGCAAGCCCACGGACAACCTCATGATGCTCCACTTCTCCAGCTTCCACCCTAACCACGTTAAAGAAGCCATCCCCTATGGGCAAGCCCTGCGAATACACAGGATCTGCTCAGATGAGGAGGAACGCGATGGACACCTACGGACACTGAAAGACGCCCTCGTAAGAACGGGATATGACGCTCGACTCGTCGATCGACAGTTCCGACGGGCCACAGCGAAAAACCGCATAGACCTCCTCAGAAGGCGAACATGGGACACAACCAACAGAGTACCCTACGTCGTCCAGTACTTCCCCGGAGCGGAGAAACTACGTCATGTTCTTCACAGCCTTAAACATGTCATCGATGACGATGAACACCTTGCTAAGGCCATCCCCATGCCTCCACTACTCGCCTTCAAGCAGCCGCCTAACCTCAAAAGTACCATTGTCCGCAGCAAATTACCCAGCTGTCAGGAGAACAGCGACCACGACACCACACAACCCTGCCACGGCAACCTCTGCAAGACATGCCAGATCATGAACACAGATACCGTCATCACACGTGAGGACACTACCCACCAGGTACATGGTACATACTCATGTGACTCGGCCAACGTTGTCTACCTGATACGTTGCAGGAAAGGATGCCCCAGAGCATGGTACATCGGCGAGACCATGCAGACACTGAGACAACGTATGAACGGACACCGCGCAACAATCGCCAGGCAGGATAGTTGCCTCCCAGTCGGGGAACACTTCAGCAGTCAAGGGCATTCAGCCTCGGATCTGCGGGTTAGCGTTCTCCAAGGCGGCCTTCGAGACACACGACAACGCAAAATCATCGAGCAGAAACTGATAGCCAAGTTCCGCACTCATGAGGACGGCCTCAATAGGGATATCGGGTTCATGTCACGCTACAGAACGTGACATGACATCGTTGTCTGTCTTTCCAGTTTTTAAAAAACAAACACAAAAAAACAAACACAAAAAACAAACCCCAAAAAAGACGGAGAGAGAGGAAGGGATATGGAGAGAGATCTGCTGCAGACAGCAGGATTTGACACGTTGGACCCCCTGGGACACATCTCATTGTCTTGGCTGTGCTCTTGGTGTGTCTTTGATGTAAGGAAAGATTGTATCTCTGCAGTATCTGTGTTTATATTCTGTGAACTTTTGTAGATTCACTCATTGTAACTTTACCTGAAGAAGGGGCGATAGCTCCGAAAGCTTGTAATTTTAAATAAATCTGTTGGACTATAACCTGGTGTTGTGCAACTTCTCATTTTTGTTTTTAACAAGGTAAGTGGTTAATTAATTACAATTTAAACATTTTTTCAACAGGTTTATCTTTTTTAGATACTTTAAAGAAAGGTAAGTTTATTTTTAGCACCGTTAAAAAGTATAATTAATTTTTTCAAAAATTTTAATTTTTGTTTAAAGTAGTTAATTTATTTAACTTATAGTTATTTTAAAAATGTGATGTTTTTTTCCCAATTTATTTGAAGTTTAAGTGTGGTTTTGGGGTCGATCTCTATTCATAGATTTGACAGGTCTTCCTGTCAAATCTATGAATGAAAATGCCCTGCTAGGATTGGCTCTCCATGGCCCACATGATCCCAGGGGACACTTCGAACTAACTGCGCCCCTGGGATACACAAGCACTGTGCGCCGGCAGCTGGAGGAGGCCCAGGACCCGAAGTCCTCGTGGGCCCAAAGCACAACTGCAAGCACGGTAGGCAAGTACGCGCGCAATGCTTGCACCCACAGGAAGCCGGAAAGCCGAATTTCTGGCCCAATAACTCTGTTTCTCTCTCCACAGATGCTGCCTGACCTGCTGAGTATCTCCAGCATTTTCTGATTTCATCTACTATTGGCATTAGTTATATATATTGGTGAACTGATTGTAGGAGTTGCATTTTTGTTGTTATGTGGGTTTTGACTGTTTATATCCATAACAAATACTACAAATGACAATGGGACATTACATTGTTTAATTCTGAGCACACTTGGTACTCATAAAAACAGTCCTTGAGAGTCAAGCATTTTGCATGTTCCAGTGAGGTGTTTGCTGTGATGAGTGTCTCTTAACTGAGCATAGAGTTAACTGTAAAATAATAGCTTATAACAAGGGCTGCCATAGCTAAGAATATTATAACAATGGGGCTGTGATGAGTGAATATCCGAAAACATAACATAAGGGCCCGGAATTTTGTGGTGGGTAATAACACCAAACGAACAGTGAAACTGACCGCAACTTCAGGATGTCGCAGATGCGCATCGTAACGCAGAAATCCTGAAGTTGCATGGTCAGTCATTCACTATTCCGACCACTGGCTGCGCTGTGCCACCAGCCTCCACCCCCATAGCCGGAAATCAGTGTAATCAGGGCAATCAGTGAAACTGATGAAAACTTGGACTTTTCCACAGTAATATCGCTGTTAAATACCCATTAAAAGTTAAGCCTTGTTGGATTAGATGTAACTAGGAACTTAACAGTGTATTGACTGCTAAACAAACATTATGGGCTGGATTTTACCAGCCCCGAGGAGGCGGGTATGGAGGCGGGACTGCCGGGAAAGTGGCAGAATTTGGGGGCGGGTGGCAAACCCGCCTCCAACCCGCTTCCGTGCCCTCTTGCCAGGAGGCGGGAAGCCGTCCCGCCCCGGGTCCCATCTCCTTGGAGGCGGGAAGGGATTAAAGCCTATTAACTGCCTGTTCCTTCTTAGGCAGTCCCTCGGAACCGAGGATGACTTGCTTCCACATTAAAAATGAGTTCTCAGGTGACTGATGAGTCCAATGCGGGACCTACAGTCTCTGTCACAGGTGGGGCAGACGGTGGTTGAAGGGGCAGGTGGGTGGGTGCTTGGGTTGACGTGCGCTCCTTGCGCTGTTTGTGCTTGGCTTTCGCTTGCTCCCGGCGAAGAGACTCGAGTGTTCGGCGCCTTCCCGGATGTTTCTCCTCCACTTTGTGCGGTCTTAGGGAAGGGATGTTACACTTGTCCAAGGAGGTTTTGAGGGTCTCCTTGAAGCGTTTCCTCTGCCCACCTGGGGCTCTCTTGCCGTGCCGGAGCTCCGAGTAGAGCGCTTGTTTTGGGAGTCTCGTATCGGGCATGCGGACAATGTGACCCGTCCATCGGAGCTGATCGAGTGTGGTCATAGCTTCGATGCTGGGGATGTTGGCCTGAGCGAGAACACTGACGTTGGTGCACCTATCCTGCCAATGGATTTGCAGGATCTTGCGGTGGCAGCGTTGGTGGTACCTCTCCAGTGCTTTGAGGTGCCTGCTGTACATGGTCCATGACTCTGAGGCATACAGCAGGGCGGGTATCACTGCTGCTCTGTAGACCATGAGCTTAGTGCCGGGTTTGAGGTCTGGTCTTCAAACACTCTCTTCCTCAGGTGACCGAAGACTGCACTGGCACACTGAAGGCGGTGTTGGACTTCGTCATCGACATCTGCCCTTGTTGACAGTAGGCTCCCGAGGTATGGCAAGTGGCCCATGTTGTCCAAGGCCTTGTCGTGGATTTTGATAATTGGTGGGCAGTACTGTGTGGCGGGGGCAGGTTGGTAGAGGACCTTTGTCTTACGGATGTTTAGTGTAAGGCCCATGCTCTCGTACGCTTCGGTGAAGGTGTTGACGATGGTTTGGAGTTTGACCTCTGAGTGAGCGCAGACGCAAGTGTCGTCTGCATACTGTAATTCGACGACAGAGGATGGGATGACTTTGGATCTGGACTGGAGGTGATGGAGGTTGAACAGTTTCCCGTTTGTTCTGTAAATTAGCTCCACTCCAGCAGGGAGCTTACTGAGGGTGAGATGGAGCATTGCAGCAAGGAAGATCGAGAAGAGCGTTGGTGCGATGACACAGCCTTGCTTGACCCCGGTTCGTACGTGAATTGGGTCTGTGATGGAACCGTTGGTCAGGATCACTGCTTGCATGTCGTCGTGAAGCAGGCGGAGGATGGTGACAAACTTTTGAGGGCAGCCGTATTTGAGGAGGACACTCCATAATCCTTCACGGTTGTGAGATCAAAGAAGGCCATTTGCAGCGGTTGGTGCTGTTCCCTGCATTTCTCTTGTAATTGACGTGCGGTGAAGATCATGTCCATTGTGCCCCTTAGTGGGCAGAATCCGCATTGCGACTCTGGGAGGAGCTCTTCGGCCACTGGGAGAAGGCGATTGAGGAGGATTCTTGCGATGACTTTCCCTGTGGCAGACTGCAGGGAAACTCCTCTGTAATTACCACAATCGGACTTGTCACCTTTCTTGAAGATGGTCACAATTACGGCATCTCTGAGATCCCCTGGCATGCTCTCCTCCTTCCAGATAAGAGAAATGTGTTCATGAATTCGCGCCAGTAGTGTTTCTCCGCCATGCTTTAGTGCCTCAGCGGGGATTCCATCTGCTCCTGAGGCCTTGTTGTTCTTCAGTTGTCGGATGGCCTTTTCAACTTTATGCCGGGCTGGGGTTCTGCTGAGATGGTGGCGGGTAGCATGCTGCAGGATGGAGTTGAGGACACTCGCATCGAAGACAGAGTCGCGGTTAAGGAGATCTTCGAAGTGCTCCTTCCAGCGGGCACTGACTGCTTCTCTGTCCTTGATGAGTACCTCTCCATTCTTGGCCCGCAGTGGGATAGGGCCTTGGGTGCTTGGGCCGTAGATGGTCTTGACTGCGCTAAAGAATCCACACACGTCGTGGTGGTTGGCTAGCTGCTGGATCTCCTGCGCTTTCTCCACCCACCATCTATTCTTTAGGTCGCGAGTTTTTTGTTGGACCTCGGCCTTCGAGCTGCTTTCTTGCTCTCGAGTTCTGTTGCTGTTTCCAGTTCAGGAATGCCTTGCGCTTGTGGCTTATTAGCTCCTGGATCTCCTGGTCGTTCTCGTCGAACCAGTCTTGGTCTTTCCTGGTCGAGTGACCGAGCGTCTCTTCACAGGTGCTGATTATGGAAGCCTTGAGTGCCGACCAGGCGCTGTGGACACTCTGTGTCTCTGCATCACTGGGAGTCGTCAGGTTGGTTGTGAGGCGCAGGCTGAATAGGGCTTTCTTAGCACGGTCTTTGAGTGCTCCAGCGTTGATTTTCCTGTGGCATTGTTTCTGTTGCCGCCGTTGTTTTGGAGCTACATTGATGGAGATGACAGAGCGGATTAGACGGTGGTCTGTCCAGCAGTCGTCAGCTCCTGTCATGGCGCTGGTGATGCGGACGTCCTTGCGGTCCCTCACTCAGATGATGATGTAGTCCAGCAGATGCCAGTGCTTGGAGCGAGGTTGCTGCCATGAAGCCTTGTACTTGTCTCTCTGACGGAACAAGGTGTTGGTTATGACAAGGCCATGTTCTAAGCATTTCGACAGGAGGAGGGTACCGTTGGAGTTAGCTTTCCCTACCCACTCTCTGCCAATCACACCTACCCAGAGGTCTGTGTCCTTTCCAACTCTGGCGTTGAAGTCGTCAAGGAGGATCAGCTTGTCGCCCGTTGGGACTCGGGACAGGGATTGCTCGAGGCTGGAGTAGAATTCCTCTTTGGTCTCGTCTGTGGTTTCCAGTGTTGGGGCGTACACACTGATGACCGTAGCGCACTGGTTCCGGGCTAGGGTGAGCCAAAGAGTCATGAGACGCTTGTTTATCCTGCTAGAAGAGTCTCTGAGAGGCCCAACTAGTTCATTTTTTATGGCGAAGCCTACCCCATGGAGGCGGCATTCTTCTTCAGGTTTGCCTTTCCAGAAGAAGGTGTAGCCACCACCTTGCTCCTTGAGCTGGCCTTCCCCTGCCCACCGGGTCTCACTTAGGGCGGCGATGTCAATGTCGAAATGTCTGCGCTCCCGGGCAACGAGAGCAGTACGGCGTTCCGGTCTGTCACTGTTGGGGTTGTCCATGAGGGTCCTGACGTTCCAGGTCGTGAACTTCATTTTAAAGGGTGGAAGATGCCTGTGCGTGAATTCTTTTAACATGGGGTGGCCGTTGCACACCAGCTACCACACGGGCTTGACAGAGTAAGGTCTTGGTCCAATGGCAAGGGGATCCAAGACGATTGGAGACCAGGCTCTGCTACAATGGCCTAGCACACACACACAAACATACTGCTACTGTCCTCCTCCCTCCTTCCCGCAGGTCCTCTCTGCCTGGGTTTCGTAGGATGCATTGTGGTCCTCCCGATCTCGCTGTTGGCCCGTGCCGCACCATCCCTGGGCCCCGACCCCGCTGCTGGTCCACGGTGCACCACTCCTGGGCCTTGACCTCGCTGCTGGGCTCGTCCTCGCTCCTGGGTCCTGGCCTCGGACATGAATGATGTTGTCTCTCACAGGATCAAATTAGCACTGATATTCTCGCGATCCCTGGTCCCGAACTCCACTCGCGATCCACTAGTTGCTAGATCACTAATCTAGTGGAGAAGCGAAGTCTTGACGGAAGAGAGATCTGGGAATTTGGGAGCTAAGTTTAAGTGAAGAGCCAGTGCTCACTGAGAACAAAGAACAGGCCTGATTGGGGGATGGGCAGTGGGTTCAGGTAACTTTAACCTTGCAGCTTGAACTTGCAGTTAGGGATAAAATGCACCCACTATTAGAGCCAGGGGAACTTAAACAGCAGAAGAGAGGAGACTGGGGGGAAAAAGAGCAAAAGATGGCAATGGGTGGCCAAGGATGGCAAAGGAGCTCCCTAAGGAGCTGCCAGCCCAGGAGCCATCTTGTTTCATGTGTTGACAGTTAACAGGCAGAAAATAGGATTATCCCCATTTTTCATCCTGAAGTGCGGGCTTCCCGAACTGGGGAACCCCGCTGTGGGGTAGGAGGTGAGTAGGAGGTCTGCGGGGGTCGGAGGGGTCTGAAAGTGCGATGTAGAGGTGAGTGATGGGTGCAAGTGTGGAGTGGTAAGTATGTGAGGTGAGTGTAAAGTGTTAGAAAATGTTAACTTACCTTTGTTTCTACCTACAGCCTTCAGCCGCTGTGGAGCCGGAGTCCCCGACATCTCCATTGTAGAGATCACAGTCTGGCTGTTGCATCCTCCGATACAACAGCCAGCTGATTTCTGCAAAGTAGAAAGGTTTGATGTGTCCTGAACACAAGGACTCATCAAACTACACAGAATGTCAGTGTTTGACAGCTTCACAGAGCTGTCAAACGATGACATTTCTTCTTTCAAAAATTCTTGACAGATGACACGTCATACGTTGATGTGCTCTGTCACTGACTTCCCCCGAATTGGCCTGCTGAGCCCGCCGGGCAGGCTTAACAAGATCAATCAGGGGAAAATCCCGCTGGTTGGCCAGAAGCTGATGGAGGCGGGACTGAAACTGGGCAAGCAGCAGTCCCGCCTCCAACACGTCTCCATTCATAAAATCCAGCCTTATGGTCTTAAAAAACTAATTTTAATTTTGTGGAGTTTCAAATTTCTCCATAATGATGAAAAATAAAATTTTTAAGAAACTTTAAAAAAAGTTATTTTTTTAAAGTTTGTTCATATTTATTTTAGGTTTACCTTTTCCCCATGTGAGAGCCCCAATCTTTGTTTTTCTCTCTGTAACAATTTTTAACAGTCTGAATACAAGCAACTTTTTCACTTTCTGGTTCCCTGGCTGTGAGAATTCTGCATTGTGATTGGTTGCTTAGGCAGCTTGTTGCCATCACAGCAGCTCGCATTAGGAATTCCCCACTATTCTACACTGATCTGACAAGATCTTTCTGTCAGGTTTCATTGGGGCCAGCGATGAACGCCTTTGCTTCGCTGCTGACCGCAAATTCCCCAGAGTCTGCTAGCCATACAACAGAGAATTTTAAAGAGTGTAACAAGGGTGGCTGCATCTGATATAACCATTAACAAACCGATAATTGGTTTAGCTAATTTGCACATTATCCTTTCATTTCTGTGAACTGGAATCAAAACCAGCTCAAACTGAAGAGATAAAAGTCTCCTCTCTCCAGACGGGCTGTAAAGGCTATTATGAGGCTGATTCTTGGTGTTGTGTGCCAGAATAGTAGCTGCACACATACATAGGGGAATTGCAGAATTCAGAGTGCAACCCACACATTATTGGGCTGCAATTCTGCAGTTTGTTGCGTTTTATGAGCTGGACTGCTTGCACCAGTTTCAGAGTAAAAGTTATCACTCCCGGCAGAGCTTCTTGGGTCGACAGTGAATATCAGGAAATTGAGTGCGTGCCCCCTCATGATTTTCAATCTATCAACACTAATGGATGAAAGGTTCTGGGGTAGATGTGAGTTCCCAATATGCACTTCCAACAAGTACAGCTCTGCACCACAAGCACTGAAGATGAAAATGTAACCCCTTGTGTCTTAACCTTATTAAGGCCGTAGATTTCATGCAAAAAATATTTAAATGAACACCTAGCACTTCCCGCTGCATTGGCCCTTGGTTTTTTCTTTTTACCCTGTGTGCCTATTTGGAATGTGAGCAAGGTAGCTCCATAGGCAAAGGGGCTCTTAAAGTGTTTTTGTTTGTAGCATTTACAGTGCCATTTTAGTAAAGTGATAATTGTATTAATAGTAATTTTGTGAGAAAGATTTGGGGGCTTGGAGCACTTTTTACTCCTTAAATTAAGTTTGGTTTAAAAATGTCTTCAAATGCAACATTTCAGGGTTGAAATGGTATAAGATAAAAGGTCTGCCAGGTAGATCAGGCACCAGGCCATATCTGCAAACCTAGGCACACCTACCCGTCAATGACTGAGGACAACTGTCTCAGCTGGGTTAGTATGAGCAGTAAGTCAATTCCAGAGTTTTTCTATCTGTAACAGGATACCTACAATCAAGTTACAATGCAGGTACAGCATTGCCAGTTGTTGACATGGTCACCACTGCTCTCACATGTTATGCCTGTGGTTCATTCCCAGCTACTCCTATGTCCAATTCTGGGCACCGCACTTTAGGAAGGATGTCAAGGCCTTGGAGAGGGTGCAGAGGAGATTTACCAAAATGATACCAGGGATGAGGGGCTTTTGTTATGTGGAGAGACTAGAGAAGCTGGGATTGTTCTCCTTAGAGCAGAGAATGTTAAAAGGAAGATTTAATAGATTTGTTCAAAATTATATAGAGTTTTGATGGAGTAAATGAGGAAAAACTGTTTCCACTGGCTGAAGGGTCAGTAACTAAAGGACACAGATTTAAGATAATTGGCAAAGAACCAGAGGAGAAATGAGGAGAATTTTTTTTTAAGCAGCGAGTTGTGTGCTGACGACCATGTGTGCGGGAAGTGTATCCAGCTGCAGCTACTGACAGACCGCATTGCGGCGCTGGAGCTGCGAATGGATACATACTGGAGCATTCGCGATGCTGAGGACATCGTGGATAGCACATTTAATGAGTTGGTCACACCGCAGCTAAAGGCTGCACAGGCAGGAAGGGAACGGGTGACCGCCAGGCAGAGTAGTAGGCGCAGGCAGGTAGTGCAGGGGTCCCCTGTGGCCATCCCCCTCTCAAACAGATATACCACTTTGGATATTGTTGAGGGAGATGGCTTATCGGGGGAAGGCAGCAGCAGCCAACTTCCTGGCACCATGGGTGGTTCTGCTGCACAGGACGGGAGGAAAAAGAGCGGAAGAGCTATAGTGATAGGGGATTCTATTGTAAGGGGAATAGATAGGCGTTTCTGCAGCCGCAAACGAGACTCCAGGATGGTATGTTGCCTCCCTGGTGCAAGGGTCAAGGATGTCTTGGGGCGGCTGCAGGGCATTCTGGAGGGGGAGGGTGAACAGCCAGTTGTCGCGGTGCATATAGGTACCAACGATATAGGTAAAAAACGGGATGAGGTCCTAAAAGCTGAATATAGGGAGTTAGTAGGTAAATTAAAAAATAGGACCTCAAAGGTAGTAATCTCAGGATTGCTACCAGTGCCACGTGCTAGTCAGAGTAGAAATAGAAGGATATTTCAGATGAATACGTGGCCAGAGGAATGGTGCAAGGGGGGGGCGGGATTCAAATTCCTGAGACATTGGAACAGGTTTTGGGGGAGGTGGGACCAGCACAAACTGGATGGTTTGCATCTGAGCGGTACCGGGACCGATGTCCTAGGGGGAGTGTTTGCTAGTGCTGTTGGGAAGGGTTTAAACTAAAATGGCAGGGGATTGGGAACCTGTGCAGGGAGACAGAGGAAAGGGAAGCAAGGATAGAAACAAAAGACAGGAAGGAGAAAAGCAAAAGTGAAAGGCAGAGAAATCAAGGGTGTAAATCAAACAGGGCGACAGTAAATAATAATTCTAAAAGGACTAAGAGTGTTAAAAAAAACAAGCCTGAAGGCTTTGTGTCATAATGCAAGGAGTATTCGCAATAAGGTGGATGAATTAGCTGCGCAAATAGATGTAAACGGATATGATATAATTGGGATTACGGAGACATGGCTCCAGGGTGATGAAGGCTGGAAATTCAACATCCAGGGGTATTCAATATTCAGGAAGGACAGGCAAAAAGGAAAAGGAGGTGGGGTAGCACTGCTGGTTAAAGAGGAGATTAACACAATAGTAAGAAAGGATATTAGCTCTGATGATATGGAATCTGTATGGGTAGAGCTGAGAAATACCAAGGGGCAGAAAATGTTAGTGGGAGTTGTATACAGAACCCCAAACAGTAATGCTGAGGTTGGGGATGGCATTAAACGGGAAATTAGAGATGCGTGCAATAAGAGCACAGCAGTTATCATGGGTGACTTTAATCTATAGATTGGGCTAACCAAATTAGTAACAATACTGTGGAGGAGGAATTCCTAGAGTGTATACGGGATGGTTTCCTGGACCAATATGTCGAGGAACCAACTCGAGATCAGGCCATCTTAGACTGGGTATTATGTAATGAGAAAGGATTAATTAGCAATCTTGTTGTGCGAGGCCCCTTGGGGAGGAGCGATCATAATATGATAGAATTCTTCATTAAGATGGAGAGTGAAGCAGTTGACTCAGAGACTAGGGTCCTGAATTTAAATAAAGGAAACTACGATGGTATGAGGCGCAAGTTGGCTACGATGGATTGGGGAGCATTACTTAAAGGGTTGACGGTGGATAGGCAATGGCAAACATTTAAAGATCGCATGGATGAACTACAGAATTTGTTCATCCCTGTTTGGCATAAAAATAAAACAAAAAAGGTGACTCAACCGTGGCTAACAAGGGAAATTAGGGATAGCATAAGATCCAAGGAGAGACATATAAATTGGCCAGAAAAAGCAGCAAACCTGAGGATTGGGAGCAGTTTAGGATTCAGCAAAGGCGGACAAAGGGATTAATGAAGAGGGGGAAAATAGAATATGAGAGTAAGCTTGCAGGGCACATAAAAACTGACTGTAAAAGCTTCTATAGCTATGTGAAGAGAAAAAGATTGGTGAAGTCAAGCGTAGGTCCCTTGCAGTCAGAATCAGGGGAATTTATAATGGGGAACAAAGAAATGGCAGACCAATTAAATACATAGGGGGAGAAATTCAATATCGCCCCATTTGGGGTGCAATTATCGGCTGGGCGCAAAGATTAGCGCCTGGCGCTAATTATCGCCACCGACTGCAAACTTGACTTTTATCGCCCCTGGAGGTGATGAGAGTGCTCAATCAGGCGCTTCACACCTGTCTTAAGGCGCAAAGGCCGAGGAGCGAGGCGCTACCTCAGAGCGCTGGCGAAGCTCATGTGATGTCAGTCAGCAATGGAACACACACACAATGGCGCCGGCCAGTTCTTAAAGGGGATGGTTGATCTTGCTTTACATCCACATCCTGCTCATTGCAGCCTTGAATCTCGGCCTGGAGAGACCTGCACATCAAATGTGCTGGGAAGAACAATGGAGAGTACCAGGGAAAGAGCTCAGAGTGCAGCCCCCACAGTCTCTTCTAAATCGATACAAGGAAGGGCTAATCAAAATGAACCTGCAAAGTGCTGCTCAGTACCCAAAACTCCTTCACACAGCGTTGAATCTCTCCAGAAGTCTCTCTCTCTCTCTCAGAATGCGTGGTTCAAAAATGGCACCAACAATAAAAGGCAGGAAGCAGTCGCCTTTAAATAGCGCTCCCCCAGTCCCTTCCTGACTGCAAAACGCTCCCCTCAACCTGTCGTTGCTAGCGTCAGGCGTTAAGACAGGGGGCGCCACTGAATATCCGCTCCGGGGCGATACCGGGGCTTTGCGCACTCGACTGACGTCATGATCTGCCTGCGCAGGAGATCGTGGCGGTAGTGTTTAGCGCCGCCACAAAATGTCTAGTTAATTTTGCGAGCGGTGCAAACATCGCCGCGCCTGGGCGCTAGATGCTTTGCGTCCCATTAGCGCCCTCTTAAGGCGCTAACGGGATGCGCAACCAACTGAATTTTTCCCCCATACTTTGGTTCTGTCTTCACAAAGGAGGACACAAATAACCTCCCAGAGATGTCGGGGAACATAGGGTCTAATGAGAGGGAGGAATTGAATGAAATCAGTATTTGTAGGGAAATGGTGTTAGGGAAATTGACGGGATTGAAGGCCGATAAATCCCATGGGCCTGATAATTTACATCCTAGGGTACTTAAGGAAGTGGCCCTAGAAATAATAGATGCATTGCTGGTCATCTTCCAAAATTGTATAGACTGTGGAACAGTTCCCATGGATTGGAGGGTAGCTAATGTAACCGCACTATTTAGAAAAGGTGGTCGAGAGAAAAGGGGAAATTATAGACCGGTAAGCTTGAAATTGGTATTGGGGAAAATGCTAGAGTCCATTATAAAAGATGTAATAGCAGAGCACTTAGAAAACAGTGAATGGATCAGACAAAGTCAACATGGATTTACAAAAGGTAAATCATGCTTGACTAATCTACTGGAATTTTCTGAGAATGTAACTGATAGAATAGATAAGGGAGAACCAGTGGATGTGGTGTATTTGGACTTTCAGAAGGCTTTCGATAAGGTCCCGCATAAGAGATTAGCATGCAAAGTTAAAGCACATGGGATTGGGGGTAAGGTACTGACTTGGAAAAAGAACTGGTTGGCAGACAGGAAGCAAAGAGTTGGAATAAATGAGTCTTTTTCCAAGTGGCATAGTGACTAGTGGGGTACTGCAAGGATCGGTGCTAGGACCCCAGCTATTCACAATATATATTCATGATCTAGACGAGGGAACTAGATGTAATATCTCCAAGTTTGCAGACGACACAAAGCTGGGTGGGCGTGTGTGCTGTGAGGAGGATGCAGAGAAACTCCAGTATGATTTGGACAGGTTGGGTGATTGGGCCGATACATGGCAGATGCAGTATAATATGGATAAATGCGAGGTTACCCACTTTGGTGGCAAAAACAGGAAGGCAGATTATCTGAACGGCAATAGATTGGGAAAAGGGGAAGTGCAACGAGACCTGGGTGTCCTTGTGCACCAGTCGCTGAAGGTAAGCATGCAGGTGCAGCAGGCGGTTAAGAAGGCAAATGGTATGTTGGCCTTCATAGCGAGAGGATTCGAATACAGGAGCAAGGATGTCTTGCTGCAGTTGTACAGGGCCTTGGTGAGACCACACCTTGTGTATTGTGTGCAGTTTTGGTCGCCTTTTCTGAGGAAGCATGTTCTTGCCATGGAGGGAGTGCAGCGAAGATTCACCAGACTGATACCTGGGATGGCAGGAATGACGTATGAAGAGAGATTGGGTCGATTAGGCTTATATTCGCTAGAGTTTAGAAGAATGAGAGGGGATTTCATTGAAACTTCTAAAATTCTAACAGGACTAGACAGACTAGATGCAGGAAGGATGTTCCCGATGGCGGGGGAGTCCAGAACCAGAGATCACAGTCTAAGGATAAGGGGTAAGCCATTTCGGACTGAGATGAGGAGGAATTTCTTCACCCAGAGAGTGGTGAACCTGTGGAATTATCTACCACAGAAGGCAGTTGAGGCCATTTCATTAAATATATTCAAGAAGGAGTTAGATATATTTCTTAAGGCTAAAGTGTTCAAGGGATATGGGGAGAAAGCAGGGACAGGGTTCTGAATTTGGATGATCAGCCATGATCTCATTAAATGGTGGAACAGGCTCGAGTGGCCGAATGGCCTACTCCTGCTCCTATCTTCAATGTTTCTATGTTTCTATGTATCTGTACCCAGTCTTCATATGACATATCTAACTAATCTCTTTACTCTCCCACAGGTCTATCAAGATGCCCCCCCCCGCATCCCCCCTCCCGCCCCACCCCCCCCCTCACTGTCCAGAAGACGACTCTTCAGAGGAGCCTCCAGCCTCTGAGGGCGCAGCATCACTAGACCCAACACCAGCGCAGATACGCATACCTGGATGGGTCCCACACGACATAGAGTAGTGTTGTCACCTGGTGTCTCACAACTCACATGTGAGCAAGAGCAGATGGTGTTGACAGGGACAGCAGTGGAGAGTCCTCACTGGAGGGTGCAGGACCCTCCCAGCTCTGCTCAGCTGCATGCAGACACTGAGCTTCTGGGGCCATCCAGAAAGAGGGTGATCCTGGAGGTGCAGGAAACTCTGACAGGTTGTCTGAGCGCGATGTCTGCAAATGTTCAGAGAATGGAGGAGTCCATCTCCAAAATGAGCACCACCATGTCACAGGCGATGGTGACTGTAGGCTCTTCCATGGATAGGATGGCCACCTACATGGAGCAGCTAATGCGCCACTCATAGGAGCACATGGTCTCTATGGAGAATAGATGGCTATCCATGGAGGATAGATGGCAGAGGCTCACACACCTCGGGCTGGATTTTGTCAATGGGGACGTGATGGAGGCGGGACTCCCACTTTTTGGGTTGTAGTCCCGCCTCCATCGACTTGTGGCCAACCCACTGTATTTTCCCTTGATTGACCTTGTTAAGCCCGCCCAGCGGGCTTAGCAGGCCAATCAAGGGTCCCTTGGATATAGGTGATGTCAGCCATTTAAATTTCATCTGTCAAGAGCTTTTGACAGCTGAAATTTCAGCGTTTGACAGCTCTGTGAAACTGTCAAACATTGACAATATGATTTCTAACTTGAGTCCCTGTACTTAGACTCAGTTAGAAATCAATCCAGCACAGAAAGCAGAGACTGCAGCTTTTCACAGCTCCGCGGCCATTCTGCTTTCTGTGCCGTGGATGTGAGGGACTCCCGACACCTTAAGGAAGCTAGCCTGCAGGACAAAGTTAAGGTAAGTAAAAGTTCTTAAAACACTTTACACACACCAAACACACTTACCTCTGCACTCATGCACCCATCACTCGCCTGCATCTCGACCCCTCCAAGCCCTCCAGACTGACGGTCCGCCTCGCTAAATCGGCGTGGTTCGGACCTGTCGGGAAGCCCACACTTCAGGGCTAAAAATAGGGATTAGGCAAAAAACTGCCTGTTAACTACCTGTTAACAGGCAGTTTATTGGCACTAATCCCCTTCCCGCCTCGGGGAGGCGGCTCCCAGCACAGGTCGGGTACCCGCCTCCTGGGAAACTGGCATGGAGGCGGGTTAGGGGCGGGATGGGTTCAGGACCCCCGAATCTGCTATTTTCACACCACTCCCGCCTCCAAACCCGCCTCATGGCCGGTGAAAATTGAGCCCCTCCTCTCTAGGAGGGATGTCAGCGTAGACATGGGTCCTCATGGCCCGACTGATGTGCAGCAAGGTGCTCTCCAGCTCCTTGGCAGCAGGGAAGTGAGCAGGCTTCCTCTACCTCTGCTGAAGCCACAGGGGTAGCACCTCATAGAAGCATTCTGAAAAGAAAGATGGCACACAAGTAGAGTCACAAGGATAGCCACTTGGGTGTTTTATCCAATGTTTATGTAAAGTTTCCGTTAATGTGCTGTCAAATATAAAAATCTTTATTTTCACCACTTTCCCGTCTTGGACAGATTTGTGTGCACATTTGGAAGTGGCTTAGTGAGTTGCAGTGAATGGTGAGACATAATGGTACCCCCCGCAATGGTGGTGAGTGTGAAAGGAATGGCTTGGTCATTGCAGGGATGCTTTATGGTGTTGGTGTGGGGTGCTGCCAACCTGGCGCATCATGTGGCAGCCATATGGGTGTACAGTATCAAGTTAAGTAAATTTGGCCATGTTGAGGCCAACCCTGGCCTCCCGGGCAGCAATGTGCTCGGGTGTTGATGCCCTCTGTCCTGTGCAGCATCAGGGCATTGAGGAGAAGGTTGGTGGTGTTGTTGTTGGTGCTGCTGGTGTGCCTGGTGCTGCTGGTGTTGGGGCTCATCGTGGTCAGATTCTGAGGACCAAGGTGAGACAGTATAAACAGCACCCACGTTGATGGAATAGATGGCAGGTGAAGTAGAGATGACAGAAGCAATCTGTCAATGGTGTGATAGTTTCTTCCAATGAGGTGACACTGGATGGAAACTTTGCTGAAAAGTCTTACAGCCTGCACAAAGCTCAATCTATGCTGGGAATGTAGTCAGCACAGCTTCTGCCTGAGGAAACTGATCAGCTGTCAGGTGGGAGCTTTTAAACTACATTTGATGCTGTCAAGTAATCAGCTGGAGCAATGGCCACTCAACTCCTGCCTCATGGTTTCCAAGCTGCGTGAATCCCGTGGCCATGCAGGGAAATTTAAAATGTTGGGGAAAAAAGGTTCTTAAGTGTCTGTAAACAAGGTTATAAAGATTTGAATTAAGTCGCTCGCCTCTGCCGCACCGGCAAACGTGCCCGAGGGATATGCACGTGGTGTGGCGGGGGGGGGGGGGGGCAGGATGACGGCGGGTTCCCAACCCGCACCCACTTTTTTCAAATTTCCCACCTGACCCGCCACCATTCCCGCCCGCACAGACCCCGTAAAATTCCATCCATTGTTTCACTCTGTTCTGTATCTTGCACTTAGAAATCAAACAAGTGAATCAGTTTTGTTTCCCTATACTGTTTTGTCAGTCTCTATTCATATTCGACCTATCTGCCTTAATCCACCAGTCGATGGGAACCTAACAATGCTCACTGAAAACTCAAGAAAATATGTTTTCTTCTTATTTTTCAAAGGGTAACTCCTCCAATTAAAATTAAAAGCTGCAGTTGGGTGATTCATATTAATGCTTCCTTACCAATTCATTTGTGTCTTATTTCTTGCATTGTACAATGTGTACTACTATGCATTAATTGCATTTTGATACTCCCGGTCTCGTGTCGTTATGTTGTCTGAAATAGCTTGATGCAAAGCGACAGAGCTCTTCTTAATAAATAGATGCAGTAATTTGCAACTTGTGCAAAAATATTACATTGCTGAAAAATGGCAGAGTTGCAATGTCCCTACTTGTTAAAAGAAGGTGTTGCGTCATTTTATATATCAATCTGCTGCAGGCAACAAAAAGGCATGAGGTTGTGGAAACGCAGGACTGCAACATAAAAATGAATCAGATATTTAAACATAGAATAAATGTGACTCACTCAACAGCAGGATATAATTCCAGTTGGAGAAGTTATTCCTTGGAAAAAAATAAAGAAGGAAGCATGTTTCCTTATTAGTTTTAATGCTTGCAGTGCAGGGAATTTTTAAAATTTCACCTCACATGCCATGAAGCTGAAGAGTCACTTCAGAATAACGGTATAAAGATGTCAGGAGTAGCTTCATTATTGTATTTATTGCTACAATATTAATAAAGTATATATTTAAAAGTCCTCATTTGAAAACAAAGTTTTAGAGGCAGATTTTCCTGTTTCTGCATCCAAGGGGGCAATTGTAACCAAACCTGTCCATCGAGAAACTGACGGGCTCAGGTGCAATGCTGGGTTTACATCCACCCGATTTTACTCTCCACTGATGGGGTGGGGTGGTGTTCCACCGGATTCCTGGGTTTCCTGCTTGGTGAATTAGGTTAAAATTACCCCCTGAATATATTGGATCATCTGAGTGCAGCATGTAGAGGAAAATCAGGTAGACAGGTTTGCACACTTGTAAGGGGACCTGCTGATTATTCATCCATTAATTTCAATGGATGGCGAATCAGATGGGATCTCTTGTGGGTGTGCAAACACCCCAGCCTAATCTCTCTGTATGTCTTTCTCCTAGGAGATCCAATATACCCAACCACAGCAATAGGAAAATTTGCCCATGAAATTATTTTTTCTGTTTTTCTTTCTGTCCCAAATATCTACTCTATCCCATCACTCTATGTTATGATTTATTTTTGCCTATTTTTAAGTACTCAAAGCATTTTTAGCTGAAAATTTCATGTTCTCTTCTGACATCTCTGATGTACTATCCATTTTGGAACTGGGACCCACATTCTTTCAAAATCGGTACCCTTTCTATAAACAATTTTTTTCTCAACCAATTACTTCAGGCCTTTTTGCAGCTTAATCTGATTGTATTATTGGTGCTACAGGTCAAACTTTAATATTTTGGGGGAGACTGAAAGGAAAATGATTTGAGAAAAGTGCCAGTTAAAATTAGGAATATTTTTCACTGATAAGCATAGTAGAGAAAGTTTTCCATTATCACTGTATTTAAAAATTGTGTGCGATATTTAACCAGCATTTTGCATGAGACATTAAACCTACTATCTGTTCTGGTTGGTGTAATGGATTCCATGGAACTATTTGAAGAAGAGCAGGGAATGCTCCTAGTGTCCTGGCCAACATTTCTCCCTAAACCAACACCATAAAAAAAAAACAAATTAACTGGTCATTCATTCATTAGCTGTTTGTGGGACCTGGCTGTTGAACAACTTGGCTGCCATGGTTACCTGCATAATAACAGGATGTACACTTCGAAAGTGATGAATTGGATGTGAAGCATTTGGGATGTCCTGAGGATATGAAAGGCGCTATATGAAAGTTCTTTCCATTTTATAGTTACAAATGGATTCAGGAGGTATTCATACAGCTGCTCCATGTGTGGTTTCACACCACTGGAATTTTGACATTGTGGTTAGTGAAAGTAGAAATAATGATGTAGAATAAAAATGATTGTATTGATTAGATGAGAACTGTGATGGATATGGGCTCCATCCTGTCTCATTATAGAATATTTCTGTGTTATATCTTTTCATATGAAATTTAGCTAGGCCAATACACTGGGATTTTTAAAAATAGAAGCCATTGCTGTTGTTACTGTAAAATGTTCTTTTGTCCTTTTAGCTGAAGACTGTGTGGACAGAGCAAATAGATACCTGTATCTGGACATGTTTCAAAATAATAGCAGAGAAATTCTCTCTGGTCTGTGTGATATTTGGTGACTTGTTGATGCATAATGTTTCACATAGAAAGATGACCTGCTCAGCTGGAAAATTTCAATGGGCTTTGTCGAGCCTGTCATGATAAACAACACATTAGACAGCAAAAGGAGTTGTTTTTTACTTCCTGACCACCTAGAATAATAGAAATAATTAATATTGATTACCAGGCTGCTGAGAAAGATCCTTAGTTTTCTTCAAAGACATGTGGGCCTAGAAATTCAGGGGTTTAGTGCCACCCGTTACCGCCACATCCTAGAGAAACAATGGCGGCCGCCACATTATCGGCAGCTGCCGGTGGGTCCCGAAAGTATTGGAGATCATCAAAAGTATTTTAATGAGTTGCAGTGTGACGACAATCGGCATGCAATGCCGAGTTGACGCCTGCTCATTCATTTTAGATTTTGCAGTTCCTATTGCCGCCCACTCTAAAGCATGCCAGTGCATGCAGCCTCTAAAAGTGTTTCAGCAGCATTGACGACCATGAGGAGTCAGGCAGGACTTGGCAGATTGTATACGAGGATGGAGGGTGAAAAGTAGAAAACACCTCAGATGGATGCTGGAACTTCAAACACCTCCTTTGCCAGTTGGGGGGGGGGGGGGCGGTGGGGGGGGACGGGTGGGTTTGCATTTTCTGGCAGCTTTCCAGGAGGCCTACAGTGTTTGTGGGTCAGTAAATGAATGGGTGATCTCCATTGTAATGTTTGAAGATCATCTCTGATAAGATCTCTTTTATCTTTATGATAGCGTCACCAGAACGTCAAACCCTAGCAAATATGGACTCAACTGCTGAACCTTGTAAGGAATTATAATTTTTTAAAATATGTTCATGGGATGTGGGTGTCGCTGGCAAGGCCAGCATTTATTGCCAATCCCTAATTGCCCTTGAGAAGGTGGTGGTGAGCTGCCTTCTTGAACCGCTGCAATCCATGTGGTGAAGGTACTCCCACAGTGCTGTTAGGTAGGGAGTTCCAGGATTTTGACCCAGCGAAGATGAAGGAACAGCGATATATTTCCAAGTCAGGATGGTGTGTGACTTGGAGGGGAACTTGCATGTGATGCTGTTCCCATGCGTCTGCTGCCCTTGTCCTTCTAGGTGATAGAGCTCACGGTTTTGGGAGGTGCTGTCGAAGAAGCCTTGGCAAGTTGCTGCAGTGCATCTTGTGGAGGGTACACACTGCAGCCACGGTACGCCGGTGGTGGAGGGAGTGAATGTTTAAGGTGGTGGATGGGGTGTCAATCAAGCGAGCTGCTTTGTCCTGGATGGTGTTGAGCTTCTTGAGTGTTGTTGGAGCTGCACTCATCCAGGCAAGTGGAGAGTATTCCATCACACTCCTGACTTGTGCCTTGTAGATGGTGGAAGGGCTTTGGGGAGTCAGGAGGTGAGACACTCGCCACAGAATACCTAGCCTCTGACCTGCTCTTGTTGCCACAGTTTTATGTGCCTGGTCCAGTTAACTTTCTGGTCAATGGTGACCCCCAGGATGTTGATGGTGGGGGATTCGGCGATGGTAATGCCATTGAATGTCAAGTGCAGTGGTTAGACTCTCCCTTGTTGGAGATAGTCATTGCCTGGCACTTGTCTGACGCGAATGTTACCTGCCACTTATCAGCCCAAGCCTGAAAGATTAAAAAGCAGGACCTCAAAGGTTGTAATCTCTGAATTACTCCCAGTGCCACGTGCTAGTGAGTATAGGAATAGGAGGATAGAGCAGATGAATGCGTGGCTAAAGAGTTGGTGCAGGAGGAAGGGCTTTAGTTTCCTGGATCACTGGGTCTGCTCCTGGGGAAGGTGGGACCTGTACAAGTCGGACAGGTTTCACCTGAACCGGAATGGGACCAACATCTTGCGGGGAAGTTTGCTGGTACTGTTGTGGGGGGTTTGAACTAACTTGGCAGGGGGGTGGGATACGGAGTGGAGCTATAGTAGGGGGTGATGCACAGCCAAATATAGAGGAAAAAACAAGTCAGCCTGGAAGGCAGAGCAAATATGTAAGGGCACAAGGGAGTATGGCAAGGCTGGATGGCATTTATTTTAATGCAAGGAGTCTTGCGAGTAAGGCAGATGAATTGAAGGTGTTGATGAACGCATGGGAGTATGATATTGTTGCTATCACAGAGACATGGTTGAGGGAGGGGCAGGACTGGCAGCTCAATATTCTCGGGTATAGAATCTTCAGGCGAAACAGAGGGGTGTGTAAAAGAGGAGGGGGTGTCGCAATATTAATCAAGGAGTCAATTACTGCTGTAAGGAGGATGATATCTTAGCAGGTTCCTCTAATGAGGCCATATGGGTAGAAATTAAAAACAAAAAGGGGGCAAGCACTTTGCTGGGAGTATACTATAGGCACCCAAACAGTCAGAGGGAGATAGAGGAACAGATATGTCGGCAAATCTCAGAGAAGTGTAGAAATAATAGGGTAATAATAGTAGGGGATTTCCAACTTCCCCAATATTAACTGGGATAGTCAGAGTGTGAAAGGCTTAGAGGGTGTGGAATTCTTAAAGTGCATCCAGGAGAGCTTTTTGAGCCAGCATGTAGAAAGTCCTACAAGAGAGGGGGCGGTATTGGACCTAATTCTAGGGAATGTAGCTGGGCAAGTGGTAGAAGTATCAGTAGGAGAGCATTTTGGTGACAGTGGCCATAATTCGGTGAGATTTAAGGTAGTCATGGAAAAGGTTCTAAATTGGGGGAAGGCCAATTTTAATTTGATAAGGCAGGATCTGGCCAAAGTGGATTGGGATCAACTACTTGTAGGAAAATCCACATCAGAGCAGTGGGAGTCTTTCAGAAAGGAAATAGAGAGAGTACAATGCCAACATGTTTCTGTAAAGGTCAAGGGTGGGACCAACAAGCCCAGGGAACCCTGGATGTCAAGGGATATACAAGAATGTATTAGGAAAAAAAGGGAGGCTTTTGGCAGATACAAAGGACTAAAAACAGTGGAAGCCCAAGAGGAGTATAGAAAGTGCAGGGGTGGGTACTTAAAAAAGAAATTAGGAGAGCAAAGACGGGGCATGAAAAAACACTGGCAGGCATAATAAAGGAAAATCCCAAGTTGTTTTATTAGTATATTAAGGGCAAGAGGATAACCAGGGAAAGAGTAGGGCCCATTAGGGACCAAAGTGACAGTCTGTGTGTAGAGCCAGAAGATGTGGGTGAGGTTTTAAATGAATATTTTGCATCTGTGTTCACTATGGAGAAGGACGATGTAGGCATAGAAATCAGGCAGGGGGATTGTGATATACTTGAACAAATTAGTATTGAGAGGGAGGAGGTACTAGCAGTTTTAGCGGACTTAAAAGTGGATAAATCCCCAGGCCCAGACGAGATGTATCCCAGGCTGCTGTGTGAGGCAAGGGAGGAGATTGCAGGGTCTCTGACACAAATTTTCAGAACCTCTCTGGCCACAGGGGAGGTGCCAGAGGACTGGAGGACAGCTAACGTAGTACCATTATTCAAGAAGGGTAGTAGAGATAAACCAAGGAATTACAGGCCAGTGAGCCTAACACCAGTGGCAGGGAAATTATTGGAAAAAATTCTGAGGGACAGAAATAGTCTCCACTTGGAGAGGCAAGGATTAATCAAGGATAGTCAGCATGGCTTTGTCAGGGAGAGATCATGTCTAACCAATTTGATTGAATTTTTCGAGGGGGTGACTAGGTGTGTGGATGAGGGTAGTGCAATTGATGTAGTCTACATGGACTTCAGTAAGGCTTTTGACAAAGTCCCACATGGGAGACTGGTCAAGAAGTTAAGAGCCCATGGGATCCAGGGCAATTTGGCACATTGGATCCAAAATTGGCTGAGTGGCAGGAGGCAGAGGGTGATGGTCGAAGGTTGTTTTTGTAACTGGAAGCCTGTGTCCAGTGGTGTACCGCAGGGATCGGTGCTGGGTCCTTTGCTGTTTGTAGTGTACATTAATGATTTAGATATGAATGTAGGAGGTATGATCAGTAAGTTCGCAGATGACACGAAAATTGGTGGAGTGGTAAATAGTGAGGAGGGAAGCCTCAGGCTACAGGACGATATAGACGGGTTGGTCAGATGGACAGAACAGTGGTAAATAGGAATTTAACCCTGAAAAGTGTGAGGTGATGCATTTTGGGAGGACTAACAAGGCAAGGGAATACACAATGAATGGTAGGATCCTAGGAAGGACAGAGGATCAGAGGGACCTTGCTGTGCATGTACATAGATCCCTGAAGGCAGCAGGACAGGTAGATAAGGTGGTTAAAAAGATATATGGGATACTTGCCTTCATTAGCCGAGGCATAGAATATAAGAGCCGGGAGGTTATGATGTAGCTGTACAAAACGCTAGTTAGGCCACAGCTGGAATATTGTGTTTAGTTCTGGTCACCACACTATAGGAAGGATGTGATTGCATTGGAGAGAGTGCAGAGGAGATTCACCAGGATGTTACCTGGGTTGGAGCGCTTCAGCTATGAAGAGAGACTGGACAGGCTGAGGTTGTTTTCCTTAGAGCAGAGAAGGCTGAGGGGGGACCTGATTGAGGTGTACAAAATTATGAGGGGCATAGATAGGGTAGATAGAAAGGAACTTTTCCCCTTAGTAGAGGGGTCAATAACCAGGGGCATAGTTTCAAGGTAAGGGGCAGGAGGTTTACAGGGGATTTGAGGAAAAACCTTTTCACCCAGAGGGTGGTTGGAATCTGGAACTCACTGTCTGAAAGGGTGGCAGAGGCAGGAACCCTCACAACATTCAAGCATTTAGATGAGCACTTGAAACGCCATAGCATACAAGGCTACGGACCAAGTGCTGGTAAATGGGATTAGAATAGATAGGGCTTGATGGCCGGCGCGGACACGATGGGCCGAAGGGCCTCTTTCTGTGCTGTTTAAATCTATGACTCTGTGACTCTATGAATGTCGTCCAGGTCTTGTTGCATGCGGGCATGGACTGCTTCATTATCTGAGGAGATGCCAATGGCATTGAACACTGTGCAGTCATCAGCTATCATCCCCATTTCTGACCCTATGTTGAAGGGAAGGTCATAGATGACGCAGCTGAGGATGGTTGGGCCTAGGACACTGCCCTAAGGAACTCCTGCAGCAATGTTCTGGGGCTGTGATGATTGACCTCCAACCACCACAACCATCTTCCTTGTAATTTATTCAAAATTCCATAAGCAATTATTTGTCAAATAATTATTTTGTGTCGAGTATGCAAGACCCGCTAAAAGCGGGCACCATTACTACACATTTAAACACGTTCAAGAGTAACCCTGGGGAAACAGAGAACGCAGATGCATTCATTTCATGAACTATTAAATAATCAACAAACATCAGGTGGCAGGTAATATTTTTGTAGCAAGTACGGTAACAGTTCCGTACATGGCCTCCAGGTTCGCTCCTTTCTTCCCCGTTCCCCTTCACTGCAAGTGGGAGATAGACGCGACCTTTGGCCTCCTGCTGAGCTTAGCGTGGAAATAACGCGTTACAACAGAAATTCAACGCCATGCTGATGTTAATACTGCGTTAGTACCAAAATACTGGCACTGCCTGCGTTATCTCGGCCGGCAGCCATTATCCTTGGCCGCCGATATAACCAGCAGGTTTTCAGCGTTCTCGAATCTCTAGGCCCTTATCTATTATGAAAGTTTGAGCTGAGGCATAAGAAATTGCCTGTACCAGGAATATTTACCTTTCCCCATATTTTCAGTTCACTAAATATTACAGCAGCACGGTAGAACTCAATGCAGTGTCCCTGTTAGCCTCATCCAAGATCCAGTTAGGAGACTTTGAAAAAGGACTTTAATAATTCCAAAATGCTTCGCTATTTTAGTTTCTGAAAATGTTTTTTTTTATTCGCTTATGGGATGTGGGCATCGCTGGCAAGGCCAGCATTTATTGCCCATCCCTAGTTGCCCTCGAGAAGGTGGTGGTGAGCCGCCTTCTTGAACCGCTGCAGCCCATGTGGTGAAGGTACTCCCACAATGCTGTTAGGGAGGGAGTTCCAGGATTTTGACCCAGCGACGATGAAGGATCGGCGATATACTTCTAAGTCAGGATGGTGTGTGACTTGGAGGGGAACTTGGAGGTGGTGGTGTTCCCCTGCGCCTGCTGCCCTTGTCCTTCTAGGTGGAAGAGGTTGCGGGTTTGGTCGGTGCTGCCGAAGAAGCCTTGGCGAGTTGCTGCAGTGCATCTTGTAGATGGTACACACTGTAGCCACGGTACGCCGGTGGTGGAGGGAGTGAATGTTTAAGGTGGTGGATGGGGTGCCAATCAAATGGGCTGCTTTGTCCTGGATGATGTCGAGCTTCTTGAGTGTTATTGGAGCTGCACTCATCCAGGCAAGTGGAGAGTATTCCATCATACTCCTGACTTGTGCCTTGTAGATGGTGGAAAGGCTTTGGGGAGTCAGGAGGTAAGACACTCGCCGCAGAATACCTGGCCTCTGACCTGCTCTTGTTGCCACAGTATTTATGTGGCTGGTCCAGTTAAGTTTCTGGTCAATGGTCACCCCCAGGATGTTGATGGTGGGGGATTCGGCGATGGTAATGCCATTGAATGTCAAGGGGAGGTGGTTAGACTCTTGCTTGTTGGAGATAGTCATTGCCTGGCACTTCTGTGGCGCGAATGTTACCTGCCACTTATCAGCCCAAACCTGAACATCGTCCAGGTCTTGTTGCATGCGGGCATGGACTGCTTCATTATCTAAGGAGTTGTGAATGGTGCTGGACACTGTGCAGTCATCAGCAAACATCCCCATTTCTGACCTTATGTTGGAGGGAAGGTCATTGATGAAGCAGCTGAAGATGGTTGGGCCTAGGACACTGCCCTGAGGAACTCCTGCAGCAATGTCTTGGGGCTGTGATGATTGACCTTCAATCACCACAACCATCTTCCTTTGTGCTAGGTATGACTCCAGCCAGTGGAGCGTTTTTCCCCTGATTCCCATTGACTTCAGTTTTACTAGGGCTCCTTGATGCCACACTCAGTTAAATGCTGCCTTGATGTCAAGGGCAGTCACTCTCACCTCACCTCTGGAATTCAGCTCCTTTGTCCATGTTTGGACCAAGGCTGTAATGAGGTCGGGAGCCAAGTGGTTTTGGCGGAACCCAAACTGGGCATCAGTGAGCAGGTTATTGGTGAGTAAGTGCCGCTTGATAGCACTGTCGATGACACCTTCCAGCCCTTTGCTGATGATTGAGAGTAGACTGATGGGGCCTGGATTTGTCCTGCTTTTTGTGGACAAGACATACCTGGACAGTTTTCCACATTGTCAGATAGATGCCAGTGTTGTAGCTGTACTGGAACAGTTTGGCTAGAGGCGTGGCTAGTTCTGGAGCACAAGTCTTCAGCATGATAGCCGGGACCCACAGCCTTTGCTGTATCCAGTGCGCTCAGCTATTTCTTGATATCACGTGGAGTGAATTGAATTGGCTGAAGACTGGCTTCTGTGATGGTGGCAAACTTGGGAGTAGGCCGATATGGATCATCCACTCGGCACTTCTGGCTGAAGATGGTTGCAAACGCTTCAGCCTTGTCTTTTGCACTCACATGCTGGGCTGCACCATCATTGAGGATGGGGATATTCATGGAGCCTCCTCCTCCAGTTAGTTGTTTAATGGTCCACCACTATTCACGACTGGAGGTGGCAGGACTACAGAGCTTTGATCTGATCCGTTGATTGTGGGATCGCTTAGCTCTGTCTATAGCATGCTGCTTCCACTTTTTAGCACGCATGTAGTCCTGTGTTGCAGCTTCCCCAGGTTGGCACCTCATTTTTAGGTACACCTGATGCTGCTCCTGGCATGCTCTTCTACACTGCTTATTGAACCAGGGTTGCTCCCCTGGCTTGGTGGTAATGGTAGAGTGAGGGATATGCCGGGTCATGAGGTTACAGATTGTGGTGGAATACAATTCCGCTGCTGCCCCACAGCGCCTCATGTATGCCCAGTTTTGAGCTGCTAGATCTGTTCTGAATCTATCCCATTTAGCACGGTGGTAGTGCCACACAAAACGATGGAGGGTGTCCTCAGTGTGAAGACGGGACTTCGTCTCCACAATGACTGTGTGGTGGTCACTGCTACCAATGCTGTCATGGACAGATGCATCTGCGACAAGTAGATTGGTGAAGACGAGGTCAAGTCATTTTTTCCCTCGTGTTGGTTCTCTCACCACCTGTCGCAGGCCTAGACTGGCAGTTATGTCCTTCAGGAGTCAGCCAGTAGTGGTGCTACCGAACCACTCTTGATGATGGACATTGAAGTCCCCCACCCAGAGTACATTCTGTGCCCTTGCTACCCTCAGTGCTTCTTCCAAGTAGTGTTCAACATGGAGGAGTACTGATTCATCAGCTGAGGGAGGGCGGTAGGTGGTAATCAGCAGGAGGTTTCCTTGCCCATGCTTGACCTGAAGCCATGAGACTTCATGTTGAGGACTCCCAGGGCCACTCCTTCCTGACTGTATACCACTGTGCCACCACCTGGTGGGTCTGTCCTGCTGGTGGGACAGGATATACCCAGGGATGGTGATGGAGGAGTTTGGGACATTGGCTGAAAGGTATGATTCTGTGAGTATGACTATGTCAGGCTGTTGCTTGACTAGTCTGTGCGACAGCTCTCCCAATTTTGGCACAAGACCCCAGATGTTGGTGAGGAAGACTGGGCCGTTGCCGGGTGGTCTGTCCGGTTTCATTCTTATTATTTTGTTTCGTAGCCGTTAGTTACAACTGAGTGGCTTGCTAGGCCATTTCAGAGGGCAGTTAAGAGTCAATGGGTCTGGAGTCACATATAGGCCAGACCAGGTAAGGACGGAAGATTTCCTTCCTCTAAAGGACATTAGTGAACCAGATGGGTTTTTCCGACAATCCAATAGTTTCATGGTTAGCATGACTGCTACTAGCTTTTTCTTCCAGATTTATTTAATTAACTGAATTTAAATTCCCCAGCTGCCATGGTGGGATTATGAACTCACTAGTTCAGGCCTTTGGATTACTAGCCCAGTGACATTACCACTACCCTACCATTCCCATAGTTAGAGTGAGAGTTAAATATTGTTATTTTACCTGCTGATTTATTTTGCTTCTGCATAAATTTACATCCTAAAGTAAATAGAATTTGTAGTTTACTTGAAGTCTGTCAGCATGGCGTTTTTCCACCTAATAGAGCAGTTAGAAAATTACGATGAGCATACCATTCAGCTTTGCAATGTGTAACTTGGGGAAAGAGCAATTGTTGGTCCTGTGTTCTGCAAACCTATTCATTCCATGCATGAGATTTACTTGTTTCCATTCATAGGAGTCATAGGCTTGAGTATTGAACCTGACTTATTGCCTCAAGCATGAATAAAGATTGCAGCATTAATTGTAACAGAAAGTTTAGCTGATGCAGACACAGTGGGGGTAATTTTAAATGTTGGCTGCCCATTATACACACTGCCTGATTTTCCTTTCAATTGAAAGAAAGAACTTGAATTTATATAGCGGTTTTCACAACATCAGGAAGTCCCAAAATGCTTTGATGTTGTTTGCTGACTGTAAGTTCAATTGCAACTGTGGACAGAATAAAGTTCTACTGTTCATTACAATGGCCTGGAGTGCTTCCCCCCGGTCTCCCAAGCTTAAGTTCTTCCCTTGGATTAGATCCCGCCGCCAATTAGAACCCCCCCATACAAAGTCCCCCCGCATACAAAAAGCCCGTGATTTTCTCATTGGTGGCGGGTTGGGCATGGGTCAGGTGGTCGGTGGGTTCCAGTGCCGCTGCCACTTTCAGCCGGTCAAAAATTAAAATTTTGCCCTAATTGGGCAATTGAGTCCCTGCGTGTGCGCTACCCTGGCCAATTAGTGGTTTTGGGTCTGTTGCTCGCCTCTGCTGACGTCTGTCAGCCAACTGCATTTAAGGAACCCATGCAGCCTTGTTTCATTCTCTCATTATTTGATGCTGGACTTCGTGCTACCAACTGCTGCCATGACTACTTCAGGGCCAAGGCCTCACCCCGTTTTGATGATGACTCCCTCCATGCTCTTGTGGAGGGAGTCAGAGGGCGCAAGGAGGTACTCTTCCCATCCTCTGGACGGAGGAAGCCTCCACAACAAAGCAAAGCAGCCTGGCTGCAAATTGCTCAGGAGATCAACTCCAGATCGTTGTGCACTCTATCCTGGGTGCAGTGCAGGAAAAGGTTTAATGACCTAGTACGCTCAGGAAAAGTGAATATAACATCACACTTGTCCTCAATCTGCTCCCCATCTCCTCTCATCACCAGCACTCTGCATTGTCAACCTACTCCTGCACACCCCACTTTACCCTTATATCCCTTGGACCCTTAACCATCCCTCTCTCTCTATGTACAAAATCACTTCACTATTCGACTATGCTGCCCTCACACTCGCTATCACTGTTATGCAATGCCAACAACTAACAACGCACAGGGAGGGCCCTTGGTATTGGCACCTCACTCCATCTTTGTCTCCTTCTAAGCATCTATGCTATGGATTCTCTGCACTCACTCCAACATTCTCACTCCAACTCCACTTGTGCCTCGCATTGCAGGAAAAGAGAGCCCACAATAAGAGGGAGAGGGCTATGACAGGAGGAGGGCCACCTTCCATTTCAATCTGACCAATGCTGAGGAGGCGGCACTCAAAATCATCGGAGGTGATGAGGATGTGGAAGTGGGGGACAGTCAGACGGGCGCAGTAGAGCAAGCTGGTGACAGAATAGATTTGCATCTCTCTCATTTACATTGCATGAGTGACTGATATGACATCTGATGCTCAAACAGATTGACTTATGATCATCTGCACAATTCGATGTGTCTGCTACCTTAATATCACATGTCTAACTCATGCCTTTACTCCCCCACAGGACCATCGACGGCCCCCTCCCCACTGTCCAGGAGGAAGAGCCTGAGCCTGAAGACTCCTCAGAGGAACCTGCAACCTCTGAGGGCGCAGCGTCAACACAATAAAGCGGACCCAGTACCAGCGCAGACACTCACACCTCAGTGGGACCTTCGCGAGATAGAGTAGTGTTGTTACCTGGTGTATCACAGCTCACAAGTGAGCATCAGCAGATGGTGGAGACAGGGACAGCAGTGGAGAGTCCTCGTTGGAGGTCGCAGGGTGCTCCCAGCTCTGCTCAGCTGCATGTGGACCCTGTGCCTCCAGGTCCAACCAGAAGGAGAGCGGTGCTGGAACTCCAGGAACAAGTGCAGGTGTCTCTGGCAGGTTTTGCATCCAGGGTTACTGCGAGTGTGGAGAGGATGGAAGAGTCCATGTCTAACATGAGCAGTGCCTTTGTGGAGGCAATGGCGCATGAACGCAGCACCACGGAAAGGATGGCAACCTCCGCGGAAAGGCTGGCTACGTTCATGGAGGAAATAAGTCGCCAGAGTCAGGAAAACATGGTGAATGTTCAGAATAGATTGACATCTCTGGAGGAGCGGTGGACAGCTATTGATCAGAGAAACCAGAGCTTCATGGACGTCCTTTCAAGGAGGACTGCCAGTGCAGATATGGGTGCTCATGGATCCCCTGATGTGCAGCAAGGTACTGTCCAGCCACTTGCTAGCACTGAAGTGGGGCTGACCCATGAGAGGGATGTTGGTGGCATGCAACAAGGAAGTGTGGGCTCCTCTCCAAGTGCTCACACTCCCATGCCACTGCGTAGCCCTCGGTCAGAGCCCCACCAGAGTCCTCACCCAACTGAGATGGGCATCTCAGCCCCTGCACAGCCGCAGGAGGAGCAGACTGTTGCCGAGCCCTCACAGGCTCGCAAACCCAGAGGAAGCCCGCCAAAGGTTTCGAAGCAGGAGCAGCATGATAGTGAGCAAGGTGCCTCCACATCTGCTGAAGCCACAGGGGAAGCACCATGTAGAAGCATGCGTAAGAGGAAGATAAAGCACAATTAGTCACAAGGGTAGTCACTTGGGTGTTCTGTTCTGTTGTCTTTTGTTTTCTTTAATATTTGGCATTGTCATCCTTTTGTGCATGTATTAAATAAAAGTGATGGCAAACAGTTGAAGTTCTGGCCTATATGATCTGGGAAATGGAAGTTGCACATTGAGGGCTCAGGGCGACTTGCATTTGTAATGATGGTGGTGAGAGTGATAGGAACCCACAGGTTCTTGTACATTGTGTATGGTGTGATAAGAAGGTGCCAGCCACATGTGTTTGATTCATCTACCTCAGCGAATCTTGCAAAGATTAGTGCATCCTTTGCATCACGGGCAGCAATGTGATCACGTGCTGCTGGAGATGGCTCATCCGCCTCCACAAGGTCTTCCTCCTCCTCCTCCTCCTCATCTGAGGAGGCTATGCCCTGCAAAATCGCGGCCTAAGTATATTCTGCGGGAATGAGACTCCACACTTGTAAAATTACATTTTCTGGGCCAGAGAGGTTGCTTGGCAGTAATTAAGACTTAACACATCGTTAAAAATTCATTTGCACCTAAATGCACCAGCCCTAATTTTTTCTTCCATGTTTAGTGGGTAACTAATGGGTAAGTACCGCAACTTCATACCTTTACATTGATTTCAATGCCGCGTCTATCGGCGAGGTACTGTTATGGCACAGCCTGTGGAGCAGCAGGGTAACTCAGACCGCAACTTCCGGATTTCCGCATTTAATTGCGCATCTGCGTACTCCGAAAGTTACTGTCCGATTTACACCATAATAACGGTGAGCCACACCCATTATTCTCAGCGCAAAATCCGGGCCATTACCTTGCCTGTCGTTTCTTGAGTTCGCAGCCGCACGGGTTTCAATTCACGACATGATTGTCTGAGACTTCCTTTGGCCGCATGATTCGTCGGATTTGAGGAGTTACGAGGGTTAGGGATTATCACCAGCTGAAAACCTGAACCGCCAGCTGTTTTTTGGCTGCTGTGGTGGCTGTGACCATTGATTCCTCCAAGGGGTCACTACCCCTGGGCTCGGGTTCATGCAGGTCGGGATCCTCTGGTTCCACAGGCTCCTTGTCTGCCAAGTCCAGGCTGAGCCCTTCCTGCATGGTGAAATTGTGCATAACACTACGATCTTTGCCACCTTATTGGGGGCGTACAGTAGGACCCCCTCCTCTGATCTGTCCAGGCACATGAAGTACACTTACAGCACCCTAGTGTTCCTCTCCACCACCCGACGGGTCACTGTGTGTGTACCTTTCCTGTGTTGCATTGTTGGCGATGTGGAACGGTGTTATCTGCAAGGCTTCAGAGGGTATGCCTTGACCCCCAAGGCTCCATCCATCTCCTTGGCCCTCCTTGCTGAATAAGTCATAGATGGCAAAATGGGGAAGGACAATGGCATTGTGACAGCTTCCCTGATGCTCAGAGTTTACATGCAGGATCCTTGCATTTATATAGCGCCTTTCGTGACCTCAGGACTTCCCAAAGCACTTTACAGCCATTGAAGTACTTTTGAAGTGTTGTCACTGTTGTAATATAGGAAACCATCCAGGATAAAGCAGCCCGCTTGATTGGCACCCCATCCACCACCTTAAACATTCACTACCTCCACCACCGGCGTACCGTGGCTGCAGTGTGTACCATCTACAAGATGCAATGCAGCAACTCGCCAAGGCTTCTTCGACAGCACCTCCCAAATCTCTACCACCTAGAAGGACAAGGGCGGCAGGCGCATGGGAACACCATCACCTGCAAGTTCCCTTCCAAGTCACACACCATCCTGACTTAGAAAAATATATCACTGTTCCTTCATCTTCGCTGGGTCAAAATCCTGGAACTCCCTCCCTAACAGCGCCATCGAAGGTACCTTCACCACACGGACTGCAGCAGTTCAAGAAGGCGGCTCACCACCACCTTCTCGAGGGCAATTAGGGATGGGCAATAAATGCTGGCCTTGCCAGCGATGCCCGCATCCCACGAATGAATAAAAAAAAAGGTCTTCCAGTAGCATTGCACAGAGTTGGCTAATTGCTACTCTCGTGAAGCGCAGTCTGTGCATGCACAGCTCCTCCAACAACTGCTGGTATTACATTTATTCCCTGGTGGTGGAGGGGGTAGTAGTCAGTTCAGTACCGTCGCCAGCCAAGTGCTTCACGCAGCACGCCTCCTGCCTCTGTTCCCCCTCTGCATTGTCCATAATAATGCAGAATAAGGGAATGCCCAGTGGATAGGTCATTCCAATCCCTAGCCCTTTGGAATGCATTGAGAGGGGGAGGGGTATTGAAAATATTTGCTTCAGACACTTCAGAATTGCAAAACTGAAGATCTCAGTAGCGGAGAAAAAATCTAAGAGATCAATTCCAGACTGCAGAGATGTAGCTGCAAAGATTTAATGGTCCTCCCAGGCTGAAAATCATCTGAGAGCCATGACTCTCAGCTGGAAAATGAAGCTACAAGGTTTCCAGGAACTTCCTGCCTAAGCTCTGTTCTACGACAGTATTTAGGGAAATGAAATTACTTTTTTATTTTAATGCAGTGTGCTGGAATATCAAATAAACTTTACCACACAAAGCAGACCAACATATACTGAGGATGTCACTTTGAGCAGGAATATAAAGCAGGTGTTTTAGTTAAAATAGAAAACAGGCTTTACAGTTAACAGTTTAATCAGATAAAAAGCATTATTAAACATTTTGATTTATAAGCATTTCACATCCTTTAAATCACTCTGACATCCTTTTCACTTTTCATGCCATTGAGTTAATCCAAACAACAGCTGCACATCGGAATAGTCTATATTTCACATCAACAGGCAATGAAGACCTCTCCCAAGTCATTCACTTTTATAATGATATCATTCATTATTTTGAATGCAATAATGATCAATTCTTTTTCCTGGTTAACAGAGAAGGAGGATGGAACTTAAAAAAAAACATTTTTGGGAGGTGGGTGTCACTGGCAATGCCGGCATTTATTGCACATCCCTTGTTGCTCCTCGAGTGGCTTCCTAGGTCACTTCAGACAGCATTTATAAGTCAACCACATTGGTGTGGGAATGGAGTCACATATAGGCCTGACAAGGTAAGGAGAACAGGTTTCCTTCTCTCAAGGACATTAGTGAACCAGTTAGATTTTTATGAAAATCTGACAGCTTCATGGTCACATTTAGTTACACAAGCTTTTTATTTCCGGATTTAAAAAATTGAATTCAAATTCTCAAACTGCCATGGTTGGATTTGAACTCTGGATTACGTTCAATGTTCAAGAGGATTCAAGCAATTGACACAGTTTTATATGTCTTCTTAAATTTCTCTATTCAAAGTACATGGGAAAAAGGGCTGTAGTCCACGAGCCAGTGGTGAGTGTATGGAGGTACTGAGGAGGGTATCAAGGTCGCAGGAATGTACCGGCAGACAGGAAGATGGCTTGAAGTGTGTCTACTTCAATGCAAGGAGCATCCGGAATAAGGTAGGAGAACTTGGAGCGTGGATTGGTACTTGGGACTACGATGTGGTGGCCATTACGGAGACATGGTTAGAACAGGGACAGGAATGGTTGTTGGAAGTTCCGGGGTATAGATGTTTCAGTAAGAGTAGGGAAGTTGGTAAGAAAGGTGGAGGAGTAGCATTGTTAATCAAGGATAGTTTAACAGCGGCAGAAAGGCAGTTCGAGGGGGATCTGCCGTCTGAGGTAATATGGGCTGAAGTTAGAAATAGGAAAGGAGCGGTCACATTGTTAGGAGTTTTCTACAGGCCCCCAAATAGTAATAAAGATGTGGAGGAAGAAATTGCAAAGCAGATTATGAATAGGTGTGGAGGTCACAGAGTAGTTGTCATGGGTGACTTCAACTTTCCAAATATTGATTGGAACCTTTATAGGTCAAACAGTTCGGATGGGATAGTTTTTGCACAGTGTGTGCAGGAGGGTTTCCTGACACAATATGTGGATAGGCCGACAAGAGGTGGGGCCACATTGGATTTGGTACTGGGTAATGAACCGGGCCAAGTGTTTGATTTGTATGTGGGAGAGCACTTTGGAGATAGTGACCACAATTCGGTAACTTTCACTATTGCAATGGAGAGGGATAGGGCCATACGGCAGGGCAGGGTTTATAATTGGGGGAGGGGTAATTATGATGCGATTAGGCAAGAATTAGGGAGTATAAGATGGGAACAGAAACTATCAGGGAAAGGCACAAACGAAAAGTGGAGCTTTTTCATGGAGCAATTACTGCGTGTCCTTGATAGGTATGTCCCTGTCAGGCAGGGAGGAAATGGCCGAGTGAGAGAACCATGGTTCACAAAAGAGGTTGAATGTCTAGTCAAGAGGAAAAAGGAAGCGTATGTAAGGATGAGAAAACAAGGTTCAGTTGGGTCGATTGAGGGGTACAAGGTAGCAAGGAATGAGCTAAAAAAAGAGCTTAGGAGAGCTAGGAGGCGGCATGAGAAGTCCTTGGCGGGTCGGATCAAGAAAAACCCCAAGGCTTTTTACTCTTATGTGAGAAATAAAAGAATGACCAGGGTGAGGGTAGGGCCGGTCAAGGACAGTAGTGGGAACTTGTGCATGGAGTCAGAAGAGATAGGAGAGGTGATGAATGAATACTTTTCGTCAGTGTTCACCGAGGAGAGGGGCCATGTTCTTGAGGATGAGAGTGTGATAAAGGTGGATAGGCTGGAGGTGGTAGATGTTCTGAGATGCAATTTTGAAGAACCTGAGGGTCGATAAGTCCCCTGGGCCAGATGGGATATATCCTAGGATTCTTTGGGAGGCAAGGGAGGAGATTGCAGAGCCTCTGGCTTTGATCTTTGGGTCCTCACTGTCCACGGGGATGGTGCCAGAGGACTGGAGAGTGGCGAATGTTGTTCCTCTCTTCAAGAAAGGAAATAGGAATGACCCTGGTAATTATAGGCCGGTTAGTCTTACTTCGGTGGTTGGTAAGATAATGGAAAAGGTCCTGAGGGATAGGATTTATGACCATTTGGAAAGGGGCAACTTAATCAGGGATAGTCAACACGGATTCGTGAAGGGTAGGTCTTGCCTAACAAATTTGATTGAATTCTTTGAGGAGGTAACTAAGTGTGTAGATGAAGGTAGAGCAGTTGATGTCGTATACATGGATTTTAGTAAGGCGTTTGATAAGGTTCCCCATGGTCGTCTCATGAAGAAAGTAAGGAGTTGTGGGATAGAGGGAAATTTGGCCGATTGGATAAGTAACTGGCTATCTCATAGAAGGCAGAGGGTGGTGGTGGATGGAACATTTTCGGACTGGAGACCAGTTACCAGCGGTGTGCCACAGGGGTCGGTGCTGGGTCCTCTGCTGTTTGTGATTTTTATCAATGACTTGGAGGAGGGGACTGAAGGGTGGATCAGTAAATTTGCTGATGACACCAAGATTGGTGGAGTAGTGGATGAGGTGGAGGGCAGTTGTAGGCTGCAAAGAGACATTGATAGGATGCAGAGCTGGGCCGAAAAATGGCAGATGGAATTTAACCCTGATAAGTGCGAGGTGATTCATTTTGGTAGGGCAAATTTGAATAAGGATTACAGGGTCAACGGCAGGGTTCTGAGGAACGTGGAGGAGCAGAGGGATCTGGGGGTTCATATCCACAGATCTCTGAAGGTTGCCACTCAAGTGGATAGAGCAGTAAAGAAGGCCTATGGTGTGTTGGCGTTTATTAACAGAGGGTTTGAGTTTAAGAACCGTGAGGTTATGCTGCAACTGTACAGGACCTTGGTGAGACCACATTTGGAATATTGTGTGCAGTTCTGGTCACCTCACTATAGGAAGGACGTGGAAGCATTGGAAAGAGTGCAAAGGAGATTTACCAGGATGCTGCCTGGTTTGGGGGGGAGGTCTTACATAGAAACATAGAAACATAGAATCTAGGAGCAGGAGTAGGCCATTCGGCCCGTCGAGCCTGCTCCGCCATTCAATACGATCATGGCTGATCATCCAAATCCAGTACCCTGTCCCTGCTTTAATCCCCACAGTACACATATCCCACCCTACCCCCGTAACCCCACGTATTTAATTCCCCCAACATATCCCATCCTATCCCCATAACCCCACATATTTAATCCCCCCTAACACTAAGGGTCAATTTATCATAGCCAAATCAACCTAACCCACACATTATGAGGAAAGATTGAGGGAGTTGGGGCTTTTCTCTTTAGAGCGGAGGAGGATGAGAGGCGACTTAATAGAGGTTTATAAGATGATGAGGGGGATAGATAGAGTGGATGTTCAGAGACTATTTCCTCGGGTAGAGGCAGCTGTTACAAGGGGGCATAACTATAAGGTGCATGGGGGGAGATATAGAAGGGATGTCCGAGGTAGATTCTTTACTCAGAGAGTGGTTGGGGTGTGGAATGGACTGCCTGCTGTGATAGTGGAGTCGGACACTTTAGGAACTTTCAAGCGGTTATTGGATAAGCACATGGAGCACACCAGAGTGACAGGGAGTGTGATAGCTTGATCTTGGTCTCGGACAATGCTCGGCACAACATCGAGGGCCGAAGGGCCTGTACTGTGCTGTACTGTTCTATGTTCTATGTACACAAACAGTCCTAAGGTATTCATAAACTTCTATTACTGGGAATCTGTAAATTATCTTGTGCTGCGTTACACAATATTTTTAAGACAAAAGCAAAATACTGCAGATGCTGGAAATCTGAAATAAAAACAGAAAATGCTGGAGATACTCAGCAGGTCAGGCAGCATCTGTGGAGAGAGAAACAGAGTTAACGTTTCAGGTCAATGACCCTTCGTCAGAACTGGAAAAAGCTGGAGATGGAACAGGTTTTTAAGCAAGTGTAGGGGCAGGGAAAGGGGGGAGGGGAGGAAAGAACAAAAGGGAAGGTCTGTGATAGGATGGAAGGCAGGAGAGATTAAGAGACAAAAGGGGTGATGGTGCAGGCAAAAGGAGATGGTAATGGGACAAGTTAAGAAACAAAAGATGACTCTAGATGAAGGGTGAATGGCAATGGCAGAATGATCGACAGCTGCCATGTGAGAGAGAGAAGAAAAATGGGAAAAAAAAGATAGGGGCGGAGGTTATGGTCTGAAATTGTTGAACTCGATGTTGAGTCCAGAAGGCTATAAAGTGCCTAATCGAAAGATGAGGTGCTGTTCCTCGAGCTTACATTGAGCTTCATTGGAACAGTGTAAGAGGCCGAGGACGGTGAGGTCAGAGTGGGAGTGGAGCGGAGAATTAAAGTGACAGGCGACCGGAAGCTCGGGGTCACCCTTACGGACTGAACGGGGGTGTTCTGCAAAGCGGTCACCCAATCTGCGTTTGGTCTCCCCAATGTAGAGGAGACCGCATCCTGAGCATCGAATACAGTATACTAAATTGCAAGAAGTACAAATAAATTGCTGTTTCACCTGGAAGGAGTGTTTGGGGCCCTGGACAGTGGGAAGGGAGGAGGTAAAAGGGCAGGTGTTGCACCTCCTGCACTTGCACGGGAAGGTGCTGTGAGAAGGGGAGGGGGTGTTGGGGGTGATTGAGGAGTAGACCAGGGTGTCACAGAGGGAGCGGTCCCTTCGGAATGCTGAAAGAGGAGGCGAGGGAAATAGGTGTTTGGTGGTGGGATCACGCTGGAGGTGGCGGAAATGGCGGAGGATGATCCGTTGAATGTGGAGGCTGGTGGAGTGAAAGGTGAGGACAAGGGGAACCCTATCGTGGTTCCGGGAGGGAGGGGAAGGGGTGAGAGCAGAAGTGCGGGAAATAGAACGGACACGGTCAAGGGCCGTGTCAACCACGGTAAAGGGGAATCCTCGGTTGAGGAAAAAGGAAGACATATCAGAAGCACTAGTATGGAAGGTGGCATCATCAGAGCAGATGCGGCGGAGACGGCAAAACTGGGAGAATGGAATAGAGTACTTACAGGAAGCAGGGTGGGAGGAAATGTAGTCCAGGTAGCTGTGGGAGTCAGTGGACTTATAGTGAATGTTTGTCAATAGCCTATCCCCAGAGATTGAGACAGAGAAGCCGAGGAAGGGAGTCGGAGATGGACCATGTGAAGGTGAGGGAAGGGTGGAAATTTGAAGCAAAGTGAATGAAATTTTCTAGTTCAGAGCGAGAGCAGGAAACGGCACTGATACAGTCATCGATGTACCGGAAAAAGGGGTAAGGGAGGGTACCTGAGTAGGACTGGAACAAAGAGTGTTCCACATATCCCACGAAAAGGCAGGCATAGCTAGGACCCATGTAGGTTCCCATAGCAACACCTTTAATTTGGTGGAAGTGAGTGGAGTCAAAGGAGAAGTTATTCAACGTGAGAACAAGTTCAGCCGTGTGGAGGAGGGTGGTGGTACATGGGCACTAGTTGGGTTTTTGTTTAAGGAAGAAGCAGAGCGCCCTCAGGCCATCCTGGTGGGGGATGGAGGTGTAGAAGGATTGGACGTCCATAGTGAAAAGGAGACGGTTTGGGCCAGCAAACTGGAAACTGTTAAAGTGGCGGAGAGCGGATGTAGATGGGAAGAGACTGGACAAGGGGAGAAAAAATAGAGTTGAGATACAAAGAGATAAGTTCCGTTGGGCAAGAACAGGCTGAAACGATGGGTCTACTAGGGCAGTCCTGTTTGTGGATCTTGGGAAGGAGGTAGAAGCGGGCTGTGCGGGGTTGGGGAACTATGAGGTTGACGGCCATGGAGGGAAGATCTCCAGAGGAGATGGGGTCAGTGACAGTCTTGGAAACGATGGTTGATGTTCGGTAGTGGGGTCATGGTCCAGGGGGACGTAGGAGGAGGTGTCGGAGAGTTGCCATTCAGCTTCCGCTAATAGAGGTCGGTTCGCCAAACAACAACAGCTCCACCCTTGTCAACAGGTTTAATGACAATGTTGAGATTGGATCTGAGAGAATGGAGTGCTGCAAGTTCAGAGGGAAGTAAGTTGGAATGAGAGAGGGGAGCAGAGAAAGTGAGACAGCCGATGTCACGCTGGCAGTTTGCAATGAAAAGATCTAGAGAGGTTAACATAGAAACATAGAAGATAGGAGCAGGAGTAGGCCATTCGGCCCCTCGAGCCTGTTCCGCCATTTAATGAGATCATGGCTGATCATCCAAATTCAGTACCCTGTCCCTGCTTTCTCCCCATATCCCTTTAGCCTTAAGAAATATATCTAACTCCTTCTTGAATATATTTAATGAATTGGCCTCAACTGCCTTCTGTGTTGGAGAATTCCACAGGTTCACCACTCTCTGGATGAACAAATTCCTCCTCATCTCAGTCCCTTATCCTTAGACTGTGACCCCTGGTTCTGGACACCCCCGCCTTCGGGAACATCCTTCCTGCATCTAGCCTGTCTAGTCCTGTTAGAATTTTATAAGTTTCAATGAGATCCCCTCTCATTCTTCTAAACTCTAGCGAATATAAGCCTAATCGACCCAATCTCTCCTCATACATCATTCCTGCCATCCCAGGTATCAGTCTGGTGAATCTTCGCTGCAGTCCCTCCATGGCAAGAACATCCTTCCTCAGATAAGGTGACCAAAACTGCACACAATACTCAAGGTGTGGTCTCACCAAGGCCCTGTACAACTGCAGCAAGACATCCTTGCTCCTGTACTCGAATCCTCTCGCTATGAAGGCCAACATACCATTTGCCTTCATAACCACCTGCTGCACTTGCATGCTTACCTTCAGCGACTGGTGCACAAGGACACCCAGGTCTCGTTGCACTTCCCCTTTTCCCAATCTATTGCCGTTCAGATAATAATTTGTCTTCCTGTTTTTGCCACCGAAGTGGATAACCTCGCATTTATCCACATTATACTGCATTTGCCATGCATCTGCCCAATCACCCAACCTGTCCAAATCATACTGGAGTTTCTCTGCATCCTCCTCACAGCACACACGCCCACCCAGCTTTGTATCATCTGAAAACTTGGAGATATTACATCTAGTTCCCTCGTCTAGATCATTTATATATATTGTGAATAGCTGGGGTCCTAGCACCGATCCCTGCGGTACCCCACTAGTCACTGCCTGCCACTCGGAAAAAGACCCATTTATTCCAACTCTTTGCTTCCTGTCTGCCAACCAGTTCTCTATCCAAGACAGTACCTTACCCCCATGCTTTAACTTTGCATGCTAATCTCTTATGCGGGACCTGAGGGAGGGGTCCAGGTAGAACGAGAATTCTGAAAACGGGAGAAAGAGTCAGCTGTGCAGGGGGAAGACTCTTGGCCAAAGAAGTGGGCACGGAGACGAAGGCGACGGAAAAAGAGCTCAGCGTCGTGCCAAGCTCGAAATTCATTTAGGTGGGGGTGTAAGGGGATGAAGCTCAGGCCTTTGCTGAGGACTGATCGTTCGGGATCAGAGAGGGGAAGGTCAGAGGAGATAGTGAAAAAACGGCAGGAGGTGAGATTGGAAGAAGGGATGGGGTCAGAGGAAAGTGAAGGGGAAGAAGGTTCTGCAGGGGTGTTGGTGTCCAAGAGTTGTTGAAGCTTGCGATCCTTGAAACCTGAAAGGAAGAAAAAAAGTTTTTTGTTAAAGTGCCGGATGAGGCGAAGGATGAAATGGAACTGCGGAACAGGACAGCTTTGAGATAGAGTGAGTCGGTGCTGCTGAAGAGAGAGATCGAGAGTGTTCATGTGGCGGTGCATGGCATTCAGCGTGTTTCTCAGGATACGGAGAGAGCAGTGGTTCGAGGAACGCTGAATATCTCAGAGATATCTGTAATTCTGGGTGGATCCGAAACATGAAGGGTGGAATTTCCGTTGGAATCCACGTGGAGTAAGTCGGAGCCAGAGACATTTGCTGAGGAAAGAAATGTGAAAGCAAGTTTTGGTAGATACCTGATCAAACACGAGAAGGGAAACAGAAAGCAATGAAGATGAACAAGGTAAAAGAGACAAACGGAAATCCCGTCGGAGAGAAGAGCAGAACTTCTTCAAGGTGGGCATTCCTAGAAGAGAAGTGGCAGTGAATTAAACACTAATACAAAAGCAAAATACTGCGGATGCTGGAAATCTGAAATAAAAACAGAAAATGCTGGAAATACTCAGCAGGTCAGGCAGCATCTGTTTTTAAGACTTTAGCTTAGGCTTGCGCTATCTTGAGTTTTCTCCCCTTATGTTTTCTCTTGTTCCTTCTTTCTGCGCTTCTCAACCTCCAATTTGCATGTCTCTCAATATCTTATTTTGTTCCCCTTGTTTCCTCATGTCTTTCATTGCCAGCCTCCTGTTTGTCATTCTTGATCCCTGCTTCATAGTAAATAAAATGTTTCTGACTTTTCCTCTTATCTGCTGTCTTCTCTCTCTGTTTCTTATTTATGTTTTCCTATGTGCCCCTCCTTAAAGTAGTTTCAACTGGAAGATAGCTTGAAAAGAAAATCAGAAAAACATCTCTCAGTGAATGGCAGAGAAGGTGTAATGTCCAAGATACAAAACAAGCCAGAAAGATCAGAAGGCCCCAGGTTTGACTGGTCTCAATTGGGACAGCATTTGAGGTCTTACAATTCGGCCTCTGCATCCCTAAACTAAGATCCCTGGACTCCTTATTTTGTGATCCTTGATGGATCCCATCCACCATCTGCATAAATTCAGCTCATCCAAAGCTCTGCTGCCTGTATCCTATCCCATGCTAAATCTCGCTCAACAATCACCCCTTTTATCACTGACCTACATTGGCTCCCAGTCCCCAACACCTCAAATTTAAAATGTGTTTCCTTGTGTTTAAATCCCTCCAGGGCCTCACTCATCTCTATCTCTGTAACCTCCTCTGGTGCTACCAGAACACTCTATTCTTATGACTCTGGTCTCTTGTGCATCCCCCTTCCCTTCACCCCACCATTAGTGGCTGTGCTCACTGCCACCTAGGCCCCATGCTCTGCAATCTCTCTGCCTCTCCACCTCCATCTTCTCCTTTAAGACACTCCTTAAAATTCATCTTTTTGACGATTCTTTAGGTCACTCCTCGTAATATCGCTTTCTTTGGGGATAATCCGCCTGACGGGAACCTGACAGGATTGGATCAGCCAGCTGTTTTACATTCCGCCCGATTTTACTTTCCATCAGTTTCCCACCAGGCGGGTTTGATTAAAATTACCCCAGGTTCCGTTCAAGTTTATTGTTCTTACCCTCTTTGGGACGTTTTTCTATTTTAACACCACTATATACATACAATATAGGTGAATTTCCGCAAAGGTTTTCACACTTGTTCAGCACAATGTCGGCGGAAAAGCTTCAGAAAACACGGAAAAATTTCAAAAACACTGAAGTTATGGCAGATGAGTGGGTTTTTGGTGATAAACACATTTTCAACTGTATCATTAAAACTGCACCAGGTTACCACTCTTAAATATACAAGGAATCCTTTTTAATGGAAAGAAAGAAAAAGAAACAATTACATTCTATTATGCTGCGCGACTGCACTGGCTCATTGAAGATTTTACATTTGTGATTATGCAAATTCATTTTGTTGGAAACTTGAACTGTGCTCAGCGCAATTTCGAGCGTATTTTGTGGAAACCCTACCCCTTCATAGTTAAACAATGGCCCGTATTTTCCGATGCCTACGAGTGTGTACGAGCTGTGTACACACCCGTAGGGACATTGGAAATGCCGGTTTCAGGCATGCAAAGTGTTTGTGCTGAAAACCAGCATTTCCGATCTGTCAAGAACGCTCTTGACGGATCGGACGCCTGCCCTAGAGAAGGGCCTCTGCGGGTGGAGAGTTCCGCTTTCTGCAGAACCTCCGCCCGCTGAAAACCCTTAGAAATCTTACGCCTGGTAAAAGCAGGCGTAAGGCCTGCTTTTACCAGCATAAGAGTTGAAAAAAGTAAAAAAAAAAATTTTTTTTCACTCATTTATAATTTAAAAATACTTTTAAAAAAGGTAAGTTTATTTTTAGCCCCGTAAAAAACTTTAATTATCTTTTTCAAAAAATTTAATTTTTGTTTAAAATATTTAATTTATTGTAATTTCAACTCATTTCAAAAACGTGATGGTTTTTTAAAAATGTATTTAATGTTTTAGTGTCTTATTGGGGTGATTTCCATTCATGTATTTGACAGGTCTATCTGTCAAAAGTATGAAGGGAGATTCCCTTCTCCTATTGGCTGGCCTGACCCACGTGATCCCAGGGACGATACGTGGGCCCTGCACATTTTGAGTTTGGAGAGGCCCAGGAGCGGAAGTGTCCGGACCTCGGGAGCCCTCAGGTAAGTTTGTAGATTTTTTTCCAATAGGAGGCATCCGCACGCAGGAAGCCTCCTATCGGAAATTACGGGCCATTGTTTTTTAGATTTTTTCAGTCACAAATTATCTAATGGTTGGTGGAAATCATCTCATTGGAAAATATGTACAACAGTCAGTAATATTTGTTTTTCAGGTTGGATATCTGATGGTGGAAAATTAAAACAGTAATCTGCTGCTGTGCATCTTTTGAAAATTGTAATTAGCTTTGTTCTGGCTTAGAAAGTATTTGAATGCAGAAAAGGCACATAGGTATTTCAGCCATTTGCTTGTTCAGACATACATTTTTGGGCTAAAATTGCTTACAAGTTAGCAAAGGAGGCGGGAAAGGTGCACATGTGATTTTTAAATTGCAATGTCCCTATATACCTATGCACGGCAAATAGCTGACTTAAGATAGGAACATGTTGGATTTACTTAATGCAACCAATTTCCCCTCTTTGCCAGAAAAATCCATATCTAAATTGGTATGTCAAAGATGATGAGAAATTTTTCAAGTCATAAATACTTTCGGTATAAATAACCCCTTCTGCGTTGACCTCTATGTAAATTTGGCTGAATAAAAATAATAGCAGTTGTGAGTATTAACATGAGGTGCTGGGGACTATTAATGTGAGCTGCTGGGGACATCCTCCGCCTTGTCTGCAACTAATGTTAATGGTTGTGACTGCAGCCAAACCATGCAGAGAGCTAATTTTAACTTGGCTCATTAAGAATGTGCAATGCACATGAGGCTTCAAGCCAGAACTAAAATTATGCACACAGATAGATATCACATGTAGATAGCCTTCAAAAAATGCATGTATCCTGGTGATCATGGAGAGAAAAACTCAAGGCCCATGTCATTTTTTGTGTCCTATACCATCGAATCTCTAGTCTCAAAGCTTCCCCACTAAATAGATCATGGTCAAATTTTGTTTTCAAATAATCTGTTTGCTTCAACACACTCACTAGCTGGCTGCATATTCCACTTATTCAGACCTTGAACGTAATTTAAAATATATTTGACAGCAATAAAATTGCTTTACCTTGATGCTATACAATGCTTTCCATTGTGTTACGAGTTTAAAGCAAGTCAGCTGCCCACTTTGTTTTATTTCTATCATTTTAGCTTGTGAAATGTGCAGTCTAGTTTAAAGAATACCAACTAAAATAGATTTTTTGGGGGAGAAGGGGTACAGAGAATTATTTTAAATTCATAAAAATGAGGGATGCTCATGCGAAGGAACCAAAAGGTAGGATAGTATGAAATGAGAAAGTATCATTCTGCTCATCAAGCTTGCGTCATCCCACAAACTGTGTGTAATTTGTAATATCACAGAAAGACACCTATCCAGTCTATTTATTTCGCTAAGGAAGGAGTTTTGTTAAAATTGTGAAATCAAGGTGTCGACACAACATCCATGGCATTGGACATCCCAGGTTGAAAAGGGTAAAGGAAAAGAGAAGGTATACCAGTAGCAAGCGATTAGTTACCAAGCCTGGGTCCCAAATCCTGAAGATTATAAGAAGCAGCACGGACTGATAACACAGTTTTGAGGTTCTGGAAAAGAATGAGTTGCATTGAAGCCTATACAAGGCAGAGATGTGGAAATACCAGTAGAGGCCAGAGGAATGAGGCTAAGACTGCTGATGGATGATGGGTGGAAGCATCAAAGGTAAAAGATAAAGGGGGAAAAATTGGGTTGCTTTGCGCCTCCCGTTAGTGCCCCGGGGGCGCTAACGGGGAGCAAAGCCCCTAGCGCCTGGGCACGGTGCCGCTAACGTCTCCCGTGAAATTCAGCAGGAGGTTAGCGGCGACGGTAGCCGGTAGCGCCCCACGGTGCTGCGCCTCCAGCGATGGCATCATTGCCATGCGCAGCGACCCGCTCACACCCCGGCTGCAAACTTCAGTTGCGCCCCCTGACCTACCGCCGGACGCTATGTCCGACAGGGTCAGGGTGGTGTTTTAGCGGTTGCGGCAGCGCAAATTAAAGGGCAGGTGCCATTTTTTTGGGCCGCCTGCCAGCACCTGCCCCCTTGCGCTTCCGGCCGCGATCGGTCAGCCCGGCACTCCTCTTGAGTGCCGGGCAGTTTTCCCGCTACCCCGCTCCCCGGTGGTCCAGCAGGGCCCCGGTGCATGCTGTGCTAGGCCCCTCCCCTTTAATCAGGGGAGGGAGGCCAGTAATACCGTGGCGCTACGTGCCGACGCGCGTGGCGCTGTTGCATGTAGCACCGTGATATTGAATGGTAGCGCTCCAGGAAGGAGGGGGGGTACTTCCAGTTGTGCCCCACCTCCTGCTTGGGGCGCTACCACTCAATTTACGGCGCCAGGGGTGCTAACATTTTTGGGGCGCTAAAAGTAGCGCCCTGGCGAAGTTAGTGCCCCAAAGGGGGCGCGACCAAATTTTTCCCCCAATAACTATTGGTTGGATTTGTGAGAGATATGAAGAAACATTCCGAAGAGTTGAAAAAATCAAAGGTCCTGGAAACCCTTCATATCTCGCATGGGGTCAGGCGACAGTCCTGCGATTTGCATGCCTTCAGTGGGCTAGGAGCGTACCCGGGGCCGAATAGACCAGAAAGACCGGCCAAAACTGGGCTGTGGGTTCTGGATTTCCTTCTTACCCCTCCCCCCGAACAAAAATATTGGTGTCTCCCTTAAGTGACGGCTTCAAATGAAATTTAAAAGAAATGAATGGTCATATCTTCAGGGGTCCAGGCCTCAATCCCACCCTGCACTTCTAGCTGGGTTCCACGACTGCCGATGGGTTAGCCGATATGCTTGGTCTCAGCAAGTGTACCCAGGCCGGCCAAATACTGGTTCCCAAAGAAAGCCCCAAGTTACCAAAATTGCATCAGAGCATTATATGTATATGTTTAATTTCCTGGCTTGAGGAATGGTTTAGCATCTAGTTTCTATCTAATTGGAAGAAATGATATCTTACTGCTGAATTCTAGTGTGTGCATTTGAATCTCTGGCAGTTTGAGGGAGATATGCTCCACTCATACAGGGCACAAGTAAAATTCAAAGTTTGCTTTCAGATTTAAATTTCAGATCCTACAAGAAGTGACTGCTTGACAAGTTTAAAGGCTAAAGTAAAATTGTACCTGTAACCTGGTTTTCATAATAACACAGAATCTATTCCTGCTCCCAGTTCTGCTGTAGTATTTGAATGAAATGTGCTTTGAAATATGCAGAAAATGGAATACTTTGCTCAATATAGCTAATTTATGTTGCACATAATTTAATGAGATTTGCCAGAAAATTATATTTACATCCTGATTAGAACTGAGACTCTGGGGTTTCATGCTATCACTAATTTCTTGGATGATATAGTTATTTTCACCTGTAATAATGATCTGCAAGGATAAAAAAAATCCATATTACAATATTCAGCTGAAAAATTATGCTAAATATTCTACATTGGTTGTACTCCTGGCAATTACCCATTATATAAAAATTTGATAGAAATTGCAGAACAATCAGCATCTGAAAGAGAAAGATAGGTTAGCATTTCAGGTGGGATCCATCATCAGAATTCATTAAAAGGAGCCTACCGGAAATGTTAGCCTGTCATTCTCTTTCAGATATTAACCCACCTGCTGTGTCATTCCAGCATTTTCTTTTTTTTTAGTTTCCAGGATACCCATGTTTTTTCTCTCTGCCCAGAATTATTTGCATTGCATGGACATCATCGTTGATTCCATAGTCCATATCTGCCATGAGCTGTACTGTCCACAAACTCCAATCCTATTGTAGATCAACTGAAGCAAAATAGCAGTCAATTAATTTTCCCTCTACATTTCAAATAAAAGTCTGACTTTAGAATTCCTAAATCCTCTTTATAAACTTGAACTGACCTTAGGGGTGCGATCTTACCTTTCGGTGTGAGTTGGGAGTGGGTCATCTGCCTTCCGGGTTCCGATCCCACCCCCAACGACGCCCGACGCACAGACGTAATTTTACGTCAATTGGCCTTGTTAAGCCCGCCCTGAGGGCTTGCTGGCCAATTAAGAGAAAGCCGGTGTCAGATGACGTCAGTTGATGACGCGTCATCTGCCGGTTTTCTTAAAGGGGACACACATTTTTTTTTGACAGATGATTTTTCAGTGTTTGACAGCATTGAGATGCTGCAAACACTGACAATCACTGTACAAAGGTGAGCCCTTGCACTCAGGCTCTCCAGTGACTCTCTCCTTAGGCTAGAACAGATGGCAGCTGCAGGTGAGGTTACAGAAGCGATCTGTCACTGGTGAGAGAGGTTCTCCCAAAGAGGTGGGACTACACAAACACTTCAAACCTTGTTACCTACAGAAAAGTCTAAATACATTAAAAATTATTTTCCCAACATTTTCTTACCTCTGAAACTCACCAGTGTACCATTGGATCCTTCACACCACTTCTGCAGCTGTCATCAATTCTCAAACCTTACAGTAGACCCACAGCACGCCACACTTACCCTGGCGTGGTGTCTGGACGTCGGGAAGCCTGCAGTCGACCTCTCAAAATTGGAAAAAGCCTCTTAACTGCCTGTTAACTACCTGTTAACAAGCAGTTAAGTGCCTATAATCCTCTTCCCGCCGCTAGGTGTCGGGTCCCTGCGCAAATCGGGGACCCGACACTTGGGAAGATTGATTGGAGGTGGGTTGACAGTGGGTTTGGGACCCGCTGTCAATCTTTGCAATTTTGCCGGCAGTCCCGCCTCCAAACCCACCCCCTGAGCACCAGCAAAATTCCCCCCTCGGTGTTTCCTGAAATTTCAAACTTGCTGTGAACATCCATAGTACGGTAACAAATAACCAATTGCAGTTTTCTGCTGATCATATGTTTTGCTAAAGCAAATCATTGGCCCTGATATTAACGGGGAGGCAGGGAGGGTGCGGGGCAGCACGGTAGTGCAGGAAACACTCAGCAAGGCTGGGGTCATGGAGGCCAATGTTCCCTCTCACTTTTCTTCTGGATCATATTCTCATGAAATTGCAAATGTGTTCCAAAAGAATTAACTTATGATTTTGCTAGAATTATCAAATAGAGGTAATCTTCCTGATCATTTACAATAGTGATGACAGGAATTCTAACCCCAATGTTCTTTGCGATAATTAACATCTAAAACACAAAAAAATTACATATTATGACATCACCATTGCAATCTTCTCATTGTTTTCTAATGTAGCTTCTAAGAAGTAGCCCCAACTGAAGAGATACCAGGGACATGCGTTTCCTCACCGTTTTCACTGCATTAGCAATGTATAAACGGCATAGGAAATGATTTTTAGCAAGGAGATTTGTGTAGAAGTTGTTTCTGCCACTTGTGAGCCTTTAAACCACTTCACTTGAGTTACCTTGTGCTTTTTGAGCCGTTCCATGATCTGCCCTCTGAGTCCCCATTGTCCTCATTTGCAGATGTCAGAGTGAGACCTAGCGGAATCGCAGCTGTGAGTTTCCTGGGCTTGCCCTGCTTTGTAGTCTGGGTAACATAGACTGAGATATATGAGATGTAGCAGTTGTCAGAATCAGCTGGTACAGGCAGAAGTGTTCCTGACACTTAAGGGTCTCTAGATTTTGAATAAAGATTTCTGCAGTTGGGGAATGTATTTTAAAGCATTATTTTCTGTTGCCACTCTTCCAACAGATACCTAAGGGGTGATGTTAACCCTGTACGCCCGGCCAAAACCAGGAGGGCGGGCAGTTAAAATCGCCTGGGAGACTTATCCACAGACGTCTGGCACTCTTCCCGCAGGCTTCTATTTTAGAAAGACTCCCACTAGAAACCAGTGCTCACAGCTCTCTGGATTTATTCCAATGAGGCCCAAGGACAAATTTAGAATGATCCTAAGGCCTCTTTCTTCTGGCGTGTGAGTTCGGTGTGCCGACTATTTCACGCATGTTCTCCAGCACTGTTGAATTTAGGCCCCAAAGGGCCTATTTGTTAATGGGTCAGGCATTGAAGATATGCATTAAAGCTAGACAAGCCAGTTTGTGGAATGACACAGCTTGCAGTCGACTTTAGACTGAGACAGCAAGAGTCATCCCAGCTCCAACCAGCCAAAATAGCCAGTATTGATTTTTGAGTTAAGCAAGGGATGGTATCTTTAGACCCATACCCCAAGAGAGGAGGAAAAGTAAGTGGTTTTATTGACAGGCCTATTTGTGAATTACTGAACAGGACTAAGTCAGAGGGACAGCTCTCCCATTGGTTAAGAACACAGAAAGAAAAGGAGAAAAAGAGACACGAGTGGCCTTTGGCCTCCCAGTTGGGGCGTGCGTTCCGCACGCTCCGTGCATTCCATACGTTCCGCACGCTCCGTGCATTCCATACGTTCCGCACGCTCCGTACATTCCATACATTCCACACGCTCCGTACATTCCATACGTTCCGCACGCTCTGTGCATTCCATACATTCCGCACGCTCCGTACATTCCATACGTTCCGCACGCTCCGTGCATTCCATACGTTCCGCACGCTCCGTACATTCCATACGTTCCGCACGCTCCGTGCATTCCATACGTTCTGCACGCTCCGTGCATTCCGCGCGCTCCGTGCATTCCGCACGCTCCATGCATTCCATACGTTCCGCACGCTCCGTGTTCCATGTGCTCCTCCAGAATCTTCGCTCTAACAGAGACTCGCCATTCACACACATGGAATGGGGTGAAGCTGTGGTACTTACCCACTACACACGCTAGAAAAAGTTAGGGCTGGTGCATTCAAGTTTAAGTGAATTTTTAATGGCGTGGTAAGTCTTAATTTTTGCCAAATAACCTCTCTGGCACTGAAAATGTACTTTTACAAGAGTGGAGTCTCATTCCTTCAGATTTTAATTATTGTTTGAGATTTTAAAAAATTAAAAATTTTTATTTTCCTTTTACTTTTTTTTCCTGTCTTTTATCTCTCTCTTAATCCCATCTTTCTTTCCCTCTATTTTGCTTTCCGTATGTGATTTGGCATTGAATTAAGTATTCTAATTTACACTTCCTGGTTTAGACTCTGCGGGCTGGATTTTCATAGGGCCGTGGAGGCGGGTTTGGAGGCGTGTGGGGGGTTAAAATTGCAAAAAGTGGCGGGCGGACCTGATCCCGCCTCCATTCTGCCTCCATGCAATTTTGACAAAATCGGTCGTGGGGTTCCCGACTCCGTCCCACCTCCAAGAGGCGAGAGAGGCCATTAAAGCCCTTAACAAGCCCTAAATTGGCTCTGTAATGCCATTTTGAAATGTTTTAGCTAGTTTAACCCTTTTCCGACGTGAAGCACGCCTGATGTGAAACACGCCAGTGAAACCTGGCGGGAGCACAAGTGGATAGCTGACTATCAGCTGCAGGTCCACTATTACAACGGAGATGTGATGAAGGTAGTAATAGTATTAGGTCTGAAAGTCGCCTCTGATGCTGTTGCATTGAATGTCTTCAAAGAGTGCCTGGTCTTTGCTGTGAGAGGACCTGGATGCAAAAAAAATTCTCTCTCTCTCTCTCTCTCTCTCTCTCTGAGATGCTGCTCATTTTGCATCCAGGTCCTCTCACAGCAAAGGCCAGGCAGTCTCTCAGACCAGGCAGTCTCTGACCTGCAATGCAGCAGCAATGATGACATCATCAGAGGCGACTTTCAGACTGAAACCACTAATTGGTTCATGGGTTCCACATGCTGGAACTCAATTGCCCAATTAAGTGAAAATTCCATCAATCTCCCACATCCAATTGCAGTCGGGTGGATAACACGACCCCAACCCGCCCCAGTATCAAAATCCAGCCCTGCATGTCTCAGTAAGGATTCTTCAATCTGATTGGTTAAGGAAATTGACGGTTGCTTGCCCTGTTCACACAGGTCCCAGATTCCCTGTAGAGGGCGCCGCGCTGCCTTTGCTCTCTAATTACCACAAGTCGCAGCGCAAAAGCCCACAGAAAGTCCATGGGCAAGTGTAAGTGTAATGAATGGCGACTTGCTCTTAGGAACATAGGAGCAGGAGTAGACCATTCAGCCCCGCGATCCTGTTCCACCATTCAATTAGATCATGGCTGTTCTGTATCTTAACTCCATTCACCCACGTTGTTTCCATATCCCTTATAAATACCCTTACCTAACAAATATCGATTAATCTCAGTTTTGAAATTTTAAATTGATCTAACCTCAACATCTTTTTGAGGGAGAGAGTTCCAGATTTCCACTACGCTTTGTGTGAAGAAATGTGTCCTGACATCACCCCTGAATGACCTAGCTCTAATTTTAAGGATATGTCCCCTGTTCTGGACTCCCCCACCAGAGGAAATAGTTTTTCTCTATCTACCCTATCATATTGTTTAATCATCTTAAACACCTCAATTAGATCACCCTTTAATCTTCCATACATGAGGGAATATAAGGCTAGTCTATGCAAACTGCTCTCATAATTTAACCCTCTAAATCCTTGTATTATTCTGGTGAATCTGCGCTGCACCCACTCCAAGGCCAATATATCCTTTCTGAGGCTGAAATCTCAATAAAATTGGCAATGCCTGCAATCATTTTATACAATGATCAAATACTTAGGATAACTCATTAACGGATCGCCTGCCCATTATACACCTCGCACAATTTTCCTTTCTATTGAAGTCAAACCATTGCTTCACAGTTGTAAACATATGCTGTTATTTTTTACTACAGTAGTATGAATTGTATTAAAACCAAAACCGCAATTACAATAATGGCCTGATTTTGTGTTACTAATGGTGAGGCTAAAAGCACTCACCGTTATTATGGAGTAAATCGGACAGCAACTTCCAGCACTATGCACATGTGCAGTTAAATGCATAAATCTAGAAGTTGCGGTTCGAGTTACCCTCCTTCTCCTCAGGCTGCGCTATAACAGTACCTCATCAATAGACTCGGCATTGAAATCCATGTAATGGTGTGAAGTTGTGGTACTTACCCATTAGTTACCCACTAAACACGCCAGAAAAAATTAGGGCTGGTGCACTCAGGTGTAAGTGAATGTTTAATGGCGTGATAAGCATAATTACTGCCAAACAACCTCTCTGGCCCATAAAATTTAATTTTAGAAGTGTGGAGTCTCAACCCTTCAGAACTTAATTAGTGTTGGAAATTTTTTTTAAAATAAACATTTTTTAAATCTTTTTTTCTCTCTCTCTTTTATCTCTCTCTCTCTTAATCCCATCTTTCTTTCCCAATCTTTATTTCGCTTTTTGTACATGATTTAAATCTAATTTTTAATTCCTGATTTAGACTCTGCGGCCTGAATTTTAATGGGGAGGCGGGCTGGGAGTAGCGGGAGGGGGAGGGGGGACTCTGGAGCCTGGGGGGAGATCGGAGGCCTGATGGGGGTGGGTTAGGTAGGGATGCTGGATCCAATAGGTAAGTGTAAAGGCACTTAAATCCTGGATCCAGCAGTCCTCTCCTTCCATTAGCTGGTGGGTATCAGGAGGCCTGCGAAACCCGACCAGCTAAAGTTAAATTCAAAATGGAGGTTAAATCAGAGGCTTCCAGCCTCAATATAATATTTAAATGGATGACCCACCTCCTGGGAGCGCGTTGGCTGCCCACCCCTTGTCCCGCCTCACTTAAAACCGGAAATGGGCAGGTTGGATGCGGGTTCTGGTCGGGATTCAGATTTTTAACACTATGGGGGAAAAATTCATCTCCCTGCGCCTCCCGTTAGCACCAACAGATGGCGCTAACAGGGCACTAGAGCATTATTGCTAGGGCGAGGCGAATCCAGCGCCACACACCAAATCCCATAGCGCTGCTACGCCAGTTATCGCCGGGAGCCTCAACGCCAGGTGGATCGTGACGTCAGTGTGTGTGCAATGCTCACTGAGCGCCCGATCTGCGAAATTGATTGTCACCACCTACCTTAGCATCTGGAGTAAACAGCATCAGGGAGAGCTGGCATGAAGCAGCAGGAAGACGGCTCCAGGGATGTTATTTAAAGGGATCATCAATAAGGACTCACAGCTGTCAGGTTAGTGGAGTTTCAGTGGTTTCTTGTCAGTTTCACATAGTCCAACAGTTTCATTCAGTAATTTCAAGGTTATTTTGTATCAGGAGTGTTCTGCTACACTTGGTTACATTAATGGGGGCTGTACTGACAGTCGGCCTCGCCCTCCAGGATCTACGGCAGAGGTAACAGAGGCAGCGAGAAAGACTGGAACATGTGGCCAGAGGGAGGAGGAGGGCCATCAGGGCTCTCAACAGGAGGCCTTACCCTCCGAGGGTCTTCCGAGAGCACTTCTCCTACCTCCAATTAAGCGAGGAGCAGTGTATTAGAAGGTTCCGCTTCAGCAAGGAAGTGGCCACAGAACTCTGCCACCTCCTGCAACCAGACCTCCAGCCTCAGATCAGGGTGACCACGACTCTCACAGTGGCAGTCAAGGTCACCGTCACCCTCAATTGCTTCGCCAGCGGATCCTTCCAGTCTGCAACAGGAGATATAGCTAAAATCTTGCAGTTCGCTGTCCATCGCTGCATCCGGGAGGTCACGGTAGGAGAAGGGACTACATTTCCTTCCCCATCACCAGAGAGAAGCAGGACAAGCATTCATGTGGCTTTGCCTGGATAGCGGGATCTCCATGGTACAGGGCACCATTGACTGCACCCACGTGGCTTTATGGGCACCGCATAACAATCCTGAGATCTTCCATAAACGCAAAGGCTACCACTCACTTAATGTGCAGTTGGTGTACGACCACACACAGCGAATCCTCAATTTGAATGCCCGCTATCCTAGCAGCAGCCACAATGCCTTCATCCTGTTCCAACACTCTACCAGTCACCACATCAAGCTCGCGGCTGGCTGGTCGGAGACGAGGGCTATCCGCTTTCCACCAGTCTCGTGACTCCCCTCCGCATCCCCAACACTCCTGCCCAGCAGTCATATAATGAGAGCCATGCTGCCACCAGGAACATCATCGAGCAGACCATTAGCCTGCAACAGTTCCGCTGCCTTGACTGCTCAGCAGGAGTGCTCCCGTACTCAGTTGAGCGGGTCTCCCATTTTGTGGTGGTCTGCTGCATGCTCCACAACTTGGCCATCATGAGGGCCCAGCCCTTGCCACCAGGGATTGCGGGACCACCTCAGGAGGAAGACGAGGAAAATGAGGAGGAAGATGAGGAGGAGGAACAGGAGCAAGAGAGGAGGCAGCCACTCCGGAAGCCCTTCCGGAAGGGCGGTCCATGACTGCCTCAGCAGACTGTGATTTGAATGAATTAAACCCCAGATCCCCATTGCTCACCACATCCCCATCATACCATCCCTGTCGCAGGTCATATCACAGCGCAAAGCTGAAATGTGAGACACCACAAAATAAATCCAAACTGAATTAATAAATTTATCGAAAATCAGTGAACACATATTTGGAACAAAAATATTAACTATTCACCCTTGTGCAATCCCTTAGTGACTCTTGTTATTGTGCCTTTGCCTACTCTAGTGCTCCTATGAAGTGTTGGCCCAATGGCTGCAGCACAGCTGGTGGAAGGCTGCTGAGTGTCCGTGCGGGAGACTTCAGATGGCCTTGCAGGACGCCCTTGACCAGCTCTGGACCTGGAAGGCCCGGCTGTAGACTGCACCACCTCAGCATGGGCGGCAGCAGTCTGGGCTGGCTGGATGACAGGCAATGACAAGGGCAATGGTGGAGTGGCAATGGTGGGAGCAGGAATGCTGTCATCCTGAGAGAGGACAGCAGCTTCCTGCTCCATTGACCCACTGCCACTCCCCCGGGGCAGCACCTCAGCATCACTAGCAGTCTGTTGGAGCACAGATTGCTGGCCTGCTGTGACACCATGAAAGCCCCGGTCGACGGTGGAAGACCCAGCCACGGTGGCAGTAGTCAGAGCTTGCGTGGCATCAAGCTGAGACTGCATGAGAGCAGTCTGAGATTGGATGCCACCAACCCTAGACTGCATTACAGCACTTAGATGTTGTGTCGCTTCCACCTGTGCTGCAATGGAAGCTGCCAGATCGCCCATCACATGTGGCATCAGGTCTGGGTCACCACGGTCTCTCTCTGGGAATCTACCATCCTTTGCAGACTGGAAATGATGGGCTCCATGGTGTGCGCAGAGCCTTGTGCAATGTTGGAGGCGGAGTCCTCCATGCTCCTTTTCATTGCTGACAGGCTCTTGGGCACCCTTGCCATTGCACCTATCATCTCTGTGTTCATGCCCATCACCCATCTTCTAAACGCCTCCCCATCAAGGTCCTCATCTGAGTCCTGTGCAGCAGAACTCACGCTTGAAGTCGCCCTCCAGGGAGCAGGCCCCCGAGCTACCCTTTCCCCCTGGCCTTGCTGCCGACCACTCGACCCTGGTGCCTCACCCTGTGCAGATCTATACTAGCCTCTAAAGAAAGCGTAGTGCCAGTATCTGAGCTGGTGCCTATGGGTGAGATGTGCAGTGACGTGGTGTGTTCTTCCTCTTCCTCTTCTGCCTCGCTTCCTATGGTGCCGTCAGAGACAGGCTGCTCAGGTACTTGCTCATTATCTGAAAGCATAAATACAAGAGTCGGGTTATGGTGAGGGGCGGGGGGCAGAAAGAGAGAAAGGCATGCATACAGCATGATTAGCTAGAAAGTGCGAAATGCTTGTGGGGTGAGGGGGAAGTGGGATGTGAGAAGAAGGAGTAGGGATGAACATACCGTTGTTGTCCCCAAGGGGGTCAACATCGCCGGTGGTCACGGAGCCCACAACCTGGCACCCAATAATCTGCAGCACTCGATTTTCCAGCGCAGACAGTGGTTGGGTGTCAGCTTGTCCCTCGCCTGTGCACTCCTGCTCCCTCCTGTTGTGAGGCACCTTGGCCTGCAAGAGAAAGGAAAGTGTGCGAGTGAGTGTGGATCAATGTGTTTGGGTGATGTGCCTGCCATAGCTGAATAGCTGTCATTGTGTGCAAGGTGTGAGATGTGGGTGTGAGTGTTGGTAGGTAGAGATTGTTGGTGGGTGAGTGCTGGGGGTGTGGTGCTTTGGGCAGTGTGTGAAGACTGGTTCAGATGGTGGTATGTAGCATTTGTTGAAGCATTGACTCACCCTGACCACCCAAGTGAGGTTGTTAAATTTCTTCCTGCACTGTGTGTGGGTCCTGGGGACCACAGTGCTGTCCAAGACATACTGCACTACCTCCCTCCACATGGTGCGGAAGACTTGTAGCGAGGGCCTCCTGCCACTTGCTGGGTAGAGCATCGCCCTCCGTCTCTCCACAGCGAACACCAACGTCTAAATTGATTGATTGCAGAATCTGCGGGCTCTCTCCCTGGGGTGTGGATCTGCCATGAGTACAGCTGCGGGATTTGGTGTGCGGCGTTGGATTTGCCTCGCCCTGGCGATAATGCTCTAGTGCCCCGTTAGCGCTATCTGCTGGCGCTAATGGGTGGTGCTAAGGTACCGAATTTTTCCACCGAAGACTTGAATTAGGACTCCAATCATTTTTTTGAGCAGTGAGCACGAATTTTGCGTGCAGTATAAAGCATTAGGGCCTGGCGCTAATTCTCCAACTTTTCTACTGATGGGCTATAATGAATTTCTAGCCCTTTAACTTCCCAAACAACACCAAACCAGCTGGGTTTTTTTAGGTTAAAATGCTCCCCTGTGTGTTTTTCAATCTGATTGGTTGAAGAGCCACGCTGTTGCTTGCTCTGCTCTCACAGATCCCCTGTAGAGGACACCTTGCTGGATCAGACGTCCGATGACAGCAAGTCTATGCTCAAAAGCCCGCAAAAACTCTGTGGGCAGCTGTCAGCATAGTGAACGGCGAGCGCCGTTCCTTCGCTGGTGACCCCAAAATCTGGGCCATTGTATCACATTAATGGTCATATTCCATTCTGATGAATTATTACTATAACTGAGCAAAATTGACTGCTCGTAGACTACTTCTTCTCTGGTCAAACTACATAATCTAGTTCGGATCACAACCATCCCTCACTATTACTCTGATATCACATTATGGAGAATCTCACCATAATTTCACTCCAATCAAGGTGAAACATCCATGCAATATGTATTGTGAATTCATTATCTAGTAACTGACCTATGAAAAATGAATCTAATGTTTGAAAAATTGAATACTCTGAACATTCCTGCTCCTTATAATATTTTCTGATTAATTAACTAGCCCTGGTAATCACTGCTTTCCTGCTACCACCAAGTTTACAAATATTGAAGACAGGTTTACTCAGTGAATCAGTCCTCTGGTATGCTGTTGAGTAGTTAATTATGGGTAATGGTACACTGATGATTAATTGTTCTAAATAGTACATGTCTTAATTTGTATGATGTATATCTTTCTGGTGTCACATGACAGATGACTGAGATTGGGCTGTTGCCTGAAAAGTTCCTCTGCACCTGAAACTTGATAAGAATATGCAATCTTTTGGGATTAACTGTCATATTTGATACAATTATACAGGAATTTAGATTTTTTTTAGGAACTAAAATAGCAACACAAAGATTATTAAATTACAGAACTTGTTACTGAATTCCCAGTCCTGCTGTGTCCCTGCCTAAAGTTGATAGATGTCTTGTAGAATTTTTAGTACTTTTAATTTTGAGCTATATAGGCTTGTTTGGAACACTTTGCTCTGCCTGTGGGTTTTATTAAGATAAAATGTGAACTGACAGTTGCAGCTTAAGAAAAGTTGCCTTAAAAAACCATTTATTATTAAACTTCACCACATGATGCATCCTCAGCAGTGCGATAGGATGACCCTATCACACAAAGGTCCTTTAGGTCTTGCACTAAATTTAAGTTTTAATAAACTACGGGGGATTTGTGGCTTTGTGCGATAGTGTTAATGGGTGGTAGTGAATAGGCAGCCCGTTTTACATCTCTCCCGATTTTCATCTCCCGATTTTCATTTCCACAATGAAGATAAAAATCGGGAGAGATGTAAAACAGGCTGCCTATTCACTACCACCTGTTTTACACTATCGCAAATTCCATCCCTATCATTGTTTATTGGAGACCCTGGATATTTCTTTACTTTTGGTATTATTATTCCAGCACGGTTTCACCCTATATTTTCTCTCCATACTACATTATCCAACATTGCCATTCTTCTTCTTCATCAGTTTCTTACATTGGAAACATTTGCAGGGCTATGGGGAAAGACTAGCAGAATGGAACTAATTGGATAGCTCTTTCAATGAACCGCCAGAAGCACGATGGGCCAAATTGCCTTCTTCAATGTTTTATGATTCCATCATTCTATGATTCATGGATAATTGGGAAAGCCAAATCTTAGTTATGGTTGGGAGGTGATTACTGGTGAACTTCAGAGTTCAAGATGAAGAATGGGGAAGGGGTCTGTTGTGCAACACTTTTCATGCAGAAGTTTGCAAACACTCAATGGTGCCCAAAGGGAATGTGTCTTTGAATGGGAAATAGTCACATTTTTATAAAAAGAATAAACACATTCAAGCCGTGGTGATCCTGACTGTAGCACTTAGTAACATTTCTTGAGAAACTTCAGGACGCTTGATTCTTTTGTAGTCTTAAATGTATATAAAGAGAGGAAGGGTAAATGTGCTTTCCTTTTTTTCATTGAATTACTTATAAATAAAGGAATCACAATTTCACCCACTTCTGACTTCTTAGTCAGTGTCTGTTTGTATTCCTGAGCAAACAGCTAGACAGTAGTCTTGCTTCGTCAGTGACTTGACCCACAGTTCAAGTGCTTGAACATATATACCTGCAGATCCCTCATGGCATTGATCATGGTGAGGATGCACTGGGGGCAAAATTGGAGCAAGCTGCAATAGGTAATATCAGCAGCATAACCCAGTGTGCTGTCCACTGCTGCATCATGAATGTCACAGAAGCTGTGCACTCCAGGAGGAACAACTTTATCTCATTGCCCATGGAGCAAACAAAGTGGGAAGAAAGAGCTTGGCCCTTTGCAAGGAATGCAAGCTTCCCAAGAATGCAAGGAATAATTGACTGCATACACACATTGCCCAAGTGTATGTGAACAGAAAGGGTTTCCACTTCCTCAATAGGTGGTGTGTGGCGGGTCTGTGCCCAGTTTCCGAGCAGTAGTCATGACACCTTCATCCTAAGTCAGTGTTCAATACCCCCTCTCTTCCATGAAGACATGGGTGTCAGGGTGGCTGCTTGGGGACAGGGGTATTCCCTGAGCAAGTGGGTCATGACCCCTGTCAGGAACCCAAGCACAGAACCTGAGGAGTGCTATAATCAGAGCCATGCCTTCACCACAGCTCTGATCAAACAAATGATTGCAAGGTTCCACTGCCTAGACCGTTCTGGAGGAGTACATCATCGACAGTCTCCAAATTGGTGGTCGCCTGCTTCATGCTCCATAACTTTGCCCTGCAAAGGAGCCAACCCTTGGAAGCACGTGGGGAGAAAGAAGTACAGGAGTAGGAAGATGATCAGGAATATGCAGGTGATGAGGAAGAGCGGGGGCAGTGATTGGAAAGGAGTGAAGGGAAGCGGTGGATGGATGGCTTGTGAGTACCGGGGCTACACGTGGTATAGAGCTCAGGCGAGAGTAATGTGAAATATGAGTTAGAAGTCTTACCTTAGCAACCTTGGAGAGATCATTAAACTTCTTCCACATTGCCCCATAACCTGGGTGCAATGCTCTGGCATTGACCTCCTCTGCCACCTTTTCCCACTGCTGCCCTGCCACTTGTCTTGAGACCCTTTGGGCCCCCAACGGGAACAATGCATCAATTCTCCACTGGACGACCTCCATCAGAACCCAAGATGCAGCATCTGAGAATCTGGGGGCCCTTATGCCAGCTGTTGATGGTATTTTCTAGTCTGTACAGCAATTGACAGTATACAGCAGCCAAAGTGCACCTGCCCTTTAAGAGTTACAGGTTGTTTTTAAGTGTTGGCAACAAAGTGTGATGGGAAAGTGTTACAGGAAGTAAGTGTGGCAGTTACAGTAAGTGTATGCTACCCACAAAACTTTTAATATTTTAGTTATATCTGTAACATATTTGATACTGTAATGCCATGCATGTCGTTGCTATTGTTTGAAGAATGTTTAAAACGTCTTCCCTGGTTCAATGCAGAGACAGTGGCCAAAGGAAAAGTGCAACTAAATGCAGAAGCATAAATGACATACTTACCAACCATCTGTGGTTTGGGGTCCAGTCTGGGTGTCAGCAATGTGGATAAATATTCTCCTTCAGAGTCACTCGGGAGTGCTTTGATCTGACTCTTGCAATTGCTGCTGTTGTAAGTCAAAGTGATTGACGTGGCAGTATACTGGGAGGTCAAGAACTCCTGCCTACAAAAAACAACCGTGTTCAATTACTTCTGCTTACAGCAACAACAGCAGGATTGCCAGAGCAGCACTGAGAGAGAGGGGGGGGGGGGGGGGAGGGGTGAAGCCAGGAGTGGCGATCAGGAGAAGGGGATAAAGAGGGAGCAAAGTGCCAGCATGAACTGGGGAGGAGAATGCCAGCATGACATGCAGGCAGGAAGGATCGAAGAGTGCCAGCATGAACTAAGGACATGAGGAGAATGCCCCAACATAAAGTGGGGGAGGGGGTATGGAGGGCAATTAGAGTGCCAGCTTGAACTGGAGAGGGCCGGGGAGAATTGGTAGAAAAAGAGAGAGAAGACTGCCAGCTTGAACTGGGAGTGTTGGAATGGGAGAAGGTATTTCTGTGAGGTGAGTGGGATGTTGGAAGGGCTCTTTGAACTGATACCAGAGGGGTAGAGTGCCTCTGTACATGGGGGTTGGGGAAGAGTGGTCTGGCCTACATGTGACTCCAGTTCAACACCACATGGTTGCCTTTGAAGTGGCCTAGCAAGTCACGCAGTTGTAAACAAACACTGCAAAGTTCAGTAGTAAGAAAGAATTTGGATGGGTTAGTGACTGTTGAAGCAGCTTTTGGAGATGCTATGGTCTCATTAGTCTCTTGAAAAGCAAATACCCCCTATTTTTTCTTTTTTTAGATTAAAAATCTATCGACATGAAGTATAAAAGCATTTCAAATAATTTAGAATATGCCATTTTTTAATGCAATAATTCAAAATTTCCCCGGGATTTTCCCCTGGTCAGGTCTTGAAATGTACCAAGAGCTGTCTGGGGAAGGCTTGGGGACAGCATCGGGAAGGAATGGATACATTTCTAAATATTTGTCTTACAGCCTGACTGGAATTATCAAGGAGGCCAGATAAATAGCATATAGAGAGTAGTTTTAAATAAAATTGAGCAAATGTACCTTCCTTATTAGATAATAGGTGCAATGACTGTTCATCTTAGACTCCAAAATGCTGGAAAATGCACCAAATAAAATCTAAAATAAAATCAAAACTTCTGGGGGCTTGGGGTTGGGGAAACAGGGAATGCCCAAAAGAAAATAAATCTTGTGCCATCAACACGTTTACGCCATTCATATTTTTCCCATCCAATACAAGTGAAGGAATATTGGGTAAATCTACAGCTTAAGTCATGAGCTCTTGTCCTACTGTCCTTTCAGTGTAATTAATTGGTTTTGCTTTGTCAGCCTCATTGGTCAGCTTTTTCAGTTTTCTTATTTGGTATGTATGAGTAAAGGATGCAAACCATAAAATGTACAGTGTCTGTGATCCTTATTAATATTGTACTAAAATATACACCCTAAGAGACATTACAGACATGAATCCCTTCTCATGATATATGAATTATTTATGCAATTAGTACAATGTAAAATTACAACTCCTCTCCAAACATCCTTTACTCTATTCAGGAGATATTAGATAGTGTCCGTTTATTAAAAGAGATAAGGAAGGATTGTGATTGGCTCAGAATGATTGTTAACATCCACCTCCCAACCGCCCCCCCCCCCAAAAAAATAAGTACAGCGTTAATCCGCCTAACAATCTGTCATTGTTCTGTTTTGAAGTCCGAAGAATCACGGACAACAATGGAAATGAATGTAGATTGAAGGAACAAAAACATAATCTAATAATAACAATCATATCCACTGGGATTTTGCAGCAAGAAAGGGTGGAATTAAATGGCACAAGTTTGTATAAATTCTCTTGCAACAAAAATAAATCACTGTCATTGATCTCAAGTTAACATTTTTCATGTATCCCTCCCTGCACTGCATTATAACATCACAGTCACCAAAGTAAAAATATTGAAAGAAAAATGAAATTCAGTCTCAGGTAAAATTTAATTTCTACCCATTCTGTTAGAAGGATGATTAAAGTGCTTACAATCCAAAACTGAAAAGTGTTTCATATGCCAAGAATGGGAAGTTATCACCTTGATAACCAGAGCTTTTAAGAGGTTAAAATATATATTTAATGGCAGTACTTGTACATCATTTATACTGTATATGAGCAGCAATACCACCCCAAAGCTTTATCTTTCAGGAAAATCCTCAACGTTCAGAAGAACATAATTTATTGATTTTTCCTGGTTTGATTTCTAATACTGTTAAATCTAAATTAATTTATAATTATAATATAAGAGATGCAGTTTGGAAATATTATATTAGCAGTAATCTTGTATTGAATTGAGTGAAAATTCTCACTTTAAACAGTAAGGTTACTTTACTCATCACGTTTTATTTTACAATTTACCACAGCCAAAATGGCTTCTCACTCTACAAATTCCAATTTCGACAATTGTTAGGTGATGGATCTGATTAACTTTAGACACTCAATCCTTTTTCTTCTCTAAGTTTTAAAAACATTTACTCCACGTGTGCTGTAAGCCCAATTCCAACCGTCTTATATTACCACTGTAAGAGTGATCGATGCATTGTTAAAAGCTATTGCCACAATGACTCTCTTTGTTATTATAGCAGCCATTATTTTATCTGTGGGAAGTGGAAACCTACAAACTGTGCTACTCTGGTTGGACATCTTTAATGTGTAAAGGGCGAAGCTAATACTAGGAGAATGCTACAGACTACCAGATCTGAATAAGAAGAAAGACACTTTGCTCTTTGAAGAGATAAAAAGTGACAGTGGGATCAGAAGAGACAGCTCAGAAATTACAGAATGAGTTGCGCAATGTATGTAAGTAGGCAGAACAATTGCAGGTGAAATTTAGTGTAGACAAATGTAAAGTGCTTCACATAGGAAGGAAAAATAGATGACACACATACTCCACACTGATTGTAAATTCTATTGGTCCACAAAATAAGACCATGGGGGAAAAGTTCAGTGGTGCCCCCTTTGGGGCGCTAATGTTGATTGGCGCCCCGAAAAAGTTACCGCCCCTGCGCTGCAAATTCAGTAGTAGCGCCCCAAACCAAGGCGGGGCGCTACTGGAAAATGCACCCCCTCCTTCTGGGGGCACTACCAGTGGATTTCGCGGAGCTACATGCAACAGCGCCACGTGCGGCGGCACGTAGCGCTACGTCATTGCAGGCCACCTCCCCCGATTAAAGGGGAGGAGCCTAGCACTGCGCACCGGGGCTCTGCTGGACCACCGGGGAGCGGGGTGCCGGGAAAACAGCCCAGCACTCAAGAGGAATGCCAGGCTGAGCGGTCGCGGCCGGCACCCCGCATACAAAGGTAAGAAGGAGCAGGTGCTGGCAGTCGGCCAAAAGAAAAATGGCTGCCCGGCTCCAGCCCTTTAATTTGCACCGCCGCTGCTGCCGAAACACCCCCTGAACCAGTCGGACATATCGTCCAGCGATAGGTCAGGGGGTGCAAGGAAAGTTTGCGGCTGGGGCGCAAGCGGGGCCGCTGAATTCCGCGGGAGGTGTTAACGCTGCTGCGCCCGGGCGCTAGGGGCTTTGTGCCCTGTTAACGCCCCACAGGCAAAGCAACCCAATTTTTCCCCCATAAGTTTAGTGATCCCATGATTCCTGGAGCCCTGCTTCACCCCCAGAAATGCGATGAGGTGGGATTTCTTCCTGCCAGTCTGCCTCAGCTCTGACTTTGTCCCCAATCCTAGGGACAGAGTAATTTGCATAACGTGGTCACACCATTTCCTGCATTGCTTGGACATCTGCCCTGTTGGGGCTTTCTATGTGCGGGCCTGCCGCTCCATCGGGAGGGCCTTCCTGGCCAAGGAACAGTACAAATTAGAAAATACATCTCTGTGAACAATTGCCATTAGGAAATATGCATTTTTCCACCCACTTCCACCAGGAACCAAAAATGGCTCAATTTCTGCCAAGTGACATCATTCCTCAGTGCTTTCCCAACTCAGAAAATTTGATGCCAGCATCTTTTAAGACTCATTATTTCCTAAGTTCTTACCAGAAGTTGACTCTGCAAGTTACTCAATGTGGCCCAGTGAACCAAAGATTTCCTGTCCATCCATGTGATCTCGATTTAGAGGATATGACATTTTTTGAGGGAGAAATTTCCTTGGCCGTTATATTTAAGCCATGGATTATTTATGCTTTGCCAGTGAGCAATGTTGGGATTTTGTGGTAATAGAAAGTTTGTCCCCTATGTAGAGCATCTATGGAAATTGTTGAAGTCCTTTTCTGCACTTGTCAAAAGTAATGTTTTTTTCCAGCACAAGTCTCTCTTTCCTTGTTAAGCATCTGTGAAATGGCAATTAATGAATGATCTTTCAAAATTCAGCAGCCTTACACTTGTCATATTTATTCTCCCTGTCTTTCCAAATAAAAATTGGTGCTTGATCTGTGTAGGTTATTGCTAGAGATAAAGTACAGACCTCAGCAGCAAGCCAGTTTCAGTGAGAGATTTTTTTTATCGAGCAAAACAGCATGGGATACAGCAGCACGAACATTAGCGAAATGCTGGAGGAGGAGGGGTCGATAATCTGGGAATGTACACAGGACATGCAGTACACACCTTTACTGCTGCTACAGAGTGTACCACTCCCAAGTCAGCTACCTTGGGCTCTCGGAGTATCAGTAGCTGAGAAGGTTCTGGTTCACTGGGGGGGGGCTTTCTGTGATGTATGCCACCTCTTAAAACAGGATCTGTCAACACATTCAACTATTAGGGTTGTTGTGCCACTGGTGGGTAATGCCACTAACACAGTAAACATCCTTGCAAAATATAATTTCTTAACTCCAGTAATAGGATACATCTGGACTGAGCCATCAAGGATGTAATTAAACAAATTGGATACCCGACCAGAACCTGTCTCCAACTTGCCCACTTCCAGTTTTAATGGAAGCGGGACGGGGGTGTGGGCAGCCAATCCACTGCCAGGAGGCGGGTCGTCTATTTAAATATTATAATGAGGCAGGAGGCCGCCTCTTTAACCTCCATTTTGTATTTAACTTTAGCTGGTCAGGTTTTGCGCACCTCGTGAAACCCGCCAGCTACAGCAAAGCAAGGACTGCAGGATCCAGGAGGTAAATGCCTTTACACTTACTTCCTGGAACCAGAGTCCCTACCTAACCCACCCTCCCGCGATCGGAGACCCCCCCCCACGAGGCCTCCGATCATCCCCATAGGCCTCAGATTCCCCCCACCCCAGACCTTCCCCCTCAGGCCTTCCACCCCCAGGCTTCCGATTTTCCTCCCGCCCCCAGGTCGCCCCCCCAGGCCTCCGATCCCCTGTGAGGCCTCTCCCTCATTCTCCTGGGTTTTCCGACCGCCTCGGAGCCCACGCCGCCCCCCCGCTCCCAACCCGCCTTTCCCATTAAAATTCAGCCTATTCTGTTCTAAAACTTTTCCAAACCAAAGCAATCCTTTTTGCATAAAAATAAATGACGCCAATGAGAGGACTTATTGATAAAAAAATACTTTTTTTTAACCAACAACACTACCTTAAAAGCTCTTACTACTTTCGCTTAACTCATTAAAGTTACCAAATAACTGAGATAAAGATTGGTTTCATTGTACCTGACCCTGTGTTTATCTACTTGAGGAGACACATTTCAATAGAAAGAACAACGGCAGATGTCCTACGTTTTCAGCAATGATAATATCTTGGGCGTGGGAGGGAACATTTTGTGATGGGAATTGCAATAAAAGACAGAATGCTTTTGGTAACTCTGTACACAAGGGATTGCTCCTTTTCTTTTCCAGCACTCGTCCAGGACTTTTCACAGAATACTTATGTTACACTTCGACAAATGTCACTGAAATCTCATCTCAATTTAATTTGCCTTTGACAACAATATCAATGTGCTTGTGATGTCATTGAATTATTTGCCTTCTGCTTTAGTATTTTTTTAAAAACTGCGTTATTGTTGCTAAACATTGGTGTTTCTGCAAAATATATATTACCATAGACTAATAGGAACTTCAGATTTAGACCACAAAGCTGATGCAGATACCACATTACTACTTACAAGTTAAACTGGAGGACTTTGTCTGCTGAGGTAAACATGAATGCGTGACAATTGAGTAAGATGGTTAAGAGTAAGATAATTGCACACGGAACTCATTGTTTACTTCAAGTGATTTGGATTTAACTAGCAATGGATGGAAAGAAAGAAAATACTTGCATTTATATAGAACCTTTCACACCCTCAGGTTGTCCCAGTGTGCTTCACAGCCAATGAATTACTTTAGAGGTGTTGTTATCCCTTGCTCTTCTTTGAATTGTGCCATGGATATTTTATATCCCACTGAGCGGTCAGATGAGACCTCACTTTATCACATTCAAAAGACAGCACCTCCAACAATGTGGCACTCCCTCAATACTGTACTGAAGTGTCAGCCTAGATTATGCGTGCAATTCCTGGAGTGGGGCTTGAGCCCACAACAATTATGCTCTCACCGTGCCAAGGTTTTGTCTCAGGTTTTATTTTAATATGAGTTTCTTTAATTCTGTTACAATACATAAGGAATTAAAAACTAGCTTTGTGCACAGAATATTCCAGTTCATTATTGATACATTTTGTTGCAACATTTTTTTCATCTGAATATTGGGCCGCGATTTCGCCTACTGAGACGGGCTCAGTGCGGCCAAGGTAGGTGGCGGGTTGCGACCCCACTCCCGACTCCATTCCACCCTGTGAGAAGAATTTTCCATTGATGGGGCTTGTTAAGTCCACCCTGCGGGGTTCCCGGCCAATTAAAAGGAAGCGGGTCTGATGATGTCATCTGATGAAGCGTCATCAACCGGTTTCCTTAAAGGGGCCATGTCCACATTGATTTTGACAGTTGAGCTGTCAGTGTTCTGCAACATTGAGGTGCTGCAAACACTGACAAGCATGGCACAAAGGTGCACGGCTGCACCCAGGCTCTCCCATGACTCCCTCCATATGCTTATGGAGGGAGTCACAGCACGCAGGGAGGTTCTCTTCCCTTCCAATGGGTGGAAGAGACCTCCCCAGGACACCAATGCAGCCTGGTTGCACATTGCACAGGAGGACACAAGCAGGGATGTTGTCAAGAGGACCAGGCTGCAGTGGCGCAAACCTTTCAATGATCTCAGTAGACCATGAAACGTTATTACAAAGCCACACTCAACCTCATCCTGCTGTGCCACTCATCACATTCGCATCACTCTGCCTTCCCTACCCTACTCCTGCACATCCTTACTGACACCAACTTACCTTGCACCTTCACCCATCCCTCTCTCTCTATCTACATCATCACATCCCCATTTCACTAACCACCCCTCACACTCACCTTCATCCTTGTCCAATCATACCAACTAACAACACACAATGGTAGGCAAGTGCCAATGTTCATGTAAAGTTTCTGTTGATGTGTTGCCAAACATTGAAATCTTTATTTTCCATACTTTGCCTTCTCGGACATATTTGTGTGCACCTTTGGAAGTAGCTTAGTGAGTTGCAGTGAATGCTGAGACATAATGTTACCCCCGCAATGGTCATGAGTGTGAAAGGAATGGCTTGGGCATTGCAGGGATGCTTTATGGTGTTGGTGTGGGGTGGTGCCAACCTGGCACATCATGTGGCAGCCAGGGTGTACAGCATCAAGTGAAGTAAATCTGGCCATGGTGAAGCCATCCCTGGCCTCCCGGGCAGCAATGTGGTCGGGTGCTGTGCAGCATCAGATGATTGCGGAGCAGGTTGGTGTTATTCTTGATGATGCTGGTGTGCCTGGTGATGTTGGTGTTGGGGCTGATCGTGGTGGATTCTGAGGACCAAGGTGAGATAGTTTCAAGGGTACCGATGCTGCTGGAATAGATGGCAGCTGAAGTTGAGATGACAGAAGCGATCTGTCAATGCGAGAGAGCCTGCTCCAAGGAGGTGACCGTGGATAGAGAGTTTACTTCAAACACTTCCAAACTGCATAAAGCTGAAAAGTGTATTCCAAATACTGAATGCTCCAGCTTCTAACATTGGAAAGTGAACAGCTGTGAAATGGTAGCTTTTATACCACTTTTGTAGCTGTCAACTATTCAGAGGAATGGAGAGTCATTGAGAACCCGACATACTTACCTGACGTGATCCCCGCGTGCTGGGAACCTCGTGAAAAAGCTGGTAAAATGGTAAGCACATGGTAAAATGCTGCTTAAGTACCTTTTAACAAGCTTTTAAATATTTGAATTTGCTGACCCGCCACTTAGTGTCGGGTCTGTTCAGGTAAAATTCCAGCCTTGGTGTCAGGGGACCAAGCCACTCTATTCAAATACAAACATTCTGTGTGATAAAGGGATTCCATAGGGTAGATACAGAAAATCTATCTGGTTGGGGCATCCAGAACAAGGGGCGTAATCTTAAAATTGGAGCTAGACCAGTTAGGTGTGAAATTTCCACAAAGTTTAGTGGAAATCTGGAACTCTGTCCCCCAGATGGCTGTGAATGCTGGGTGAATTTAGATTTTCAAGACTGAGATTGACAGAGGCCATTGAGACCCTCGAGCCGGTTCCACCAGTCAATGTGATCATGACTGATCTGTGGCTTAACTTCAATCACCTGTCTTGACTCCATATTCTTTTATACAATTGTCTAGCAAAAATCTATCAATCTCAGATTTAAAATGATTAATTTAGCTAGCAGCTACTGCTTTTTGTGAAGAAATGTTTCGTAACTTCTCTCCTGAATACTTTGATTGTAAGGTTATGCTCCCTTATCCCAGACTCCCCTACCAGCGGAAAAAGTTTCTCTCTATCTACCCGATCAATTCCTTTCAAAATCCTAAAAACCTCAATAAAATCATCCCTTAAGCTTCTATATTCAAGGGAATACAAACCTAGTTTATGTAATCTCTCCTCATAATCTAACCCTTGGAGCCCTGGTAACATGCTGGCAAATCAGCGCTGCACTCCTTCCAAGGCCAATATATCTTTTCTGAGGTGCGGTGCTCAGAAGTATACACAGTGCCCCAGATGTGGTCTAACTAACTTTGTATAGCTATAGTAAAACTTCCTCCTCTTTATATTCTAGCCCTCTAGTTACAAAGGCTAACATTCCATTAGCCTTTTTGATTATTTTTTGTACCTGACTACTACATTTTAGATATCTGTGTACATGGACCCCTAAATCTCTTTGGACCTCCACTGTTCCTAGCTTTTCACCATTTAAATAATACTCGGATCTATCCTTTTTTGGTCCAAAATGGATGACATCACACTTACCTGCGCTGAAATCTATCTGCCAAAGTTTTGCCCACTCACTTCATCTATCAATGTCTCTTTGTAATTTTATGCTCCCTCCTACACTACTTACTATACTACCAATCTTTGTGTCATCGGCAAACTTGGATATATGACTCTCTATTGTGTTACCTAAGTCATTAATAAATATAGTGAATAGTTGCGGCCCCAGCACAGATCCTTGTGGGACAACACTAGTTACTTCCTTCCAATTCGAGTACATGACCATTATCCTTACTCCCTGTCTTCTACCGCCTAACCAATCTCCTAACCAGGTGAATAATTTGCTTTTAATTCCACAAGCTTTAATTTACATTAAGTAAGATTTACATTGACTTGGGCCAATTTTGATCCATATTTTCCAGCAGGAACAGAGCGGTAGCACAAGAAAAATTTGCGTGCAGAACTACTGCCCCGTTGCCATTAACATCTGGGCCACCACCATCTTGGCCTGGTCCTTGAAATGGGCAGCCTAGGCACCCGCTGAAAACAGGTGGGCGCCTCATTAGCTCATACAAATTGGGATCCTATGACATCAATAGATCCTGATGCAATTTTCAGGTACCTGACCTCACAAAAATCAACCTTCATGATTCCCAACTCTCCACAGTAAAAGTAATACATTTTGGAAGAATAGGAGAGTGAATGATAAGATTTTAACTTATTTAGAGGAGCAGAGTAGCATTGGTGTGCAAATACACCAAAAGTCATCAAAAGTGGCAATTCAAGTAAATAAGGCCATAGAAAAAGCAAACAAAATCCTTGGGGGGAGAAATTGATTAGCGCCCCGTTTGGGGCGATAACTTTTGCGGTAGCACAAAATATCACCGGGCGCTACGCGAGGGACTCCGACATGAACTTCGGATTTAGCGCTCCAGGAAGGAAGTGGAGCGCTAAATCAAGCGCTACCACTTCCCTTGGAGCGCTAAAGCCGGCAAGAGGGGCGGTAGCGGTGCAGCGCTGCCCAACGTCGAGGGCAGCGCTGTCGGGAACGGAGACTCCCTTAAAGTGAAGGGCCATCGCTGCAGGCTCTGCATGGAAACGAGGTCCCTCGTCGCTGACGGCAGCCACGATCCGCGACAATCAGCACCAAGCACTCTAGCAGAGTGCAGGGCTGATCGATCGCAGCCGAGGAAAACGCTGAAAAATTGAAGTAACGCATTAAGGAAGTATTTTCATTGACGCAACCATCATCCCCTTTAAATAGTGCTCCCCAAGCGCCTGGCCTCCCTAACAATGCCTCCTGCAGCTGTTGGTGTTGTTGCCCGGCGATGCTGCAGGGGGCGGAACTGAAGTTTGGGTCCGGGGCGATGCGCAGCACAATGACATCACGATTTCCGGGCGCAGGAGATTGTGGTGCTAGGGGTTACCGCCACCGCAAACTTCGACGGGAATTTTGCAGGCGTCGGTACTCTTGCCGTGCCCGGTCGCAAAGCCATTAGCGCCCCATTATTGCTCCCAGAGGCGCTAACGGGAGGCGCAAAGGAGGCCAATTTCTCCCCCTTGGTTTTATTTCTAGAGGCGTAACATGCAAAAGCAAGGAGGTAATATTGAACTTGTACATGATGTTAGGCATAATATAAGATAAATTAAAAGGTGCAACATAGATTCATTAGGATGTTATCAGGGATGAGGATGAAGAGAGACTTTTGAGAAGTTATTGTTTTTTTTTAACTTAAGCCAAGATGATGCAGTGACCTGATATAGATCTACAAGATTACAATGGGTTATGATAGGATAAACAATGATAGCTTGTTTTCATTAGTGGACAAGAGAGTAATCAGAAAAAGAATTAAAGGAGAGATTCCAAATAAACAATTATTTACACAAAGGGTGGTTAAAGTTTAGAATCTTCTGCCACAAACCAGAAGAATAAAAAAGTTGAAAAAGAAAAATACTGAAGGTATGGGGACTGAGCAGGTGAATAGGATTAAAATGGATGGCTCGTGTGAAGAAAAATTCCAAACTGACTCGATGGGTCAAATGGCCTGTTTCTGTGCTGTAACATTCTATCATTCTACAAGATCAGCATTGCGAAATGTTATGTTTATAATTTCTATTAATTCCAGTCGTGATTTTCCTGTACCAGGTCCGGTTCTGGGTAGATTTAGAATTATTACTGTAGCTGCTTTCATGATTTGAAGAAAGTTGTAATATAGCTAACGTATAAGGAGAAAATGATTATCCTCACTCAGATTGAGTTTCAATCCATATGCAATTCCTGCTGGAGGCATGGACTGAATAGATCCTATCACATTTTGTGTACACGTAGTGAAAATGAAGCTACCTCTGCATCAGCACGGCAGTATATATGTTTTGATGAAGGTTTTTAAAAAAAAAGCTGTATTCATTAGCATTTAAGAGTTGGAATAAACTAAACAGATGGTTAAATGTCTCTGTCCTTAGAATTATCCTAAAACTCCCTGTAGACGCAACATCTTTAAAACATCATTTTCAAAATACCTACAGGATAATGCATTCAGATTTCCCATAGGATCCGAACGATTCTTGTAGATTTTTTAAATCCTGCAATAAAAACAGAAAATGCTGGAAATACTCAGCAGGTCAGGCAGCATCTGTGGAGAAAGAAACAGAGTTAATGTTTCAGAACGATGACATTTATATTGACATGAACTATTTTATTACATTTAGTTGTAATGCCCTGTAAAATCTTATACCATAGCTTCAAACCATGATTAGACTATTAATAATAGTAATAATAATAATAGACATGATTTTTCAGGGCAAAACTATTTGTCTAAATCAAGTGTTTTCAAAATATTTTGTGTGGGGAACCCTATGCAATTATTGCCACTCCTGGGGACCCTCCGCAAATACAGTTCCACGCCCTGGAACTTCTGGACTAATTTCCAAAAGACAACATAAAGACAGTGCTATTATGACAGAAAACATTTTCTGTTAGTATACAACAACACAAGTACTATTCTAGGAATCCAACAACTGTAGAATTTAAAGGAAATCCGATGGCCTTGTAGGGACGTCAGTTTGAAAACCTATAATATAATTTCATTACTGGCTATTTAAGACAATCTGGTCATACAAAAACTATGCTAAAAAACTTTGTTAAAAAGACAAACTGCTGTTACTAGTCAGAAAGGCTAGTGAAGTTGGTTGTGCAAAGAATATGATATCAATCCATAAAATGGAGATTTCCTATTCCAGATATTTTGGTCCAACATCACCCTAATTATATTCATATAAAATTGTTTACAGTTTCTCAGTGGTATAGTTTATCACTGGTAGAATTCATTCCACACTTTAAGTTATGGTTGATCAAGACATTTCATTCTAATTAAATGTGTTTTTTAATGTTTAAAATCAATTTCCTATTTCCTTTAACTGCTGCTGATACATCATTAGAAAAGGCAGAAGAAGAGATTTGCATATAAAAAGAATTTGTGAAGTTGCTTTAAACCCTGCCAGTCAGCACAATTTGAAGGTTACAAATCTGCCAAAGGCAGACTGGCTTAGCAAACTGTAAAGCCTGTGTTGCTTTGCAGATGAACTGTGAACCGAGTCTTTTTTCCCAATAGTCATTAGTATGCTTGATTACAGACTACGGACAAAATCATTGCTCAACTGTGCAGTAAAGTTTGATTCTTCTGTCATTAGAGCAACTATTGATGGATTATAGTATTTCAGTGGCCATTGGGAAGTATTCACTGCACTTGTGCTGAGCATATAGATAGAATTGTGGGACGGTACCAAAAGGATAGAAAGAAAGCACCAACCTATGTTCCGAAGTGTATCTAATGGGTCTGAGGACACCTGCGTAGTGTTTTTGTCGTCCAACAGCTTCTGAAGAGAAAATTAAACATGGCCACTCAATACAAATTGTGATATTAAAAAGTGAGCGTGAAGAATCAAAGCTTGTTATTTTTTGCCTCTGGTTTCTATGCTGTACAAAACGTGTCTTACAAATGGCCAGCTCAACAGCTATTTATAAGTAAAACCCTATTTTTCCTTGTTGATGTCCAGTTAAATCAATCTGTAATTATTCATGTTCCTAGTGTAGGTTTTTTTTTGTCCCTTGAAATTTGAGTAAATAAAATAATGCAACAATCAGACTACTGAAGCATCTTTGCTATTTATTTTTTTTGTAAGTAACAAGAGCAGTTTTGCTTTCAATGATTCAGACAGCTAGCAGGTCCAAGTAAATAACATTGTTGGGAACAGGTAAGAATAATTACAAAGTCCATTTTGTATTGGTCAAAGGAATCCTCATATTACAACAGCTGTTTTGTGACAATTGCCTTTAACTTATTCAATGACTGATGTCTGTAAGAGCATTGGATAATTTCCAATTCACTCTTGAAGGAAACGAGAACTAGTTTCCTCACTTGGGATACCTGCTGCTAGGTTTATTCACTAATAAGCATGATAAATGTTTTAGACTTTGATCACTGCTAATTTAACAAGTAAGCTCGACAAAAGTCTTTGAGGCACAAGGGCTCTAGCTGTGCATCTGCAAGAAAAATGATTGATTGCTTTGCAACAAAAATTTCCATAAAACTTTTATCATGCAGCTATTTTGGTATCATGATTAAATCAGTAGTGAAAGCCATCTAACCTCTGTAGTAAGTGCCTAGGGAGGAATGTTGAGGGAAGAAAAGATGAAAAAGGCTGAATCTTAAATCAGAGCTTCATGTGCTAACATTTCAGAAGAAACTTTTATGACACATCAAAGATACTCTAAATTACATGGTAATTAATGGCCAGTACCCTATCAAACTCTAACATCATTTCCGCTTTTCTTTTCATGCTAACTAACTCGCATATTTGTTATTGGGGGTATATTTTCCTCTGGTGTTAATAGGAATGAAAAAGTGCATGTGACTAAATTGGTGAGCAAAAGTAGTAGCAACTGTTCCTTCTGTTATTACTGTTAGCCTTGATTTTGCTCGTAGACTAAAATAGGCTTAAGCAGAGAAGTTAAAAAAAGTGCTTGTTAGGGCTTATTAATGACCTTGAAGGACTTCTTAAAAGCAAATGCAAAAATGTCTACATTTTGTGTAAGGGTTGATATAAATGAAAAGCATATCCTAAACTGACATTCAGAATGGGAGTTAGTGATATGAAGGAAGAATAAGATTTACATGTATTAGCACAGAATTGCTAGAAGTGAGCTGTACAAAGGATTTTCCAGACCCACAAAAAGCTTGCATTTTTCTTTCTTTATAACACATATCTGAAACAATACTTAGTGTTACCAAAGAGCTTCTTATCCAAATTCAGGACTTTTTTTTATCCAGAACTTCATCTCCTAACCTGAATCTCACTCCTTTTTTCTGCTGTTCTAGTTTTTGTATTCTCTCACAGCTACACACAGATATGCAAAAAAAATAAAAAAAATAAACTGCCCCAACCACTCAGAACCCATTACAAAATTACCAAACAACGCAAAATTTCAAGTGCAAAGTTTCACTTGTCACACATCCACGGGGGACATCACAAGAGTTAGTCACTATGCTCTCCATTGCTGCATTAAGCAAGCAACTGAAGTCTATTTAGTCACATAGGCCACGATTTCACCAGCGGAGGTGGGTTCGCGGTAATGGGTCCGGGCCCGGCTGCAGCCCGCTCTTTCCAAGTGATTTTATGTAGATTGGGCTTGTTAAGCCCGCCCTGCACGTTTCCCGGCCAATTAAAAGGAAGCATTGAGGTGCTGCAAACACTGACAAGCACTGCACAAAGGTGGACGGTTGCACCCAGGCTCTCGCATGACTCCCTCCATATGCTTATGGACGGAAGAGACCTCCCCAGGACACCAACGCAGCCTGGTTGCACATTGCACAGGAGGACACAAGCAGGGATGTCGTCAGGTGGACCTGGCTGCAGTGGCGCAAGCCTTTCAATGATCTGAGCAGATCACAAAACGTTACTGCCAAGCCACACTCAAACTCATCCTGCTGTGCCACTCATCACATCCACATCACTCTGCCTTTCCTACCCTATTCCTGCACATCTTTACTCACATCAATTTACCTTGCACCTCCACCTATCCCTCTCTATCTACATTATCACTTCCCATCTCACTAGCCACCCCGCACACTTACCCTCATCATACCAACTAACAACACACAAGGGTAGGCACTTGAGTGGTTTGGCCAATGTTCATGTGAAGTTTCTGTTAATGTGTTGTCAAACATTGAAATCTATATTTTCAACACTTTACCTTATTGGACAGATCTGTGCTCACCTTTAGAAGTGTCTTAGTGAGTTCTAGTGAATGGTGAGACCTAATTCCCCCATCCCACCCCAGTTGTGATGAGTGTGGAAGAAATGGCTTGGACATTAAAGGGATGCTTTATGGTGCTGGTGTGGGGTGGTGTCAACCTGGTGCATCATGTGGCAGCCAGGGTGTACAGTATCAGGTGAAGTAAGTCTGGCCATGGTGATGCCATCGCTGGCCTCCTGGGCAGCAATGTTGTCAGGTGCTGATGCCTTATGTCATATGCAGCATCAGGTGATTGCGGAGAAAGTTGGTGTTGTTGGTGATGTTGTTGGTGATGTTGGTGTGCCTGGTGATGTTGGTGTTGGGGCTGATTGTGGAGGGATTCAGAGGACCAAGGTGAGATTTTTTCAAGGGCACCGATGTTGCTGGAATAGATAGCAGCTGAAGTTGAGATGACAGAAGCGATCTGTCAATGGTGAGAGAGCTTGCTCCAAGGAGGTGACAGTGGATAAAGAGTTTACTCCAAACACTTCCTAACTGCATACAGCTCAAAAGTGTCTTCCAAGTCCTGAAAGCTCAAGCTTCTGACATTGGAAAATGACCAGCTGTGAAATGGTAGCTTTCATACCACTTTTGCAGCTGTCACCTATTCACAGCAATGGGGAGACAGAGAACCCGACACACTTACCTGACGTTATCCCCGAGCGACGGGAACCTCATAAAAAAAGTGGTAAAATAAAAATAGGCTGGCAAAATGGTAGTTAACAAGCATTTAACAAGCATTTAATTATCTTAAATGCCTCCCCCGCCGCTTGGTGTCGGGTCTGTTCTGAAATCGCAGACCCGACACTTTGGAAACTTATATGGAGGCGGGTTCAGAGTGGGTTCCAAACCCGCTGTCAATCATTTCGATTTTGACAGCGGACCCGCCTCCAAACCCGCAATCTGAGCGCTGGCAAATTCAGCCCATACATTTCAACAAAAATTACCAAGACCTGGAGAAGAAGCTGTGTGAGCCTTTCACTAGTAGTGGCTTCCCCAATTTACAGGGCATCACTGATTGCATGGATTGGTACACCTACCAATAATTCCCTGGCATACTTCAATAGGAAAGACTATTATTTCATCATACAAACCTACCAGGAAAAAAATGCATGTCAATGCACACTTCCAATAGAGTACTTTCATTCTGAGGGAACCAAATTTCATATAGCTCTTTAGGGATAAGGAAGACTGGAGGATGAGCTCCTCAAAGATAATGCTACTTGAGGCATCCACGACACCTGTGCACTACCCCTATACTTCAACAAGAACAGATATAATGAGGCATATGAATGAATCAGGACCTCACTGCGCAGTCATTTTGGATTCTTTAGAGACTGCTATGAAATGCCTTACAATATGGCCCAAGAATCTCAGAAAAATTAGAACAGTTTTTTGAATGTTGCATAATATTATCACAGAGCCCTCACTGTGGACTTGGATGAAGGACAGTACGAGGGATGGAAGACTGTGGTATGCAACAGCCACCAGCTGGGGACAAAGCAATATAGACAGAGAGACAGTTATGGGAACATCTTATATCTTAATTCTTCTCCCAATATCCCTAAAACTGGGCACTACTACTTTCTACAGGACATATTTCCAGTGATGGAAACGTTCGTTCCTGTGTATTTTTTGTAAGAACTGAATACGCTCAGTTTGTTTCACTTTTGACAGCTGACTCTCCTGCACAATAACAAGTGATACACTGAAGCATATATTTTCTTTCCACCACAAACATATGGATTTGGCACCTATGGGACATATGCCAGTCAGAGCATGTGATGTATGGATTGCACCTAAAACTGGAAAATATCAAGCATAGTTTTATTGTCTTTCAGTGCATATACTGTTCAATGTGTTTTTCTGGTGCTTTTACCACTTTTCAGCCATGGCCTCTTTCTGCTCCACTGCTACCTGCTCAGCCAACTGGCCAGCTCCATGGGATTCCTAGGACCCACGAGGCAAGATCTTCTACTGTAACCAAGCTGCTTTAGTGGCATGACTGGAATGATGACAAATGGTTTTTGCCAAGTCCCCATCTAATTTTGGGTCTGTCATGTTTTCCACTGGCAGTGACATTGGGTGCTAAAGCTGACCCCAGAATTTTCACGGGTACCAGCTCCAACAGGTGGGCGGAGTTGTTTACTTTGGAGAATAGAAGGCTCAAGGGAGATATTATTCAAGTATTCAAGATTGTTAAGGGAATAGATATATTGAACTCCAATAATATGTTTGTGATTGCCACATACTGTAGAATCAAGAAACACAGGCTCAAGCTTAGCAGAGGGAAGGTGTGTAGATAGTTTAGATTTAACTACTTTATGAAGAGGGTGGTGAATGTGTGCAAGGATTTCCCATGGAGGCAGTGGAGGTAGATAGCGTGGAAAACTTTAAGGGAGAATTGGATAGAAAGTTTACTTTATTTAAATTCAGGCTTAAACTTTGTTTATTTGTTCTGCCATTTTGAATTACTGGTTCTTCTCCTTCTTTAGCCACACCCCACATGATGCACTATTCACAGTGTGACGGTGTAACTGACTACTGGATTTTGGAAGTTGAAAAGACATATAAGAATGTACCATATTATATAAAGTTTGTTGGAAAAAGATACTTTCAAAATGGCAGTGATATTTCAAACTTAACCTCCAGAAATGGTCACCCGTTGACATAGTAACCTATGGAAGAAAGCCAAGGAAGTACTGATAATGAGATCAATAGGCAAGACAATAGTCTAAGTCCTATACTTGCCAATAGGCATTTATAGAGGTGGCTCCAAAGGTTTGCAAGCTGTGGAACTGAGTAGGCCTCAGGTGAGAAAGTAATCTAATTTATTGGTAGGTTTTTTGTGTGATCTTTTTGTGTTCATCAATGTGAAGAATGTTAACACTGGAGAATGGAACTCTTTCCATTTCAGGCCCGCAGTGTCAGCATCAAGCACTCTGATATCAATGTAGTTAGATGCTGAATAAAGCTTTCTACACTACCCAAGGTATGCCTCAGCCTCAAAAAAACACCCTTTATTGTATGAAAGTTTAGATTTTTTCACATGAGCCAGCCTGCAGTCTTTATGAATAGAATTATTAATTTAGTGTTGATTAGTGCTGAACTAGGAGCTGTGTGTGGTGTGAGTACGCACTACTAAGAACTGGATTGAAACTTACAGTTTGTATTTAAGAATCTTGTGGTAGAATTTCTGTGGGGGTACTCCCACAATTACTTCAGTAGAAACAGCATAAATGGCAGAAGATCCCATACACAAAGTACATTTTGTTGGATATTTCACAGCACAGCCTGAGGTATAATTGCAAGTGCTGTCCCAAATATGCCCTCTCTTTCCTCTTCCCTGAATTTTGGAATCCTCTTACGGCTGAACAAGTGCTAATGTAATGAATGTGTTGCTTGGCACTCATATGCTATTTAACAAGAAATTCAGAACCTTTGTTATATGAATATCTCCAAATGCTATCGATATATGAAATGTAGTAATAGTCTGATGCAACTGTTTAATTGTAATGTGCAAAGCAGAGCCTGCTATTCTCCTACTGTGTTTTAATAAACTGCTTTTATCTTATCAGCGCATCCAGGGTAACAAGGAAGATATCAGGCTGTGACCTGACAGATTCAGATTATGAGGGTGTAGACTTCTGCTACAAGAGAATACACCAATGTAACAAGCCATGTGCATGAATGCAGTCTGGGTTAATTTGTCCTGCTTCTCTACTCCTACTACTTTATACCTTTTCCAGCCTCCCTTATGATGGTGTGGTTGGAGATAAGAAATTTACCACATAGGGGATAATGGCCATGAATCATGTTCCACTAGTCTGTGCAGTGAATTGGTGTACTAGTACACTGCACCAATTTATTATCTACTGTTTTATTTTATCATCAGTTCTTTTATTTCGTTCCACTCAGATAGAAATGTTATGAACTCAACAAAAGCACAAATACAATAATACAAAACCAAATATATATGTTTCATTTAATTTAGTTCTAATTTATTTTAGCTTTCATTAAATCTAGTCATTTAAACATGAATCTAGAATACTTCACTACCATTCTGTTGTTGTTTATTTTCTTTTTACAGTTGCTTTTGTTGCCGGTTTTGAAATTTAAATGTAATTATTACATATGCTAGAAATGTAGGCCTAGAAATTGGATAAGGCCCAAAACCGGGCGCGGGCAATGCGAAGCGTGATGTGCCCACGCCATTCAAAGTGCTGCAGGCAGCACATAAAATTCATGCAGCCTGCTCATTATAATGATTGTAGCGCTGATCTCAGCACTAAATGGCTGCAGTCTACAGTATGCTCATACCTAATCCTTCTTCTCACATCCCACTTCCCCCTCATCCCACAATCTCTTCTCACTTACAAGCTGCTGATGGTGTATGCATGGATATCTTCCCCCCCTCCCCTCCCCAAACCACAACCCGACCCTTGTGCCTTTCTCCTTTCAGATAACCAAGAAGTCCCACCAGCACAGCTTGTCTCCAAAGTGATGGAGGAGGACAGTGAAGGAGAAGAAGATACACCGTCACTGCATCTGGCACACGCCGGCACCAGCTCAGAAAAAGGCATTGCGTGTACTTCAGTGGATAGTATATAGGTGGGATCTGCACGTGGTGAGTCACCGGGCACGAGTGGGCTGCCTCATTTCCATTTTTGCAGCGAGCGCAGGCAACTGCAGCGCCTCTGACCTGCCCAAAATGGCGGAAGTGGGCAGAAGTGGGCGGAAGTGAGGCGGCCACCATTATTTCTTCCAAATCGGCCTTAACGGCCATGCAAACAGGTCCAATTTCCCAGCCATAAAGATTTCATGCAGCTTTTAGTTGAACACTTATACATCAATAATGTTTCTAGCCAAAAGAAAACCACCAAAATCCTTGGTTTAACTACCTTATGATTAAATAGAATTCTGCCAACAAAATGGATTAGAACCAATTTATTTTGTCAATATTCATTATCCAGTCATACATGCACCAGATCAAATCTATTCTAATTTCTGGGCATAATTTGAAAGTCTGAGCTCTGTAACAACAAAGAACAGAAATACTACCCAATTCTGTGAGGCCAAGATTAAGGCAGCATTTGAAGAATCAGTGAAGAACCCATAAATGAAGATGAATGTAAAATTGGAATATTAATCTAGACTTACCTGCGAAGGGTTAGTTTCAGTCAATTAGTTTAAAGGTCAAACTAGTGATAAGAAGAAAATTATAGCAACATCTTAGCCTCCTTTCACAAGATAACATCAGGAATGCGATACCAAAACAGTCTTATCCAAAGCTAAAAAGCAATGTTAATCAAGCCTTGTAATGCACAGACTTCAAAGCACAGAGCTTATCTTTCAGCTTTGGGTAAGACTAGATGGGCTCTTCTTGGTTCACAAAGATTTGGAATAATTAGAACTTGTGAAAAGCAATTAAGAGAATGGGAAGTAATGACTTGTAGGGCTGCAGGCGGTTACAGTGATGGGGAGTGGTGAGCCCATGGAGTGATTTAAACACATGGATGAGAATTTTAAATTTGAGGCATTAGGTGATTGGGAGCCAACCAGGATAGCGATGATGGGCAAGCAGGCCTTGGTGTGGGATAAGATACGGGTAGCAGATTTTTGGATGAGCTGAAGTTTATGGAGGATGAAAGATGGGAGACTGGATAGGAGAACATTGAGTAATTGAGTCTGGAGGTGACAAAGGCATGAATGGGGGGTTCAGAAATGGGTGGATTGGGTTAAGGGCGGAGGGGATGAACTACTGAGTTGGAAGTAGGTACTCTTTGGGATAGAGAGGAAATGCAATTAAAAGCCAGCTTCAGGTGAAACAGGATGTCAAGGTTGCAAACAATCTGGTTCAGTCTGTGGCAGCAGCCAGGGAGGGTGCAGAGTTTGTGTTGGGGGCTGAAGATGATGGCTTTGGTTTTTCCAATATTTAAATGGAGGAAGATGGGTGATCAGAAGTTTAGTATGAATGGGAGCGAGGGAGAAGAAGGTAGGTTTCATGGATGAGATGAGCTTAGAGAGTGCAACAGGGAGATGGGAGAGAAAAAGAAAAGATAAGGGCCTAAAAATTTGGTTGATTTGCGCCTCCCGTTAGCGACCTAAGAGGGTGCTAATGGGGCGCAAAGCAACTAGCGCCTGGGCGCGATGCTGCCAACGCCTCCTGCGAAATTCAGTGGGAGGTTAGCGGCGGCGGTAACCATTAGCGCCCTGCGGCGCTGTGCCGCTGGCTATGATGTCATCACTGTGTGCAGCGCCCCGCTCGCGCCCCGGCCACGATCTTTGGTAACGCCCCCTGACTTATCGGCGGACGCTATGTCCGACGGGGTCAGGGGGGCCTACCTGCGGCCGGGGCGGCACAAATTAAAGGGGAGGTGTTGGGCGGCCATTTTTGTTGCTGGCCGCCTGCCAGCACATGCCCCCTCTGCTGTCCCCGGCCTCCTCTGCAGACCCCCCGTGGGGTGTCGGCTGCGCTCCATGAGCCCAGCACTTCTCTTGAGTGCCGGGCTCTTTTGCCGGCATTCCGATCCCTGGTGGCCCAGCTGGGCCCCGGGTCACGCTGCGCAAGGCCCCTCCCCTTTAATAAGGGGAGGAAGGCCTGCAGTAACGCGGCACATAGCGCCGTGATATTCACTCGCAGCGCCTCAAGAGGGAGGCAGGGCGTTTCCAGTAGCGCCCCGCCGCCCTCTTGGGGTGCTACCGGTGAATTTCGAGCGCGGGGGCGCTAATTTTTTCGGGGCGCTAAAAGAAGTTAGCGCCCCAAAGGGGGCGCAACCCAATTTTCCCCCAAGGTTTCTAGGAAAAGGTGGGGATGGGACTGTGGGGCAGTTTGGTTCAGTGGGTAAGGGAAAGGGAGGAAAGCAGCAGAGGCAAATGAACAGATGGTTTCTATCTTGGAGATGAAGAAATCTATGAGCTCCTCACACTTATTGTGAGACCAGAGGGGGAAGCAGAGAGGGGTATGAAGAGGCAATTGATAGTGGTGAAAAGAAACCCAGAATTATTCAGGATGATCCTAGACAAGTTGTCAATATTGGCAGAGGAGAGTCAAGTGTGGTAGATCTTGATGTCATCAAGATCTGGCAATGGATGCCTAAGCCAATTGTGCACAAGGTGTGCTCAAGTTTGAGGGAGCAAAGAAGGAGGTTCCACAGGGGGTTCAGCACACAGGTAGAGCTGAGGGAGGTCTGCTTCAAATCAACAGCAGCAGAGGTACCACGGTCAATGGAGTGCCAAACGCTAGGCAGTTCAGAGTTTGACAATGTGGTTGTAAAGACTAGGGAGAGAGGTTTTTCCAGGGTTGGTGCAGAGGAAGTGTGGTTGATAGAAGGTAGAGGGATGTAGGTGGTGATGAATACAAGTAGTCGTCGGAGATATTCTTGTGGTTGATCGAGACCATATGAGTGGACAAGCCATAGAAGGTGACAAGCTTGAGGGAAAGGCTATGGACATGGGTAGGAGAATGTTTATGGAGGGAGAGATTTAGAAGAGTGATTTTGGAAGAGAGAGGGCAAGAGGAGCTTGGATGTAGATTGAAATTACCTCGGATGAGGAATCACTTGGTACAGAGGTTGACTAAAGAGAGAAGGAGAATATCTCAGAGAGATACTCAGAGTGGGGCTTGGGGAACAACAAGGATTTCGAAGGAAAGATGAGGTGGAACAGGGTGAGGTGCTGGAAGGAAGAGAGGGTGCAAAATATTTTAAAGTGTATCATAATTAGGGTCTTTGAGGCCTAAATGCACTGGAACCTGATACTGGACTTGAAATTGTCGGCTCGATGAACTCGCCCTCCAGAAGATAGAAGCCTGAGGACTGCCCCAACTTTGTCCTTGGGCCTCATTAAATAAATCCAGTGAGCTGTGAGCTGGCCGGTCCGGGCCCTTTGATTTCGGCAGACTCAGACGCCAAGCCAGACCGCAGGTAAGTCCAGGGAGTGGGGTTCAGCAAATGGACGGAGAACACCTGCCGTTTTCTTCAACAGCCTCCAGTGGTTCCTTTAAGGACACCTGGTTCGCCACCCTAATGCTTGTGCAATGTAAGCTCTGAATAGCTTCAACAAATTTCTTGGAATTAGGTACAGGATCCTTGTTTCACTATTGAAAGGAGGCCTGTGCTCATTTTAGGTGGGCACCAGAGCTACCTAAAAAAAGGCTCGGCCGAATTTATTGGGGGCCTGAACGCCTGTGCAAATTGAGTGCGGCAACCGCTCTACTAACCTAAGTCCAAATGATCCATGATATTCATGGTCTAAATCTAAACGAACAATGGTTTGTCAAAATTAAGAACTGTAACTATATTAAATAGAATAAAAAGAAAAAAAAAACCTCAGCTTGAAAGATAGACTGATGGACCACGAAAATATGGGCTTCACTACATAAAATATACATTTAACTACACAATGTATGAGTAATTAAAGAGTACAGTTTGTTTGTATTTTATGTGTGTTTCACTTTAAATGTATGCATTTGGATATATGATATATATCTATATACATCTATATACAGACTTTAAATTAGGTCCCTGATGCCCTTCATAATTCCCTCATGTGAACCTCTGGTTCTTGACAACTAAAATTATGCTCTACAGTGTGTAGGGAATTACACTAGAATCAATTTTTCAATGTTAAAAAGCTGAAGTTAGTCTTAGGAAAAGTTGTGACAATTCAAATTTATCACTAGTCTTAAATTAGTCCTATAGGAGTTCAAAAATATTAAAAAATAATTAAATGAGAAATTATTTGATAAGTTATTTTAGTTAAATAAAACTGCATGATGACCTAGTTTTAGCAATTTTGCAGGGAGAAATCTACAGTAGTCTTCTAATGTCTATACTTGAGTATAATTTCAAAACCTTCACAAAATCAAAGCTGATCAAAAGATCATTAGAAGTGACATATCTTTGGGGGAAAATAACTTTATACTTTCCTTAAAAATATAGCAAGAAAGGCTCAGTAGTTAAAATTCCTTTGCTCTGCACTTCCATTTGGGAGGCTCGAGCTCAAATGCTGGTCTTGATTGACATTTACATTTAGTCTTACTGTTGGAGGTAATCAAGGAGTAATATTGATGTAGTTCACAGAGATGTGCATCGTTGATAGAAATATTCCTGCTTTCCTCTCACAATAGCATAGGGCACGAACTTGGTGGAGGGAGAAACTCCTGTGTTCAGTTTAAAAACATAACTATTATGACATAACCTCTTGTGTTTGAGCAGAGAAGCATTTTCCAAATGTTATACAGAAGTCTGAGTCACACTTGTACTGCGGTTAGACATTGACTCCATTTTGTGTGACACATCTATCTATTTGATTAACTTTAACATTTCATTCTACAATTTGTGGGTGAGGCAGGAAGGAGTACAAAGAGGGCATGTGTTATGCATACATGCTAAGGAAGTTAGTATAATGAATAACATGTGAAATATATGTGTTGTTTTGAATAGAATGGGGGATATTTCAATTTGATAACATCCATTTTACCTCCAAAAAATGGTCCTAAGCCCTGAAAATCAGATTATGATCTCGCACAACAACAACAATGCACATTTATATCGCGCTTTTAACGTAGTAAAATGTCCAAAGGAGATTCACAGGAGCAATTATCAAACAAAATTTGGCACAGGGTTATTAAAGAGATATTAGGACAGGCTTCATCAAAGAGATAGGTTTTAATGAGCGTCTTAAAGGAGGAGTGAGAGATAGGGTGGCGGAGAGATTTAGGGAGGGATTTCCAGAACTTAGGGCCTAGGCAGCTGAAGCACAACCTCCAATAGTGTGGCGATGAAAAATGACGATGCATAAGAGGCCAGAATTGGAGTAGCGCAGAGATCTCAGAGGATTGTATGGCTGGAGGAGGTACAGAGATAAGGAGGTGCAAGGTCATGGACGGATTTGAAAACAAGGATGAGAATTTTAAATTTGAGCAGTTGCCAAACCGGGACACAATGTAGGTCAGCAAGCACAGGGGTGATAGGTGAGTTAGGATACGGACAACAGAGTTTTGGATGAGCTGAAGTTTATGGAGTGTGGAAAGTGGGAGGCCGGCCATGAAAGCATTGGAATAGTTGAATCTGGAGGTAACAAAGCAGATGGGCTGAGGCAGGGGCAGAAACGAGTGATATTATAGAGGTGGAAGTAGGCGGTCTTGATGATGGAGAGGATATGGGATCAGAAGCTCGGCTCAGGGTCAAATAGCACAGCCATTCTGTGCATATAATTTGCCCATTGCCACTTTGAATCGGAGTTTCTTTTAGCATGCCTGCTTGAAATAGGCGAGCGGCTATTGATGCATGCTAATTAAGGTCCTGCATTTGTTTTAGGACCCAGTTGCCCTATTCAACAGTTCTGGTGTACTAATTGCCAATACTAAATCAGTCACAGTCTGGAGGGCACCATTTCGAGCAATATTTGAAGCTGCTCTCTGGCAAATCACTGGTTAGTTTATTTTCATAGGGTTACATAGGATTACACAGAAACAGGCCATTCAGCCCAACCAGTCCATGCCGGCGTTTATGCTCCACACGAGCCTCCCCCCGTCTTTCCTCATCTAAATCTATCAACATAAACCTCTATTCCCTTTTCCCTCATATGCTTGTCTAGCCTCCCCTTAAATGCATCCATACTATTCTCTTAAACCACTCCCTGTGGTAGTGAGTTCCACATTCTCACCACTCTTTGGGTAAAGAAGTTTCTTCTGAATTCCCTATTGGATATCTTGGTGACTATCTTATATTGATGGCCTCTAGTTATGCTCTTCCCCACAAGTGGAAACATTCTCTCTGTATCCACTCTATCAAAATTTTTCATAATTTTAAAGACCTCTATTAGGTCACCCCTCAGCCTTCTTTTTTCAATAGAAAAGAGACCCAGCCTGTTCATCTTTCCTGATATGTATACCCTCGCATTTCTGGTATCATCCTTGTAAATCTTCTCTGCACACTCTCCAGTGCCTCTATATCCTTTTTAGAATATGGTGACCAGAACTGTACACAGTACTCTAAGTGTGGTCTAACCAAGGTTCGATACAGGTTTAGCATAACTTCCCTACTTTTCAATTCTATCCCTGTAGAAATAAACCCTAGTGCTTGGTTTGCTTTTTTTATGGCCTTGCTAACCTGTGTCGCAACTTTTAGTGATTTATTTATTTGGACTCCTAGATCCCTTTGTTTCTCCACCCCACCTAGACTCGCACCCTTCAAGTGATAAGTGACCCCCCTATTCTTCCTACGAAAATGCAATACCTCACATTTATCTGTGTTGAACTTCATTTGCCAATTATATGCCCATTCTGCAAGTTTATTAATGTCCTCCTGTAACTTGTTGCAGTCCTCCTCAGTATTGACTAGCCCGCCCAATTTGGTGTCATCTGCAAATTTTGAAATTGTGTTTTTGATTCCAAAGTCTAAATTGTTAATGTAAATTGTGAACAGCAGTGGTCCCAGCACTGATCCTTGTGGAACACCACTACTCACCTTCTGCCACTGTGAATAGCTACCCTTTACTCCTACGCTCTGCTTTCTGTCCTGAAGCCAGCCAGCAATCCATTCTGCTACTTGTCCCCTGACTCTGCATTCTCTGACCTTGTTCATCAGTCTATTATGGGGTACCTTATCGAAGGTAAAAATCCAGATAAATTACAACTACTGCATTACCATTGTCTACTCTCTCTGTTACATCTTAAAAAAATTCAATAAGGTTGGTCAAGCAAGACTTTCCTTTTGAAATCCATGTTGACTATTCATTATTCTATTTTTGGTTTCTAGATGTTCTTCTATTTTCTCCTTTAGTAAGGATTCCATTATTTTTCCTACCACCGATGTTAAGCTGACTGGTCTATAATTCCTTGGACATGTTCTATCCCCCTTCTTAAATATCGATATTATGTTAGATATCCGCCATCCTCTGGCACTATACCTTTTTCTAATGAATTATTAAATATGCATAGTAATGCCTCTGCTATCTTTTCCCTAGATTATTTTAAAATTTGTGGATGCAATCCATCTGGACCAGGGGTTTTATCCTCTTTGAGTTGGATTTGTTTATTTAATATATCCCTTTTTTTATTTTAAATGCACTTATCTCATTACTAATCTCATCATCCAATGTCATGTCCACCTGTTCTATCTCTCTGGTAAATACTGAAGCAAAATAATGATTGAATATTTCTGCCATCTCTCTATCGTTACTTGTGGTATTATCCTGACTATCCCTTAATGGCCCTATTCCCATCCCAACCTTCCTTTTTTTATTGATGTGCCTATAAAATATTTTACTATTTTGTTTTATGTTCCTTGATAATTTAATTTCATAGTTCCTCTTTGCCTCCCTTTTCTTCTTAATTCATTCATGGGCAAGGCCAGCATTTGCCCTCCCTAGTTGACCTTAAGAAGGTGGTGATGAGCTGCCTTATTGAACTGCTGCAATCCGTGTGGTGAAGGTACTCCCACACAATGCTCCCTGGAAGCTGTTCAGCCGCATGGCGCTCCAGGGATCCCACGCAGCCAGCTTGCTGGCTTTTCAATACAAAAACTGCACAGTCCTGTTTGGGAGGGAGTTCCAGGATTTTGACCGAGTGACAAGAACGGTGATATATTTCCAAGTCAGGATTGTGCGTGACTAGGAAGGGAACTTGGAGGTGATGGTGTTCCCATGCACCTGCCGCCCTTGTCCTTCTAGATGGTAGAGGTCACGGGTTTGGGAGGTGATGCCGAAGAAGCCTTGGTGAGTTGCTGTAGTGTATCTTGTAGATGTTACACACTGCAGCCACAGTGCGCCGGTGGTGGAGAGAGTGAATGTGTAAGGTGGTGGATGGGGTACCAATCAATACAGCTGCTTTGTCCTAGATGCTGTCGAGCTCCTTGAATGTTGTTGGAGCCGCATTCATCCAGGCAAATCAAGAGTATTCTATCACACTCTGACTTGTGCCTGGAAAGGTTTTGGGGAGTCAGGAGGTGAGACACTCTAGTCAATGCTGTCCCCCCGGATGTTGATGATGGGGGATTTGAAGATGATAATGCCATTGAATGTCAAGGAGAGGTGGTTAGATTCTCTCTTTTTAGAGATAGTCATTGCCTGGCACTTGTGTGGTGCAAATGTTACTTGCCACTTATCAGCCCAAGCCTGGATGTTGTCCAGGTCTTGCTGCATACAGGCACGGACTGCTTCACTAACTGAGGAATTGTGAATGGAACTGAACGCTGTGCAATCATCAGCGAACATCCCCACTTATGAACTTATGATGGAGGGAAGGTCATTGATGAAGCAGCTGAAGATGGTTGGGCCTAGGACATTGTCCTGAGCAACTCCTGCAGCGATGTCCTGGAGCTGAGATGATTGGCCTACAACAACCACAACCATCTTCCTTTGTGCTAGGTATGACTCCAGCTAGTGGAGAGTTTTCCCCCTGATCCCCATTGACTTCAATTTTACTCGGGCTCCTTGGTGCCACACTCGGTCAAATGCTGCCTTGATGTCAAGAGCAGTCACTCTTACCTCACCTCTGGAATTCAGCTTTTTTGTCCATGTTTGGACCAAATTCTGTAATGTAAAGCTGAGTAGTCTTGGCGGAACCCAAACTGAGCATCGGTGAGCAGGTTATTGGTGAGTAAGTGCCGCTTGATAGCACTGTCGATGCCGACAACTTCCATCACTTTGCTGATGATTGAGAGTAGACCGATAGGGTGGTACTTGGCCGGATTGGATTTATCCTACTTTTTGTGGACAAGACATACCTGTGAAATTTTCCACTTTGTCAGGTAGATGCCAGTGTTGTAGCTGTACTGGAACAACTTGGCTAGAGGAGTGTCTAGTTCTGGAACACAAGTCTTCAGCACTACAGCCAGGATGTTGTCGGGGCCCATAGCCTTTGCTGTATCCAGTGCGCTCAGCCATGGAGTGAATCGCATTGGCTGAAGACTGGCATTTGTAATGGTGGGGTTCATTCACTTGGCACTTCTGGCTGAAGATGGTTGCAAACGCTTCAGCCATGTCTTTTACACTCATGTGCTGTGCTCCACCTTTATTGAGGATGGGGATGTTCATGGAGCCTCCTCCTCCCATTAGTTGTTTAATGGTCCACCACCATTGACGACTGGATTGTGGCAGGACTGCAGATCTTTGATCTGATCCATTGATTGTGGGATCGCTTAGCTCTATCTATAGGATGCTGGCTCCGCTATTTAGCATGCATGTAGTCCTGTGTTGTAGCTTCACCAGGTTGGCATCTCATTTTTAGGCACGCTCCTGGCATGCTCTTCTACACTCCTCACTGAATCAGGGTTGGTCCCCTGGCTTGATGGTAACAGTAGAGTAAGGGATATTCCGGGCCATGGGGTTACAGATTGTGGTGGAATACAATTCTGCTGCTGCTGATGGCCCACAGCACCTCATGGATTGCAGTTTTGAGCTGCTAGATCTTTTCTGATTCTATCATTTAGCACGGTGGTAGTGCCACACAACACAATGGATAGTATCCTCAATATGAAGACAGGACTTTGTTTCCACAAGGACAGTGTGGTGGTCACTCCTACCAACTGTCATGGACAAATGCATCTACAACAGGTAGATTGTTGAGGATGAGGTCAAGTAGGTTTTTCCCTCGTGTTGGTTCTCTCACCACTTGCCGCAAGCCCAGTCCTTCAGGACTCGGCCAGCTCAGCCAGTAGTGGTGCTACTGAGCCACTCTTGGTGATAGACATTGAGTTCCCCACCCAGAGTGCATTCTATGCTTTTGCTACCCTGAGTGCTTCTTCCAAGTGGTGTTCAACATGGAGGAGGACTGATTCAAGAGGAGGTTTCCTTGCTCATGTTTGACCTGATGCCATGAGACTTCATGGTATCTGGAGTCAATGTTGAATACTTTCAGGGCCACTCTTTTCCACTGTGCCGCCATCTCTGGTGGGTCACTCCTGCCAGTGGGACAGGACATACCCAGGGATGATGATGGAGGTGTCTGGGTGATAAGTATGATTCTGTGAGTATGACTATGTCAGGCTGTTGCTTGACTAGTCTGTGGGACAGTTCTCCCGATTTTGGTACAATTCCTCAGATGTGAGTGAGGAGGACTTTGCAAGGTCGACTGGGCTGGTTGTGTCTTTGTCATGTCCGAATCCAATGCCTAAGTCAATGCCATATGGTCAGTCCGGTTTTGTTCTTATTGTACTCTTTTGTAGTGGTTTGTTACAACTGAGTGGCTTGCTAGGCCATTTCAGAGGGCAGTTAAGAACCAGCCACATTGCTGTGGGTCTGGAGTCAGAACAGGAAAGGACAGCAGGTTTCCTTCCCTAAAGGTCATTAGTGAACCAGTTGGGTTTTTACGGCAATCTGATAGTTTCATGGTCACCATTACTGATACTAGCTTTTTATTTCAGATTTACTTCATTAACTAAATTCACTTTCACAAACTACCATGGCAGGATTTGAACTCACATCACTGTGATTATTAGTCCAGTAACATAATCACTATGCTAATGTGTTGCTTTTGAGCTTTTGGAGTGTTTTGGCTGCTGAACCTGACAGTAATCATTTGTGAAAGTAATTTTGTGAGTCAGCCATTGTGGCTGCAGGAGCAGGGACAGGCTGGAGTCCAGGGAGAGGAGCAGGAGCAGGGACAGGCTGGAGTCCAGGGAGAGGAGCAGGAGCAGGCTAGAATCCAAGGAGCTGCCACTGCAGAGAGAAGAGACAGAAGGGGGAAAGCGCGCAGAATAGGCCCAGAACTTCTTAGCTGCAGTTCAGTGAGGAGCAGTTTGTGAGGAAGCTCTGCTTTACCAGGGAGGCTGTCACAGAGCTCTGTCATCTGCTGCAGCACCAATTGCAGTCCAGAACATGGCCATGTAAATCCTTGCCTGTGGCCCTGAACTTTTAAGCCTCTGGGTCATTCCAGGCTGCTGAAGGTGAAATTCGCAACATCAGCCAATAAGCTGTGCAGGTCTTAATTCGCCAGGTGATGGATGCGCTCTGCTAAAGTAATTGTGGAGGAGGAGCATGAGCAACAGGAAAATACTGATGGTGAGTAGATGATGCAAGGCCCACCTATCCTGGCAACTACCAAAGCTCTTTAGCAGCAGCTCATCCAGGAGCACATTGGCTGAAAAGTTACTATTCTCCTCCACCAACAGCCTTTTCCACCCTCTGCCATCCTTAGGACTGCAATCCACCCAAACACAAGCATAGGGCTTTCAGACAAGTCTCCCCCAGTGCGTTCTATGGGGGAAAAATTCAGTTGGTTGCGCCTCCCGTTAGCGCCTTAAGAGGGCGCTAATGGGGCGCAAAGCAACAAGCGCCCGGGCGCGGCGATGTTTGCGCTGCTCGCGAAATTAACTAAACATTTTGCAACGGCGCTAAACACTACCGCCACGATCTCCTGCACCGGCAGATCGTGACGTCAGTCGAGTGCGCAACGCCCCGGTAGCGCCCCGGAGCGGATATTGAGTGGCGCCCCCTGCCTTACCACCTGCCGCTAGCAACGACAGGTTGAGGGGAGCATTTTGCAGTCAGGAAGGGACTGGGGGAGCACTATTTAAAGGAGACCGCTTCCTGCCTTTTATTGTTGGTGACATTTTTGAACCACGCATTCTGAGATAGAGAGAGAGAGACTTCTGGAGAGATTCAACGCTGAGTGAAGGAGTTTTGGTTACTGAGCAGCATTTTGCAGGTTCATTTTGATTTGCCCTTCCTTGTATCGATTTAGAAGAGACTATGGGGGCTGCACTCTAAGCTCTTTCCCTGGGCCTCTCCATTGTTCTTTCCAGCAGATTTGATGTACAGGTCTCTCCAGGCCGAGATTCAAGGCTGCAATGAGCAGGATGTGGATGGAAAGCAAGATCAACCCTCCCCTTTAAGAACTGGCCCGTGCCATTGTGTGTGTGTTCCATTGCTGACTGACATCACATGAGCTTCACCAGCGCTCTGAGTTAGCGCCTCGCTCCTTGGGCTTTGCGCCTTAAGACAGTTGTGAAGCGCCTGATTTAGTGCTCCAATCACCTCCAGGGGCGATAAAAGTCAAGTTTGCAGTCGGAGGCGATAAATAGCACCAGGTGCTAATCTTTGCTCCCGGCCGATAATTGCGCCCCAAATGGGGCGAAACTGAATTTCTCCCCCTATATCTTTTATTCATTATGCCACTAAAATATTGATTTTTGTTTGTGATGCATGGTAGTCTGCCTGCTCCAGAATGAAACTGTTTCCTGTGTTTATTTTTATTTAATTCAAATTTATTAAGACATCCACTGTTGCTTAGTTGTCTGCATTTGTTCATACTATTTCCCCATGTAATTTAATCCTGCTATGTGTGGCAGAATTTTATTATTGTATATTGCTAATAGTAATATGATGTATCACCGTGTGATGTGATAGGAAGATGCACCACTTCCATTACAGCATCAGGAAAAAATAACTACACACCTGATACTTAAAGGGGTCACCTACTTCCTCACTGCTTCCCCACCCCCAAAGAAAATTATAATTTAAAAAAAAATACTACCAATACCACTTGTAACTCATTAGGCTATATTTGGATGATTATGTGAAATTTTGGTTAACTTATCTTTGAAAGTATGTATTCATTGGTGAGGACATGCAGATGAATGGCAAGGGTGATTGTAGGATTCAAAGCTGCTAAATTAGGAGACTAGGTTGTTATAATTAAGCTTGTTCCCAAAAGCAAAATGAAGCTGAAGTAGGTGCATGCTTTAAAGATATAAATCATTTGGATTAGCGTACCGTCCTTTCACTTCAAGAACCTGGGTTTGAAATTGTCTTCTGAGGGCTCTTCGGTGAAATAAGTTTGAGTCGTCTCAATTTAGTTCCAGGTTGAGGTGGGACCACAGTGCAAAACTGGCATGGATTTGGCACTCAGAGAGATCCTAAGCATGGCTGGTGTTGGAAAATTAAAATATCACCTGAAGAAATAGGGGATGTTCTTGTGAAATTAGGGTCAAGCCACATTGCTGGGGGATGGTAAAGGGAGCTTTAATCTGCATCCAGCCCATGGTGAAACTGATGTGCTTGATGCTGACACTGGGGTCCTGATAGTTACTCGGGGCCAGGAAGAGAGTGGGAGTGGGGGAGGGGGGTGGGTGCGCGGGAAGGATTTTTGAATGGGAAACCTGGAAATGAGGGTTTCTTGCACATCCTGCAGAAATTAATCGCAGGACGTCTTTTAAATTTTTTCAACAGGTTTCCCCCCCCCCGACAGCCAGCCAGATTGGCAAGCAGCCAGGGAGCAACCTGCTGAGATTCCCAAGACCCGGGAATCCTGACCTCCATGAGTTAAAAATAAAAATGCTGTCAAAATGGAGGCACGCAGACTCCTTAAAAGGTTTCAGTGACTGACCCACCTTCGGAGCGGATTGGTCGTCCAACCCCCGACCTGCTTCCATTAAAACTGGAAGTGGGCGGGTTGGAGGGGGGTTGGGGTCAGATTTGAGAATTTAAAAAGTTTTACCTTCCCACCTGCCCCCAACCCACTTGTCCTTGGGGATTAAAATCCGCCCCCTACCTCCCTGCCCAATTCTCGGGTGCCTGAAATGGTAAACTGTTCCAATTCACAACATTAACATCCTTTAACCTGATGAACGGAAAAATTCACCAACAATTGAAAATAAAGTGTGATTATATGACTTGAAGATGTAAGCAGTAGTTATATTATTCATATCATCCATTGAAGGGAGCTGAACAAATGTCTGTTTTGGTTCCTGTTTGAAAGAGACTGGCAGATGTAGAATTAATATTGTCGTGTCCAACCAGTCATTTACATCCTTTTCCTGCTGCTCACCAGCTAGTAGGAGTAACTGTTAGACAGGACAGCTTTTATAAATAAAGATTTTGCTCTTATATTTCTTGTGTAGATCTATGTATCTATCTAAAGATCTTTCATCTAGTGTGCATTTGTTATGTCGTAACTTTCAAAGGCATCATACCCGAAAGTATCACACTGCAGGCATAACACCTCAGAGTCGCATGTGTCTGTGAGGCAAAAATTGATGATGCAATGAAGACTTTTCCATTAAATCAGCAATCAAATATCCAGTTGAATAAATGTCAACAACTCAAAAGCAGTTCAATTCTGTCAGTAAGCACCAATGAGGAATGAATAAGCTGCAGAATACTGGGCAATTAAAAAGCTTAATTTTGTTTGAAAGCTACCAATCCTGAATTGGCAAGTAGTAGAAAATACCAACCATGAATTAACATATGCAGGAAGCAACTAAATTACTCTAAAGACTTTGGGAAGTTAGTTTGAGCCACTACCTTGAATTTTCCCCACAGTTGAAAAGAGTACAAAAAAAATTAAACAATCCTGAATAAAATGCTTATTCTTCATCATAGAATTGCCTGTATGGTGCTGTAAATCCACAGAAAGTGTTTTATAGGAGAAACCTATTCTTGTGTTATGAATCTATGGCCCTACTAATAACGCAGAGGCGGGTTCGGAGTGGGGGGGGGGGCGGGTGGTTGGGGTGAGATATCGGGCAGGAGACCCTGAAGAACTTTCAGCATGTCGGCCTGTGACATTTTAATGCAACCACCTAATTAGAATATAACTTCTGGGTTTTTCATCAAATGCGCGGCAGCGAATGGAGTGCGGACCCGCATGACGCAATCTCAACTGGTGTATTTAAAGGGCCAATCCAAAGATGGAATTTGGAGGAGTTAAGAGTTTGACCCAGAAAGGGTGAAGTTTCAGCCTGGATTCAGGACGGTCAAGGGCTGCACATTGATTTAATGATGCCTCGCTTGATGTACTGCTGGATACAGTGAGGAGTTGGAGAGAGATACTCTTCCCCAGCAATGGGAGGAAGAAACCTGCTGCTGACACAAAGAAAGTTTGGCTGGAGGTGGCTGAGGATGTCAGCAGCAGGAGCATTGTGCCATGCTCCTTGATTCAGTGTATAAAGTACTTTAATAACCTAACCAGGTCAGGAAAGGTGAGTACAGTTGCACATTCACCTACACCCTGCTGTGCGCATCACCCCATCCCATCACTCTGCCTTGTCAAGCCTACTCCATCACATCACTCCTCACACCCACTTACCTTGCACACGCACCCATCATTCTCTTTCTCTGCACTTCCTCACATCCCCATCTATCCATCCATCACTGCCACTCACCCTCATCCTTATGTAAATTGATGCCTCTCCCTGATAGTCACCCTCACCAAATGCACTGCATCCATCAGGTGAACATATGCCATTACAGTCACTCATAGGTCTGTTCTTTCCCCTGTTGCAGGAGAAGAGAGCGCAGAACACTAGGGAGAGGGAGAGACCCAGAGTTGGTCCTCAACAGATTTCCCAGAGGAGGAAGTGCTGGGGATCAGTGGTGTTTTGGTGTACCTGACCATCGGAGTAGGAGAGATTGGGACCTCCCAACTACCTGGTGACAGAATTAAATATCTGCAACCCGCATGTCATACAACACTCAGTCATGTTGACTTGATTTCAGCAGTGATTGAAATATGATCCTCTTCATAATGCTAAGTTGTAACATTCTTACTTTGCCAGTACTAATTCATCTCTTCATCTGGGCCTTCACATGTACAGCAGCAGTCGGTGGAGCTCCTGGACGCTGAATCCTCAGAGGAGCTGATTGCTTCAGAGGGTGCACCATCACAGGACTCATGCCTACCCCGCACCAGCTCAGATACTTGCACTTTGGTGAGTCCAGTTAGACACATAATTGGGTTTTCACCTGGTGACTCTCAGTTCACAATTGAGCAAGGGCAGTCAGTGGTGGCAGGGCCAGGTTTGGAGAGGGTGCGGCTCTCTCCAAGCTCTGCTTAGCTGGACACAGATGCTGTACCCTGGGGGGCCATCAATGAAAAGGATAATCATTGAAGAGCAGCAGAAAATCTGCAACGTACTGGCAGACCTTCCGCGCACACGATCCATGATTGCAGAGAGAATGGAGGAGTCCAGCTCAAGCATGAGTGGTTGATGATGCAGGGCATTGTGAGGATGTTTTCTTCCATGGATAGATTGGCCAACTCCGTGGACCATCAATCACAGCAATTCAATGTGGCATGCATGTCTTGAACATGGCCGTGCACATTCTGGATGACAACATGTCTGGCTTCTTAAATAGGATGACAGACACATTATCCTTGGCCTTACAGTGTGTCACTGATCTGTAGCAAGCTGCTCTCCAGCTGAGTGGTAGCAGTGAAGTGCGGCTGGCCCATGAGAGGGATGATGGTGAAAGGTAGGATGGAAGTGGGAAAATCATTCAAAACTTCTCACCCGTTGTCCGCCCCCACCCCCCCTCCCCCACCCAGTCAGTGCCCAACATGCTGCTTCATTTCCAGATGGCTGAATCTGCCCCTGCATAGGTGCATGTGTGGAGCAGTCTTTGGCAGGGCCTTCACGGGCTCTATCACAGAGAGGTTGTTGGCCAAGAGCATCTCAGCAGTCAGAGCAGTGATCTGAACAGCCTGCCTCTACCTCTGCTCAAGCCACAGGGTTTGCACCACGTAGGAGCAGTAGGAAAAGGAAGAGTAAAGCTTCATAGCTCATCAAGGGAATGCACATGGGTGTATAAGAAAATGTTGGGTTGTTAAGTTTCTGTTGTTTAGAAGAGTCATTTAAAATGTATTACTTTGCATCACTTTCCCATTCTTGCTGGGTGGCAACTCACCTTTTCAGATGCTTTTTGATGAATGGGAAGACATGAAATGACGGGGATGAATGGGGAGATGTGCAATGGGTGGTTGGTTGGTTATAGGACTGCTTTGCGTTAGTGGGATTGGGAGGGGACGAGGAGAGTGGCTGTTGGATGTGATTGTTACATGGGTCCAGTGGTGGTAACTACCTGAACTGTACAGCTATAGGGGAATCCCTGACAACCCGGGCAGCAATGTGAGTGGCTGGTGCTGCGTTGGGGTTGCCATCTTCCTCTGCCTCCTCTTCCTCCTCTTCCTCCTCTTCCCCCTCCTCCTCAGATTCATCTGCAGATGTGTGCTCAGTGTCTTGTTCCTCCTGCAGCTCCAATCCTTGCTGCTGCGCAATGTTGTGCAGAGCACAGCACACCACAATCATTCTGGAGACCCTGGCTCGTGAGTACTGAAATACACCTCCAGATCTGTCCAGACACCTAAAGCGCAACTTGAGCATGCCGATCGCTTACTCAATGATACACCTGGTTGTCATATGGCTTTCATTGTATCGCTCTTGTGCTCCATTGGTTGGGTTTCTCACAGGTGTCATCAGCCAAGTTTGAAAGGGGTATCCTTTATCTCCTAGAAGCCACCCTTTAAGTCTACTTGCAGGTCCAAAGAGGTTGGGGAGCTTGGACTGCTGCGGGATGAAAACATCATGGCAGCTCCCTGGGAATCTGGTGTGCACCTGCATAAAACCTTTCTTGTGGTTGCACACCAGCTGAACATTGATGGAATGGAACCCCTTGCAGTTTATGAATACTCTTGGTCGAAGTGGGGATGTGGATTACCACATGTGTGTAGTTGATGACACCCTGCACCTGTGGGAAGCCAGCCAGAGACACAAACCTGAGCGCCTACTCATTCTGACTAGTGTCATCCCAGGTGAAGTTAACAACTTCAGTGACCTGTCTTATGCATTTGTGTGCAGCCAACTGGGAGATCCTGGATATGTCTCCAGCCCTGGAAGAATCTGGAGGTAAAAAGGTTGAGGGCGTGGTGACTTTGACAGCCACTGGTAATGTGTCCAGGTCCAGCCGGGAGCAGGCCCTCTTCTCGGAAGCTGCAGATGACTGCCACGACCTGATGTGGCAACGTTTAGCCCTCGGAAGCACTGCTCTTCCGATAGGCCAAGGAAGCTAAGCCTCTCCCTGTACACCCTGTTACGCAGGTAGTGCCTCCTGCGAGCTTGACCCCTCTGCTGCTCCCCTCTCTACTGCTCCCTTCTCTGCTGCTCCCCTCTGTGCTGACCAGCTGAAGGTCTCTCTACACCAGGCCGTTGCTGCTGCTGATGGTCATCTTTTTCCTCGTCCAAGGTCCAATCTAAGGCAGCCATGGAGCCACTCATCCTGATCTTGAGTCTCAATACCTCCAAAATGCAGAAACTAGCCTCTCATCATAAGGACTCTCAACAAACCCTTTCCCAGTGGGAGGTAAGAAAGCAGCCGTGAGCACTGACTATTTATTGCTGTTCTATGCCTCATTTTTAATGAGCCCCATTGGTTTCACTGGTGAGTTTCAGGAAGCACTGGGAAGCCATGGGGCGTTAAATTTAAATACCGGTTGAAATATCGCTGCAAATATTGAAACACTCCTGCTCCTCCTGGCCCACAAGCAGTGCTGTAAAGGCTCATGGATCCAGCACTTCTCGCCTCCCTTCACCTGTCAGGTTTTCCGCTTGTTATACACCCTGCCTGACTTTCCTTTCAAATGGAAATCCAGCAGGGTGTATAACAGGTGGCCGATCCCCTGCTGCCAGTTTACCCCCAGCGATGAAAATTAAGATTTTCCCCGTTGTGTCTACCAATCTGATTACTAGGTTGGTGGTTGAAGGTATCCCAGTAGACATCGTATACGTGAATTTTCAGAAAACTTATGATAAGGTGACGCACAATATAATACTCTATAAGAGAGAATCTTGTGGAATTGGTGTGTAGATGTTACATTGGATTAAGAATTAGCTGCATTCCCGTATGCAGAAAGTGGTTATTTATGATTGTGGGGATCTGCTTGGATACTGGTGGTGTTTTGCAGGAATCGGTGTTAGGTCCATTTGTTTTCACAATCCTCAATAATAACCTGGATATAGGTTGGGGAATGGGCCACATGTTTGCGGTTGATAGGAAGATTTGTGTAAATGTTAGGACCGTGAACCAAAATAAACTACTGCAAGCAGAACTTGATGCAAATGGGCCTACGTTTGGAAAATGGCATTTAATGTTGTTAAATATAATGGCAAGTATACTTATACCCTACATGGAACAGAACTAAAGACTGTTGAGTAAGAAAAAGATCTCAGTGTTATAGAGGTGCATGACCAGTGCTATTGAGCAGTAGCTAAAGCCAGAGTATTAGGTTGCATTGCTAAGACACCTCCTCTCTCGCCTCTGAGTCAGAAGATTGTGGGTTCAAGTCCCGCTCCAGAGACTTGAGCACAAATATCTAGGCTGACACTCCAGTGCAGTGCTGAGGGAGTGCTGCACTGTCGGAGGTGCTGTCTTTCAGATGAGACGTAAAACCGAGGCCCTGTCTGCTTTCTCAAGTGGACATAAAAGATCCCATGGCACTATTTCAAAGAAGAGCAGGTGAGTTATCCCCGCTGTCCTGGCCAATATTTATCCCTCAATCAACATAGCAAAAACAGATTATATAGTCATTATCACATTGCTGTTTGTGGGAGCTTGCTGTGTGTAAATTGGCTGCCACATTTCCTACATTACAACAGTGACAGTACTTCATTGGCTGTAAAGCGTTTTAGGATACTTGAGGTTCTGAAAGGCACTATATAAATGCAAGTCATTCTTTCTTTCAATATAAAACAAAAAGCACCATATTGTCCTTGTATAAGACCTTGGTTAGATTTCACTCAGAATAATGGCTCAGATATTCCGATCGCAGACCTCCCGTGGGCGGAGGACTGTGATCTGGAAAAATCTGCGCCCTTACCTGAGGGCTCCCGGGAGGCGCACAATTCCGTTCCTGGGCCTCTCCAAACTGCCGGTGCGCAGGGCCCACGTATCCCAGAGGCGCAGGTAGTTCGCAGCGTCCCTGGGATCACGTGGGCCCTGGGGAGCCAATCAGAGAAGGGAATCTCCCTTCATACATTTGACAGGAAGACCTGTCAAATATATGAATGGAGATCACCCCCAAAACATAGTAAAACTTCAAATAATTTTTTTAAAAAATCACATTTTTAATATGACTTGAAATTACATAAATTAACTATTTTAAACAAAAATTAAAATTTTTGAAAAAAAATAATTAAAGTTTTTAACGGGGCTAAAAATAAACTTACCTTTCTTTAAAGTATTTTTAAATGATAAATCAGTGGAAATTTTTTTAAAAACTTTTTTCAACTCTTGTATTGTAAGTGTTTTCTGTGGGGGTGGGTCTCCAAAAAGCGGTACTATCTGCCCGCAGAGGCCCTTCTCCCGGGCAGCCGGAGGATCTGTCAAGAGCTTTCTTGACAGATCAGAAATGCCGGTTTCCAGTGCATGCGCAGTGCATGCCTAAAACCAGCATTTCCGATGTCCCTACGGGTGGGTACACAGCGCGTACCCACCCGTAGGGATCGGAATATCTGGCTCATTGTGTCTAGTTTTAGTAACCTCACATGGTGGGTGATATAAAAGGCTTTAGAAAAGGTTCAGACGAGGCCACAAGAATGATACATTGTTTTAAATGCCTCAGTTGCCCTGATAGGCTTAAAAAGCTGGGTCTATTTATTTTGGAGAACCAAAGGGCCCAATAATAAAGCAGAGGCGGGATCTGAGCGGGGAGGGCTATAGTAAGCGGTGAAATGCGGAAGATCATGGGACGCGTGTGAATGTCCGATTTCAACATGGATGCCTCGTTATCATTTTACTTCCAGGTTTGGTGCCTCCAATGCGCGTGAGTGGGCATGATATCAGGGAAGCCAGCTAGAGACGCAAATCCGTGTGCACATTCTAGCTTTTGTCATCATAGAGGAAGTTTACGTACCTCCCAGCCCTGGCAAACAATCCATCCATCACCTGCCATATGCATTTATGTGCAGCTGACTGGGAAACCCTCGAGATGTCTCCTTTAGTGCCCTGGAGGGAACCAGAGGCAAAAAAATTAAGGGCAGTGGTGACTCTCACAGCCACTGGTATTGCGTAGCCACCAGGTCCAGCAGGTAGCAGGTCTTCTTTTAGGAGGCTGCAAATGTCTCAAACCACCTGACATGACAATCTCAGCCTCCGGAAGCACTGCTCTTCTGAGAAATCAAGCCTCTGTCTATATACCCTATTATGTGGGTAGTGCCTTCTGCGACCTCAACTCTTCTATTGCTCTCCCTCTCTGTTGGCCACCTGCAGCTCCCTCCACAGCGCGCCCTTGCTGCTGCTGATGCTGATTGTCTTCCTTGTGCGAGTCCAATCTAAAGCAGCCATGTCACCACCCATACTGATGTTCGCTGTGTGTGAACACCTCCAAACTGCACAAATAAGTCTATCAGAACAAGTACTTTCACCAAAGGGAACTGAGAAAGCAGCTGTGAACATTGAGCCTTTATTAATCTCAGGACTCCTGACATTTAACTATCACCATGAAGTGCCACTCAATCTCACTTCCATTTTAATGGCGATTTTCCCAAACCCCGGGAAACCCATGCAGAAGGCGTTAATCTCAAATCGCTGCCAAAATCTCATGAAAGAACCCTCATTTAAATATTATAATTACTGACCCGCCTCTCCAGAGTGGGTTACGTGGGTAGTGCCTAGAAGACCTGCTCCCCACTGGACCTGGTGGCCACCAATGTTCCCTTTAAGCTGCGCGGCCGCGGAGCTTTGGAGCTCCTGCGCAGCCGGCTCACCAGCTTTTAAATGGGAAAAACCATGCATGCGCGGTATTTTGAATGGGCTGCGCACCCAAAAAGCAAATGAAAGGGAACATTGGTGGCCACCCTTTACCAGGGGCTGTGAAAGTCACCATCGTCCTTAATTTTTTGCCTCTGGTTTCCTCCGGGGCGCTAAAGGAGATGCGAGGGTCTCCCAGTCAGCTGCAGACAAACCCACTGCTGTTAAACCGGAAGTAGACGCGTTCGTGTTGGGTTGGGATTGGGTTTCAGATTTTTACCAATTTAACCCCTCACCCCTACCAACCCTCTTCCTCCCATCGTGGAGCAGTTAAAACTCCCCCCATAGACTCTGGAGAGTTGACTGAGGTGTTTAAAATAATGAAGCAACTAGACTGTGTTCATACAGATAGATTATTTTAATTAGATAGGTTAGGGAGAGCCAGGGGTCATATGTATAAGTTACACAAAGGTAGTAGTAGGTTAGATGTCCGGAGATTCGTCTTTTCCCAGAGCACTGTAGATCTATTGAACAAGTTACTGGCTTGTGTTGTGAGTGCGGATTTGTTGCATATCTTCAAAAGAGAGGGGCACCTGTTCGTGGCTGGGCTGGGAATCATGGCATACTAAAAGTGAGATAGTAAGCAATATAAATCATATTCAATGTGGTCTCCTGGACTAGTTTTGATCGTCTAAGGGGGTCAGAGAGGAATTTCTTAGATTTTTTCAACCCTAAATTGGCCATGGTTTTTTTATCTGCCTTTTTTTGCCTCTCTCAGCCGACAACATGGCTGCTGGTTGGTGGGGCCTATTGGGTATTATGATGCTAAAGGGCTCACAACTGTGTGGGGCAAGATCGATGGACCAGATGGTCATTTCCTCTCCATCATTTCCCTACGTTTGTATGTTCCTCCTTCTCACTGCCTATCCTCCACTCACTCCTCAAGCTCCTCTCTGGCTTGGTTTACCATAATGGTGTCACTGTCCCATCAGTGCGGCATTTTCCTATGGGCTCCAGCTAAACTCTGGCATCCTCCAGAGGCCTTAAATTCGCTGCCCCCACCCAGGCTTCCAACTCCTCTAACCTCTTACCATGCTCAAACTTCCCCCCTCACAGCAGCCATTAAACTCACTCTACCTTCTTCCTTCCCCACTTCATTCTACCTTCTGCCCCTGGCCTCTTCTGACTTTCAACATCAGTCATCCATCAGCCCCACTCTAATTTCCCACACCCTTGACCTGAAGACTATACTCGGTCTTAAGTTTCCATGGGCAGTGCCACAGGAGATGAACTAGTAAAATTATAAAAATGGTACAACTACGTGCATTCTCCAGTTGTTATATCACACTTACTGTGCCACACCTTGGTGTCACACTTTGAGTAACACACTTAATTACAAACAAAATCCTTAGACAAATTTCTTTTACATTTGGAACTGGTTGTAATACATACAAATTTATTCCAGCACAGTGCAAATTTCTTTCAGCTGACTGGCACATATGAATTTTAAAAAATTAATTCACTATAATACAAATCGCTAAGAAAGATGAATGCAAACTAAACAAATGATTCAAAATATTTTTCAAAAATCTTTTGTCCACCATTTTTGTTTCTCACAAAATCAAATATTTAGGTTTCTAACAGAACAAAATATTGAGAAAAATTACATATTTCAGAAGAAAATTATTAAACTAAACTATAAAACTGTTTTTGTATCATTGAATACCTTCATTAAAATTTTTACCCAAAGGCCTCAACCTCCCTCAAAACCCTCAAAAGGGGGGTGGGGAGTTGCCAATCACAGCAGGGGCTAAAGAGAGGCCGCGATCGGCAGATAGCTTCCTTGAGGGACCAAGGGAGCACTCTTGCTCCTTCTGGCTCACAAGAAGTGCAATAAAAGGCACTTACCTTCTGGAGCTGGCAGTTCCCACTTGCATTTCACTGCCAGGTTTCCCGAGCCTTGGAAAACCATGCGCTAGCAGTCAAATTTAAATCAGGCTCCCAAATGCACTGTGGGAGCCTGATTTAAATATGTTAATGAAGTGTCCCACCTCTCTTAGATGGGACACTCGCACGCCACGCTACCCGCTGCCATAAAAATAGCAGAGTTGCGTTTCTCGGTTTTTAGGGTTTAACCACCACACCACCCCCGATCTTCTCCCGCCCATCGTGGGGGTGTTAATGTCAAGGCCTATACTTGAAAAGTAATTCATTAGCTGTAGAGTACTTAGGGATGTTGTGAAATATGCTGTATAAATTCAAGCTCTTTCTATGTTATATAGATTAATTCATGATTGTTTCACAAAATGTATTACATATGGGGTATGTATTTGGATCCGAACAAATCTTTAACTATTTTTCTTAATGAATATCAACCAGTTGTTCCCCAACTATTTCTTATAGTGCAGTATGAATTATGTATACCTGGTTTAAATGTGAAATCCATATAGCTTTACAATACTGTCTTAATTTTAAAATTGCACTTTAGTAGTGACCTGTAGGGCAACTTCTCCATTGAATGTCAAAATCATATTGGAGGCAGTTTTTAAAAACAATTGGACTATTAATGTGCTGTTTGTTCAGTTATAGCATGGTTGTTTGGTAAATTAAGATTCCATGTCTGAAAGTGCAATGTATTACAAATAAACAGTTAATAATATGTTTTAAATGCAGCATATATAATATATGCATTTGATTGCCAGAGCCATAAATGTTAGACTAGAGTAAAAGGCCCATAAAAATTGATTTTGTGTGTTGAGAGATCAATCATTGTTGTTCCTTTGAACACCGAGTTTCGATTTAAGTTTTACTAAAATATCTTTAATGAAATCTATAAATTATTATCATGACAATTTATTATAATGGAACAATGAGCTTACTGCATATACTAAATCGCAGAACTATTTCTTTAGTGGCAGATAGTCAATCAGAAAGTTCAAACAGCTTATCTCTAAATTACATTTAGTGGCTTAAGTGGTTTCCTAAAGAGGTGTTTTTGAGTTCAAGTCCCAGGGTCAGATGTCATGCTAACTAATTTACACTAATTATCACTCTTAAAATTTATCTAGGAAGCAGGGTGGAAGACAGCACTGAGGTATGGGTTCCACACCACAGGAGGAAGAGAAGAATGTTGCAGATCACATAAAGGAATATTCATTTAAAAAGTTTGCAGAAATGATCCTTACCTGAGTACCCTGAGTTATTATATGGCATATCCACAGTTTTTTTTAGAATACTTGTAACGTTTAGATAACATAATAAAGTGAACCAACATAGAGGAGTTACTGTGACAGTATGAGGCTAATTGTCATTAGCCTAAGGTGTCTTAATGATTTTGTAACCTCAATTATACACAGTTATTCAGTTCCTTTGGGCTTAGTTGCTAACCCCAGCTTTATCATCAGTACTCAGTTTGAACATAAAGTTATTCACTGGATTTCCATATTTTTGGCAGTATTAACACTATTTACTCAAATATAGGCTGTGCTTTTAAGCACAAAATTTGGTTTAGTTTTAGGGAATGGTCCATATGCGAATTATTAATAATTATATTTTTTCCAGGGCAGCCTATATGGAAATAAATATTGTAATGGTTGCATTTTTAAAAAATGCAGTCATACATCCAGTCCACTAGGGAGATGGAATTTTCATATTATATTACATGCTCTACTTGTAATGTGCTGTCTAATACCTTTTGGCTGGGGACAGGGACATTGTACAAGTGAATTTTTGTTAGAACACAAGATAGGTTCAGATGAAGAAGGCTCTTTAGCCCATTTTATCTCATCCTTCCAGAATACTAATTATTGTCTTCCCCTTAGAGTGTCTAGCAACTTCTTAAATGAGTCCAAATGAATCCAGTGTCCTGCTCTCAACCAAGTTGAGCAGGAACCCCTCAGGAATGATTATCATAACTCTCGCATATAAAGTGCATCAATTTGCTTGAAAAAAATGGATCCAAAACCCAGGCAATGTTATATATGTAACTGCATGCTGCAAACAAACACAGTTTATGCAGATGAACTGAAATCATGTATTTGCATATAGCATGCACTTGGTCCTGGGATATCTGATCCAGCCAATTAGTATAAACTAAATGGTACAATCCTGAAGGTGGTGCACGAACAGAGAGACATGGGGGTATGTGTGCACAAATCGTTGAAGGTGGCAGGGCAGGTTGAGAAAGCAGTTAAAAAGGCTTATGGGATCCTGGGTTCATGAATAGAGGTATAGGGCTCGATTTTGCCATTGGTGGCGGGTAGGGTGCGGGTCACATGGTTGGCGGATCCCGATCCTGCCTCCGCTGTCGGGCGGGAAAAAATTGCGATTTTGCCCTAATTGGACAATTGATTCCCAGTGTGTGCGAACCCCTGGCCCAATTAGTTTTTTGGGCCTGAAACTCGCCTCCAATGACGTCACTTCTCCAACTGCATTTAAGGGCTCCAAGCAGCCTTGGTTCATTTGGTGCCTATACGCTTGTGTTTGCTTCTGTTCATCATAGTTTTTGGAGCTAGTGCAATGTCGACTTCAAGGCCCAAGGCCTCACCACGCTTTAATGACGACTCACTCCATGCTCTGGTGGAGGGAGCCAGAGCACAAAAGGAGGTGCTCTTTCCATCTTCTGGGAGGAAAAAACCTCCTCAGCAGACCAAAGCTGTGTGGCTGCAAGTTGCCCAGGAGGTGAGTGCCAGATCGATGTGCAGCAGAACCTGGCTGTAGTGTAGAAAGAGGTTCAATGACCTTGTCCGAACAGGCAAAGTGAGTATAACATCACCTTTACCCTCATTCTGCTCCCATCTCCTCTCAGCACCATCACTCTGCATTGTCAACCTACTCCTACATATCCCACTTTACCCTTACATCCCTTATACCCTTAACCATTCCCTCTCTCTCTATGTGCACATTCACTTAACTATTCGACTATGCTGCCCTCACACTCCCTATCACTGTTATGCTATGACAACAACTAACAACACACAGGGAGGGCCCTTAGTATTGGGACCTCACTCCATCTTTGTGTCCTTCTAAGGATCTATGCTATGGATTATCTACACTCACTCCATCATTCTCACTCAAACTCCACTTGTGTCCCTCATTGCAGGAAAAGAGAGCCCGCAATAAGAGGGAAAGGGCAAAAACCGGAGGAGGGCCAGCCTCAATAGCCCATCTTACCAGCGCAGAGGAGGCGGCCCTAGAGATCGTTGGTGCCAAGGAGGATGTGTAAGTGGGAGACAGACAGACGGGCACATCAGAGCAAGCTGGTGACAGAATAGGTTTGCATCTTTCTCATTGACATTGCATGAGTGACTGATATGGCTTCTGATGCTCAAACAGATTGACTTATGATCATCTGCACTATTCAATGTGCATGCTACGTTTATATCACATGTCTAACTCATGCCTTTACTCCCCACAGAACCATCGACAGCCCCCCTCCCCACCTTCCAGGAGAAAGAGGCTGAGCCGGAAGACTCCTCAGAGGAACCTGCAACCTCTGAGGGTGCAGCGTCAGCAGAATTAAGCGCACCCAGCACCAGCGCAGATACGTACACCTCGGTGGGACCTTCACGACATAGAGTAGTGTTGTCATCTGGTGTATCACAGCTCACAAGTGAGCATCAGCAGATGGTGGAGACAGGGACAGCAGTGGAGAGTCCTTGTCAGAGGCCTCAGGGCACTCCCAGCTCTGCTCAGCTGTATGTGGACCTGTGCCGCCGGGTCCATCCAGAAGGAGAGCAGTGCTGGAACTCCAGGAACAGGTGCAGGAGTCTCTGGCAGGTTTTGTCTCCAGGATCACTGCAAGTGTGGAGTGGATGGAGGAGTCCAATGCTGACATGAGCAGAGCCTTTGTGGAGGCATTAGCGAATCAACACATCACTGCGGAAAGGATGGCAACCTCCGTGGAAAGGATGGCTACCTTCGTGGAAAGGATGGCTATGGTAGAGGAGAGGATGGCTACGGCCATGGAGGAGCTAAGTCGCCAGATTGTGGAAAACATGGTGAATGTTCAGAATAGACTGACATCTCTGGAGGAGCGATGGAAAGCTATTGATCAGAGAAACCAGACCTTCATGGAAGTCCTCTGGAGTAGGACTGCCAGTGCAGAAACGGGTCCTCATGGCCCCCCTGAAGTGCAGCAAGGTGCTGTCAAGCCACTTGCTAGCTCTGAAGTGGGGCTGACCCATGAGTGGGATGTTGGTGGCAGAGAACAAGGAAGTGGGGGGTCCTCTCCAAGCGCTCGCACTCCTATGCCACTGCGGAGACCTTGGTCAGAGCCCCACCAGAGTCCTCACCCAACTGAGATGGGGGTCTTAGCCCCTGCACAGCCACAGGAGGAGCAGACTGTTGGCGAGCCCTCACAGGCTCGCAACCCCAGAGGATGCCCGCCAAAGGTGTTGAAGCAGGAGCAGCATGAAAGGAAGCAAGGGGCCTCCACATCTGCTGAAGCCACAGGGGAACCACCACGTAGGAGCATGCGTAAGAGGAAAATAAAGCACAAGTAGTTGTGTTTAATTGTTAAATGCCATCCTTTAGTCAATGTATTAAAATGAAGTGATGGCAAATTGTTGAAGTTCTGGACTCAGTCATTTCGGAAATGGAAGTTCCACATTGAGGGCTCAGGGTGAATTGTATTTGTCATGATGGTGGTCAGAGTGATAGGAAGCCACAGGTTCTTGTTCATTGTCTATGTTGTGGTAAGAAGGTGCCAGGCACATGTGTTTGAATGGGCAACTTAAGCAAATCTGGCCAAGATGAGTGCATCCCTTGCATCCCGGGCAGCAATGTGCTCGCGTGCTGCTGCAGCTGGATGATGCGCATCCGCAAGGTCTTCGTTCTCCTCCTCCTCCTCCTCCTCCTCCTCCTCATCTGAGGAGGCTATGCGCTGAGCCACTTGTTCCTCAGGCAGCTGCAAGCCACAATGCTGTGCGATGTTGTGCAGTGCATAGCAGACCACGACGATTCTGGAGACTCTGGCTGCTGAGTACTGCAGGGCTCCACCTGATCTGTCAAGGTATCTGAATTGCATCTTCAGCAAGCCGATGGTTTGACGATGATGGATCTGGTCAAAATGTGGCTGGAGTTGTAGCGCTCCTCAGCTTCATTGGATGGGCTCCTGAATGGGATCATTAGCCATGTCTTCAGGGGATAGCTCTTGTCTCCAAGTAGCCATCCGCAAAGTTGGTTTGGCGGACTGAAGAGCGGAGGCACACTAGACTGCCGCAGGATGAAGGAGTCATGACAACTGCCAGGGTACTTGGCGCAAACATGCAAAATGTCCTTCTTGTGGTTACACACCAGCTGCACGTTGAGGGAGTGGAAGTCCTTGCGGTTGACAAAAAGAGTTGGGTTGTGATGGGGTGCCTTAAGGGCCACATGTGTGCAGTCTATGACGCCCTGCACCCTTGGCAAGCCTGCCATATTTGCAAAGCCATCCGCACGCGTGGTTATACTTGCTTGATCCGTGGAGAAGTGTATGTAATTGTGGGCCTTTGCAAAGAGGGCATCGGTAACCTGCATGATGCAACTGTGTGCAGCTGACTGGGAGATGCCGCTGATGTCTGCTGATGATCCCTGGAAGGAGCCTGAAGCAAAAAAGTTGAGTGCGATGGTGACTTTGACAGCCACTGGTAAGGGGTGTCCACCCGCTCCTCTGGGCTCCAGGTGTTGATGCAGCATTGCGCAGATGTCACCCACTACCTCTCGCGAAAGTCTCAGCCTCCTTTGACACTGCTGCTCAGTCATGTTGAGGAAGCTCATCCTCATCCTGTTAACCATGTTTTGGGGCTATCTCCTGCAGCGACGTTCTTCCCTGCGCTGCCGCCTTCTGCCCTGTGCACTATCAGGTGGGTGAGTAGCAGATTGGCGTTCCTGTTGTTGATGCTGTTGGTGTTGCTGTTGTGCCTGGTTCTGCTGCTGCTGCGGCTGCTCATCCTCCGAATCTGAGGACCAGGATGAAAGGAAATAAATGGTTCCAATGCTGCTGGTAGATAGTTCCGTTGAGGAAGTACTCAGTCAAGGTGGGGAGAGGGTTTCCCCAGGAGGTCACAGTGGAGATGGATCTCAGCTTCACCACTTCCAAGATCAGTGGACCGGCAAAAAGTTCTCCAAGACCTGAGAAAACAAAGTTCTGCCACCTGCAACTGATCCTTGTTGAGAGCTCCGTTTGTATGGTGGAGCTGCAGCTGTTAGGAAGCCAGCCACTTGTCAACCCGACAGGATTAGCTGGCGTGTTTCAGGAGAGACGTGCAGCATGCTGGAAATGTGGCAAAATTTGAAAGGCCTTTCAAAATGGGATTATAGAGATACTTAAGTGGTAGTTAAGTGCCTTAAGGGCCTATCCCGTCGCCTGGAGGCGCGAACAAAACTGACTCTGCAAACCTGCCTGTGGCAAAGTTGCGCGGAGGCGGGTTGACGGCGGGATAGGAACTCGCCGTCATTTTTTCCAATTTTCCCACCAGTTCCGCCTCCAAACCCATCTCCTCAGGGCTGGTAAAATCCAGCCCATAGAGTACAAAAGTGTGGAAATTATGATGAACCTGTATAAACTTGTATAAGACCACTCAGCTGCCGACCACATTACAGCCTTGGTCCAAACATGGATAAAGGAGCTGAATTCCAGAGGTGAGGTAAGAGTGACTGCCCCTGACATCAAGGCAGCATTTGGCCAAGTGTGGCAGGAAGGAGCCCTAGTAAAACTGAAGTCAATGGGAATAGGGGGGAAAACTCTCCACTGGCTGGAGTCATATCTAGCACAAATAAAGATGGTTGTGGTGATTGAAGGTCAAACATCTTCAGTTGCTTCATCAATGACCTTCCCTCCAACATAAGGTCAGAAATGGGGATGTTTGCTGATGACTGCACAGTGTTCAGTGCCATTCACAACTCCTCAGATAAGGAAGCAGTCCATGCCCGCATGCAACAAGACCTGGACGACGTTCAGGCTTGGGCTGATAAGTGGCAGGTAACATTCGCGCCATAGATGTGCCAGGCAATGACTATCTCCAAAAAGCGAGAGTCTAAACACCACCCCTTGACATTCAAGGGCATTACCATCACCGACTCCCCCACCATCAACATTCTGGGGGTCACCATTGACCAGAAACTTAACTGGACCAGCCACATAAATACTGTGGCAACAAGAGCAGGTCAGAGGCTAGGTATTCTGCGGCGAGTGTCTCACCTCCTGACTCCCCAAAGCCTTTCTACCATCTACAAGGCACAAGTAAGGAGTGTGATGGAATACTCTCCACTTGCCTGGATGAGTGCAGCTCCAACAACACTTAAGAAGCTCGACACCATCCAGGACAAAGCAGCCTGCTTGATTGGCAACCCCCTCTACCACCTTAAACATCCACTCCCTCCACCACCGGCGTACTGTGGCTGCAGTGTATACCATCTACAAGATGCACTGCAGCAACTCGCCAAGGCTTCTTCGGCAGCACCTACCAAACCTGTGACCTCTTCCACCTAGAAGGACAAGGGCAGCAGACGCATGGGAACACCAACACCTCCAAGTTCCCCTCCAAGTCACATATCATCCTGACTTAGAAGTATATCACCAATCCTTCATTGTCGCTGGGTCAAAATCCTGGAACTCCCTCCCTAACAGCACTGTGGGAGTACCTTCACCACATGGACTGCAGTGGTTCAAGAAGGTGGCTCACCACCACCTTCTCAAGTGCAATTAGGGATGGGCAATAAATGCTGGCCTTGCCAGCGACGCCCAAATCCCATAAAAATGAATAAAAATGCTTTTAAAACACTGGTTCGGCCCCAAATGGAATACTGTGTCCAATTCTGGGCACCACACATTAGGAAGGATGTGGAGGCCTTAGGAAGGGTGCAGAAAAGATTTACAAGAGTCATTCCAGGAATGAGGGACTTCAATTATGTTGATAGACTGGAGAAGCTGGGGTTGTTCTCCTTGGAGCAGAGAAGATTGAGAGGAAATTTGATCGAGGTGTTCAAAATAATGGGGGGTCTAGACAGAGTAGATAGAGGGAAACTGTTCCCATTGGCAGAAGGGTTTCAGAACCAGAGGACACAGATTTAAGGTGATTGGCAAAAGAACCAAAGATGACGTAAGAAAAAACTTTTTTACGCAGCGAGTGGTTAGGATCTGGAATGCACTCTGAAAGGGTGGTGGAGGCAGATTCAATTGTGGCTTTCAAAAGGGAATTGGATAAGCATCTGAAGGAAAGAAATTGCAGGGCTATGGGGAAAGCGGGGGAGGGGAGTGGGACTAGCTGAAGTGCTCTTGCAGAGAGGCAGCACGGGCTCGATGGGCCAAATAGCCTTCTTCCGTGCTGTAACCATTCTCTGATTCTATGATATATTATCGTCCTGCCTAATGCAGGGTATAAAGACACCTAAGGGACGCCCCATTGTTCAGCATGAATGGATCGGCAGCAGGACGAAAATTGAGGAGAAAAAAATCACTGAGGCCGCGATTTTTTCGGCACGCAGAGGGTGGGTTCGGAGGCGGGTCAGCTGTTAAAGTCGCAATGATTGACGGTGGGTTGGAAACCCGCCGCGAACCCGCCTCCGTGTGAATTTCAGGAGTGTCGGGTCTGCGATTTCCCAACAGACCCGACACCAAGCAACGGGCAAGGGATTTAAGGCACTTTACTCCTTGTTAAGTGCCTGTTAACTGCTATTTTGACAGACTTTTGCTATTTTCCAACATTTTCAACGGGTTTCACAATGTTTGGAGAGCATGCCAGGTTAGTGTGTCGGGAGGACCAATGAGCAGTTTAGGATTCAACTAAGGAGGACAAAGGGATTAATTAAGAAGGGGAAAATAGAATATGAAAGTAAGCTTGCTGGGAACATAAAAACTGACTGTAAGAGCTTTTATAGATATGTGAAGAGGAAAAGATTAGTGAAATCAAGTGTAGGTCCCTTGCAGTCAGAAGCGGGGGAAGTTATAATAGGGAACAAAGAAATGGCAGACCAATTAAATGCATATTTTGGTTCTGTCTTCACAAAGGAGGACACAAATAACCTCCCAGAGATGTTGGAGAACATAGGGTCTGATGAAAGGGAGGAACTGAAAGAAATCAGTATTTGCAGGGAAATGGTGTTAGGGAAATTGACGGGATTGAAGTCCGATAAATCCCCAGAGCCTGATAATCTACATCCTAGGGTACTTAAGGAAGTGGCCCTAGAAATAGTAGATGCATTGCTGATCATCTTCCAACATTTGATGGAATCTGGAACAGTTCCCATGGATTGGAGGGTAGCTAATGTTACCCCACTATTCACAAAGGGTGGTAGAGAGAAAGCGGGGAATTACAGCCTGACATCGGTAGTGGGGAAAATGCTAGAGTCCATTATAAAGGATGTAATAGCTGAGCACTTGAAAAACAGTGACAGGATCGGACAAAGTCAACATGGATTTACAAAAGGTAAATCGTGCTTGACTAAACTACTGGAATTTTTTGAGGATGTAACTGGGAAAATAGATAAGGGAGAACCAGTAGATGTGGTGTATTTGGACTTTCAAAAGGCTTTCGATAAGGTCCCGCATAAGAGATTAGCATGTAAAGTTAAGGCACATGGGATTGGGGGCAAGGTTTTGACTTGGATAGAGAACTGGTTGGCGGACAGAAAGCAGAGAGTAGGAATTAATGGGTCTTTTTCCGAGTGGCAAGCAGTGACTAGTGGGGTACCGCAGGGATCGGTCCTTGGACCCCAGCTATTCACAATATACATTAATGATCTAGATAAGGGAACTAAATGTAATATCTCCAAGTTTGCAGATGACACAAAGCTGGGTGGGAGTGTGTGCTGCGAGGAGGATACCGAGAAACTCCAGGATGATTTGGACAGGTTGGGTGAGTGGGCAGAAGCGTGGCAGATGCAATATAACGTGGATAAATGCGAGGTTATCCACTTTGGTGTCAAAAACAGAAAGGCAGACTATTATCTGAATGGCAATAGATTGGGAGAAGGGGAAGTGCAACGAGACCTGGGTGTCCTTGTGCACCAGTCGCTGAAGGTAAGCATGCAGGTGCAGCAGGCGGTGAAGAAGGCAAATGGTATGTTGGCCTTCATAGCGAAAGGGTTTGAGTATAGGAACAGGGATGTCCTGCTGCAGTTGTACAGGGCCTTGGTGAGACCACACCTTGAGTACTGTGTGCAGTTTTGGTCGCCTTATCTGAGGAAGGATGTTCTTGCCATGGAAGGAGTTCAGCAAAGATTCACAAGGCTGATACCTGGGATGGCAGGAATGACATATGAGGAGAGATTGGGTCGATTAGGCTTATACTCGCTGGAGTATAGAAGAATGAGAGGGGATCTCATCGAAACATATAAAATTCTGACAGGTCTGGACAGACTAGATGCAGGAAGAATGTTCCCGATGGTCGGAGAGTCCAGAACCAGGGGTCATAATCTAAGGATAAGGGGTAAGCCATTTAGGACAGAAATGAGGAAAAATGTCTTCACCCAGAGAGTGGTGAACCTGTGGAATTCTCTACCACAGAAGGTAGTTGAGGCCAAGTCATTAAATATATTCAAGAATGAGTTAGATATATTTCTTAAAGCTAAAGGTATCAAGGGATATGGGGAGAAGGCAGGTACAGGGTACTGAGTTTGGATGATCAGCCATGATCTCACCGAATGGCGGAGCAGGCTCGAGGGGCCGAATGGCCTACTCCTGCTCCTATCTTCTATGTTTCTATGTTTCTATGAGCTGGCTACTTCACAGCTACAACTGCACTCTAAAAGTTGCTTTCTCACATCTGCTCAATTTCAAATGTCAGGGATTGCTGATTTAACGATTTGGGATACACAGGGCTGGATTTTGCCATTGGGGGCGGGCTGGGGCGTGTCAGGTGGTTTTCGTGTCAGGAACCCGACTCCGATGTGAAGTGGGAAAAAAGTGTGATTTTCCCCTAATTGGGCACTTGATTTCCAGCATGTGGGAACCCCTGGCCCAATGAGTCTTTCAATCCTGAAAGTCGCCTCCGATGACATCACCAGTGCTGCTGGATTTAAGGTCTGCAAGCAGCATTGCTTCTTCTGGAGACTGCAAACTTTATGCTCATTGTTGTGATCGCTTCATTCAGCAAATATGTCCAGCAGTAGGCCAAAGTATGCTCCAAGGTTCGATGAAGCCTCCCTCCAAGCTCTGGTGGAGGGAGCAAGATCAAATAAGGAGATGCTCTTCCCTTCCTCAGGGAGGAAAAAGCCTCCCCAGCAGACTAAAGCTGTGAGGATGCAAGTGGGCCAGAAGGTCAACTCAATGTCTATATGCCGCAGAACCTGTCTGCAGTGCAGGAAAAGGTTTCATGACCTTCTCCGCACAGGAAAAGTGAGTATGACTTTCCCATCACCCACAATCTGATCCCCATCGCCTCTCCTCACCAGCACTCAGCTTTGCCAACCTCTTCCTCCACATCCCACTTGACACTGACATCCCTGCACCCTTGCCTATTCTCTCTCTCTGTATATTCACATTCACTTAAGTATTCGACTATGCACCCCTCACACTTCCTATCGCTGTGATGCTACGACAACAACTTACAACACACAGGGAGGGCCCTTGGTCTTGGCACCTCACTCCATCTTTGTCTCCTTCTAAGCATCTATGCTATGGAATCTCTACACTCACTCCTTAATTTTCACTCAAACTCCACTTGTGTCCCTCATTGCAGGAAAAGAGAGCCCACAATAAGAGGGAGAGGGTGAGGACAGGAGGAGGGCCACCCTCAGTAGCCCAGCTCACCACTGCGGAGGAGGCAGCCCTGGAGATTGTGGGAGTGGAGGACGATGCGCAAGTGGGGGACGGACAGATGGGTGCATCACAGCAAGCTGGTGACAGAATAGTTTTGCATCTCTCTCATTGACATTGCATGAGTAACTGATAATGATTCTGAAGGTCTAACAGATTGACTTATGATCATCTGTACAATTCAATGTGCATGCAAACTTTACCTCACATCTCTAACTCTTTCCTTTACTCCCCCACAGGACCATCGAGAGCCCCCGTCCCCACTGTCCAGGAGGAACAGCCTGAGCCTGAAGACTCCTCAGAGTAAGCTGCAACCTTTGAAGGCGTAGCGTCAGCAGAATTCAGCACAACCAGCACCAGCGCAGACACTCACACCTTGGTGGGAACTGCGTGAGATAGTGTAGTGTTGTCACCTGGTGTATCACAGCTCACAAGTGAGCATCAGCAGACGGAGGAGACAGGGACAGCAGTGGAGAGTCCTCGTCGGAGGGCGCAGGACTCTGCCAGCTCGGCTCGGCTGCATGTCGACCCTATGCCTCCAGGTCCATCCAGAAGAAGAGCGGTGCTGGAACTCCAGGAACAGGTGCAGGAGTCCCTGGCAGGTTTTGTCTCCAGGGTCGCTGCAAGTGTGGAGCGAATGGAGGAGTCCATCGCTAACATGAGCAGAGCCTTTGTGGAGGCGTTGGTGAAGGAACGCATCACCACGGAAAGGATGGCAACCTCCGTGGAAAGGATGGCTACCTCCGTGGAAAGGATGGCTACGGCCATGGAGGAGCTTAGTCGCCAGGGTCGTGAAAACATGGCCATTGTTCAGAACAGACTGACATCTCTTGAGGAGCGATGGTCAGTTATTGAACAGAGAAACCAGACCTTCATGGAAGTCCTCTGGAATAGGACTTCCAGTGCAGAAACGGGTCCTCATGGCCCCCCTGAAGTGCAGAAAGGGGCTGTCCAGCCACTTGCTAGGTCTGAAGTGGGGCTGACCCATGAGAGGGATGTTGGTGGCAGACAACAAGGAAGTGGGGGTTCCTCTCCAAGCGCTCACACGACCATGCCACTGCAGAGCCCTCGGTCAGAGCCCCACCAGAGTCCTCACCCAACTGAAATCGGCGTCTCAACCCCTGCACAGCCGCAGGAGCAGCAGACTGTTGCCGAGCCCTCACAGGCTCACAACCCCAGAGGACGCCCGCCAAAGGTGTCAAGGCAGGAGCAGCAAGAAAGTGAGCAAGGGGCCTCCACATCTGCTGAGGCCACAGGGGAAGCACCACGTAGGAGCATGCGTAAGAGGAAGATAATGCACAAGTAGTCACAAGGGTAGTCACTTGGGTGTCATGTTGTGTTTATTTTTGAAATGCCATCAGTTGCTTGTTGTGATAAAAAATGCTGATGTCAAACTGTTGAGGTTGTGGCGTGTGTCATTTCGCAAATGGGACTTCCACATTGAGGGCTTAGGGTAACTTGCAATTGTCAGTATGGTGGTCATAGTGATAGGAATCCGCAGGTTCTTGGCCATTGTCGATGGTATGGTAAGAAGCTGCGAGGCAAAAGTGCTTGATTGTCTAGGCTAAGCAAATCTGGCCAAGATGAGTGCGTCCCTTGCATCCCAGGCAGCAATGTGCTCGCATGCTGCTGCTGCTGGTTGATGCGCATCCGCAAGCTGTTCGTTGTCGCTCTCCTCCTCCTCCTCCTCCTCATCATCTGAGGAGGCTATGTGATGAGCCATTTGTTCCTCAGGCATCTGCAAGCCACGATGCTGTGCTATGTTGTGAAGTGCACAGCAGACCACGACCATTCTGGAGACACTGGCTGCTGAGTACTGCAGGGCTCCACCTGATCTATCATAGAAACTAGGAGCAGGAGTAGGCCATTCGGCCTGTCGAGCCTGCTCCACCATTCAATACGATCATGGCTGATCATCCAAATCCAGTACCCTGTCCCTGCTTTCTCACACAGAATCCCCATCGAGCCTGCACCGACACATATCCCACCCTATCCCCGTAACCCCACGTATCAAGGCATCTGAAGCGCATCTTCAGCAAGTCGATGGTTTGTTCGATTATGGATCTGGTGGAAATGTGGCTGGAGTTGTAGCGCTCCTCAGCTTCGTTGGATGGGCTCCTCAACGGCGTCATTAACCACGTCTTCAGGGGATAGCCTTTGTCTCCAAGTAGCCATCCGAAAAGTTGGTCTGGCGGACTGAAGAGCGGAGGCACACTAGACTGGCACAGGATGAAGGAGTCATGGCAACTGCCGGGCTACTTGGCGCAAACATGCAAAATTTCCTTCTTGTGGTCACATACCAGCTGTACGTTGAGGGAGTGGAAGCCCTTGCGGTTGACAAAAATACCTGGATTGTGATGGGGTGCCTTAAGGGCCACATGTGTGCAGTCAACGATGCCCTGCCAGATTGTCAAACCCAACCGCACGCGCAGTTACACTGGCTTGATCCTTGGAGAAATTGATGTAATTATGAGCGATGGCAAAGAGGGCATCAGTTACCTGCATGATGCAAGTGTGTGCGGCCGCCTGGGAGACACCACTGATGTCTGCTGCTGATCCCTGGAATGAGCCTGAAGCAAAAAAGTTGAGTGCGGTGGTGACTTTGACGGCCACTGGTAAGGGCTGTCCACCTGCTCCTCTGGGCTCCAGCTCTTGCTGCAGCATAGCGCAGATATCACCCACTACCTCTCGTGAAAGTCGGAGCCTCCTTTGGCACTGCTGCTCAGTCATGTTGAGGTAGCTGATCCTCTGTCTGTAGACTCTGTTTTCTCAAAGCTGTCAAATGATGACAATTCATCTGTCAAAACTTTTTGACAGATGAAATGTCATACGCTGACATTCTCTGTCACCGGCTTTCCCTTAATTGGCCTGCTAAGCCCGCAGGGCGAGCTTAACAAGGTCAATCAAGGGAAAATAGCGTGGGTTGGCTGGACGTCATTGGGGGCAGGACTGAAACCCGACAACCAGCAGTCCCGCCCTCAACACGCCCCCATTGATAAAATCCAGCCCTTGGACAAAATCTTGCTTTTCACAGTATATATTTGGGTGTGTGGATCATAGAATCATAGAATCATACAGCACAGCAGTAGATCATTCGGCCCCACATTTCTGTGCCACAACACAGATGTCAGTTGAGGACAGGATTGGGCTCAATAATGAAGCTCTCACGGTAAATTTTCTGCTAATAACCACCGTCTCAGCTCACAAATGAAAAGTATTCACATAAGCGAGGTGTCAGAGGGCTTTAAAACAAGACCGACCATGAGCTACTACCCTCAGCTGAGAAGAGGAAAGTATAAAGTCGGAGAATATTGGAGGAACAAAAAAATAATGTTTGGAAATTGTTTGTCGATTTACAATATTGTTGAACCATATTTTGTGTTCCAAAAGGGGTTTAAAGCACTAATGTTTCACAATGCATTACCAAAATGTTTTAACACTCCAGGACCTCCTGGGTACAGTGTAGTATTTGAGTCTCAATAAATAGAGTTTCCATGATGTCCTAGGTTTTTTTAAAGTAAATTGCTCACCATTGTTCCATAAACTTAAAAGAACTTGCATTTATTTAGCAACTTTCATGACCCCAGGATGTCTCAAAGTGCTTTATAGCCAATGAATTAGCTTTGAAGTGTAGTCACTGTTGTAAGGTAGGGAAACATGGGGGGCACTTTTCTCACTGGAGGCGGGTTGGAGACGGGTTTCGGTTTGGGTGGGTTCCAAACTCGCCTCCACTGAGAGGTGGGAAAAAATTGCGATTTTCCCCTAATTGGCCAGTTGATTTCAGAGGTGTGGGTTGCCCTTGGTCAGTTAGTGTTTTGGGACTGAAACTCGCCTCTGCTGACATCACTTTTCCAGCCTCATTTAAGGGCTGCTTTCTGCCTTGGATCATTCCATTGGATTTCTGTCGATGCTACACCACCTGCAACATATTCTGAGAAACCACTATGTCCAATTCCAAGGCAAGGGCCTCCCCGAGGTTCTCGGGTGAAGCGCTGCAAATGTTGGTTGAGGGGGTGAGAGCTAGCAGGGAGGTGCTCTTCCCCTCATCTGTGAGGAAGAGGCCTCCCAAAGAAACCAAGGTTGTGTGGGTCCAGCTGGCAAGGGATATAACCTCCAGATCTGTGTTTATGTGTATTGATGAAATGCCATCCCTGTTGGAAAGCATAAAAATGATTTGATGGCAAAATGTTGGCGTGATGGCATCTGTTCTTTCACCTTAGGCAGCTCCACATTGCGGGCTCCGCGACACTTGCATTGTCAGATTGGTGGCCAGAGTGAAAGGAGTCCAGAGAGTCATGTCCATTGTCCATTGTCTATCATGTCTTAAGATGGAGCCAAGGACATGTGCCAACATGGGCAACCTATGCAGATGTGGCCAGGATAAGTGCATCCCTTGAATCAGGGGCAGCCTTGTGCTCGCGTGCTGCTGCTGCTGCTAGTCGATAGACCGGCGCTCTGTCCTCCTCCTGCTCCTCCTCCTCCTCAGCCTCCTCCTCCTCCTCCTCATCCTCATCTGAGGAGGCTAGGAACTGAGTCACTTGCTCATCAGGAAGCTGCAAGCCACGACGCTCTGCCATGTGTAGTGCACAGCAGACCACAACCATTCTGGAGACCCTGTCTGCTGAATATTGCAGGGCTCCACCTGATCGGTCAAGGTATCGGAAGCGCATCTTCAACAACCCAATGGTTTGCTCGATGATGGACCTGGTCGAAGTGTGGCTGGCGTTGTAGCACTCTTCAGCCTCGTTAGCTGGCCTCCTGATCGGCGTCATTAGCCACTTCTTCAGGGGGTAGCCTTTGTCACCAAGGAGCCAACCGTTAAGTTGGTTTGGCGGATTGAAAAGCGGAGCAAGACTAGAGTTCCGCAGGATGAAAGAGTCATGGCAACTACCACAGAACTTGGCGCAAACATGCAAAAACTCCTTCTTGTGGTTACACACCAGCTGTACGTTGAGGGAGTGGAAGCCCTTTCGGTTGACAAAGATAGCTGGGTTGTGATGGGGTGCCCATCACAATAGGATTAGAGAGGCCCTTAACTACCATTTAAGGGTCTTAACTACCTCTCTGGACTGCTGGAGGTGGGACCGATTCGCACCCATCAAAACCGCCTCCGGCAAAATTGCGCAGAGGCGGGTTGGAGGCGGGTTCCGAACCCTCACTCAGTTTTTGCGATTCTCCCACCTGTCTCGCCTCCAAACCCGCCTCCTCGGGGTTGGGAAAATCGCCCCCATGGTCTCACAAACCAGGTTAAACCAGTTTAAAGTCTCGCCTCCTACCGTACAGCTGAAGTATCAGCCTAGGTATGTGCTCAAGTACCTGGAGTGGAGCTTGAACCCATGATCTTCTGACTCTGAGGCAAGAGTGCTACCACTCTGCCTAGGCTGACATAGGACCCCGAGGATGCTCCAAAGCACTTCACAACCAATGAATTACTTTAGAAGTTGTTGCTGTTATGTAGACAAACATAGCAGCTCATTTGCATACATCAAGGATCCCACAAACAGGAAATAAGATGAATGTCTATTTAATCTGTGAAAGCAGCTCACTACTCTGCTTTAAATGTTGCCGTGGGAACCCTTTATATACACCTAAACAAGCCATTTGATCTGAAAGGCAACACTTTCATCAATGCTATGCTGAAGTATCAGACTAGATTATATGCTGAAATCCTGGAGAGAGGTTTGAACCACTCCGAACCTTTTAGTTTAGAGGCACAAGTGCTACCAATTGAGCCAAGCTGATACATAATCATTTAAAGCACTAAAGATCTCATAGGAGTCAGGAAACAATGGTTATATTAATAAATTCTAAAATCCAACAAGAATTTTGTTCAAATTTGCAGAAAATGTTACATAGGCTTTTCATTTAAAAGGCAAGATGTGAAGCAGGCTATTACACTGGCTGCTAGATTCTGAAGTGCCAATGAGTGCCTGACTTGCATAATGGATGACAGATTATAATGTTGCTTATTACAGAAGAGTTAATATAAATGGAAACTCATGTCCCTCTTCAAATCCATGAACATTAATTATTGGTAATTGGAATTCCTGAAAAATATTAGGAGGATCTGTAAGAATTGTTTTAAAATCTGGTGCGTAAATTAAATTGCAGTGCTCTGAAATTCTGGGTTTGAAGGAGTATGAAAATTGGCCTTCGTGCCTATGGGAGAGCAGGAATTTGTGGCGAGCCATGGATCTGCTGGGTTTTCAACCAGAAAGCACCATGTCCTAAATTCCAACAGGGCAATTCAGTTTATACACATTGACAATGGTACAGACAGATGACTGAGAGGACAATCATTTTTTCACAATCGCTAAATTCCCCGGGATTGTGGGGTTTATTGATTGTGTCCATGTCGCATTGCGTGCTCCAGATATAAATCCCCATATTTACATCATCCACAAAGCCTTCCATTTCATAAATGAGTTGCAACCGTATGCATAGTTTTTGTCTGTGAATTCATGATTTGCTGGGAGTTTCCATGATGTTTTGATACTTTGCCATTCCATTGTCTCAGCTCTCTTTCAACATCAGGGGCAAGGGGGAGGATGGTTGATAGGTGACAAGGGATACTGGTACTCCCATGTCTCATGGGGTTTGTGCTGCATTCCCAATGAAGTTATGGCGCTAAAGCGGGAGCAGCTCCAGGGAAATTCCCAACCTTTGTTATGGCCTAGGTGGCAGCTTGGTCCTGCAGACTTGAAGACTTTGGTTGGGAGCTGAGGGAATGTTTTTCTATGCTGCTGCCATGAGGGAAAGCAGTCTCATTGGCAGGCACATTAGCTGCATGACTGATATTGGGAACAGGATTCTGCTTAGCAGGGATCAATGAACTGGCCTTATTGAAGTAGAAAAATCTTTAAATCCCTGAGGGAGAGGAAACCAAATATCCTCTAGTCCCTGCCCTGTATACTTCACAATCCAGTTGACATTGACCTTTCCAAATGGTCCCTCAAGACCTCCATTCCTTCATTTAGTGTTTGCACATTGAATTGACTGCCTTGCTTGGATCTCTGATGGAAAGGGGAAACATATACAGGTGTTCCTAGAGCTGCCATATTTTCCACAATGCACTGTAATGATGTGAAACCCTTTTTGGATGTTGGCACACAGCAGGACAGTAGACTCCACCACGATCCCAGTCATGTGCCACACATCATGGGTGAGACTGTGGAGAATCTTCACATGTTTGATGCTCTGCTATAATCCTTTGTTTTATTGTTGGACCCATTAAATCATTATCTGCATGCTCTGTAGATATTTCTTAAACATTTCTTAAGCCTCCGTTCAGTTACATCCAGCTTCACTTCCACATCTGCATCCTCTGGATTCCTCAGCTCTGTGTCTCACCACTTATCAATTCCTCATTTACACTATCTGCACCCCCTTGAGTGACTGCCTCTGGGATGCTGAGTGCAAGAGAGAGGCTGAATGACTGGGTGGGCAAATGGACGCCTGTGTTGCTAGAGGGTAGAGGGGAGGTGCAATTTCTCGGCTATCATCGGTCTTCTCTTTTGTTTCATGGTATGCAGCCTCTGGCGGGAGAAACAATATTGTTATCTTGGATCTGCATGACCAGCATGCTAACTTAAAAAGCTACTTTTTGGATATCTTACGAGGAAACCTTTACCTGGTGGAAAGATCTAAGAATACATAGAAATATTGTATATAAACCTACTGAAGGCATATTGACTCCCACATCTCCACCCACATTTGCCAGGTCAAAGTTAATTCCAATGATTGACAGTATCTCCTCTTCACGATGAGTTAATGTGTTGATGATGGCACTTCCTCCCCAGTGGTCTGCCCATTCACTGACATAATTTGCTGACCTCAACTAGTAGAGGAATGCATTGTGTTAATTTGCTCTAACTGTCTCCAGGTCATGCAGTCACAGTTTGTCAGGGTTCATGGAATGGATGGTAATAATAGTGGATGGAAGGGAATAAGGACCTAGAACAGTGGTGGGCAAAATACAGCCCGCGGGCCCTATCTGGCCCGCCAAGTAATTTTATCCAGCCCACTGGATGAGACAGAAACAGAACATGAGCCGGAGCTCAAGCTGCACATTAGTCTATCCACTTTCACTTCTCGTGAGTCAGAGATGGACCCGACCTGCAGCCAGGGAACACACAATAATACTAAATTCAATTTATCAATTCCCAACAGCGATTCTCCCCGGCCCGATCTTAAAAGGATCCGCCCCGCGATTCTGGGCCCCAATGGTGGATGTCCGTACCCAGAATGCACTGTGTACTCGATTACGCCCTTTCCATTTCAGAGTCGAGTCATGGCTGCTCATCTCGATAACTATTTTACCAAAGATACCGGCGCTGCGTCTTTCCTCTCCCGGTACCCAGAGTACTGCAGCAGGAGGGTTCTCATTGCCGTCTTAGACACGGGAGTGGATCCCGGAGCACAAGGGCTCCAGGTAATGGCACGAGCTTGTAGTTCAGGCCCTAAGAAGCCTCAGTCTCCGTACTCAGCACACTAAAAAGAGAACACCTCTTGTATCGGAGGCCGCACAGACTCGAGCTGCACTGCCAAACAGCCACGTAGACTTTCAGTACAGCATATAATCGATCGATCAACCATTTCATTCATTTAGTAATGGAAGATTTTACTATTTTACACTGCATTATGTGTATTTAAGATAGTATCTGACTACTTTCTGAATTTATGTTTATAAATTATTGGGAGGGTAGAAGTGGGAGTGATGATCAACACTATGAGTTGGCCTGTTTCAAATTTACCAATTTAACACTTTGCTCTCAGCAATGGCTGTTAGTGGGGTTATTAATTCTTACACAATTATTCATTCGGTTTAATATTATCCCACTTAATTAGCATAGTGGAAACATAGCTAAATGGACCCGGGTATATTGGACATTGCATTCACTGTTTTTAATTTAAGACCTTTCTCCCCATACCATGAACAATTTAAGTTTATTGTCATGACTGGAAGAGGGTTGTAGAGATTTAGCGGGAGAAATTCGGTATCGCCCCAGTTGGGGCACAATTATCGGCCGGGCGCAAAGTTTAACGCCTGGCACTAATTATCGCCTCTGACTGCAAACTTGGCTTCTATTGCCCCTGGAGGTGATTTGAGCACTAAAGCAGGTGCTACACATCTCTCTTAAGGTGCTAACGCCGAGGAGCGAGGCGCTACCTCAGAGCGCTGGAGAAGCTCATGTGATGTCAGTTAGCAATGGAACACAGACACACTGGCGCTGGCTAGTTCTTAAAGGGGCAGGTCAATCTTGCTCTCCATCCATACCCTACTCATTGCAGCCTTGAATCTCGGCCTGGACAGACCTGTACATCAATTCTACTGGAAAAAACAATGGAGAGACCCAGGGAAAGAGGTCAGAGTGCAGCCCCCATAGTCTCTTCTAAATCAATGCAAGGAAGGTCAAATCAAAAGGTACCTGCAAAGTGCTGCTCAGTACCCAAAACTCCTTCACACAGTGTTGAATCTCTCCAGAAGTCTCTCTCTCTCTCTCAGAATGCATGGTGCAAAAATGTCGCCGACAAAAAAGGGCAGGAAGTGGTTGCCTTTAAATAGCGCTCCCCCAGTCCCTTCCCGACTGCAAAACATTCCCCTCTACCTGTCATTGCTAGCGACAGGCGGAAAGGCAGGGGGCGCCACTCAATATCCGGTCTGGGGTGCTACCGGGGCGTTGCACGCTCAACTGACGTCACGATCTGCGGGCGCAGGAGATCGTGGCGGTAGTGTTTAGCGCCGCCACAAAATGTCTGGTAACGCGGGGCGCTAATCAACCAAATTTTTCCCCCTTATGTTGTTGGCCAGTCCCAGTAATAAATAGCACTTGGAGAAGAAATGTGTATTTTAATGGTGCGTTACTTGTGCCCTTTCTCAAGTGAAAGTTCGCAAACTCTGTAGGTGTCTGGGCTTTTCTCTTTTGACAATGAACAAGCCCAATTTGATAGCTGATCTGGGGCACAAGTAATATTCACACAAGTGCCAGGCAATGATTATCTCCAACAAGAGAGAGTCTAACCTCTGACAGCTTGACATTCAACGGCATTTCCATCACCGAATCCCCCACCATCAACATCCTGGGGGTCACCAATGACCAGAAACTTAACTGGACCACCCACATAAATACTGTGGCTACAAGAGCAGGTCAGAGGCTACGTATTCTGTGGTGACTGACTCACCTCCTAACTCCCCAAAGCCTTTTCAGCATCTACAAGGCACAAGTCAGGAGTGTGATGGAATACTCTCCACTTGCCTGGATGAGTGCAGGTCCAAGAAAATTCAAGAAGCTAGACACTATCCAGGACAAAGCAGCCCGCTTGATTGGCACCCCATCCCACTTTAAACATTAATTCCCACTACCGGCGTACCGTGGCTACAAGATGCACTGCAGCAACACACCAAGGCTTCTTCGACAGTACCTCCCAAACCCACGACCACTACCATCTAGAAGGACAAGGGCAGCAGGCGCATGGGAACACCACCACCTCCAAGTTCCCTCCAAGTCACACATCATCCTGACTTGGAAATATAATGCCAATCCTTCATCGTCGATGGGTCAAAATCCTGGAACTCCCTCCCTAGCAGGACTGCAGCGGTTCAAGAAATCGGCTCACCACCACCTTCTCAAGGGCAATTAGGGATGGGCAATAAATGCTTGCCTTGTCAGCGAAGCCCACATCCCAGGAACGAATAAAAAGAAAATAGCGGTATAAATCATTTTCCGAGTCACCTAATTATTTCTTAGCGAGGTTTCAAAAGCATCAAAGTAGCACTTCCATTTGCAATTTTTTTAAAGGTTGTATAAAAGATTTTCTCCTTGAATGTGCCTTATACCTCATTTATAATTGCCAGTGGAAGCAGAATCAATCTCTCACTTCCGCTATAAAAATGAAATTTAGACCATTTGGAATAAACAGACCCTGCACTTTTCAATGTGACTCGTAAACCTGTATCATGTTTGTTAACATGTTAATAAGTGTTGTTATTTTTATTAAGTGTTGAAATGACATGAAGAGTTCTTTATACAATAAATGCCATAACAAATTTTAATGGTAGCTGTTGTTAACACAATTCATTTGCTGTGCGGCCCTCAACAACTCACTGAAATTTGTTAAGTGACCCTCCAGCCCAAATAATTGCCCACCTCTGACCTAGAATGTAAGACTTCAATGTGCAAGCATATATTACAGGATGTGAGATAATTGATAATGAGTGATGCCAGGTACCATGTAATACCCCAAAGCACATTGCTTGAATATTGGGGCAGGGAATAACTATTTTTCTCTCTGTGTTTCAGTAAACGTTCCTGTTATTCAGTTGACAACTCCCTCGCTGACCTTGTGAGATAATTAAACTTCTTCTGACACTTTAAAGGAGGTGCCATTCACTGCCACAGCCTCCCTCCACATGATCCACGCTGCTGGATTTGATGGCTTCTTCCCAAGTATTCCAATAATGGTAACCCTCCTTTGTCTTATTTCTGAGAGCAAAACTTCAATATCAGCCTCAGAAAATGTTGATGCTCTTGCAGCTGCCCCTGTATGATCTCTTACCAGATCCTTCTCATCCCTTTAAATGATAATGTTGCACCCTTGTTCCATCCTCTTTCCAAAATGTTGCGGTTCCCCCCACCATTATCTAGTCTATAGCAGGGAGGACTCATGGCTTTATCTTGCTCAGCATGATGCAAAGCAGCTGACCTCCGGATAGGTTGCATAGACTGGGCTTGTATTCCCTTGAGTATAGAAGATGAAGGGGTGATCTAATTGAGGTGTTTAAAATGATTAAAGGAATTGATAGCGTAGATAAAGAGAAACTATTTCCTCTGGTGGGGGAGTCCAGGGGGCATAACCTTAAAATTAGAGCTAGGCCATCAGGGGTGATATCAGGAAGCACTTTTCATGCAAAGTGTGATGGAAATCTGGAACTCTCTTCCCAAAAAAGCCATTGAGGCTAGGTCAATTGAAAATTTCAAAACTGAGATTGATAGATTTTTGTTACGCAAGGGTATTAAAGGTTACAGAACCAAGGCGCGTCGATGGAATTAAGATACAAATCAGCCAGGATCTAATTGAATGGCGGGACAGGCGCGAGGGGTTATGTTCCTATGTTCCTAAGTGGAGCACCTTTAAACTTCCTTCAGCTGCTGAGTCCAAGGATTGGGACCTCATGGGGCTAGCCTACAAACTATGGGGGGAAAATTTGTGAGTGCCAACAGAATTGCCGGTGTCACCAGCAACTCGAGTTAACGGCCGCCGAAAATGGCCGCAGCACTACCATTGAAAAATTGGCTCTGGGGGTTGGCAATGTGGAGCGCAGCACTAACTTACCGTTCAACACCCTCCTGCTGGCGTTAATGGAGGTCTCCGACCCGAAGTTCCCGTCCACTGTCGGCGTTGCTGCTTTTTACAGCCTCTGGGAACGAGGCATTGTCGGCAATTAAATGGGTTACGAATTAAAGGGGCAATGCATTTAAAACTAATAAAAATTAAAATCAAGTGAAAAAAAATCCATTTTTCAGTCCTTACTGCCTTTCAAAAAAAACATAAACATTAAAAACAATTCCCAAATGGCAGTCTTCAGCTCTAAAGCTGAATTGTCTTCCACACCTAAAAAAATGGTAAAAGTGCTTCAGCATTAAAATAAATAGTTCAGCAAGCCAGGGAAGGGGCATCCAGGGTCTCACACGCAGCACTCCAGCATTGTGCAGGGGATCAACACTGCAAGTGAGGTCCTCTACCCACAGGAGGCCCTCCAGAAAGAAGGATGTGGGACCACATCACTGAGGCTGTCACTGCCAGCAGTGTCGCCCCCACCATGAGGCTCCAGTGCCCAAAGAAATTTCATGACCTCAGACCACTGGTCAAGGTCAGTAAATGCATCTTCAAAAGCCGTCTCCTGCCAACTGCACCACTAGCCTCACACACTTCTCAATGCACGACTCCACCCCCCACCCCACCAATCACTCACCTACCAACAATCTGTATCAAACGTGAGGCACACCTCCCATTCCTAGCCTCACCTCACCCCCTTGGAGGAGACGGTGTAGGCCATTCTTGGCAGGGGCATGGCTGAGCCCTTGGCCAGCGGCACGGCTGAAAGAATACAAGATGCTGGTATCCTCACATGTTATCCTCCTTCTCGCATGCACCTCTTGCTTTCCCACCCTCCCTTCACCACAACTGCACCCTTGTGTCTTTGTTATTTCACACACCCAAGAAATGTAGCCTGCCCAGACAGTGGGTGGCCAAGAAGAAGGAGAGGAGAGGGAAGAAGAACAATAAGAAGAAGATTGATTTAACACTCCCAGCCACTAGCTCCTCAAGGTCAACCAGCAAGGATATTTGCAGTGTCCCCCACTGAAAGTCAGCCGCCTTTCACCAGCCATGCTGCAGCCACTGGGGTAGCACTGCATGACATCAGTGGGATAGGCAAAGGCACACACAAGACAGTCACTAAGGGAATGCATAAGGGTGATGAGTTGACTTCTTGATGTCATATTAGATGGATAGATGTATAAAGTTGGATTGGAAAGTTTGTTTTGTGGTGGATTTTATTTAGGCATCATGGCAAATAGAACACTGTGATGGTCAGTAACAGAGAGAAGATAAGGTGTGGGACTAATGTTGAAAGGAGAATTGTGGTTGTGGTCACTGGGACCGCAGGCAGATGATTCCATCCCGAATATCCCGGCCACAAAGGGGCTGCCTGGGATTCATCCTTCCGTCTGCTTCCTCCTCTTCTACTTCTTCCTCTTCAGCTTTCTCCAATTCTGCTTCTTCCTCTTCTGTGTCTTTCTCTTCCCTCTGTGAGCAGATGCCGTAAATCTGAAATGCCAGCATAAAATGCTGGAAATACTCAGCAGCTCGGTCAGCAACTCGACCTGAGACTTGAACTCTGTTTCTCTCTCCATGGATGTTGCCTGACCTGTTGAGTATTTGCAGCATTTTCTGTTTTCTCAAAAGCCTTCCTTTACCATCTGTGGCCTTGAAAGCGTCCAGCAGCACTCCCTACACACTTAAAAACTTTTAACATCTATTGTACCAAGCCACTACGTCAATAAAATTATTTAAAAAAATACAAAAGCTTAAATGCAAAGTTACCTGAAAAATGTGTGTGTCCCTTTAAGAGGTGCTGACACCGCCTCTGTCAGTCTCTTTGCATGCTGAATTTCTTTGGCGTGGTTATGAACTCAGCGCTAGGGTCGAAGTTGGCCGTGATGACAATGTACACCGACTGACGTCACCAATCCGCCATTTTGTTTTGCAGGGCACTAAAATTTATGGAGAAGACCAAAATGGAGGACGCTCCGCGGGACCCACCACCAGCCGCCGCTCTTTCCTCATTTTTTGCCGGTAACGGATGGCGTTAAGCCCCCGAATATTTAGCCCAAAACCTTTTATCTGAGCACAAGTGTTCATATAGTTACAGTCTACTCCTGATAATTTTCTGCACTAACAAATATTTTAAGAATTCAATAATTTGAACTAGCAATATAGCAAGTAGAATAGCAATGTGGGGGGGAAAGTGATTAAAAAATGGAATGATCTGATAATACAAATCAAGCAGCTTTGAATTAAGAGGAGTCGACTGTATTTGAGTTTGTGTTAAGCATCCTAAAATGTAAGGAAGCAACTATGGCAGAGAGTGGCAATTCCAAGGCGATCTGCAGCAGAGCTGCCAGTGACAGATATCCTCAGCACAGGTGCAATTTTCTAATGAATACTCTGCCTGAGGCAATAAACCCCTTCGGTGCTGAATTCCAGTAGTCTGTCCTCTCCACATTCAAGATGGGGAATTGATGCAAGGTTTCAATAACTTTGATAATGCCCAGCACTCTGCTCCCATACAGATCTCTGGCCATGCTGAGGGAGAACCATCCCACTCTGCTTAAATAACTTGTGATGCACCAGATTGCATGCAGGACCAGGCACCTAGTTCAGCATTAGAAGTGGCACCAGCAGACTCATAAGGCAGATGTTGACATCCAGCATTCAGCCACTATCCCTCTTATTGGTGGAGTTATTGAGATGGAACACGCACAAAGGGTAACCACCAGGGTAACAACAGCAACAATTTGCATCTATATAGCACTTTTAACATAGTAAAATGTCAAAAGACGCTTCACTAGAGCGATTATCAAACAAAATATGACACCAGCCACATATTAGGACAGATATTAGGACAGGCTTGGTCAGAGAGGTAGGTTTTAAGGAGCATCTTACAGGAGGAGAGAGAGGTAGCGATGCAAAGAGATTTAAGGAGGGAATTCCAGAGCTTAGGGCCTAGGCATTTGAAAGCACGGCCGCCAATAGTGGAGCAAAAAAAATTGAGGTGCGCAAGTGGCCAGAATTGAGATCAACACAGAGATCTTGGAGGGTTGTCGGGTTGGAGGAGGTTACAGAAATAGGGAGGGGTTTGAAAGCAAGGATGAAAATTTAAAAATCGAGGAAAACATAGTATTATTTCATTTGAAATGTGTCCTGTGAGCAAACTTGGGAAGGAATGGAATATGATATCAGCAGAGCTGCTGTAGAGCAGAGGGTAATGGTGGATATAGTCCACTTTATTGGGCAGATGTGGACAAGACTGATTGTACCTTGGGTGGAACAAGCACTAAAGTGAAGGTCTCTTTAATTAGAACCTATCTTCAAACACTTCTTGGGCCACACGGTTTCTTAGGTAATGCAATAATTATGGGGGACTTTAATTTTCATGTAGACTGGCCAAATTAAATTGGCAAAGGTAGTCTGGAGGACAAGTTCGTGGAATGCATTCGAGACAGTTTCTTAGAAAAATACGTTGTAGAACCAACCAGGGAACAGGCTATTTTAGATCTTGCATTGTGTAATGAGACAGGGTTAATTAGTAATCTCATAGTAAAGCATCCTCCAGGGCAGAGTGATCATAATATGATTTAATTTATCGTTGGGTTTGAGAGTGAAATATTTAAGTTTGAAATTAGAGTCTTGGGACTAGAAATTGGGTATCTTAGCGCCACCCCCCCGTATTAGCACCTCCAGGGGCGCTAACGGGGCGCAAATGACTTCTCGCCCGGGCGCGGCACCGCTAATGACTCCTGTTAAATTCAGCAGGAGTTTAGTGGTGGCGGTAACTGGTAGCACCCCGCTCCGCTGTGTAGGCAATGATGATAGCGGCCCGTTTTCGATCCACCTGCAAAATTGGCCCACACCCCCTAAATCTGCACTGGGCAATGACAGCGACCGATTCAGGGGGTAGGAACAGAGCAGCAGGAGGCTCGTGGGGCGCTAAGTAAAGGGGAGGTAGCGGGCGGGGGGAAAAAAATCAGCCGACATACTTCTTGCAGCCCGTTGCATCTTTGAACGCGGGGTCCGTGCCATGATCTGGCAGCCTGGTACTCCTATTGTGTGCCGGGAGACTGGCACAGCACCCCGCTCCCCAGTAGTCCAGGTAGGGCCTCGCAGAGTTGTGGCGTTGGGCCCTTCCCTTTAATGAGGGGAAGAGCCCTTCCATGCGGCAGTGCTACATGACCCAGTGCGTAGCACTGCAGAATGCACCGCCCCAATGTTCGGGGTTAGCGCTCCAAGAAGGAAGTGGAGCACTTGAATTAGCTCTTCACCTCCCTCTTGGGGTGCTAAACTGTATTTCGCGGTCACCGGCACTAATTGGCGCCGGGCGCTAAAGCTAGCCCCCCAAAATTGTCGATACCGAATTTTTCCCCCTTAAACTTAAATTAAGCCAAGTAGGTATGAGTGGTGAGTTGGCTAAGGTAGATTGGGAAGTTAGATTAAAAGGTATGACAGTAGGCAAGCAGTGGCAAACATTTAAAGAAATATTCCAATATTCTCAACAAATATACATTCCATTGAGAAATAAAAAGTCCACAGGAAAATTGATTCATCCGTGGCTAACTAAAGAAGTTAAAGATAGTATTAGATTAAAAGAAGAGGCTTATAATGTTACGAAGAATAGTAGTAAGCCTGAGGATTGGGAGAGCTTTAGAAACCAGCAAAAGGATGACCAAAAATTTGATAAAAAGGGAGAAAATAGAATATGAAAGTAAATTAGCAATAAATATAAAAACAGATTGTAAGAGCTTCTACAAGTATGTAAAAAGGAAGAGAGTAGCAAAAGTAAGCATTTGTACCTTAGAGGCTGAGACAGGAGAAATTATAAGGGGGAATAAGGAAATGGCAGAGACTTTAACCAAATATTTTGTATCTGTCTTCATAGTAGAAGACACAAAAAGCATACCAAATATAGTGAGGAACCAAAGGGTTAAGGAGAGAGAGGAACTTAAAGTAATTAAGATCGGTCGAGAAAAAGTACTTGAGAAACTAATGGGACTAAAACCCAACAAACCCCCTGGATCTGATGGCCTACATCCTAAGGTTCTAAAAGAGGTGGTTGCAGAGATGGTGAATGCATTGATTGTGATCTTCTAAAATTCCCTAGATTCTAGAACCGTCCCAACGAATTGGAAGGTAGCAAATGTAACCCTGCTATTCAAGAAAGGAGGGAGCGAGAAAACAGGGAACTACAGGCCAGTTAGCCTGACATCCGTCCTTGGGAAATTGCTGAAATCCATTAATGAAGTGGTAACAGGGCACTTAGACAATCATAATATGATTAGGCAGAGTCAACATGATTTTATGAAAGGGAAATAGTGTTTGACAAATTTGGTAGAGTTTTTTGAGGACATAACTAGCAGGGTAGATAAAGGGGATGTAGTGCATTTGGATTTCCAAAAGGCATTCGATAAGGTGCCACATGAAAGGTTGCTATGCAATATACTAGCATGGATAGAGGATTTGTTAACGGACAGAATACGGAAAGTAGGGATAAACGGGTCATTTTCAGGTTGGCAGGTTGTAACTAGTGGGGTGCCGCAAGGATCAGTGCTTGGGCCTCAGCTATTTACAATCTATATTAATGACTTAGATGAAGGGACTGAGTGCAATGTATCCAAGTTTGCTGACAATACAAAGCTAGGTGCCAAAGTAAGGTGTGAGGAGGACACAAAGGGCTGAATTTTGCTGGTGCTCAGAGGGTGGGTTCAGAGGTGCGTCCACTGTCAAAATAGCAAAGATTGACAGTGGGTAGGGAACCCGCCGTCAACCCGCCTCCACGCAGGTCTCCCAGGTGTCGGGTGTGTTGGCGCTGAACAGACCCGACACCAAGCGGCGGGGGAGGCAATTCACATAATTAAATAGGTTGTTAACATCCAATTAACTGTTATTTTAAGACTACATTTCAATTTTACGTGCTCCCCCACAGGTTACCCACTGCTCGGGGAACACGTCAGCTCAGCATGTCGTGAGTGGATTCAGCATTGAATTATCTCATGACCTGACAGCTGCCAAAGTTGTATGAAAGGGGTCAAGGGTTGTTTTTTTGAGGAGAGGGGTGATGACGGCAGATTTGAGGGAGAGGGGGACAGTACCTGAGGAGAGAGAACCATTAACAATGTCAGCTAATATGGGAGCCAGAAAAGAAAGTTGGGTGGTCAGCAGTTTGGTGAGAATAGGGTCGAGGGAGCAGGAAGTGTGTCTCATGGACAAGATGAGCAGAGAGAGGTCATGAGGGGAGATCGGAGAGAAACTGGAGAAAGATGTGAGTTCAGGGCTAGGGCAGGGGGGAACCTTAGAGGAAATTTGGCCCGGTGGGCTAGGGAAGGAAGGAAAGTGGCAGAGGCAGCTGAACGGATGGTCTCAATCTTAGAGACAAAGTCCATGAGCTCCTCACACTTGTTGTCGGAGGTAAGGGTGGGGGAGACAGGGGAGAGGGGTTTAAGAAGACGGTTAGCAGTGGAGAATAGAAGTTGGGGTTTATCTTTGTATTCCAGAATGATTCTGGAATAGTGAGCAATTTTGGCAGATGAAAGCAGGACCCTATAAAGCTTTATGTGGTCCAGCCAGATCTGGCGGTGAATGGCTAAACCAGTTGTCTGCCATGTCCATTCAAGTCTGCGTCCCTTGGACTTAAGGGAGTGAAGATGAGGGCTGTACCAGGGGGAATGGTCAGGGTGAGAGAGAGTAATTGTTTTAATATGGACTAGGGCATCAAAGGTGGTGGTGAAGGTACGGTTGAGATGATTGGTAGCTGCAGCAAAATCATGGTGAATGGAGGGCCAAAGACTGGACATTTGGGATTTCATAAGTGCAGTTGTAAAAGAGTTGGGAGAGAGTTTTTTCTAGGGCGGACACAGAAGGAAGTAGGGTTGGCGGGGAGGTGTGGTGGGGGGGGGGGGGTACCGGGGGGGTGTAAGGGGGATGTGGGTAGGTATACCCAAGCTGTTGGTTCTTAACAAGTACTGATATACCGCTGGAGACACACAACTGATCAAATAACAAATATAACCGTTGACGACGAAAGTTCACCTGCACACAGCTGCAGGCTGGAAACAAGGAATACAAAATAAACTTAACACAACAAATATGCTGTTAAGCCTTCACATGATCATGATGAGCTCCAGCAGAAACCAGAGGGCCCAAGACTGACATCTAGGAACGCAACAACGAGTCTCTCGGGCCTCCAACTACGCTCTTGTTTCCTGCCCTGTTTTCTGGTGTTAGGCCAAACCAGGTGTGAGCCTGTGCCTAGGGTGCTCCTGAACTTGTTAATGGCCTGGGCCACGAAACCTATGTGCAACTTGGGCATGAACAGACACAGCACACTTTTAAGGTGCTGCTCCTGTCCAGTGATGGGGCGGAGGAGTCAGGAAATTGGTCCCAAAATGTGGTACATCCTACATAACATTTGCTTCTTTTTTCACAATTAATTCCTGCTAATGATAAGATTAATGAGGCAGAGTTTCTTCTTATTGTGGTTGGGCATAAAGGATCACCTGTGTGCAGACAGGTACGGTAGTGTAGTGGTTATCTTACTTTACTAGTATTAAGTCATCCTCGGTTCCGAGGGACTGCCTAAGAAGAGAAGTACTAGTAATCCAGAGGCTTCGACTAATAATCTAGAGAAGGTGAGTTCAAATCTCACCATGGCAGTTTGAGAATTTGAATCTAGAAATAAAAAGCTGGTATCAGGTGACAGTTGATATAAAAACCCAACTGGCTCATTAATGTCTTTTAGGGAAGGAAGCTTACCCTCCTTACCTAGTCTGACTTATGTGTGACTCCAGTCACCCACCAATATGGTTGACTCTTAACTGCCGTCTGAAGTGGCCTAGCAAGCCACTCAGTTGTATCAGGTCTACCACCTTCTCAGGGCAATAATTACTGGCCTTGCCAGTGATTCCCACATCCAAAGAATGAATATAAAAAAGAAAGGGCAGAGTGCATATGATATTCCCTGCCTGGTTTATGACTATGCTCTTTGCTTAGATGATCCTTTATACCCAAGCACAAATAAATGGAAATAATCTCTAACCATCCTGTTATAGCTTATGTCATTATCTGGCATTCTGAAAACTAACATGAGCTAATAAATATCTCAAATTATTTCTGAAGGTTTTGTGCAGTTAATAATATTATTATGTTAATAACATTAGTGAACTCTCTTTGCTTGGATGCATCCATTTCAGTTCATTTCCTGGGGAACTTTACGTCTCATAATATGATTACTGTTTTCTCAAATTTATAAAAATCTTTACGTTTACAATACTCGATTTATTTAAATAACCTTCACTTAAATATGTAACTATCACTACTCATTTTATGCATTAAAAAAAATTGCTTTACCTCCCACTGTGCATTTGCAGTATTTGTTTAAGAGGCAAGTGCTTTATTTATTTATATATTTTCCCTCTTCTCTCCAAAGCTTCCATTTTTAATTAGCTATTTACATATTAATAAAAGATTTTTCTCCTTTTTTCTCCAATCTAGTTTAATACTGAAACATCTTAGAAACATCTCGCCACAGGTCCAACACAAACATTGGTTCCTCTGTACCAAGTCAAAGGTAGCCTCATCCCAAAAAATACTGTTAAATCAGAATTTTTTAAATGACTTTACACTGTGTATAGTCCTAAAAAAAAAACTAGAAATTCCAGATCGGCTACCACACCACCAGAAGACAAGTGGGAAGGGACTTCTGCCTGCCGATGATCTCATCCCAAATCCCGGGGATGAGATCATTTGCACAATAGGGTTGAGCGCCCTGCTATTTACAATGCTAGTAAGCTGCCTGCTTGTAAGGGCACAAGAATTCCAGAGCAGCAGCTTGCCACTCCATCAGTCTGGCCAAAGGTTCTCAAGAAAAGTATTTTACTGCTGACCTGCTCCTTTACTGTTTTGCCGCTTTTCTAACAGCAGTCAAGCCAGCATCCCACCACACCCCGCCCCACCCCCGCTCCACCCCCGCCCCACCCCTGCCCCACCCCCGCTCCACCACCGCCCCCTAGGTCATTTCTCAAAGTGGCTGGAAAGGGCCAGAAACCTGGCAGAAATGGGCTTCACCCCAAATTCTCCGCCCTCATATGCTTTCCCTACCCCTCAGCCAGATTGCCTAATTCCACACACAAACAGGGACAGAATTTCTAGTCTAAAATCACTTTATTGTTCTTTTCTCTGCCTGTTACACCGCACAATAATTATTTGTAAATGTTCTTCCTGGTTGTTATGTGTCATGGGTTATCACAACATACTCTGTCATTGTTCACTGGAACAGGTGAAAGCTACAGTTTAAATAAAAAATGTTGTTACTTAATACTGAAGTGCCTGATTATTAAATTGAGTACTGTATTCATTGTCATGTGGAGAAGGAATATTTATTTGAAAATAAGAAACCTTTTATGATTTTTTTTGGATGTTGACCTTTGTTCATCTCTGTAGAGTTTACCTGATTCCAGCAGTATCAACCTCAACTGCCGATAACGGCCAAAATTCCTTCTGTGCTTAGCACAAAATAAACAATCAATCATAATCATTACATCTGGGCATCTACAAAAGTTCACAACTATTTCTCAGAAATAGAAAACATGCATTGCAAAATGTCACAGTTTAACCTTGCAAGCACACACCTCAGGTCTAATAAAGTTACCATGAAATTTTGAGATTCAGGCCTCTAAGGATTACTTCAATTTACCATGGCCCCAGTAATAATATGAAGATCTGAACCTCTGATTGAGAATGAAGTGTGGGTAGAAATTAGTTTGCGCTACTACGCCGGCACAAACTGGGTACAGGGAACAATCCCAATCTCTCAATATGGGATTGGATGTATTTCAGGTGTCTTTGGGGCACAGGTGATAGACACACAAAATTGTTTCCTTTTCCCCCATTTTGCACTGGAAAACAGATAACGAGCTCCAATTCCCACCCTATAATAGGGGACGATTTTGCCAGCCCTGGGGAGGTGGGTTTGGAGGCGGGACTGCAGGGAAAATGGCAGAAACTGGGGTCGGGTACCCATCCCGCCCCCAACCCGCCTCCGTGCCATCTTCCCAGGAGGCGGGTACCCGACCCGCGCCGGGTCCCGTCTCCTCGAGGCGGGAAAGGGATTACAGCCACTTAACTGCCTGTTAACAGGTAGTTAACAAGCAGTTAAGAGGATTATCCCCATTTTTCCAACAGAAGTGCGGGCTTCCCGACGTCAGGAAACCCCGCCAGGGTCAGCGAGGTGAGCAGTGGGTCTGCGGGGGTCAGAGGGTTCGAAAAGTGTGTGGTGGAGGTGAGTGATGGGTGCAAGTGTGGAGAGGTAAGTATGTGAGGTGAGTGAAAAGTGTTAGAAAAAGTTTACTTACCTTTGTTTCTTTTTTCAGGCTTCAATCGTTGGGGATGCGGAGGCTCCGGCATCTCCACGATAGAGATGACAGAATGGCTGCTGCATTCTCCGATGCAACAACCATCTGCTTTCTGCTCAGGAAATAGGTTTGGTGAGTCTTGAGTACAAGAACTCAGCAAACAACAGAGAATGTCAGTGTTTGACAGCTTCTCAAAGCTGTCAAAGGATGACAATTCATCTGGGTGGGCTTAACAAGGTCAATCAAGGGAAAATAGCGTGGGTTGGCTGGACCTTGATAGAGGCGGGACTGAAACCCGACAAGCAGCAGTCCAGCCTCCATCACGTCCCCATTGGCAAAATCACCCCCATTGTTTCTCTATGTCTGGTTCGAAACCCAAGTAGAGACATCAGCCTCATGATCTAACTTGTGTTTCATGATGGATGAATGTGTGTTTCATAAAGAGGCTTATAAGGTTGAGAGGTTTAATCTGAGGTCATGTAACAAGCAATATGAGAGCCATACCGATGTATAGTCTTAAGACCTGACCCATGTGTTTTGAATAATTATTTGATCCAATACTGGCACTAGAAACCAACCAAGGAGTATTTTGAATTTGGTTCGTGAGCCATATTGGATCTGAGGCTGTATATGATATAATGCAATAGATTGTAATAAAATGTAATAATACATACTGCTATCTATACGCTCTAGTATTTTGCTACCACATAAAAAACTGCTATTACTGTAGCGCCAGTCAGACATTGCTGCATACCTTCAGATCCTGAATCAAAAGTATCTATATTATCCTATCACTTATGTTGAGAACTTCATTTTCCAACACCTGAAGAGCAATATCACCAACTACTGAGTTAGTCATACCAGCTTTATCATGTACATCATGTGCATTTATCACTGAAGCATATGATAATAAGAAAAGTCTTGGGAAGAATCTTCAGGTGAGGGTCTGATGAAGTTGTATGCTATGCTTTAAGCATTGTTCAGTTTATAAAATTATCTGAACTCCTGAATTCAATTCACAAGATCAAGAGATAAATATGGATACCACCAAAACAAGGTCATTCTCTCATGGCAGTTTGTAAGACACTACTAGCACAGAATGATTCTCAGATTTACCTACACAATAACAGACACTGCATTTTACAATTTTTTTTTTGTGTGTAGTACTTTAAGATGCTTTGGCATAATATGATGCTATATAAATCCAATTATTATAGTTATTTTATATTCAGAACACTTCTATTATGAGGTGCATGGATTAAATAATGTTTAATGTGTTTGTGTCTCTAATCACATTACAAAGGTTATTATTTTATTTATTTCCCCATGGTTGTAAGGGGGACCTGGCCGTGACTCAGTTGGTGGCACTCTTGCCTCTGAGTCAGAAGGTCATGGGTTCAAATCCCACTCCAGAGACTTGAGCACAAAATCTAGGCTGACACTCCCAGTGCAGTACTGAGGGAGTGCTACACTGTCAGAGGTGGCATCTTTCAGATGAGACATTAAACCAATGCCCCATCTGCCCTCTCAGGTGGACAGAAAAGATCCCATGGGATTATTTTGAAGAAGTGCAGGGGTGTTCTCATTTGGCAGTCTCCTGGCCAATACGTATCCCTCAACCAACATCATTAAAACAGATTATCTGTTCATTACCACATTGCTGTTTGTGGGATCTTGCTGTGTGCAAATTGGCTGCCATGTTTCCTACATTACAACAGTGACTACACTTCAAAAGTACTTCATTAGCTGTAAAGTGCTTTGGGACGTCCTGAGGTCGTGAAAGGTGCTATATAAATGCAAGTCTTTCTTTCTATTATTTTCCACTCTCTCTTGAGGACTTTCTGTGCTGTACACTTACCACAAAAGAAAGCAGATGATAATTTCCTAGGATTTTTAAAATGTCATTCTAGATCTGGTTGTGATGTATGTGAGTGATAATTGACTGACTTTCACTTTACTTTTTCCTATCTTCTGTGAGGGAAAGCCTCATTCCTGCTCTCTGCCTCCACCAACAGTATGATTGGGTTCAGCAACATGGTACATGAGGAATCTAGATTTAAGCCCACGTCCTACATTTTGTGGCATAGCATTACAGAGTGCAACCACAGTGTACAATTTCAATTAGAAACACAAGACCTGGCAGAGTGGTGGAGGAGCATTGGAGCACCAATATAGGGTGCCATGAAATAGTAAGATTCCCCACAGCATTACAAAGAAGGGCCAAGTGGAAGATAAGTCTGACATGGAGGGAAGAATCAGAGAAGCACTCAACCCTGGATTTTTCTTTTGCACCTCAAAACAGCTGGTTCAAAGTAGCATAGGTAGGGGGCATGTTTTGAGTTGCTGTTTCAGCCATAACTAGTCCATGGCTATAGAAGTAGTAAGCCTAAGGATGAGGAGAGCTTTAGAAACCAGAAAAGGATGACCAAAAAATTTGATAAAAAGGGAGAAAATAGAATATGAGAGTAAACTTGCAAGAAATATAAAAACAGATTGTAAGAGCTTCTACAAGTATGTAAAAAGAAAGAGAGTAGCAAAAGTAAGCATTGGTCCCTTAGAAGCTGAGACAGGAGAAATTATAATGGGGAATAAGGAAATGGCAGAGAATTTAAACACATATTTTGTATCTGTCTTCACAAAAGGCATACCAAAAATAATGGGGAACCAAGGGGCTATTGAGAGTGAGGAACTTAAAGTAATTAATATCAGTAGAAAAAAAGGGGGAAAAATTCGGATGGTTAGCGCCTTCTGATAGCGCCTCCGGAGGCACTAACGAGTCACTAGGAACTTAGCGCCCAACTGTGGCGAGTTTAGCGCTGCTCGCGAAATTGACCAGTCATTTTGCAGCGGCGCTAAACACTACCGCCACGATGTCCTGCACCCGCAGATCATGACGTCAGTCGAGCATGCAACGGCCCGGTAACACCCTGGACCGGATAGTGAGTCGCGCCACCTGCCTTAGCGCCTGCCGCTAGGGACGACAGGTAGAGGGGAACGTTTTCAAGTCGGGAAGGGGCTGGGGGAGCGCTATTTAAAGGCGGGCGCTTCCTGCCTTTTCTTGACCGCAACATTTTTGGTACACACAGGTTGAGAGGGAAAGAGACGTCTGGAAAGATTTAATGCTGTCCTAAGGAGTTTTGGCCCTCAGCACCACTTTTGAGGTTCCTAAGCGCCGAGCTCTTTCCCTGGGCCTATCCATTAGTGCTTCCAACACAATTGCTTTAGAGGTCTCTCCAGGCTGAGTTCAAGGCTACAATGAGCAGGATGCGGCTGGCCAGCAAGATGGCCCCTACCCGTTAAGAACTGGACGGTGCCAGTCTGTCTGGCTTCCATGGCAACTGACATTGCCTGAGCTTCGGTAGCGTTCTGAGGTAGCACCTCGCTCCCCGACATTAGCACCTTAAGAGAGGTGTGTAGCGCCTGATTTAGCGCTCAAATCACCTCCAGGGACGATAGAGGCGAATTTTGCAGTCGGAGGCGATAATTAGTGTCAGGCACTAAACTTTGCGCCCGGCCGATATTAGCGCCCCAAAATGGGCGATACCCAATTTTTCCCCCAAAGTACTTGAGAAACTAATGGGACTAAAAGCTGACAAATCTCCTGGACCTGATGGGTCTACATCCTAGGGTTCTAAAAGAGATGGCTGGAAAGATAGTGGATGCATTGATTGTGATCTTTTTGTGAATTTTTTGAGGATGTAACTAACAGGGTAGATAAAGGGGAAACCAGTGGATGTGGTATATTTGGATTTCCATAAGACATTTGATAAGGTGCCACATAAAAAGTTGTTACATAAGATAAGGACTCATGGGGTTGGGGGCAACATATTAGCATGGATAGAGGATTGATTAATGGACAGAAAACAGAGAATAGGGATAAACAGGTCATTTTCATGTTAGCAGGCTGTAACTTGTGGGGTGCCGCAAGGATCAGTGCTTGGGCCTCAGCTATTAACAATCTATATTAATGACTTAGATGAAGGGACTGAGTAATGTATCCAAGTTTGCTGACGATACAAAGCTAGGTGGGAAAGTAAGATGTGGGGATGACACAAAGAGCATGCAAAGGGATATAGATAGGTTAAGTGAGTGGGAAATAAGGTGGCAGATAGTGTATAATGTAGAGAAATGTGAGGTTATTCACTTTGGTAGGAAGAATAGAAAAACAGAATATTTTTTAAATGATGAGAAGTTATTAAATGTTTGTGTTCAGAGAGATTTAGGTGTCCTCGTACAGGAAACACAGAGAGTTAGACTTGAGGTACAGCAAGCAATTAGGAAGGCAAATGGCATAGAAACATAGAAACATAGAATCTAGGAGCAGAAGTAGGCCATTCGGCCCGTCGAGCCTGCTCCACCACTCAATACGATCATGGCTGATCATCCAAATCCAGTACCCCGTCCCTGCCCTAATCCCCACAGTACACATATCCCATCCTACCCCCGTAACCCCACGTATTTAATTCCCCCTAACATATCCCATCCTATCCCCATAACCCCACATATTTAATCCCCCCCTAACACTAAGGGTCAATTTATCATAGCCATGTTGGCCTTTATTGCAGGGGGTGTTGGAGTACAAGAGTAAGGAAGTCTTGCTACATTTGTACAGGGCTTTGGTGAGACCACACCTGGATTACTGTGCACAGTTTTGCTCTCTTTATCTGAGGATGGATTTAATTGCCTTAGAGGCGGTGCAATTAGATTGATTCCTGGGATGAGGAGAGATTGAGTAGATTGAGCCTATACTCTCTGGAGTTTAGAAGAATGAGAGGTGATCTCATTGAAACATACGATTCTGCGGAGGATTGACAGGGTAGATGCTGTGAGGTTGTTTCCCCTGGCTGGAGAGTCTATAACTAGGTGGCTTAGTCTGAGGATAAGGGGTCGGCCATTTAAGACTGAGAGGAGGAGGAATTTCTTCACTCAGAGGGTTGTGAATCTTTAGAAGTCTCTACCCCAAAGGTTTATGGATGCTGAATCATTGAGTATATTCAAGCCTGAGATAGATAGATTTTTGGACTCTAGGGGGGAGAAATTTGGTGGCGCCCCCTTTAGTACCCAGAAAAAGTTAGCGCCCCTACGCCGTAAATTCAGTGGTAGCACCCCAAGCAGGAGGCGGGGCACTACTGGAAGCGCTCCCCCTCCTTCTTGGGGGGCTACCAGTGAATTTTGCGGCACTACATGCAACTGTGCCACACGTGTCGGCACGTAACACCGCGTAATTGCAGGCCTCCCATCCCTGATGAAAGGGGAGGGGCCTAGCGCTACATGCACCGGGGCCCTGCTGGACCACCGGGGAGCGGGGTGCCGGGAAAATAGCCCAGCACTCAAGAGGAGGGCTGGGCTGAGCGATTGCGGCCGGCACACCGAAGAAAAAAGGGGAAGGGGCAGGTGCTGGCAGTCGGCCCCAAAAAAATGGACGCCGGACACCTGCCCTTTAAGTTGCGCCTCCGTGGCTGCAAAAACACCACCCTGACCCTGTCGGACATATCGTCTGGTGATAGGTCAGGGGGTGCAACCGAAGTTTTCAGCCAGGGCGCTAACGGGAGACGCAAAGCAACCCAATTTTACCCCCCAAGGAGAATAAAGGGATATGGGGATCGGGCGGGAAAGTGGAGTAGAGGTCGAAGATCAGCCATGATTTTATTGAATGGCGGAGCAGGCTTGAGGGGCCGTATGGCCTACTCCTGCTCCTATTTCTTATGTTCTTATGTTCATGGTATAGGAAGACTAGAGAATCACAGAATCACAGAATCCCCACAGTGCAGATAGAGGACATTTTGGCCCACCGAGCCTGCATCGACACATATCCCACCCTATCCCCGTAACCCCACGTATTTAATCCCCCTAACACTAATGGTCAATTTATCATAGCCAAATCAACCTAACCCGCACATCTTTGGACTGTGGGAGGAAACCGGAGCACACCCATGCAGACACGGGGAGAATGTGCAAACTCCACACAGACAGTCACCCGAGGCCGGATTCGAACCCGGGTCCCTGGCGCTGTGAGGTAACAGTGCTAACCACTATGCCACCGTGTTAGGAGAAGGAAAGGAAAATATGAAAATATGAAAAGTGTAGGACTTCAATTTGCAAATAGCTCTATTTTCTATACCAGAAATAATCATCAATTTGTAATTCATCACTAAACTGCACTAGTACCACATGTGAATAATATTTAAATGTGGTTCGTAGTGTTAACAGATGCCAAACCATTTTGTGAGTTGCACCATGGAGGAATGGCTGCTGTGATCAAATGCCAATGAAAAAAGGTGTCATTCCTTTGGTCCCATTTACATTATTTAATATTTAATTTTTTTTTAAACTCTGAGATAAATTAATATCCTGTCCCATCAGTGTCAGAAATGCTATCTCTTTTAAATAATTATTTTAAAGGAATTTTAAGGCTAACTGCTGCGGTCTCTCAACCTTTTCCTCACAAATCCTTGTTTTTCCAACTCCATTGAAAGAATGTCAACACTCTTGTACAGAAAACTCTTCCTTCAGTTGGACTACAGCACAAACTAATACCAGAGGTGCTTATAGGAAAATAAGGCAACTTTGTTAATTAATTCAGGAACAGAATCTCATTTGCCTGGCAGAACCTCAATTTGCACCAACATAAAATAAGGCTCAATAGGCTATTCGCTATCTGGATAAAAGTAACCAGGGAATTCTAAGTTATCAGTTCTTGTGTTATTGTTTACAGTTCATGAATCATTAACTGTGAAAATAACTAGGGAGCTATAAAACTGCTGATTTACAAGCAAACAATCACAAATTACAGTAAATGAAACAAGACAAATACAAACCTGCTACTACCGTAACCATCTCTTCCATAATACATAACACAAACGCCAAAGGAAAGAGAGAAATCCTTGATAGTAATTCCTCCTACCCTCTGCTACAAAAGAGGCAGTGGGAAAGAAAAGATTTTTTATACACATATATGAATTAAACTCTTAAACTTTGGATAAAGGATATTGAGAAAATACTTGAGGATCAGAGAACCAATACATTTCTTGGGTAGAATTGTCAGACTTGCATTCATAACATCTTTGGTTATTAACAAAAAAAGGTTAAATTTGCGTCATCAGAGTAAGGCAATTCATGCTGAGGAATAGTACATTTTTGAACCTAGGCCATGTTAGATACAAAGTAAACCTGTCCTTTCATTGCGCCAATCATGGGGTAAGAATTTCTCTGATTACTATAGGCACTTTTACATTTGCCGCTTCTGTAGTTCAATTGCAGGAGGCCAACATCCCAATACTGGCTCCCTGTATTTGCCTTGATAATATCAGCTCCCTTATCTTGATGGCAGAATTGTATTAAAAAAAGAGTGGCAAATGTGCAGTGACATTAGAAATGTATTTGTGAAGACTTCCTCTGTTCCTATTTCTTACAAAATGATAAACCCTTTGAGAAGAAATCTTCACCAACACAATTACAGCGTTATTACACAAAACAATCAGATCAATTCTTACTCCTGATGTGTTTTATCTTCAATGTCACAGCATCACCTCTATTGCATCAACATGAGTTTTTTCACTTCCTGCATCAGCCATTTCGGTGGCTTTCTCGGAGTGAGACTGTCAATCTAGTGACAAATTAGTGCTGAATTTTAGGCATCTTTTATGTTGGAGAGTCTTAGGATTTAAAACCTTTACAACTGGTAGAGAAAGGAAACTTCCATTCCATTCATCTAAAGTGGATTTGAAACCTAATTCCAGAGGTGAAAGGATAATTTGTTAACCCATTGCGACATCAAGACTTGAAACTTTAAAATGAACTTATTTGAGTAGAAACGGCGAATTGATGAAGTTATTAACAATTTAAGGTTGTAAATAATCTATGGGTTTCTTAAGAACAGATTAGTTATAGTTAATAAAAAAATTAATTTTGTGTAATTCATACTGGAAATTATAGTTCAGTACTGATAAGTATAATAGTCTATACAAGACTTTACAACAAATGCAACGAGGATAATTGTAGAAAATACACAAATGACCTTCAAAGTTTAAGCAATTTAACAGGGAATCTAATTTTCAGCGTTTGCTGCATTTCAAATAGAGTACAAATACTAAATTACATGAACACTGAGCCCCTAAAAACAATTTTTTTTTGTAAAAGGTGAGCAACAAAGAAGGGAAAGAGAATGAGTGAAAAAAGGGAGAAAATAATCACTAGCAGATTATTTATACAGCAGCTGGTGGCTGGTTTCTTTGTTATGCAGCCCATCTATCAACTTAAATCCCAGAAGAACTGATATTGTTTACAGCAATGCAGCTATTCTCTATAATATAGCTGTTGAGTTGTGAACTTGTCTGTATCAACTATGAATAACTAGTTAGAATAACAAGTATGCATCATTGCTGGAGGCTTGTCAGGACTTACTTTTACCTCTTTGCTCACCTGTTCATTATGATTGTACTCCTTACAAGCAGCATTTTTTTCTCCTGGACCAGTTTCCAACTTATATAAAAAAAAATCCATCTTGACTTTAAACTGGGTTTATCATCACCAACTTTTGAATTAATTTAGGAGACTCTGGGGTCGATAATACAATGTGCGGTGCCAGTAGCAATCCTGAGCATGTGTTGAGGCTTGCACAGCATCCTCTGAAATTCAGAATGCAATTGGAAAAGCCTGTGGTGCTGTGAGCCTACGTACTTGTTGTGCACGAGGCTCTGAGGGCCCTGAAAATAGTGCAAAGGAAGTCATGTTCCATAATGTGGTCAGACTGCCCGAACAGCTTCAGATACTCAGCGCCAATACAAAATAGGTACTGCAGAGGTAGCATGATCGCCATCTTGGGTCCTTTTCTTCAAGTGGGCTCAGCCTTTTTCCACTTGGTGCTGTTTTACTGGCCCAGATTTTGCTGGACCAGTGCATCTAATAGCATCTACTGTTAGTTAGACAGGGCATCTGGGACCTGAGTGAACAGGGCAACCAACTGTGTATCTCCTTAATCAATCAGATTGAAAGATTGTGAAATTAACAGCGTAAGGACTGAGAAGGAAGTGTAAATTAAAGTGGGTAAATTCAATGTCAAATCAGGTAAAGAAAGAGAAATAAAGAGAGGGAAAGAAAAATTGGATTAAGAGAGAGAGGAAAAGAGACAGAAAGGAAAAGTACAAAAAAAATTGACATTTTTAAAATATCCAACAACAATTAAAACCTGAAGGAATGAGGCGCCACATTTGTAACAGTTAATTTTCAATGCCAGTGAGGTTGATTGGCAGTAATTAACAATTCGCACATCGTTTAAAGGGTACTTACGCTTGTAATGATGAGACTTAACTTTCTGTGGCGAGTTTAGTTTCTATCTACAATGCAAATAAACTTCTTCACACCATTTAATGCATTTCAATGTTGAGGCAAACAGCGAGATGCTGCGTTGTGAAGCTAATGGTGGAACGGCACAACTCGGACAGCAACTTTTGGATATCCACGTTTAACCGCACATCTGCTGCTCACCTGAAGTTGCTGTACCATTTGTGCATGAATAATGGCGAGCGCCATTAGCCTCACCGTTATTTTGACAGCAAATTCTAGGCCAATGTGTTTCCAAAAATAAACTTACTCAGAGCTTCTTAAAGCTGTGCCCAATATGATACCTGTGCTGTTTTCCTCAGGGAAATGGCATGGTGTGAAGCTTATACAGGAGCTATGGGTATCAATATGGGCATTCCTCTCTATTTGCAGGCTCTTCAAGAGGAGGAGGAGAATCAGAGAAGGCATGTAAGAGAGGTGTGTTTGCACCTCAGGCAAACAAATCGGACCTAGCATCACCCATGTATACAGGTCAAGATCATCATATCTGAATGTGGCTGAAGAAACTTGCAGTTGGAGAATAGACTTCCTTAAGAAGGTTGTGAGCATTTTGCATTGACATCAATGGACAGTAATATCAAGTGGGGTGTAAAACCAGCATTCAACCCGATCCCTTCAGTTTCCTGCTGGGTGGTTTACGCTAAAATGACCCCTAACTTGTGCTTTGTAGGGGGTGGAGAGGCTTTGTGGAGTCTGGAGGTGAGCCACTTGCAAGTTCTTTTTCTTTCTTGCAAGCTTCTGGAACTCTGCTTTTGAACACGTCGGTACATAATTTGTTACTGCCATGGATATCCCAAAATGCTCAATATCTTTTAACTTTCTAATAAGCTCAAGATTGTCCAAGAGTTTCATTTCTGGGGGGCATAAAAAATTGAAAATGAATTTTGCCTGGCCTGGATAACTTACATATTTTGAAACTTGTGGTCATTGTGTTTCAAGAGTGAATGATTGCCTGTCAGATGACAAGCTTTATCTTGTATCTTGTCCAAGAACTTCCAATCTCAATATATTTGCAAAGAAATGCAGAATAGGACAATTTGGGTAATTATTTTGGTTGGAAATGTGAGGGCTTATTTTATCTTTCAACAGTGGTTGGAAACAAGTGGTATTGGATCGGCCATCTGTTATACACCCTGCCTGGTTTTCCTTTCCATTGAGGCCAACACTATTTTCAACAATTTAGAAATTACATGTTTCCAGCCATTACATTTTGAAGCAAGGTCAGACACAGAAGTCATTTATAATTTGCATATTTAATTTCCCAATTTAGCCTCAGTTCCACACAGTAATATTAAAAGAATTCAGATTCAATAAAATGAAGATTGCTGGCCCAACCAAGGCTGAGTCATCTTCATCCAATTCCATTTCACTAATTTCTTGGTGACTTTTTTCACATAAAAATCATACCCTTGAAAACCTCAGTGTTGGATTGGACCAGCTTAATTAACAATAGGGAATACAATGTAATAATGGCAATCTATGTTAATCAAGATGGAATTAAAAGGTTTATGAATAAGGAAAAGACTTTAGAAGATTATACTTTTCTATCTTTCCACTGACTGCACTGATGAGAACATCATTTGTTTCATTTTACTTGCCATCATAGGTATGTATTGTGATAGAAGTTACATTTTCCATTTGGTGAATTAACAATCTTTTTAATGCATAATTGAATTTAATTTTTTTAAAGCAATTTAATTATCTCCACCTGAATTTCATTCAATTTCCTCCCATTTACTGTTTTATTATAATAGACAAAAAAGTTCAACAAAAATTAACATATTTCTTAAATGTTTGACAGGAAACCACTAAAATATTAGTTTGAGAGAGCTGGTTTAAAATTAAAGTCCAGTACTCTTTTTTTATCCCCAGCTGTTTGTCCGGAAAGAAGAAATAATCAGTTTTATAGGGGGCAAAATCCTCCTGGATTAATGATCTTGATTAGAACCTTACAAAATTCTTATCTATTTTTCATCAGCATGGTGTAAGTACTGTCTGCTATATTTGAGACCGTCTATACTTTTACAGTCAACTTTGAATCCCTGGGAAATACCAAAACACTTTGAATTAGAATATAGCTGTGAAACATTCCAATTATAGGCTGATTATGCAATTGTGTGCAATGGAGCTGATGGAGCAAATAATATCAAGTCTTAGTCCTGTTTCTCACGTGCTGCATACAGAACACCATTCTGTAGCCAGGTCGCAATTTAACTTTTGTGCAATTTCCTCCTCCAGCTTTCAAAAATTCTGCAGATAGATTTGAAGAACCTTTGGTGTTATTTTGTATGACTGGTACCAAAGCATTGAAGTTATTCAGCACCCATTTAAAACAGGTGCTGTTTTGAGGGCCCCATCAACCATTTTGAAGATGGCAGTATTCAAGGGGAGTGCCATTATTAGCTGTGGAACTTTGTTATGCTGCTGTACTCATTGGTCATTCATGTTTTTTCGACATTTCTTTCATTGCATTTGCTGTTGGTTTGGGTGGCGGCCTACTTTTTTCATTTTTTGTAATTTTTTTGCAGCACACTTGTGGATGTTGGTGGGAGTTGTTTACAGGCGTCCTGCCCTCCTGATAGCAGTGATGAAGGAGCGGGATGCATAAATACAATGATCAGAGAAGCGTATTGCAAAAGCAGCGTAGTTATAATGGGAGACTTTAATTTTCACTTAGACTGGGAGAAGTAGAACACCTCGAGTCCCAAAGGCAGCAAATTTCTTGAGTGCATTTTAGACAGTTGTCTGGAACAATGGCCACAATTTCGCTGACTGAGACGGGTCCTGAGCGGCTGGGGTCGGTGTCGCGGCCCCAGCCCGCTGCCTGCTCCAGCTCACACTCTCCAAGCGATTTTACGTTAATTGGGCTTGTGTGAGGTTCCCGGCCAATTAAAAGGAAGTGGGTCTGATGACGTCATTTGATGACACGTCATCAGCCAGGTTTCCTTAAAGGGGCCATGTCCAAATTGATTTTGACAGTTCTGCTGTCAGTGTTCTACAGCATTGAGGTGCTGCAAACACTGACAAGCACTGCACAAAGGTGCACGGCTGCACCCAGGCTCTCCCATGACTCCCTCCATATGCTTATGGAGGGAGTCATAGCACGCAGGGAGGTTCTCTTCCCTTCTAATGGGAGGAAGAGACCTCCCCAGGAGATTAACGCAGCCTGGCTGCACATTGCACAGGAGGGCACAAGCAGGGGTGTCGTCAGGAGGACCAGGATGCAGTGGCGCAAACCTTTCAATGATCTCAGTAGATCACGAAACATTACCTGCAAAGCCACACTCAACCTCATCCTGCTGTGTTGCTCATCACATCCCCATCACTCTGCCTTCACTACCCTACTCCTGCACATCTTTACTCACACCAATTTGCCTTGCACCTCCACCCATCCCTCTCTATCTACATTATCACTTCTTCATTTCACTAGCCACCCCTCACACTCACCCTTATCCTACTCCAAGCATACCAACTAACAACACACAAGGATAGGCACTTGTTCATGTGAAGTTTCTAGTAATGTGCCGTCAAACATTGAAATCTTTATTTTCAACACTTTGCGTTCTTGGACAGATTTGTGTGCACCTTTGGAAGTGGCTTAGTGAGTTGCAGTGAATGGTGAGACATAACGGTACGCCCTGCAATGCTGATGAGTGTGAAAGGAATGGCTTGAGCATTGTAGGGATGCTTTATGGTGTTGGTGTGGTGTGGTGCCAACCTGGCGCATCATGTGGCATCCAGGGTGTACAGCGTCAAGTGAAGTAAATCTGCCCATGGTGAGGCCATCCCTGGCCTCACGGGCAGCACTGTGGTCGGGTGCCGATGCCCTGTGTCCTGTGCAGCATCAGTTGATTGCGGAGAAGGTTGGTGGTGTTGTTGTTGTTGCTGCTGGTGTGTCTGGTGCTGTTGGTGTTTGGGCTGATCGTAGTGGGATTCTGAGGACCAAGGTGAGATATTTTCAAGGGTAATGATGCTGATGGAATAGATGTCAGGTGAGGTTGAGATGACAGAAGCAATCTGTCAATGGTGAAAGAGGTTTCTCCAATGAGGTAGATAGAAAGTTGGCTCCAAACACTTGCAAGCTGCAGAAAGCTCAATATGTCTTCCAAATGCAGTAACCAACAGTTTCTTAGCTTTAAAAGTGAACAGCTGTAACGTGGGATCTTTATTTCAACTTTGGCAGCTGTCAGGTCATGAGATAATTCAATGCTGAATCCACTCACGACATGCTGAGCTGATGTGTTCCCCGAGCAGCGGGTAACCTGTCGGGGAGCGCGTAAAATTGAAATGTAGGCTTAAAATAACACTTAATTGGATGTTAACAATCCATTTAATGGTGTGAATTGCCTCCCCCACCGCTTGGTGTCGGGTCTGCTCAGTGCTGACAGACCCGACACCTGAGAGATTCGCGTGGAGGCGGGTTGACAGCGGGTTCCCTACCTGCTGTCCAGCTTTTCTATTCTGACAGCGGACCCGTCTCCGAACCCACCTTCTGAGCGCCAGCAAAATTCAGCCCAATATGTTCTTGAACCAACAAGAGGACAGGCTATACCAGATTTAGTGATGAGTAACGGTAAGGGAATACTTAGCTAACAGTGACCATAACATAATTGAATTCAATATTAGTTTTGAAAGGGAGAAGGGTGAGTCACGAAACAAGGTTTTAAGTTTAGGGATAAGGCAGAAATTAACCACAATAGACTGGGCAGAATTATTAACAGATAAAACTACAGATGAACAGTGAGAGGGGTTCAAAGGAGTATTTGGTAGAATACAAGACCTGTATATACCCCTAAAGGGCAAGAGCTCTACTTGTGTAATTAAACAACATTTGTCAGAGGTCAGAGATGGTATAAACCTAAAAGGACATTAATGACAGATGCAGGTGATATTGTAATTGAAAATAAGGAAATGGCAGACTTGCTAAATAATTACTTTGTAGCGGTCTTCACAGTAGAGTATGAGGATAAAGTACCAGTGATGTGAGGAAATCTAAAAATTAATTAAAGGGGAGGTAGTTAATAGATTTAATATAGGTATAAAAAAAAGGTAATGGAGAAAATAATGATACTGAAGATTGACAAATCTCCAGGACCTGATGGTTTCCAACCCAGGGTATAAAAAAAAGTAGGTGAGGAAATTGCAGATGCTTTAGTCATGATCTTCCAAAACTCCCTTAATTCTTTAATTTACAAAATCTCAAATCTACTTCTCTGCTTGTACAACAGGAAGGCAAATACATGGGAATAGAACCAAAGTGGATAAGGGCTTAGAGAAATTACCAACCCTTGGCCTATTTGAAGGAGGCCAACCTGGATAATCTTGCCTACAAGAGCATCAAGGAGAAAAGAGAGACTGAAGCCACATGTTATCTCCATGCTGTGGCTTGTACTCTTCAGTACTTACATTTTGCCCCATTTCTCACTTCACACAACCATAAATACAGCCACACAAATAGTGTACACTTTAGAGGTTGAATTTCAGCGGACTTCTCTCAATTGTCCACCATAATTTTGATGAAAGATCCACAGAGACCCTGGGGAACTGACGTAAATATGTTCCAAAATCATGTAACCATATCTGCACCACCACCTCCCCGCCCCGCCCCGCTGCAGTTATTTCTTCAGCATTTTGATATTAAACCTGTTCATTTTTTTTGACAGGATCGTTGTGTAAGTATCTGATGTATATTGAGATGTCATAGACTGGTGAGATGTCAGAGATTAATGGAATGTTATGGACTGAGCAGGGGGAAATTAAAGATCCTGTGCGACAGGGATGTGGAAAGATGGAGTTTTGACTCTTCCCATCCCTGGAGAAGGGAAGGGGGAAATTGGGTATAGAAAACAAAATCCACAAGGATTTAAAGAGAGGGAGAGAGACAAGTAGAAAGTGAATTGCCATTTTATCATTGTTGTCAGTTATTATTAAATATACCCTGTTGAACATACATAAACATGTCAGAAACTTTGTTTGGAAGAAATTGAAGACCCTGTAATCTGATAGTCACGTGGTCCTCATAATCCACAAGCAACTCCAAAATAGAATCAAAATTTACACCATGATCCTTAGTTTCCATACTTGTATTATAATGACATAAAGAGTAGAGGGGAAGAATTTTTGCCTTGCATTGCCAACTTTTATTCACAATGGCGTTTATAATGAAGTTACTCATTATGAACTCAACAGTGTTAATAAGATGTATATGATAGATAAGCTTGCACACATACTGATAGACATATATTTGAGCTGAATATTTTGTTTAGGCATCTACTTAGTGGAGTATTATACTTGTAATTGGCAATTAGGCATAGGCACTGTATAATCATTTCAGTAACAGCCAAGAACCTAGGTCCTCTAGATTTCTAATATATCTGGTGAACTGGCCTCAGCTACATAATTCTCATACATTGTGCCCATATATTTTCTGTGCATTAGATTATTTATAACAGTTTCAGAGTAAGCTGGTTATTTAGCTCTGATAAGCATAGAGCATCTGAAGTAATGCTGCACTTGATCATAAATCGAAGATTTGTACCTGAAAACTGTTTAAATATGCCTGGCATCCAGTGAGTAGGTCTGCCATCTACTGTGTAAATAATTCATTTAATGTGTGTTACAAATATCAGGTCTACTTCAGATATCATCTGGTGTTCAGTTGTGCTGCTCTCTCCCATAAGTGGTCCCCATGTCTTAGCTTCAGGACTGTGCCTGTTCTGCCCAATATCTAATCATACAATACCATAGATCAGAGGTATAACAATAGGACCCTTTTGTGACCTGAACTACATATTAATTGGCATTGCTCCCGTTTTACGTGTAAAATAGGTGCCTAAGCGTCCAATATGGCAAGCGTCGTGCATGCGCACATTCCACGCCCGAAGTGCGCCACCTGCCATATTAATAAAGGCTCCTGTATTGGCACCTGAAACAGGCCTTTAGCTCTTTGAATATGCAAATAGTGGGCCTAATGCCTATTTGAGGCCCCCTTTCCAACATTTGTTAGCAACTGACCGCAGGATGCTGTGTGCCAACTGCGGTCAGTATTCTAATGTGTCTGCCAACCAAACCAGTGGTCCTTAAATGGACCGCTGGAGGCTGCCTTCCAAAGGGTCAATTTTAATTTTCTTACTTACATTATTGTGGAGCTGGGAGGAACTGGACTGCTTCTCCTGGCTCCACATTAAATTTGTGGGCCGCCACTCAACCTCTCATTAGGTGCTTGCATTGCACTGGGATTGCGCCCCAATTCGGGTGCAATCCAAATTCTAGGCCCATGTCTTTCACATGTGCCCCTCGCTAACCTTTCAATTGGTGGGCTATAACTGCTTCAGTGAGACTAGGCCAGATATGAATCGTTAAGGTGTTTCATTTATAGACTGAAAGTGAATGTGCAGAGCGAAAAATATAATCAAAGTTCAATTATTTCACTTCACTTCACACCCCTTCTCGTGAATAAGAAAAATAATAAACCATGCTGCCTTGCCCTGGGTTAACCAACTCACTAACACTTGCCTGTGATCAGTTTAATGTTGAAACAGACGAAGGCTTGCACCGGCTTGGTTGGCACTGATATTAAAATAAACAACTTAGGCCATTCTTGACTTTCTCTCTGCATACTATCCCAACTGACTGACCATGAACATGTTTTCTTCTCTCATTTTTGTTAACTTCCGACCACAGGAGCTGATTAGGGTGTCCTCCAACTTTTTCCCCATTTAGTGATTCGTCAGTAGGCCTGTCAATAGAACTGGCTGCCTTCCACCCATGAGTGAATTTTTAGCAGACGCACAATGCTGGAGTCAATTGAATAGTGGAGTTGAGGTAGAAGATCAGCCATGATCTTACTGAATGGCGGAGCAGGCTCGAGGGACCGAATGCCCTACTCCTGCTCCTATTTCTTATGTTCTTATGAATAGGTCATCTCAATGATAATAGGTATGGATGTTCGGAGGAAGCTCAAGACAAGATAACAAATTAACTATCCTCCCAATTCATCTTCAATGCCTTGCTCATTAATGTCTTCTTCTCAGTTGCTGCAGGGTAATTTTAAATGCGTTTGAACCCACTTTCATTTAAAACACACAACTTAAATTTAACTTATTTCCAAATCCTTTCTGTGGAAAAATGGTCAAAAAATTCTGAAGCATGATAACAGGGAAAAATATTTAATACAATGAAACAGAACAAAAAATAGGAAATATTTCTAGAAAGGAAATGTTACCATAATGTTAAAAATTAATAAAAAATAATAGTACCCATGTTAAACTTCCTTGACTCAATGATCTTTTTCCCAATTATACCAGACGTTACTGTGAGCTAAAGGGGGATGTAAAGCAAGCCATATGCACTGTCATTATTTTGCTTAACCTCAGCGGAGTGCTTGCAGGAAAGATGCAGGCGCAGCCAAGTGAAAAGAAAAATCCTTTATAAAAATCTTAATTTTGACTTCCCTAAATATCTGGCAGGAAACCACTCCGGCGAATTAATTTTCCAGAGGCAGCAGAAGGCCATGCCGATTTTAATCACTGGACCTTATTTAAATGGCACTGGTTCACTTCCTGTCTGGAACAGGTGTGAAGCGGGCACAGAACATTTTCCGGCAGGGAGAATTGGGCAGCCCTTGTGAGAAGAAAGGGGAGGAGAGGCCAGGAGGAGCCTTTGATGGGGCTCTTCTGTCTGCAGGCCAGCTGCAGACCTTCCTCAACATGGAGAAAAAGCCACAGTGGCTTCCTTACTCAGGCCCCAGTTAAAATGCAAACAGGGTCCGATTAATGTAATAGGACTTGATTTACATCAATTCATGAGGCTCCAGATGGGCACCTCATCTGCCTGCAGAACCATGCAGGTTAAAATCAGAATGTGGATACAGACTATGGCACCTTGGACCTGGGGAAACCTGAAATGTGGGTGAAGCCGAGTGCTCTCTCATCCTGCTTCATTCTGTCTATGGGGAACATAATGTAGCTGTTTCTTCTGGTGTAGAGAGCCTCACTGATCTCCCTGATACAGGGTGGACTGCAAAATGTGAGATGTTGCTGTGTCACCTGCTGCAGCCTGGAAGGAGCCTGTTGCATCAAAATTAAGAGTCACGTTGACCATGACAGTCACAGGCGGTGCTTTCCGTGCCATGGTGCGAGGCTCGGCTTGTGACTTCAGCAGGTGACATAGCTCGGTGACAGCCTTTTTTGGGAAGTGGAGGTGCCTGAGGCATTGCTCCTCTGAGAAGTTCATGTAGGAGAAGTGCTCCCTGAAGACCCGATGTAGGTATAGCCTCCTGTGCAGTGTCCTCCTTCTCCCTCTTGTCCCAGCTGCTCCTGCTCTGTAGTATCTTCCTTGCTGCTTCCCTCATCCTCCAGCCCCAAAGGGAGTCCTACCAAACCACCCATGACTGCAGTACAACTGTTTAGAAGGCAGCCAAAAACAGTTCACCAGCAGCAAAGACATTCTCAGCAGTCAGAGTTAAATTTTCACGGTCAGAAAACAGGCCAACAAATGCCCAGTAGTTAACCCGCAGCCTCAAATGACAAACCAACAATAACCTGTATGTAGTGGATGAGCCCTTAAATCATGCTGCTGAAGGCTCCTTCCTGCATGTATGGTGAGCAGCAGATTTCCAGCTCATAATGAGTGCGCACCCCACGCCCGCCATATTGGATGCTTAGGCACCCATTTTCCACAAGAAAAATGGGCTCGGCGCCATCGATTTCCTAGGCCACTATATATTTCCAGCATTTTCTGCTTTAATTTCTAATTCTATTAAGCTGACTGAAGATGCCTTATAAGCTTAGGTATATAGTCATGATATTTGTACACTTATGACTATTTTCCCCTATCAGTAATGGAAAAGTGACAAAACATGCTACTCTCCCTGAACTGCTACTGACAGTTTGCCAAGTCCTGCGCTCAGTTCAAAAAGACTTTTTTGACTATCACTGCCTGTAATTAATCATACATGATTTTTTCACTCCCTAATTTGAATACCAGTAGTCTATTTAAAAGTTAAATTCAATCATACCATGTTAATAAGTTGAATATCAAATACAGTAGATGTCCACACTCCTGTTAATAACATGCTGAGCTTCAGTACATAATCGTTTGTAATGCAAAGTTCACATTTTAATAAATTTTGGTGCCATTACTCTTCAACTCTGCCTCCTGAGGTGCACATTTGTTGTAGCACAGCACTATAACTGAAGCTCTTGATATCAATGGCAACACAATTCTTAAAGAGCCACATGGGAGTGTTTGCGGCTTTGTGAAACATTTTGCCATAAGAATAATCCTGTTTCTACGCTCCCCTTGTCATTTGTCTCAGCTTTTCTGCTTGTTCACATGTTGATACTGTCTGTTTCAGGTCAATCTATGCAACTCCCTGTCTTTTCTTTACTGTCGAATCTTCAACAGGCCTCACTGATGCACTCTGTGCTTGAAGTCAAGCCTGAGTAATTTTGTGCGAATCCAGTTAATTGTTGCTTAAGAGGCAAAGAAACTGCTGAAGCTGTGTCGAGTTCATTAAGAGGTTTTATACCTCTATACTACCAAAAGCAATATTAAGAGCATGGATAAAAGGTAGTGGCAGCACAACTAACACTAACCCACAAAATGACTTCACCTTAACGCACGCTTACTGCAAGAAATTAGTCTAATGCACGGAAGTTTTACACCCATGTTTTTCTGATTGCTAAGTAAGACATCATTGAAGGTACGTTCCTTTTTATTGAATAAAAGGGTTAATAACCCTTTTTATGTAAACTTTTATAAATAACTAATTAAAATGAGGACAGTTTTGCTGTGGCTAATTCCCTACTTTTCAAGCAACTAGTGAACCACTTACCCAGTATAAATGACTCAACATTTATTGTATCAGCCGTGGAAAACTGTGCAAAATTTTTCAGTAATGGCTCAGTATCAAAACTGAAAAGTCAGTCTCACTAACTGGGCCACGGAGGTCCCAGTAGATTATATTGTGGAGAATTGGAAAAATAATTCTGGTGCAGCAGGGCAGTCCACAAAGAGAATGGTAATATATCTGAACCATAGTGAGGAGCTGGAAGGAGGACTATAAAAAAGGGCAAGAATAATACTGTAAAGCAGCAGCAAAGGCCAATACAAAATGAAGAACATAGATGGAGATTAAGTTGTTATAGATATGTAAACATTGGAACAGGAGTAGGCCATTTAGTTCCTCAAGCCTGTTCTGCCATTCAATGAGATCACGGCCAATCTGCAATCTAACTCCAAATAACCGCCTTTGCCCCATATCCCTTATTCCCTTTGGTTAACAAAAATCTATCAATCTCAGATTTAAAATTAACAATTGATCTAGCATCAAATGCCATTTGCGGAAGAGAGTTCCAAATTTCTACCACACTTTGTGTGTAGAAGTGCTTCCTAATTTCACTCCTGAAAGGTCTGGCTCTAATTTTTAGACTATGACCCCTAGTTCTAGACTCCCCAACCAGCGGAAATAGTTTCTCTCTATCTACCCTATCTGTTTCCTTTAATATCTTGAAAACTTCGATCAGATCACCCCTTAACCTTATAAATTCTAGGGAATACAACCCTAATTTGTGTAATCTCTTCTCGTAATTTAACCCTTGGAGTCCGGGTATCATCCTGGCAAACTCATGCTGTACTCCCTCCAAGGCCAATATATCCTTCCTGAGCTGTGGTGCCCAAAACTGCTCACTGTACTCCGTGTGGTCTAACCAGGGACTAAAAGTCGATAAATTCCAAGGATCGGATGACCTACATCCTAGGGTTTTGAAAGAGGTGGCCATTGGGATAGTGGACGCATTGGTTGTCATCTTCCAAAATTCTATAGATTCTGGAACAGTTCCTGCAGATTGGAGGATAGCAAATGTAACACCGCTATTTACGAAAGGAGGGAGAGAGAAAATGGGGAACTACAGACCTGTTAGCCTCACATCAGTAGTTGGGAAAATGCTGGAATCTATTGTAAAGGATGCACTAACTGGGCACGTAGAAACTAATAGTAAGACTGGGCAGAGTCAACATGGATTTATGAAAGGGAAATCCTGTTTGACAAACCTATTGGAGTTCTTTGAGGATGTAACTAGTGGAGTAGACAAAGGGGAACCGGTAGATGTGGTGTATCTGGATTTTCAGAAGGCCTTCGATAAGGTCCCACACAAGAGGTTGGTGAACAAAATTAGGGCACATGGAATTGGGGGTAATATACTAGCATGGGTTGAGAATTGGTTATAAGACAGAAAACAAAGAGTGGGGATAAATGGATCTTTTTCAGGATGGCAGGCTGTGACTAGTGGGGTACCGCAAGGATCGGTGCTTGGGCTCCAGCTATTCACAATCTATATCAATGGTTTGGATGAGGGGACTAAATTTAACATTTCCAAATTTGCTGATGATACAAAGCTAGGTGGCAGTGTCAGTTGCGAAGAGGATGTGAAGAGGCTTCAAGGGGATTTTGACAGGCTCAGTGAGTGGGCGAGAACATGGCAGATGGAATACAATGTGGATAAATGTGAAGTTATCCACTTTGGTAGAAAAAACAGAAAGGCAGAGTATTTCCTAAATGGTGAAAGATTGGGGAATGCAGATGCTCAAAGGGACCTGGGTGTCCTTGTACATGAGTCACTGAAAGTGAATGTGCAGGTGTAACAAGCCATTAGGAAGGCAAATGGTATGCTGGCCTTCATTACAAGAGGAGTTGAGTACAGGAGTAAAGAAGTCTTACTCCAATTATATAGGGCCTTGGTGAGACCACACCTGGAGTACTGTGTACAATTTTGGTCTCCTTACCTAAGGAAGGATATACTTGCCATAGAGGGAGTGCAACGAAGGTTCACGAGATTGATTCCTGGGATGGCGGGACTGTCGTATGAGAAGAGATTGAGTAAACTAGGCCTGTATTCTCTTGAATTCAGAAGAATGAGAGGAGATCTCATTGAAGCATACAAAATTATTACAGGGCTTGATAGGGTGGATGATGGGAGAATGTTTCCCTTGGCTAGGGAGTCTAGAACCAGGGGCCACAGCCTCAGGATAAAGGGAAGGCCATTCAGGACTGAGATGAGAAGAAATTTCTTCACACAGAGGGTGGTGAATCTTTGGAATTCTCTACCCCAGAGGGCTGTGGAGGCTCAGTCATTGGGTATATTCAAAACAGAAGTCGATAGATTTCTGACTAGTAAGGGCATCAAGGGATATGGCGATAGGGCCGGTGAATGGAGTTGAGGCAGAAGATCAGCCATGATCTCATTGAATGGCGGAGCAGGCTCGAAGGGCCAAATGGCCTACTCCTGCTCCTATTTCTTATGTTCTTATGTTCTTATGTTGTACAGCTGCAGCATAACTTTTACCCCCTTGTATTCTCGTCCTCTAGATATAAAGACCAGCATTCCATTAGCCTTTTTAATTGTTTTCTGTACCTGTTCATGTTTAATGATCTATGTACCTGGACCCCCAAGTCTCTTTGGACCTCCACTGTTTTCAGCTTTTCACCATTTAGAAAGTACCCTGTTCTGTCCTTTTAGGTCCAAAGTGGATGACCTCACATTTGCCTACGTTGAAATCCACTTGCCACAGTTTTGACCATTCACTTAATCGATCGATATCCCTTTGTATGTTATGCTTTCATCTAAACTGCCTACAATGCTGCCTATCTTTGTGTTATTGGCAAATGTTGTGCTCCTGCACACATGTGGCCATTAGGGCACCCCATGACAACCCAGCTGTATTTGTCAACCGTAAGGGCTTCCACTCCCTTAACGTCCAGCTGATGTGTAACCACATTATGCATGTTTGCGCCAAATTCCCTGGCAGTTGCCATAACTCGTTCATCCTGTGGCAGTCTACTATGCCTCAACTGTTCAATCTGTCAAACCAACTTTCCAGATGGCTACTTGGAGACAAGGGCTAGCCCCTGAAAAAGTGGTTAATGACACCGATGAGGAGGCCATCCAACGAAGCTGAGGAGCGATAAAATGTGAGCCACATTTCCACCAGAAGCATCATAGAGCAAACCATCGGCTTGCTCAAAATGCGATTCAGATGCCTTGACAGATCTGGTGTTACCCTACTGTATGCATCAGCCAGAGTCTCCAGAATCATCGTGGTCTGCTGTGCCGTGCACAACATCGCATAGCAGTGTAGCTTACCGCTACCTGAGGAACAAGTGGCACAGTGCACAGCCTCCTCGGAAGAGGAGGAGGAGGTGGCAGATGAGGTACACCTTGCGGAGGCAGATGTGCCAATTCCACCAGCACGCGACCACATTGCTAGCCGTGAGGCAAGGCATACACTAATCCATGCCAGATTCGCGTAAGTTTCTGCATCAACCTCATGTGGCTAGCACATGGAAATGAATGTCTGGCCAACCTTCTTAACACACCATACAGCATCTATACAATAAACTGTGGTTTCCTATCACTCTCACCACCATCATTACAGATGAAAGGCACCCTGACCCCTCACTGTGCAACTTCCATTTCTGAGCACACATAGGCCAAATCTTTGAGTCTTTGCCATCGCATTTCATTATTACAATTGAAATCACGATGACACACATTACTTTGTATGAGATCAAAACACCCAAGTGACTACCCTTGTAACTATTTGTGTGTTGACTTTCTCTTATGCGTGCTTCTATGTGATGCTTCCCCTGTGGCTTCGGCAGATGTAGAGGCACCTTGCTCAGTTCAATGCTGCACCTGCTTAGGCGCCTTTGGCGGGCGTCCTCTGGGTTTGGGAGCCTGGGAGGGCTCCGCAACAGTCCGCTACTCCTGCGGCTGTGCAGGAACTGAGACGGCCATCTCAGTTGGGTGAGGAATCTGGGGCTCTGACCAAGGGGTCCACAGTGGCATGGGAGTGTAAACGCTTGGAGAGGAGCCCACACTTCCTTGTTGTCGACCACCAACATCCCTCTCATGGGTCACCCGCACTTCACTGCTAGCAAATGGCTGAAGGGCACCTTGCTGCACATCAGTTGGGCCATGAGGACCCATCTCTGTACTGACAGTCCTCATAACGGGGACGTCCATGTACCTTTGGTTCCTCTACTCAATAGATGCCCATCTATCCTCCATAGCAGACCATCTATTTAGAAGAGTCACCATGTTCATTTGAGTCTGGCGATTTATGTCCTCCATGGATGTTGCCATCCTTTCCATGGTGGTACCTACATTTGCCATTGCGTGCATCATGGCATTGCTCATCTTTGAGATGGACTCCTCCATTCTCTGCACACTCACAGTTACCGTGGTTGCAAACCCTGTCAGAGCCTCCTGCACTGGTTCCTGAAGCTCCAGCACCACTCTCTTTCTGGATGGCCCCAAAGGCACAGGGTCCACATGCAGCTGAGCAGAGCTAGGAGCGTCCTGCGACCTCCGACGAGGACTCTCCACTGCTGTCGCTGTCTCCAACATCTGCTGATGCTCACTTGTGAGCTGTGATACACCAGGTGACAGCACTACTCTATGTCGCGAAGGACCCACCAAGGTGTGCGTACCTGCGCTGGTACTGGGTGCATTTATTTCTGCTGACGCTGCTCCCTCAGAGGCTGCAGGTTCCTAGAATCATAGAATCATAGAAAGTTACAGCACGGAAGGAGGCCATTTCGACCCATCATGTCCGCGCCGGCCAACAAAGAGCTATCCAGCCTAATCCCACTTCCCAGCTCTTGGTCCGTAGCTCTGCAGGTTACAGCATCCCAAGTGCACATCCAAGTACTTTTTAAATGTGGTTAGTGTTCCTGCCTCTACCACCCTTTCAGGCAGTGAATTCCAGACCCCCACAACCCTCTGGGTGAAGAAATTTCCCCTCACATCCCCTCTAAACCTTCCACCAATTACTTTAAATCTGTGCCCCCTGGTTTTTGACCCCTCTGCTAAGAGAAATAGGTCCTTTCTATCCACTTTATCTATGCCCCTCATAATTTTATACACCTCAATAAGGTCTCCCCTCAGCCTCCTTTGTTCCAAGGAAAACAGACCCAGCCTATCCAGTCTTTCCTCATAGCTAAGATTCTCTACTCCTGGCAACATCCTTGTAAATCTCCTCTGTACCCTCTCTAGTGCAATCACATCTTTCCTGTAATGTGGTGACCAGAACTGCACGCAGTACTCTAGCTGAGGCTTAACTAGTGTTTTATACAGTTGAAGCATAACCCCCCTGCTCTTGTATTCTATGCCACGGCTAATAAAGGCAAGCATTCCGTATGCCTTCTTAACCATCTTATCTACTTGGACTGCTACCTTCAGGGATCTGTGGACATGCACTCCAAGGTCCCCTTGTTCCTCTACATTACTTAGTGTCCTACCATTTAATGTGTATTCCCTTTCCTTGTTAGACCTCCCCAAATGCATTACCTCACACTTCTCCGGATTGAATTCCATTTGCCACTGTTCTGCCCACCTGACCAATTTATTGAGATCTTCCTGCAGTCTACAGCTTCCTTCTTCAGTATCAACCACACAGCCGATTTTAGTATCATCTGCAAACTTCTTAATCATACCCCCTATATTCAAGTCAAGATCGTTGATATATACCACAAAAAGCAAGGGACCTAGTACTGAGCCCTGCGGAACCCCACTGGAAACAGCCTTCCAGTCATAAAAACACCCATCAACCATTACCCTCTGCTTCCTGTCTCCGAGCCAGTTTTGAATCCAACTTGACACTTTGTCCTGGATCCCATGGGTTTTTAACTTCATGACCAGTCTGCCATGTGGAACCTTATCAAAAGCCTTGCTAAAGTCCATATACACTACATCAAATGCACTACCCTCATCTACCCTTCTTGTTACCTCCTCAAAAAATTCAATCAAGTTTGTCAGACACGACCTTCCCTTAACAAATCCGTGCTGACTATCCTTGATTAATCCGGGTCTTTCTAAATGAAGATTTATCCTGTCCTTCAGAATTCTTTCCAATAATTTTCCCACCACCGAGGTTAGGCTGACTTGCCTGTAATTACTCGGTCTATCCTTTTCTCCCTTTTTAAACAAGAGTACCACATTAGCAGTCCTCCAGTCCTCCGGCACCACACCTGAAGCCAGAGAGGATTGGAAAATGATGGTCAGGGCCTCTGCTATTTCCTCTTTTGCTTCGCTTAACAGCCTGGGATACATTTCATCCAGGCCTGGGGATTTATCCACTTTTAAAGCTGCTAAACCCCTTAATACTTCCTCTCTCACTATGTTTATTTCATCTAATATTTCACACTCCTCCCCCCCCGATAGCAATGTCTGTTTCGCCCCTCTCCTTTGTGAAAACAGACGCAAAGTATTCATTAAGAACCCTACCGACATCTCCCGCCTCCACACACAGATTACCCTCATGATCTCTAATAGGCCCTACCTTTTCTTTAGTTATCCTCTTACTCTTAATATATTTATAAAACATCTTTGGGTTTTCCTTGATTTTACATGCCAAGAATTTTTCATGCTCTCTCTTTGCTTTCCTAATATCCTTTTTAATTGCACCCCTGCACTTTCTGTACTCCTGTAAAGATTCTGGAGTATTTAGCCCTCGATATCTGTCATACGCCTCCCTTTTTTTCTTTATCCTAACCTGTATGTCTCTAGACATCTAAGGGGCTCTAGATTTGTTAGTCCCTTATTTTTTCTTTAAAGGCACATGTTTGGTCTGAACCCTCCGGATCTCCTCCTTGAATGCCTCCCACTGCTCTGACACTGATTTACCTTCAAGTAGCTGTTTCCAGTCCACTATGGCTAAATCCCCTCTGAGCTTAGCAAAATTTGCTTTTCCCCAATTTAGAATTTTTATTCCTGGTCTATCCTTGTCCTTTTCCATAACTACCTTAAATCTAACAGAATTGTGGTCACTAGCACCAAAATGCTCCCCCCCTGATACGCCTTCTACCTGCCCAGCTTCATTCCCTAAAACTAAGTCCAGAACCGCCCCCTCCCTTGTTGGGCTTGCTACATACTGGCTAAAAAAGTTCTCCTGGATGTATTTTAGGAATTCCGCACCTTCTATACCCTTCACACTAATTTTATCCCAGTTAATATTGGGGTAGTTGAAATCCCCTACTATTACTGCCCTATAGTTTTTGCACTTCTCAGAAATTTGTCTACATATTTGCTCTTCTACCTCCCTCTCGCTGTTTGGGGGTCTGTAGTACACTCCCAGCAGTGTGATCGCCCCTTTTTTTTATTTTTCAATTCGACCCATATGGCCTCGTTTGATGATCCCTCCAACATATCATCCCTCCTCCCAGCTGTAATAGTTTCTTTATTCAATACCGCGACCCCCCTCCCTTTTTACCTCCCTCTCTATCCCATCTGAAAATCCTGTAACCAGGAATGTTGAGCTGCCATACCTGCCCCTCTTTCAGACATGTCTCTGTAATAGCTATAATATCATAGTCCCAAGTATCTGCCTGTGCCCTCAGCTCATCTGCCTTGTTCGCTATACTCCTTGCTTTGAAGTATATACCATTTAGTACAGGCAAACCTCGTTGTTGACTATTATCTAGCCCTTGATTCCTCTGTCCTTCCAATTTACTTTCTACGTTTTTGTATTCCAATTCCAGTTTTTCTTCCCTCCCTATTGACTCTATACTTAGGTTCCCATCCCCCTGCCAAGCTAGTTTAAACCCTCCCCAACAGCACTAGCAAACCCTCCCATGAGGATATTGGTCCTGTTCCCTTTGAGGTGCAACCCATCTGGCTTGTAGAGGTCCCACCTCCTCCAGAAATGGTTCCAATTCCTCAGGAATCTAAAGCCCTCCCTTCTACACCATCTCTCCAGTCACGCATTCATCTGCTCTATCTTCCTATTTCTGAACTCATTAGCACGTGGCACTGGTAGTAATCCGGAGATTACTACCTTTGAGGTCCTGCTTTTTAACCTCTTTCCTAGCTCCCTAACCTCTGCTTGCAGGACCTCATCTCTCTTCCTACCTATGTCGTTGGTACCGATATGGACCACGACCTCTGTCTGTTCACCCTCCCCCCTCAGAATGCCCTGCAGCCGTTCAGTGACATCCTTGACCCTGGAACCAGGGAGGCAACATACCATCCTGGAGTCACGTCTGCGGCCACAGAGATGCCTGTCTGCTCCCCTAACTATTGAATCCCTATCACTATTGCTCTCCCGCTCCTCTTCCCCACCCACTGTGCAGCTGAGCCTTCCATGGTGCTGTGGACTTGGCTGTGGCTGCACTCCTCAGAGGAACCATCGCCCTCAACAGTACTCAGCACCGAATACTGGTTGGTGAGCAAGATGGGCTCAGGGGACTCCTGCACTACCTGCCTGGTCCTCCTCTTCTGTCTAACGGTCACTCATTCCCTCTCTGCCTGCACACTCTTAAGCTGCGGGGTGACCACCTCCCAAAACGTGCCATCCTCTGAGGAGTCATCCGGGTCTTCGTCTTGGACAGTGGGGAGGAGGGCTCTCGATGGTCCTGTGGGGGAGTAAAGGCATGAGTTAGCCATGTTATATTTAGGTAGCAGACACATCCTGTTGTGCAGATGATCAGAAGTCAATCTGTATGAACATCAGATGCCATATCAGTCACTCAAGAAATCGAAATGAGAGGGCTGCAAATCTATTCTGTCACCAGCTTACTCTATTGTGCCCGTCTCTCCATCCCCCACTTCCAGCTCCTCTGCACCTCCGATGATCTCGATAGCAGCCTCCTCAGCGTGTGTTAAATGCGCCATCGAATGTGGGCCTCCTCCTCCTCTCCTTACCCCTCTTATTGTGGGTTCTCTTTTCCTACAATGAGGGACACAGTGGAGTTTCAGCGAGATTGATGGAGTGAGTGTAAAAAATCCATAGCATCGATGCTTAGAGGGAGACAAAGATGGAGTGAGGTGCCAATAGCAAGGTGCCTCCCTGTGCGTTGTTCGTTGTTGTCAATGCATAACAGTGATAGCGAGTGTGAGGGGTGCATAGTAGGTTGGTGAAGTGATTCTGTACATAGAGAGAGAGGGATGGTTAAGGGTGCAAGGGATGTAAGGGTAAGTTGGGATGTGCAGGAGTAGGTTGACAATGCAGAGTGCTGGTGATGAGAACAGATGGGAAGCAGATTGAAGGTAAGTGTGACGTTATACTCACTTTTGCTGTGCATAGCAGATCATTGAACCTTTTCCTGCACTGAACCCAGGTGCATGAACACAATAGAAACATAGAAACATAGAAGATAGGAGCAGGAGTAGGCCATTCGGCCCCTCTAGCCTGCTCCGCCATTCAATGCGATCATGGCTGATCATTCAAATTCAGAACCCTGTCCCTGCTTTCTCCCCATGTCCCTTGATCCGTTTAGCCTTAAGAAATATATCCAACTCCTTCTTGAATATATTTAATGAATTGGCCTCTACTGCCTTCTGTGGTAGAGAATTCCACAGGTTCACCACTCTCTGGGTGAAGAAATTCCTCCTCATTTCTGTCCTAAATGGCTTACTAAATGGCCTAGCGCTTACCTCCTCAGCAATTTGCAGCCAGGCTGCCTTTGTGTGCTGAGGAGGCTTCCTCCGGACATTGGGAGGGAACAGAACCTCATTGCGCCCTCTTACTCCCTCCACCAAAGCATGGAGGGAGTCATCATCAAAGCGAGGAGCAGCCTTTGCTCTTGTAGCAGTCATCTTGCAAAGACCAGTTTTCAGGTGCATCAGAAAGCAAATGAAATCCAAAGGCTGCAAGGGCCCCTTAAATGCACCTGAATCGAAGACGTCAGCAGAGGCGAGCAGCAGACCCGAACCCACTGATTGGGCCGGGTAACGCGCACGGCGGGCTTAATGAGCCCAGTTAATACCAAATAGTTATTTCAGAGTGACTGAAACCGGCAGCTGGACCGGTACCCGCCGACCAGCCAACCCGACTCCAACCTGGCTCCGCTGGGAAAATCACGGCCAAAGTGTTAAAAATCTGAATCCTGACCTCAACCCGCCTCCAACCTGCCCACTTCCAGTTTTAATGGAGGCGGGACATGGGGGGGGGGTGGGGGAGGGGTGGGGGGGGTGGCAGCCAACTGGCTGCCAGGAGGCGGGTTGTCTATTTAAATATTATAATGAGGCTGGAAGCGTCTACTTTAACCTCCATCTTGATTTTAACTTTAGCTGGTCAGGTTTTGCAGGCCTTGTGAAACCTGCCAGCTAATGCAAGGCAAGGACTGCTGGACCCAGGAGGTAAGTGCCTTTACACTTACCTCCTGGAACCAGGGTCCCAGCCTTGCCCACCCAACCACGATAGTGGACCAGCCCCATGATGCCTCTGATCCCCTCCCAGGCCTCCGATCCTCTCCATGAGGCCTTGCCCACGCTCCTCCGGCCCCCGATCTTCACCCGACCACACCTCCCCCACTTCTCTGTCCATCAATCATCACTCACGCCCCCACCCCCATGCTGGTCCCGGCCCCCAATCCTTCTCAGACTGCCACCCCCCCCCCCCCACCCCCATGCTGGTCCCGGCCCCCGATCCTTCTCCAACCCCCCCTCCCCCATGCTGGTCCCATCACCATTCCTTCTCAGACCCTTCCCTGTGCTGGTCCCGGCCCCCGATCCTCAACAATCCCCCCTCCACCGTGCTCCTCCGGCTACCTCCCGGCCCCCGATCTTCTTCCGACACCCCCCTCCATGCTCCTCCAGCTACCCCCTGGCCCCCGATCTTCTTCCGACATCCCCCTCCGGCCACCCGCTAACCCCATGTGATCCCTCCATCCCTCCTCTCTGCGGCCTAGTACCGCAGGCCTACTCGCCCGGAGCCAGCCAGCTTCTCAATCTGGCTGGCAGCAGATGGAAAACAGAGGCTTCCCATATAAATCAGTTCCGTTCTCCCAGGTTTCCCGACTGCCTTGGAACCGTCCCGCTCCCAACCCGGCTTCCCCATTAAAATTCAGCCCAAAGGGGGAAAAATTCAGTTGCTTAGCACCTCCCATTAGGGAACAATGCAACTAGCACCCGGGCACGGCGATGTTTGCATCGCTCGTGAAATTGACCAGTTTTTGCGGTGGCGCTAAACTCTACCGCCCCGATTTTCTGCGCCCGCAGATCGTGACGTCAGTCGAGCGTGCAACGCCCTGATGGCGCCCCGGAACGGATATTGAGTAGCGCCCCCGTCCTTTCTGCCTGCCGCAATCATCAACAGGGAGTATAGAGCGTTTTCCAATTGGTAAGGGGCTGGGGGAGTGCTATTTAAAGGCGCCCTCTTCCTTCCGTTTTATGTCGGAGACATTTTTGCACCACTCATTCTGACAGAGAGAGAGAGATTCTGAGAGAGAGAGAGAGATTCTGAGAGAAAGAGAGAGAGACTTCTGCAGAGAGTCAACGCTGTGTGAAGTAGTTTTGGCTACTGAGCAGCACTTTTCAGGTTCTTTTGGATTTGATCTTCATTGCTTCGATTGCCAAGAGATTGTGGGGGCTGCACTGATTCGGGGCGTCGTCCTGCGCCTGCAGAATTGGAGGTATCAGAGACACAGAGAGAGAGTGGTAATCGTGGCCAGAGGGAGGAGGGCCAACAGGCCTGTGCACAGGAGACCTTACCCTCCCAGGGTATTCTGGGAACAATTCTCCTACATTCATTTGTCTGAGGAGCAGTGTTTGCGCAGGCTGCGCTTCAGCAAGGTGTTGGTTACTGAGCTCTGCCATCTGCTGCAGCCAGATCTGCAGCCTCAACTGAGGACCAGGACGTCTCTGTCGGTGGCAGTGAAGGTCACAGTGACTGTGAATGTTTATGCCACCGGCTCATTTCAAGCTGTTACTGGGGACATCGCCAATATCTCCCAGTTCGCGGTCCATTGCTGTATCCGGCAGGTCACAAATGCCCTCTATAAAAGGAGACGCCAGTACATCTCTTTCCCGATGACCCGGGGCAAGCAGCATGAACACGCATTGGGCTTTGCGAGGATAGCGGGCTTCCCCATGGTGCAGGGCGCCATTGACTGCACACATTTGGCATTGTGGGCACCGCATGAGAATGCATGGAACCGCAAGGGGCTCCACTCCTTAAATGTCCAGTTGGTCTGTGACCACAGACAGCTGATACTCACTGTCAATGCCCGCTATCCTGGCAGCAGCCACGATGCTTTCATCTTGCGCCAGACTGGTGTGCCAGAGCTTTTCCAGGCAGCGCATCAGCCAAGTGTTTGGCTCCTCAGAGACAAGGGCTATCCACTCTGCACCTGGCTGATGACACCGCTCCGTAACCCCAACGCCCCGCCGAGCTCCGGTACAATGAGAGCCATCTCGCCATCAGGAACATCATTGAGCAGACGATCGGCGTGCTCAAGCAACGGTTCCGCTGTCTGGACCACTCAGGAGGAGCCCTGCAGTACTCGTCTGAGCAAGTCTCCCTCTTCATATTTGTTTGCTGCATTCTTCATAACCTTGCAATCCTCAGGACCCAGCCAATGCCACCAGGCCTTGGTGCACCACCAGAGGAGGAAGAGGAAGAGGAGGAGGAAGAGGAGGAGGATGATCAGCAGCAGCACCAAGGCGGGAGGGAGGCCCACAATGTTGAAACTGCAAGGGCCATCCGTCAAAGACTGATAACAAGCCTGCTTCTAGGCCCCTACTCAGGAAATGGCTTCTGGCATGGAGAACAACATCATGGAAAGCAACCTGCAACCCCTGCACCCATGATCTGAGTGTGCATGTCCACCGCCTGGGTGTTCATTTCAGCGATGAGCCACCCCTCCTCTGCATCCAGTGCAGCAGGACTCGCTGGCCTACTCTCCCTCCAGGGAGAAGGCTCCTGAGCTTCCCTACCCCCATCACGTTGCTGCAGCCCGCTGGGTCCTGGAGCTTCACCCTCATCAGACCCTTCCCCCCTGCTCCCCTCCAGGGAAGACGTGGTCCTAGTGTGGGCATGGGCTCCCTCGGGAGATGCAGGCGCTGAGGCTCCGACTTCCTCTTCCTCCTCGCCTGCGGCTGTCGCTCCCACTGGCTGCTTGAGGGCCCGTCTCCTCAGCTGGTGAAACACCATCTGAAAGCAGGGAGGTACAAGAGTGGCTTTAGCGTGAGGACAGGGGGGCAGTAAGGGAGGAAGGAGTGGAGCGATTTAGTAAGTTGGATTGAAAGTGTAAAAGGCTGGTGTTGTGAGGGACAAGTGGAATGAGAGAGGAGAGAAAGCTGATGACCTTACCATTGCTGTCCCAAACGGAATCGGCCTCTCCAGGGGCGACGGGACCGATCACCTGGCTTGCCACAATCCTGTGGACGCGCGCCTCAAGATCATTGAGGGGTTGCAGCTGAGGCAGCCCTCCACCCGTCCGTTGCTGCTGTCTCCTGTTGTGAGATAGCTTGGCCTGCAATAAAAAGGACGGCGTCTGAGTAAATATGCAGCCATGGTCTTGTCTGATGTGCCTCCTATATTTGAATAGCCCTTAATGTATGCAGCCATGTGCTTGCCTGATATGCCTCCCATAGTTGAATAGCCCTTAATGTATGCAAGGTGTGGAATGTGCATGTGTGTTTTATGAGATGGCCATAGGTCTTGAGCATTGGGGTTTTAAGACCCTCTGGCTATAGAGTGAGGTTGAGATGGAGGGATGGAAAGGTATTGAAAAACAGCCATTCACCCTGACGATCCAAGTGAGGTCGTTGAATTTTTTGCGACATTGCGTATGGGTTGTGGGCACCATGCTCCTGGAGGAGACGTGATGAGACAACTCCCTCCACACTCTTCTGTAGTCACGCGGCAATGGCCTCCTGCCACTCTCAGGGTACATTATAGCTCTTCGGCACTCCACCGCGCCAACCAGAGCCTCCAAGGCCCGGTCGCTGAAGCGCTGAGCTCGTTCCCTGACCCTCTCCATAGTCCTTGGCTGAAGATTTCAGGCACAGGTCTGTCCACGATGAGATTCAAGCCTGCAATGAGCAGGGTGTGGCTGGAGAGCAAGATCGACCCTCCCCCTTAAGAACTGGTCGGTGCCAGTGTGTCTGTGTTCCATTGCTAACTGACATCACCTGAGCTTCGCCCGCGCTCTGAGTTAGCGCCTCGCTCCTCGGCCTTTGCACCTTAAGACAGGTGTGTAGCGCCTGATTTAGCGCTCCAATCACCTCCAGGGGCGATAAAAGCCAAGTTTGCAGTCGGAGGTGATAATTAGCACCAGGCGCTAAACTTTGCGCCCGGACGATAATTTCGCCCCAAATGGGGCGATACCGAATTTCTCCCCCAAAGAGTCTCCAATTGTGTAAAGTAAATTGTGTGCAAAATATCCTGGTTTACATTATCCCTCCACATGATCAAATAATGCATGCCTTATAGAAGATTATAGCTAATTTTGAAATCTATTTGCATAGTCATGTTCTACCATTGTATGAAGAAAAGAAGATAATTCATTCATAAATTAATTCTCATTTTTTAATTAATGAATTTTAAAAAGGCTTAATTTGTTGTTTGTTTCATAATAAGCACCAGACTACTTAAACTAGTACATTGTGAAGAATCAACCTCTTTCAAGTAAATAGGTACTGCGCTAACAATTATACAATGTAATAAAAAATATATAATAATGGGTTTGGAAAACATATTTCTTCAGTCAAACTTGATTTTCCAGGCATTATATAATAGGAGCATTGAGCCTTAAGGTATGCAATAATTGATAGTTAATGCACTCCAGGATTAATTATTGCACTTTTTTTGGCTTTTGCACCAACTAATCCTGGTGCGGTGTGCGGTAATCACCAATTAATTCAAACTGTCAGGCTCGTTCTTGTTTAATTATTAAATGCTGCAATTAGAAGCCAATAGTTTAATGATCAATACTTTTTTGACCTTACAACAATCCCTCAACTACCCACTGAGAAAATTACATAAAGGAGAAAGAAACACGCAATTGTTTTTTTATTCGTTTATGAGATGTGGGCGTCGCTGGCAAGGCCAGCATTTATTGCCCATCCCTAATTGCCCTTGAGAAGGTGGTGGTGAACTGCCTTCTTGAACTGCTGCAGTCCGTGTGGTGAAGGTACTCCCACAGTACTGTTCGGGAGGGAGTTCCAGGATTTGACCTAGCGATGATGAAAGAATGGCGATATACTTCCAAGTCAGGATGGTGTGTGACTTGGAGGGGAACTTGGAGGTGGTGGTGTTCCCATGCGCCTGCTGCCCTTGTCCTTCTAGGTGGTAGAGGTCACGGGTTTGGAATGTGCTGCCGAAGAAGCCTTGGCAAGTTGCTGCAGTGCATCTTGTAGATGGTACACACTGCAGCCACGGTACGCCGGTGGTGGAGGGAGTGAATGTTTAAGGTGGTGGATGGGGTGCCAATCAAGTGGGCTGCTTTGTCTTGGATGGTATCGAGCTTTTTGAGTGTTGTTGGAGCTGCACTCATCCAGGCAAGTGGAGAGTATTCCATCATACTCCTAACTTGTACCTTGTAGAATACCCAGCCTCGGACCTGCTCTTGTTGCCACAGTATTTATGTGGCTGGTCCAGTTAAGTTTCTGGTCAATGGTGACCCCCAAGATGTTGATGGTGGGGGATTCGGTGATGGTATTGCTGTTGAATGTCAAGCGGCGGTGGGTAGACGCTCGCTTGTTGGAGATAGTCATTGCCTGGCACTTGTGTGGCGCAAATGTTACCTGCCACTTATCAGCCCAATTCTGAATGTCATCCAGGGCTTGCTGCAAGCGGGCATGGACTGCTTCATTATCTGAGGAGTTGCGAATGGCACTGTTCAGTCATCAGCAAACACCCCCACTTCTGACCTTATGATGGAGGGAAGGTCATTGATGAAGCAGCTGAAGAGGGTTGGGCCTAGGACACTGCCCTGAGGAACTCCTGCAGCGATGTCCTGGAGCTGTGATAATTGACCTTCAAACACCATAATTATCTTCCTTTGTGCTAGGTATGTCTCCAGCCAGTGGAGAGTTTTCCCCCCGATTCCCTTTGACTTCAGTTTTACTAGGGCTCCTTGATGCCACACTCGGTCAAATGCTGCCTTGATGTCAAGGGCAGTCACTCTCACCTCACCTCTGGAATTCAGCTCTTTTGTCCATGTTTGGACCAAGGCTGTAATGAGGTCTTGGACCAAGGCTGTAATGAGGTCTGGATCCGAGTGGTCCTGGCGGAACCCAAACTGGGCATCAGTGAGCAGGTTATTGTTGAGTAAGTACTGTTTGATAGCACTGTCGATGACATCTTCCATCACTTTGCTGATGATTGAGAGTAGACTGATGAGGCGGTAATTGGCTGGATTGGATTTGTCCTGCTTTTTGTGGACAGGACATACCTGGGCAGTTTTCCACATTGTCGGATAGATACCAGTGTTATAGCTGTACTGGAACAGCTTGGCTAGAGGCGCAACTAGTTCTGGAGCACAGGTCTTCAGCACGACAGCCGGGATGCTGTCGGGGTCCACAGCCTTTGCTGTATCCAGTGCGCTCAGCCCTTTCTTGATATCACGTGGAGTGAATCGAATTAGCTGAAGACTGGCTTCTGTGATGGTGGGGACCTCAGGAGGAGGCTGATATGGATCATCCACTCGGCACTTCTGGCTGAAGATGGTTGCAAACGCATCGGCCTTGTCTTTTGCACTCACGTGCTGGGCTCCACCATCATTGAGGATGAGGATATTCATGGAGCCACCCCTCCCATTAGTTGTTTAATGGTCCACCACCATTCACGACTGGATGTGGCAGGACTGCAGAGCTTTGATCTGATCCGTTGATTGTGGGATCACTTAGCTCTGTCTATAGCATGCTGCTTCTGCTTTTTAGCATGCATGTAGTCCTGTGTGCAGCTTCCACAGGTTGGCACCGCATTTTTAGGTACGCCTGGTGCTGTTCCTGGCATGCTCTTCTACACTCCTTATTGAACCAGGATTGGTTCCCTGGCTTGATGGTAATGGTAGAGTGAGGGATATGCCGGGCCATGAGGTTACAGATTGTGGTGGAATATAATTCTGCTGCTGCTGATGGCCCACAGTGCCTCATGGATGCCCAGTTTTGAGCTGCTAGATCTGTTCTGAATCCAACCCATTTAGCACGGTGGTAGTGCCATAAAACACGATGGAGGGTGTCCTCAGTGCGAAGACGGGACTTTGTCTCCACAATGACTGTGCGGTGTTCACTGCTACCGATGCCGTCATGGACAGATGCATCTGCGACAGGTAGATTGGACGAGGTGAAGTAGGTTTTTCCCTCGTGTTGGTTCTCTCACCACCTGTCGCAGGCCCAGACTGGCAGCTGTGTCCTTCAGGACTCGGCCAGCTCGGTCAGTAGTGGTGCTACCGAGCCACTCTTGGTGATGGACATTGAAGTCCCCCACCCAGAGTACATTCTGTGCCCTTGCTACTCTCAGTGCTTCTTCCAAGTGGTGTTCAACATGGAGGAGTATTGATTCATCAGCTGAGGGAGGGCGATAGGTGGTAATCAGCATGAGGTTTCCTTGCCCATGCTTAACCTGAAGCCATGAGACTTCATGGAGTCCGGAGTCAATATTGAGGACTCCCAGGGCCACTTCTTCCCGCCTGTATACCACTGTGCCGCCACCCCTGGTGGGTCTGCCCTGCCAGTGAGACAGGACATACCTAGGAATGGTGATGGAGGAGTCTGGGACATTGGCTGAAAGGTATGATTCTGTGAGTATGACTATGTCAGGCTGTTGCTTGACTAGTCTGTGGGACAGCTCTGCCAATCTTGGCACAAGTCCTCAGATGTTGGTGAGGAGGACTTTGCAGTGTCGACTGGGCTGGGTGTGCCGTTGTCATGTCCGTAGCCGGTGTCGAGGTCGATGCCGGGTGGTCCATCCGGTTTTTTTCTGAATAAATACCTTTGGTAAAAGTTACAAATATAAGTTTACATCATTCTGTTACCAATACAACTTTAAGTTACCATATGTTAGCTTAGTAAAGGCATGGGCTATTGAGGAACTGACAGCGGTGAGAGCAGTAGAATTTCAACCTTTGAGCAGCATTAGTATAATGACTAAAGTTTGCACTTTTTTTTGCAGTTTCAATAAGTGTCTGTTGAGATATGTCAGGTATAAGCACTGGTAACACCATGTTGTTTGGACAGGATGCAGAGGAAAGATTTGAGATGAGAGCGAAAGAAAAGTCAAGGATGGAAAAAGACCAATCAGCCCACTGAAGCTCATGCTTGTAGTACCTGAGGTTCTCCATCTCAGCATCCTTTTTATTCCCAGCAATCCTAATGATTTTGCATCTACTGCCCCACTAAGCAGATTGTTCCTAACATTTAACACTCTTTGAGCAAATACATTCTTCCAACTATCAGTTTTAAATTTACTTTTTATTAATTTACTTTTATGTCCTTCGGTTCTGCTTTCCTTAATTTGAAGTAACATTTTGGGTTTTCCTTATCTATACCATTTAGTCACAGAATTTTACAGCACAACAGGAGACCATTCAGTCCATCATGCCAATGTCAGCTCTCTTAAAGAGCCAACCACTTAGTCCAATTTCCCTGCCGTTTACCTTTACCCTTTTAATTTTTTTTCATGTTTAAATATTTATCCGCTTCCCTTTTAAAAGCTATTACAGAAGTTGTTTCTGGTAGGGTAATCCATGTCGAGAAAATTCTCCTAACCTCTCCCTTCATTGTTTAGGTGGCAATGTTAAATTTACTCTCTTGGATTACTGAAAATAATGTGTCTCTATTTACCTTATCCAAACACTTCTTAATGTATCTTATGTACGTCAGTGAGGTTCCTCCCTCCCCCTTAACGGCCTTCTTTTAGACGAGAGCTTGAGTGTACCGCTAAGCTCAAGAAAATCTATACAAATTCACTGCCTGCAAGGACAGTGGTGATGTGTGCACTGGTCTCCTAGCAACCCGCTCTACTAACCTGCTTTTGTCCTAATCTCTTGAGAATGGTTTATGTGCTTTAAGCTGTGTTTTCATCATGTGAATGGAAGAGCACAGGATTCCTGGGTGAACAGTGATGTCCAGAGTGGCCTGCTAAGATGCTTTTTTTCTCTTCAGAACTCTTCTTACAATCTCTGTTCAAATGGATTTACAGTTCCTTCGGGTCTCAATATATTATAGTGCCTCTCTTTCACTATTTTAGATTATCTTAGTGTAGTAAATTGTCTGTTTAAATAATGTACACAAAGGATAAACGAGATCTAATATAATTGGCAGACTGTGTGGTATAAATGTCAGTTACATAACCTGTTAACAACTCTGCAGCCCCTCTGATTCATCAAGAAAGTGTACACTGAAGAACATGCTGTTATCTGATCTTTTTCCATTTCGGCTGCTGCCTGGGTTATTCAAGGCTGCTCAGTTACAGTCAGCTTGTCTTAAAGATCCCATGTTCGCACAGCCCACCTCATTATTTCATGCATGTAAACTCCAAACAGTAAATACATGTTTCAGCCCAATCTATCTACATTAAAAAAAAATTAAAGGCAGCCCTAACAAGAGCCTTTTTCAGCAGATTTTGCTGTAAACACAGGAGATTTTAAAAAATGAAAAGGGGAAATGTTCATTTTTAAGGTGAACAGAATAGCTGTACTTCATGATGAGGTTGTACATAAGTATGAAATGGTCATGTGTTTCATGCTGAGGATCAGTATTTCCCCAGTGGTATTCACTTGTCAGCATTTCCTGACAAGTATCAACACCGAATTTAAGCTTCGCATGCTGCAGCAAGATTTCCCCAGAATGCTGCTGGGCAAACCTTATCTGTGTATGTGTGGATCCTCCGCACGATCTGGTGGCTCGCATGCTCACAAGCACCTGACACAGCTCAGAAGTACAGATGCACCTAGTGGTGATAGGGGAACTAAAGATTTGTGGCTCTGAGGTTCTCTCCTGGCAGCTAAATTAATAATTTATCTCATTTGGTGTCATATTAGCATTTTAGCTATAAATGTGTTTATGGTAAACATGCCAAACCAGGGTATAAGAAGCCCAATGAAATCTTTAACCTCACAAATACCTTACACATGATGCATTAACGTGTCAGTATCCTTGACCTTCAAATTAGTGCCTCAATCCCATTTGCCTAGTTTTAAGTGATTCTTGACTCATTACTTCTCATTCAGCTTCAGATGATTATACCACAGCCTTTCATTCTATTTGATTGCTTTCCTATTTTCATTTTTATGTTATCCACCACTGCAGAAATGTACTATTGCATACTTTAATTTCTCTGTGCAATACATATAATAGAATGTTGGCTACACTTACAGCTTATGTTACAACAAATACACGTCGCAATGCGTTTTCGGTGTAACTAATAATAATAATAAAAAATAACGAATCATATGTCATAGGCAAAGCCATTGGCTGTAAAACTCAATACCCCCGAAAATGGGCGCGGGGATCGTGATGCACGATTAACTTGCACCCACGAGTCCGATGCAAGCAGCACGCCAACTTCGTGCTGCCTGCTCATTTAACTTATTGTAACCTGCTGCCAGCGCTAACTGCACTGTTCATTGGCTGCATGCATCGGCAGCGGGCTAAAATCATGAGAGGTTAGCACCACTTAAAGCTAGCCTGCATCTCTTAAAGGAGAGCTGCATTCTGGCTGGAGCATGACATAGAGCGGGCTCCAAGATTTTCCAATGCTGCACTGGAGGCCTTGGTGGAGGAGGTGGAGAGGAGGAGAGATATGCTCTATCCACATGGGGCCAAGAGGTCCTTCAGACAATCTGAGCCAGCAGCTCAGATCCTGACACTGCACGTACTTTAGAGGGTAATATAGAGGCAGGATCTGCACGTGGTGGGCACGAGTAGCCTGCAGTCAGGGCAAAGGCAAGGATAGCACAGGTGCCAGCTCACCGGAGGTTAAGGTCGCATAAGAGTTCTGCTGCAGAGGACTCAGATGAGCACTTCGATGAGGTGGGCTACAGAAGAAGGCTGATGAGTATGCACAATGAAATGCTTAGTGCATTAGCAGGCCTGCAAGAAAGCCTGCGTGCAATGTCAAGGAGCATGGAGGAGTCCGGCACCAACTTGGCACAGGGCTTTGTGCAGAGCTTGGAGCCAATCCTTTCGAGCATGGAAGTGGTGGTCAACTCCATTTGCAGACTTGCGGACCCAACCATAATGCAGCGTCTGATGGCCGATGTCTCAGCTTCCATTGCAGCACAAGCAGAAGCCACCCAATATCTGGGTGTTGCCATGGAAAATCAGACTTCTGCCATGCAAGCTCAGACTGCTGTCATCATGGCTGTGGATACCAGTGTTCAAAGGGGCTGGCAGGGTATCACAGCAGTCCAGCAATCTGTCCCCCAACAGATTATTGGATTGCTAAGGCACCACCCCAGGGGACTGGCAGTGGCTCCGTGGAGCACAAACCTGCTTTCCTCTCTCAGGATAACAGTATTCGTCCTCCCACCACTGCCGCTCCACCAGTGCCCTTGCTGCTACCTGTCAGCCAGCCAGCCCAGACTGCTGCCACCCATGCCGAGATGGTGCAGTCTGCAGCCGGGCCTTCTAGGCCCAGAGTTGTTCGAGGCCATCCTCCAAGGCCATCTGCAGTCTCCCCCACTGAAAGTCAGCAGCCTTCCATCAGCCATGCTGCAGCTACTGGGGTAGCACTGCATAGGAGCACTCGGACAGGCAAAGGCACATGAAAGACAAGCACTACGGGAATGCACAACGGTGATTAGTTGATCTTTGTATGCAATATGGCATGCTTTGATTTATAAATTTGATTTGGAATGTTTATTTTGTGTTGGCTTTTATTTTTGCATTGTGGCCGAGCGGAC